>JAJHSJ010000007.1:60304723-60904723 GCA_021015155.1 Magnolia officinalis | reverse complement strand
CGGTAACAGGCTTGAAGTCGTGGTTGAGATTCATTCGCTATGTAGGGCGTGCTTGACGAACCCGAGTCGTACTAAAGTTGTCGGCAGTGGTTAGGCCACACGGAGTGTTTGCGCACTTCATGTCGCTCAACTTAACGTGCGCTCGTGCTAGTCGAGCTCGTCAAGTAACCCGATCTGCCGATGTATGTTCACCATGTATGGACGCCTCTGTTTGAACCTAAGGTACCCAACTCACCAGTGAATCCCGCTTAACCTTGGTACCTTGATCCACTAAGACTCATGAGCCGGGCATGGTGGTATGGGACACTGTGGTCGAGCTATCGGCTTACGCTGGGGTATGTGCCTCCCCGTAGTGACCAGTGAGCAACCCAGACTCGTAAGCAGAATACGGTGGTATGAGACACTAGATTCGAGCTGTCGGCTTACACTGATAAGGTGATGGGGGAGTGATGTAACGATTGCGTGTAACAGCCCTGACAGCCCTTTGCAGTGACCTTGAGCATACTTTAAATCTACGGTGAGGTGACGAGTCTTCCCATAGTAAACAGAGTATAAACTAGGTCTATATTGATAAGGTCATGGGGGAGTGTGCAACGAGTGCGTGTAACAGCCCTGACAGCAACCTAGAACCGCACCATCGTATGAGATTATCTAGGACTGACGACCCTAAAATGAATCATTGTTTGGGAATGATATAAGGGAGGTACCTTAGTTTTCCAATACTGCTGTATGAAAAGGACTAATAACAACTCGGTAATCACGCTCATAACATAGCACTGCATGTGTCTGGCGTTGTGGAGCACTGAGGGATGAACGCATGCCGCGGACGTAAGATAGTGTCGCATGAGGGAGCATTGGCTAGGGCATGCATCATGAATACATTTCATCCTTACATTAATAAGAGTAATTAGGATTGTTTGACTGTACTTCTTTATCATTACTGCTTGACTGAATTGATAACATGTTAACCTATGCTTTATTGTTCCATTGAGTTAGCTACTCACTCTCAGGTTGACCATGATAGTTGTACCACTTTTAACATTTTAATTTTTGAAACTAATACATGTATATAGTGACTCAGTAAGGTGTTCATACTCTGGAGACCGATTGTGACCGTTTCTGGCTTGATATACAGTTATATACATCTTTTAGTCTTCCGCTTGCGTTTTATAACTTGATCTAGAGTATGAATTACTATTTTGGTATAATCCCACCCGTGATTATTGCACTAACACAGACAACATTCAATCATAAACATTTATGTTGCATAAGTGATGTTTTAGAACTCGGGTGTTGAGTTGCTACTCGACCCCCGATTTTCAGGGCGTTACAGTTCTAAAAGATAAGTGCCTTGTTATCCACACAGCTTTCAAAGCAAGTATCCATTCGAGATGGTACTTGGATAGTGGATGTTCTAGACACATGACAGGTGATAAGGTGATTCTATCAGACATCAATCAAATCAATGGCGGCTCAGTTACTTTTAGAGATGGTAACAACTGCAAAATCATCGGAAGAGGTAATGTTAAACTTCCAAATCTACCTATCTTTAAATATGTGCTTTATGTTGAAGGATTAAAACATAATTTATAGAGCCTATCTCAAATCTATGATAATAATCATAGTGTAAAATTTTCAGATCACGAATGTAAGATAATTATCAATTAAAGTCCTATAATATTATATGGTCGAAGAACCTCTGAAAATTGTTATATCATTGTTGACTCTTGCTCTACAAATCATTCTTATTACATGGTCCAAACAGATGAAACTAAACTTTGGCATCAACATCTTGGACATGTAAACTATAGAGACTTATATAAATTGAGCAAGAGAAATCATCTACGTGGTCTACCCAAATTGAAAAGGGTTGAAAATAAAGTATGTGGTGCTTGTCAAATATACAAACAAATTAGGAGTAGTGACAAAAAGGTGAACTCCTTAGCCACTACAAGACCTCTTAAACTACTCCAAATGGACTTAGTTGGACCAACTCGAACGGAGAGTAGAGGTGAAAAGAAATACTTTCTAGTTATAGTAGATGACTACACTAGATATTCATGGGTAGCCTTCTTAAGAGAAAAGTCAAATGCTTTTAACGAAGTTAAAAAGTTAATTAAATGCATCCAGACTGAAAAAGAACTGTTTGTGATCAGAATAAGTAGTGACCATGGTATGGAATTTGAAAATAGCAATATTGAGAAGTACTATAATGACCATGGAATATTACATGAGTTTTTCGCTCCTAAAACTCCTCTGCAAAATGGAGTTGCTTAGATGAAAAACAGAGTTCTTCAAGAAATGGCTACAGTTATGCTAAATAGTTTAAAATTAGCTAAAAAATATGGGATGAAGCTGTTAATACCACTTGCTGCACTATTAATCATGTTTATGTAAGAGCAGGTAAAAGTAAAACAGCTTATGAACTTTAGTTTGATAAAAAAAAAACCTTCAGTTAAATATTTTCACACTTTTGGAAGCAAGTGTTTCATTTTACGAGACCGGAAAAATCTGGAAAAGTTTGAAGCTAAAAGTGATGAGGGAATATTTTTAGGATACGCTCTAAACAGTCGAACATACCATGTGTAAGTGCTATGTTTTCTAACGCCTATAATTGTTAAATTTTGTAGTGTCAAAACCTCTTGGAATTTGTATCTTGTGTAGCTCATCTTCATGTCTAATACAATTCTTGTACAAGCTCAAGATAATACATTACAAGGTGTTCCATTTTGAGATTCAAGCATCACAAGTATAAGAATTCAAGTACAACATCAACTGATAGTTCAAGGTTTCAAAGCTTCATCTAAGGCAAGACAATAGTCTTTACTTTGGTACTCAAAGCTCAGGGTGAAGTACAACTCAAGTACCTCAAGCTTAAGCTTCAATGCATTTCAAATTCAAGCTTCAAAATGTCTCAAGTTCAAGCTTCATCATATGTCAAGATATCAAGCTTCGTGAACTTCAAAGAACAACTATCAATTGAAGCAAAAGAAGATTCAATGTTCATATATCGCTTATAAGGTATGAATGACCCTAGATTAACCATAGGATAGATCATTTTGAATACATAATTTAATTGGGTCACTTTATAAGTGCATGGTCTGTTTTTCGACTAGTCTTAGACTTTGTTCGACTAGTCCTAGTACTGTGTCGACCAGTCTAAGAAATTCCTTGACTAGTCCTAAGGTTGTTACTAATTTTTAGAATTTTTTGTTATTGCCCGTCGACATTCCTGAGACTGCTCGACCGTCGAGTGGCACAAAGTGCTCGCCAGTGCTCGACCAGTCCAGCAAGCTCGACTCAAAGTCCCCGCAACTAATGAGTCTCACTTGACCAGTCATGGACAATCAAGCCGCCTCTGATCCAGTCGCGTGAACGATTTCTTTTCTGTACTTATAACTAGAGCATGATTTTCAGAGTTTTGGTATCCAATTCAAGCAAAATCAAGACACCACTCTGAGAAGATCATTTAGTGCTATTCTTTAGCTATTTCGTGCCTCATTTAATATCTCTTTAATTGCTTTTTGCATTTGATTTTGTATTATATATTTATAACGCCCTGAAATTCGGGGGTCGAGTATGAACTCAACTCCCGAGTTCCAACGCATCACTTATGCAACACACACAATGCTGGTTAAATGTTGTCTGAGTTAGCGCAATAAACATGAATGAGATTATACCAAAACAGTAATTCATACTCCAGTTCAATTGTATAAAGGCAAGCGGAAGACTGAAATTTTATATTCAAAGTATGTAAAGTAACAAAATTTTATGAACTCCAGAGTATGAGTACTAACTGAGTACCAATATACATGTATTGTTTCTAAGTCAAAAATCAAAATACAATCCTCAAGAGAAGCCCTGAAAATCCCGCGATGCAGCCGCCTAAGCAAAGCCGTCAGAATACTGCATAAGGAGAACTCCTCCTGATCCTCATCGAAGTCGGCTCCGGCTCCTGAACCGAGGCGCCATCTACACCTGCGACAGAGTCTGGTGGGTGTTGCAAACACCGTCCCGTAACGTGGGAGTGAGTAGCTAACTCAGTGGAACAATAAAGCATAGGTTAACATGTTATCAATCAATCAAGCAGTAATGATAAAGCAGTACAAATCAAACATTTCTAACTACTCTTGTTAAGTGCAAAAATGAAATGACATGATGCTGTATGCCCTTGCCAAACCACCCTCAAGCGACATCATCTTACGTTCGCGAATGCTTACTCCCTCAGTGCGCCACATCTACAAAGCACATGCGGTGCGATGATGCTCATGATTACCAAGTTTTTATTAGTCCATTTCAAACAGCAGTATTGGGAAACTAAGGTACCTCCCTTGTATCATTCCCAAACATGATCCATTCTAGGGTCGTCAATCCTAGTTAATCTCATACGATATTATGGTTTGAGAAGCGTAGTGAAGGCATCGCAAAGGGCTCGTCACCCGTCAGCGCGGATACAGATCTCACCGTATGCGGCTCAATTGCTGGCCGTCAGCTCGAGTACAGGTCTCACCGTACTCGGCTCAATCACTAGCCGTCAGCTCGAGTACAGGTCTCACCGTACTCGGCTCAACTCATACTCTAGTTGCTGTGAAAGACTCGTCGCCAATCACAGACACTTGGAGTATACTCGATGATACTATGGAGGACTCGTCGCCCGTCAGCACGAGCACAGGTCTCACCGTACTCGGCTCTCGCTGTAAGTATCGACAGCTCGAATACAGTGTCCCATACCACCGTATTCGGCTCCCGAGTTTGGTTGCGCAATGGTCACTACGGGGAGGCACATGGCCCCAGCGTAGGCCGACAGCTCGACCACGGTGTCCCATACCACCATGCCCGGCTCATGCGACTTAGCGGATCGAGGTACCATGGTTAACGGGATCGCCACTGGTAAGTTTGGTACCCTAGGTTCAAGCAGTAGCGACCAAACATGGTGAACACAAACACATATCAGTTTACTTGACTAGCCTGACTAGCTCGAGCGCACCACAAGTTGGGCGATATGGAGCGCAAAAGCACTCCGTGTAGCCAACCACTATCGCCAACCGAAGTATGACTCGGGTTCGCCAGACACATCCTTTGTGGCGACATGAATCTCAGCCACAATCTCAAGTCTGGTACCGAATGTTTGGACTATAGACATAGTCCCAAACTCAAACAGTTCTCATCAATAGCATGTGGAGTAAAGCATGATAAACAGCAATACAAGCATGTTAGCAGGCATGTTATAAGCATGAAGTAAACATGAAGTAAAGCATGTTGTAAGCATGTTGAAAGCATGTTGTAAAGCACTATACAAATAGGGATACAATTACATACACTTCACAAGTGAGTGGTTATAGTGAACCACCACATGGAGGGGATCCTACATGTCTCTAAGGGAGTCGGAAATCCCATATCAGCGCCTCTCTAAGGCACTAACACTCAAGCATTTACACACACAAGCATTTACACAAACACTTAGAGTACGCTATTCCAACATACATGACGTATGTTAGCAAAACGCGTATTAGGGCTATTCTTTCGCCAAGCGTTATTTTATCCGCGTATACCATATTCATACAACAAATAATCATGACAATTATATTTCCAAAATTTGCACATACGCGGTATTTCTAGAATACACAATTTCAACATACTAGGCATGTACACACGAACATGTATTTCAGCGATTCCTTTCGCCAAACTAGTATTTTATCCATATATTATATAATCATACATTAAATAAACATGTCAAACATTTTCCCAAAAAAAAAACGTATACGGTATTTCTACGTATATCTAGAGTATGTGAAATTCCATATTCTACAACGTTAATCGAAACAGGAAACGGAAAGCACTTTGTACATGTGCATTTACATGCAGATCATGAATCTATCATTATCTGACATTGAAAGCGTTGAAAACGTAACTTATACACTTAAAGTCCTCACCTTTGCCCTTGGAATCCCAACGAATCAGCAAGGGTAGTAGAGCTTCCGTATACGGGAGTTTTCTAGCCTAAAGAGCGGAATCGGTTAGCCTTTACATAACCTACAACGATCCTACCTCAAATCAGACCTAGGGTTAGGGTTTCTTACCTTCAAACGGATGGATACCGCCGGGAAAACACCTGGAAAGGAGCGGTGTAGGCCGTGTGATGAATGAAAGCAGCAGGAGGAAGATCGCCTACAAACTCCAAGCTCTTCTCTCTCTTTTCTCTCTCTCTCTCTCTAGGGTTTTTCTCCCAAATTCGTATGGCTGTGAGAGGGGCTGTTCTAAGCCCCTTTTATAGCAAAAACATCCCCAAAATAGACTCAGGTTCAAGGGTGACTGCTTATATAGGCATTTCGCCACTTTCCAGCTCAAAAGGGAGGTTCTGGTGGCCCTCCTTGAGCCAAACGTCAGACTTAAGCTCACCATCTATGGATCTACGTGGGATTACGTTTTCGACTCGATCGGATTCCCAGATCGCACGTGGCGGACCACTTTCAGTTCAACGGTCAGTGGGCCACGATCAGAAATTCCAAGTACATGTAAATGTTCCTGAAATTTTTCTTAATCCGAGGGTGTAATTTGGTCTGATTCTGACGGTCAGGTTGCTTAATACTGACGCGCACCGAATGATGCCAGATCACTATTCCTGATATTTATTTTGGATGGGAATAGTGTTTTTCACACACCCTCGCTCCGGATCGAAACGAATGGCCGTGGGACATCGGCCGGAGCTGATTTTTGAGATGATTGTCAAGCCCAGTGAGGCGGTCCTAGTTCCTTAGCTTCGTGTTAATCGGACTCCCGATGTGCGATCTAGACCTAATACGAAGTTTCGTTTCATTCCCGAGAGCAGACGGGAAATGAGTTTGGTTCTAAACTTTAGGGTAACCTAGAGTCACTAATTCTGCGCAAGTTTTGGGTCTTGCAGATCGTATTTAAAGCGATCCCAACGGATTTCATGGCTAACCGAGTTTAGTACTTAGTTAACTTTGTTAAATTTCTAAAGGATTTAATCCTAATTGATTTCTGGTCGAGGTGGTACTCGAGCCAATGTACGGAAATTTACGGGTCGTTACAATCTACCCCCCTTAAACAAAAAATTTCGTCCTCGAAATTTATACCTTTTCGTAGTCCTCGAGAATCTGAGGGTAGTTCTTCCTGACCTCGGCCTCAGTCTCCCAGGTAGCTTCCTCCTCGGAATGATGTGTCCAAAGCACCTTCACAAGTGGGATGACCTTGCTACGTAGTACCTGCTCCTTCCTATCAAGGATACGCGTCGGGCGCAGCTCGTACGTAGCATCCTCACTCAACTGTACCTGCTCCCATCTGATGATATGCGAAGGATCAGGAACGTACTTCTTCAGCATAGATACATGAAATACGTTGTGTACAGAAGCAAGTGGTGTAGGCAAAGCGAGACGATACGCCACATCACCCACTCGATCCAGTATCTGAAATGGACCGATAAACCTCGGTGTGAGCTTCCCCTTCTTCCCGAACCGAAGGACTCCCTTCATAGGGGAAACTCGAAGGAACACATGATCCCCGACCTCGAACTCCAGCGGTCGCCGCCTCGTATCGGCGTAACTCTTCTGCCTGCTCTGCGCTGTGAGTAATCGACGCCTGATAATATCTACCTTCTCTGTAGTCGTCTGTACCAACTCCGGGCCAATCAGGCTACGCTCGCCAACCTCTGCCCAACAGTGCGGTGCCCTACAAGGTCGACCATATAGAGCCTCATATGGCGCCATGCCAATAGTCGCCTGGAAGCTGTTGTTGTAGGCGAACTCTGCGTACGGAAGACAGTCATCCCAGCTGTCCTTGAAGTCCAACACACATGCTCGCAACATATCCTCCAGAATCTGATTCACCCGCTCTGTCTGCCCATCAGTCTGAGGATGAAACGCTGTACTGAACTTCAACTTCACACCCATCGCCTCCTGGATACGAGTCCAGAAGATAGATGTGAACCGCGTGTCTCTGTCCGACACGATCTCTAAGGAACTCCATGCAGACGGACGATCTCCCTGATGTACAATCTAGCCAGCTCGTCTGCAGAGTTCGTAACTCTGATAGGGAGGAAATGGGCCGATTTGGTCAACCGGTCCACAATCACCCAAATGGAATCGTGTCCCTTCCTCGTCTTCGGCAGCCCTGATATGAAGTCCATGGAGATGAAGTCCCACTTCCACTCCGCTATAGGCATGGGCTGAAGTAGTCCAGGAGGTCGGCGATGTTCTGCCTTGACCTGCTGGCACGTCAGACATCGAGACACATACTCAGCAATGTGGGCCTTCATGTTATCCCACCAATACGTCCGTCTCATATCCTGGTACATCTTCGTGCTACCAGGATGCATCGCAAGCTTCGAGTTATGGGCAGACTCGAGAAGCTCGCGTCTCAAGTCAGCCACATCAGGAACACATAGGCGGCCACGGAATCGTAAACCCCCATCAGAACCAACTCTCCACTCGGAGTCCACGGCGTCGCTAGCCTGCTCTCGAAGCTCAGACAGCCGTATATCGCCCTCTTGGGCCTCAACAATCCTGTCGTCAATAAGTGGCCGCACCCGAACGTGCGCACACTCAAAAGGCTCCTCGACAGTGAGTCTCTGCTCGAAGTCCCGCACAAACTCCATCATGTCCCACTCGGCTATCATCAGCGGTGCCGCAAATGCAATCGCCTTCTTGCGGCTCAACGCGTCTGCCACAAGGTTCGCCTTGCCAGGATGGTAGGAAACCTCGAACTTGAAGTCCTTCAAGGTCTCCATCCATCGGCGCTGTCTCATATTCAAATCCCGCTGTGTGAATATGTACTTAAGGCTCTTGTGGTCGCAGAAAAGCTCGAACTCCTCTCCGTAGAGGTAATGTCTCCAGAGCTTCAATGCAAAGATGACAGCTGCCAACTCCAGGTCATGTGTAGGGTAATTCTCCTCGTGCTTCCTTAATTGTCTCGAGGCATACGAAATCACCCTATCCTTCTGCATCAGAACACAACCCAAACCAACGCGAGACGCGTCAGTATATACCGTGTATTCACCCCTTGCTCTGGCAATACTAGCACAGGGGCGGACGTCAACTTGTCCTTCAGCTCCTTAAAAGCTGCCTCCGCCTTCTCATTCCAGGCGAACTTCAGTCTTTCCGAGTCAACTGAGACAATGGCCTGGCAATCTTCGAGAAGTCCCGAATGAAGCGTCTGTAATACCCAGCCAGACCAAGGAAACTCCTCACCTCAGTAACCGACTCAGGCTGCTGCCAATCCTGAACCGCGGCTACCTTAGCAAGGTCCACTGCTATCCCATCCTTGGACACTACATGTCCCAGGAACTTGACTTCCTCCTGCCAGAAGTCGCACTTCTTGTATTGCGCAAACAACTGGTTCTTCTCCAACGTACCCAATACCGCTCGCAAGTGCTCCTCGTGCTCCTCCCGACTCGTAGAGTATATCAAAATGTCATCATAAAGACGATGACGAATCGGTAAAGGAAGGGCCGAAATACCCGGTTCATCAGATCCATGAACACGGCTGGTGCGTTCGTCAGACCGAACGACATCACCAAGAACTCATAGTGCCCAAAGCACGTCCTGAAGGCTGTCTTCTGCACGTCCTCCTCTCTCACGCGCAACTGGTGGTACCCTGACTGAAGGTCAATCTTCGAGAAATACTTCGCCCCCCTCAACTGATCAAACAGATCATCTATCCTGGGCAAAGGATACTTGTTCTTCACCGTGACCTGGTTCAATCTACGGTAATCAATACACAACCTAGCGACCCGTCCTTCTTCTTCACGAACAACACAGGTGCTCCCCAAGGAGACACACTAGGTCGAATAAAACCTTTCTCTACAAGTTCGTCAATCTGTTTCCGCAGCTCCTCCATCTCACATGGAGGCATACGATAAGTCGGCAACGAGATGGGCATCGCACCAGGCGTAAGATCAATCGTAAAATCAATCTCACGCCGAGGAGGTAAACCAGGGATAGTCTTAAAGACTCCAACAAATTCCCGAACCACCGGCGTACCCTCCAATGTCGGACCATCAATCGGCACAAGTAAAGCAGCATAACAATCAACGCGGCAGGGCCAACTGACCTGCACTGGGAACGTGAAAGCTGTGCCGTCAGGTCCATAGGCAGTCACGATCCGAGCATCGCAATCTATCTCCGCCCTCATCTTGGCGAGCCAATCCATGCCAAGTATAACGTCGTAGTGCCATAGTGGAGCAACAATAAGGTCGACGAGCTCTGTGCTGCTACCCAAAACTATCGCGCAACCCTCGCATAACCGTGTGACATCCGAGAAGGTCCCAGTGGCCGTAGTGAGTCTCGTTCCCTTAGTGGGAACAGTATGCAAAGATAGACGTTTCACCGCCCCACAAGAAATAATAGAAGTAGTGGACCCAGTGTCCACCAGTAAAGAAACGGGAGTACCATGAATATGAGCCGTACCCTCAAAAGCCGTCGGTGCCGAAATCGACGTCTCTGGTGCCTCGGCAACAGCGTGTGCACGCGAGCCTGCTGCTGGCGGTTCGGCTGAGGAGCCAAGGTCGCTGTGGCGGCCTGAAGTGCGGCACAAGGAGGTCGGAACAAGGATGTGCAGGAACAGTCTGTAGCGGCGGAGCTGATATGGCCTGTGGATAAGGGCGACCCCATTTCTTCTTCTGCGTGATGCCAAATCCGCTAAGCCCTCATGCGAGAGAAGCAGCTCTCAGCAGTGGTTTCCTGGGTTTCCCCTCCCGCAAACGGGCCGCATACTAGGGATACTGTGGGCAGCATAGCTTCGACCGTATGTCAGGTCGCAAGCCCCAGTGAATCGTCGCATCCTCATCTGCTCATTGACGAGGATGGTTGGGACAAAGCGGCCCAACTCAGTAAAACGGTGCTCATACTCCATCACCGTCATGCCTCCCTGCCTGAGGCGCAGAAACTCATCCTCCTGCTCATGCCGATACGTCTGCGGGTAATACTTCTCGTGGAACCGAGACTCGAAAGCCTCCCAGGTCCACACGAAGTCTACTGCGACTGTGCGCAGCACACTGTCCCACCATAAGCTGGCCTCCCTCTCAAACATGAAGGTAGCCAACTCAACCTGCTCTGCCTCGGAGCAATGTAACATCCGTAGCATCTTGGAGATGCGGTCTAGCCAGAACTCCGCCTCCTCGGGTCTGTGAGAACCCACAAATGAGGGAGGCCTCAAGCGCTGAAATCGCTCGAGTAAACCACGAGTACCGACATCTCCAGTAGGAGGTGCGACGGGTGTAGGCAGAGGCGCATCCTCAAACCGAGCAGGAGGCTCAGAATCCTCATCAGGATGCGCAGATGTCGTAGGTGGAGTCGCGCTACCACCACGGGACAAGGCCTCAGCAATAGTGGCCATGAGCTGCTGGTGCTGTATCTGCTGCTGCTGCTGCTGCTGCTGCATTTGCTGCTGATGCATCATCATCATTAACTGCTCAAACCTATCAGGCGGCGGAGCAGCCTGAGAATCATGCTGCGCAGAAGATGATGGTCGATACTGCTCACGGACCGGGGGCGTATAAGGTGGCTGTCCACCAGTAGGACCAGTAGGAGGCTGATCAGATCCCAACCCACGGTCCGCAGGACCGCTACTACCAGAAGGAGTCTGGTCCATAGAGCCGGTCAGACGTAGATGTGTCGTGCTCCGTGTGTACTGCCGCGGCATGCCCTATACAACATAGGGTAGATCATTTGTAAGATAAAATACAACACACATCATAAAGCACTTAAGCATTCCGCACATCATCAATACAAAAGAGGCTACATGCTTTTCATTTACCCAAAATTGTCATAATACATGGACTACAGAGTTACATGAATCACGACAGAAATCACATGATAGCCAATACATCTACTACATCAAACACCTAAAACATGCTACTACCTAATACAACATCTGCATGAAAACACAACCGCCTATCGCGGTAACCAAAGCAAACACAACATACAACAACATGGATGACTAAGCATCCGAAGCAGGCGGTGGAGGAGGAGCATTCTTGTCCTGCGCACAGCACAGAATGGCCTTCAACGTACGGGACATCTTCTTAAAACTCTTCTTCATGTAGGCTTCATTCTCTTCAAGTTTGGCGTACTTGACCAATCTCTTGCTGCAAGGCGGCTTGACCCTCCTCGAGACGGGCCAAACGTGCATCAAAGCATCTCTATCCATACCCTGCTCCTGAGCCGCAGGGGGTGAACTCTCCTCGTGGTCCTGAGCCTCAGGTTCTTCTTCCTGTATGTCATCACCCGCTCCCCCTCCTCATCACTCTCCTCTCCTCGCCGGCGCTATCCGACTCATCTCCAGACTCGTCGAGTCGGGCTTGCCGCTGTTGAGGGCCGATCTTCATATTCTTGAGTGTCGCTTCACTTATGACTCGGACTGGTGCAAGATCCTCCATATTCAATCTGTAGCCTACATCACGAGCCATCCTGCAGATCAGACGGCCAAATGGGAGCGAAAGATCGTTCCTGGCAGAACGAACAACATGAACTATCTGGGATAGGATGAATGTGGGCAGGCATATGTCGTCCCCATGTCCCATCTTGTACAAAAAGTCCACCATCAACCGAGTACATTCCGTGCGGTTACCCGACCGTGGGTACACATTGTAGGTGAAAATGTGATGGAGTAAACGGAAGTCCTCGGCCATCTTTGTCGCCGCAATGCAATTTCCTCTCTTCCAAGTAACCCGGCGACCACAGAGATATCGCGTGCGGCGATCCCTTTCCCGCGCACTTCTGGAGAAGTTGTCACTGGGTGTACCTGACCAAGCGGTAGCTTCGTGATCCGAGCCACTTCATCCACCGTAATCGTGCACCTAATGCCCCTCACAGAAACAGTAAACTGAAGAGGCTCAACTGATGAGTCCACGATGTGGGCATAGAAAGCGCGAACCGTGTTCTCACAGGCAGGGGACTCGCCATCAAACATAGAGTTCCAACCGATGTCCACCAGGTGATCCATCAGTGGGTGTAGCCCGAACATCCTTTCATCCACATGAGCTTCAAACACAACCTTGCGGCCCGCGAAGCGCCCATATTCCATGCCTATCGGGTAAGCATTTCCGACGGGATGGTCAGGATCCAGGTCTCGCTTCGACCTAAACTCCCGCACGGTGCTAGTGCCGGCCCCAACGTCGGATCTTCTTCGGGAATGGGCTGGCCTACTTGGGCCGGCGTCATCGGCCGCGGTTTTCCTCTTTCCCATGAGAGATAGGATGGAGGAAAAGGAGAAAATGGTAGCCACCACACCAAGGAGGGCCATGAAAAATTGCCAAAATGGGGGAACAAGGGGCTGATCTCTTTGCTCCACCACAAACAACAATCCAATAGGTGTGGAAGGGGCACTAGAGGTAGGAAATGAAGGAGAAACAAGAAGAAAATGGAATGGGTTAGGAGATTACCCGATTTTGAGCTCCAAGGAGGGGTATGAGAGCTCCAACTTGAGAAAATAGGGAAAGGAGGAGGCTAGGGCTGTTGTGGAAGGTTGGGGTGTGTGAGTTATGGAAGAAAATGGAAGATTTGAAGGTTTGGAGGGATGGGTTTTGAGAAAAATCGAAAATGGGTGTGGAGGTGCTTGAAAAGGGGGTGAAATGAGGAGAAGGGTGCTCCAGCCCCTTAAATCCCAAACAAATGCCAAAATGGCACGTGCCAGGGGGTGTAGGAGGTTGGGCCGACCAACTCATGCTTGGAACCTCGCCGGAAAACCGGCCGGACCGCGGTCCGCCGCCCGAGCCGCGGCGCCGCCGCGGCCGGACTTGGCCGGAACCGCCGCCGCGGTGGGGACCATCTTTCCACGTGCCCAGGGTGCCAAATGCACCCTGGTTCTATCTGGGGCCTTGGTGTATTAACGTGGGGGGCCCCCGAACTCAGTTCGGCTCCAGAACGGTTAGTTCCGGGAAATTTCTGAACTAATCTGATTTTTTGTGATTTTTAACGACTGATTTTGGGTGGACAATGACCTGGACACGTCAATAGACGGTCTAGGAGTGATTTAGAGTCCATGTGTGCGGTCAGGATCGAGTACAGACTCGATCAACGCGTCCGTTTTTAATGAATTTCACCGAACGGTGAAATCGGGAGACCCTAGGACTGTTTCTATAATTTTGCGCACCCTCCTAAGTATAATGCGTCAGCGTACGTAGTGGGGACATAACTCAGGTCCGGTTTTAATCAAAATCATGCTCTGATACCAACTTGTAACGCCCTGAAATTCGGGGGTCGAGTATGAACTCAACTCCCGAGTTCCAACGCATCACTTATGCAACATACACAATGCTGGTTAAATGTTGTCTGAGTTAGCGCAATAAACATGAATGAGATTATACCAAAACAGTAATTCATACTCCAGTTCAATTGTATAAAGGCAAGCGGAAGACTGAAATTTTATATTCAAAGTATGTAAAGTAACAAAATTTTATGAACTCCAGAGTATGAGTACTAACTGAGTACCAATATACATGTATTGTTTCTAAGTCAAAAATCAAAATACAATCCTCAAGAGAAGCCCTGAAAATCCCGCGATGCAGCCGGCCTAAGCAAAGCCGTCAGAATACTGCATAAAGGAGAACTCCTCCTGATCCTCATCGAAGTCGGGCTCCGGCTCCTGAACCGAGGCGCCATCTACACCTGCGACAGAGTCTGGTGGGTGTTGCAAACACCGTCCCGTAACGTGGGAGTGAGTAGCTAACTCAGTGGAACAATAAAGCATAGGTTAACATGTTATCAAATCAATCAAGCAGTAATGATAAAGCAGTACAAATCAAACATTTCTAACTACTCTTGTTAAGTGCAAAAATGAAATGACATGATGCTGTATGCCCTTGCCAAACCACCCTCAAGCGACATCATCTTACGTTCGCGAATGCTTACTCCCTCAGTGCGCCACATCTACAAAGCACATGCGGTGCGATGATGCTCATGATTACCAAGTTTTTATTAGTCCATTTCAACAGCAGTATTGGGAAACTAAGGTACCTCCCTTGTATCATTCCCAAACATGATCCATTCTAGGGTCGTCAATCCTAGTTAATCTCATACGATATTATGGTTTGAGAAGCGTAGTGAAGGCATCGCAAAGGGCTCGTCACCCGTCAGCGCGGATACAGATCTCACCGTATGCGGCTCAATTGCTGGCCGTCAGCTCGAGTACAGGTCTCACCGTACTCGGCTCAATCACTAGCCGTCAGCTCGAGTACAGGTCTCACCGTACTCGGCTCAACTCATACTCTAGTTGCTGTGAAAGACTCGTCGCCAATCACAGACCCTTGGAGTACTCGATGATACTACGGAGGACTCGTCGCCCGTCAGCACGAGCACAGGTCTCACCGTACTCGGCTCTCGCCGTAAGTATCGACAGCTCGAATACAGTGTCCCATACCACCGTATTCGGCTCACGAGTTTGGTTGCGCAATGGTCACTACGGGGAGGCACATGGCCCCAGCGTAGGCCGACAGCTCGACCACGGTGTCCCATACCACCATGCCCGGCTCATGCGTCTTAGCGGATCGAGGTACCATGGTTAACGGGATCGCCACTGGTAAGTTTGGTACCCTAGGTTCAAGCAGTAGCGACCAAACATGGTGAACACACATACATATTCGGTTTACTTGACGAGCCTGACTAGCTCGAGCGCACCACAAGTTGGGCGATATGGAGCGCAAAAGCACTCCGTGTGGCCAACCACTATCGCCAACCGAAGTACGACTCGGGTTCGCCAGACACATCCTTTGTGGCGACATGAATCTCAGCCACACATCGCAAGTCTGGTACCGAATGTTTGGACTATAGACATAGTCCCAAACTCAAACAGTTCTCATCAATAGCATGTGGAGTAAAGCATGATAAACAAGCAATACAAGCATGTTAGCAGGCATGTTATAAAGCATGAAGTAAAGCATGAAGTAAAGCATGTTGTAAAGCATGTTGTAAAGCATGTAGTAAAGCACTATACAAATAGGGATACAATTACATACATTCACAAGTGAGTGGTTATAGTGAACCACATGGAGGGGATCCTACATGTCTCTAAGGGAGTCGGAAATCCCATATCAGCACCTCTCTAAGGCACTAATACTCAAGCATTTACACACACAAGCATTTACACAAACACTTAGAGTACGCTATTCCAACATACATGACGTATGTTAGCAAAACGCGTATTAGGGCTATTCTTTCGCCAAGCGGTTATTTTATCCGCGTATACCGTATTCATACAACAAATAATCATGACAATTAATTTCCAAAATTTGCACATATGCGGTATTTCTAGAATACACAATTTCAACATACTAGGCATTTACAACGAACATGTATTTCAGCGATTCCTTTCGCCAAACTAGTATTTTATCCATATATTATATAATCATACATTAAATAAACATGTCAAACATTTTCCCAAAAAAAATACGTATACGGTATTTCTACGTATATCTAGAGTATGTGAAATTCCATATTCTACAACGTTAATCGAAACAGGAAACGGAAAGCACTTTGTACATGTGCATTTACATGCAGATCATGAATCTATCATTATCTGACATTGAAAGCGTTGAAAACGTAACTTATACACTTAAAGTCCTCACCTTTGCCCTTGGAATCCCAACGAATCAGCAAGGGTAGTAGAGCTTCCGTATACGGGAGTTTTCTAGCCTAAAGAGCGGAATCGGTTAGCCTTTACATAACCTACAACGATCCTACCTCAAATCAGACCTAGGGTTAGGGTTTCTTACCTTCAAACGGGATGGATACCGCCGGAAAACACCTAGAATGGAGCGGTGTAGGCCGTGTGATGAATGAAAGCAGTAGGAGGAAGATCCTACAAACTCCAAGCTCTTCTCTCTCTTTTCTCTCTCTCTCTCTAGGGTTTTTCTCCCAAATTCGTATGGCTGTGAGAGGGGCTGTTCTAAGCCCCTTTTATAGCCAAAAACATCCCCAAAACAGACTCAGGTTCAAGGGTGACTGCTTATATAGGCATTTCGCCACTTTTCCAGCTCAAAAGGGAGGTTCTGGTGGCCCTCCTTGAGCCAAACGTCAGACTTAAGCTCACCATCTATGGATCTACGTGGGATTACGTTTTCGACTCGATCGGATTCCCAGATCGCACGTGGCGGACCACTTTCAGTTCAACGGTCAGTGGGCCACGATCAGAAATTCCAAGTACATGTAAATGTTCCTGAAATTTTTCTTAATCCGAGGGTGTAATTTGGTCTGATTCTGACGGTCAGGTTGCTTAATACTGACGCGCAACGAATGATGCCAGATCACTATTCCTGATATTTATTTAGGATGGGAATAGTGTTTTTCACACTCCCTCGCTCCGGATCGAAACGAATGGCCGTGGGACATCGGCCGGAGCTGATTTTTGAGATGATTGTCAAGCCCAGTGAGGCGGTCCTAGTTCCTTAGCTTCGTGTTAATCGGACTCCCGATGTGCGATCTAGACCTAATACGAAGTTTCGTTTCATTCCCGAGAGCAGACGGGAAATGAGTTTGGTTCTAAACTTTAGGGTAACCTAGAGTCACTAATTCTGCAAGTTTTGGGTCTTGCAGATCGTATTTAAAGCGATCCCAACGGATTTCATGGCTAACCGAGTTTAGTACTTAGTTAACTTTGTTAAATTTCTAAAGGATTTAATCCTAATTGATTTCTGGTCGAGGTGGTACTCGAGCCAATGTACGGAAATTTACGGGTCGTTACAATATTTCAATCTTATTTGAAGAAGGGATTGAAAATTTTCCATTTCTTGGAATCAAAATCAAATCAAGCAAGCCTAAGGTGATTTAATCTAAAATTCATTTAGACCTTAGAACCATTTCATAAGTGAGTGTGAACATTGAACATCTACAATTAAACTTCTACTCCGAATTGGTTCTACGGGGCTACAACAAAGGAGAATATCTAGATAAGTATTTTACTATTTTGTAAATCTATTCTTTTGGTTTCTTTGAGATTTTGCCAAAGAATCTCTTTCTTTTGGTTCGCCTGAGGTGATCCAAAAAACTCAGAGTGTGGGGTTTTTGTGTAAGCCCACTTAAAAGACACAATTGTGAACGTTTTTGGTGAACCTTGAAAAACCTACTTCATAGTGAACGCTAATATCCACTATGTGAGGATATTAGGAGTGGAGTAGTTGTGTGGTTATTTTTCTAAACAGTTGGTGTACACACAAGCGAACCACTATAACTTCTGGTCTTGTGGTGATTGATTGATTATTTAATTATTGCATTGTGTGGATGTTGTAATTTTCCTTTATGCATTTGTGGAGAATGTTGTAATAGCTTAGTTTCTTTCTTTGCTATTCTTTTCTTTATTCCTCTGTATCGGTTTGAGATTTTGATACACAGACCGTTTTAGGAATCAGGTTGTCTTACCATAAGCCACTAGTTTTTGGTGTAAGGTTGTCCTTAGAACAACATTTGTACTAACCTCTCAACACTTGTACATTTGAGGTTGTTTTACATTTCTGCATTGTGGGATTGTTTAAGTATTATCTTTATTTATATTTGTTTAAATTTCGCATTTAATTTTTAAAATTTGGCATAGTCCTATTCACCCCCCCCCCTCTAGGACTCTTAGCTCGACTTCTTCAAGTGGTATCAGAGCCTAATAGCTCACTTTTTTTTTGGATTAATTTCCTGAGCTAATTGATCTGAGCTTTTTAAGATGTCAAATTTTGATAGCCTTTCAATCACTAGGCCTCCACCATTTGATGGCTCCAATTATGCTTACTGGAAAGCCAGAATGAGGATTTTCTTGAAATCCATGGATGAGAGCGTGTGGCAAGCTACAGTGACCAATTGGACCCCTCCTAGCACCGAAGTAACTGGTACCGATGAATCTAAAACGATAAAAGTCTCACCTTATTTTTCTTGGTCCGCTCTTCAGAAAAGTGAGAGTAGTGCTAATGCAAAGGCTCTAAATGCAATTACTTGTGCACTATCACTTGATGAATTAAAAAGAATTATATCCTGTGATACTGCAAAGCAGGCCTGGGATATTTTAGAAATGACACACGAGGGAACAACAATTGTCAAGAAATCTAAAGTCCAAATCCTCACAACCAAATTTGAGGAAATACGTATGGAAGAAAGTGAAACTTTCATGGACTTCTATACTAGATTGAATGACATTGTCAACTCTATGTGGGGTCTCGGTGATAGAATCCCAGAAAGTAAAGTCGATGCAAAAATACTACGCTCACTGCCTGAATGGTTCAATTCAAAGGTGACTGCGATCCAGGAACTTTGTGATACGGATAATATGAGGGTAGATGAATTAGTTGACTCATTATAGACCTATGAGTTAAACTTTAAAGCTTTCTAAACTTATTTCTCAAGAAAATAACAATTCTGATTTAGAAAATTCTGAAGATGATATGGCCCTTTTAGCTAAAAAGTTTTATAAGATTTTCAAAAGTAAAAAGAGGGTTGATTTGCAAAAACCTAATGAAAAGAAAAGATTTAGATCTAAAAGTTGAAAATCTTTAAAAGACAACCAATGTTATAACTGCCATGAATATGGGCATCTAGCAAACAAATGTCCTAAAAAGGACAAACCGAAAAAGAAAGGTATATTGGCTACATGGGATGAATCTTCTTGCTCTGAAGCTTCCTCTGAGTTAGAAGATTATGAAACCGAGTCGGGTAATGATGTTAAAGCCCTAATGACTCTAGCCAAGTTCACTTTTTCAGATAATGATGATTCAACCAGTGAAGAAAATCTGAATAGTGATCATGAAAATGAAGAAGATCTTCAAGATGCTTCTAATGCCCTATATAAGGAAAGTTGCAAAAATGCTGTAAAATTATAACTTCAAAAAGAAAAGTTTTCAAAACTTAAAGAAAATTTTGATAATCTAGTCTTAGAAAAATCACCTATTTCAAATTGTTTTGAAAAAACTAAGTGCGACTTATATTTCAAAACCTCCCAAGTTGAAAACTTAAAATATGAAAATGAAAAGCTAAAACTTGAAGTCTCTTCACTTTTGAGTTTAAAAGACACTTGGAGGCATGCCCAAGGTGATCCTAAGTTAGAAAAACTCTTATCCGAATCCAGAAAATGTGGCGATCGATCTGGATTGGGCTATGACAAAAGTATTCCTCCTAAACATAAGAATACTCCACCCAGATTTGTGAAAGGGGAGTCTTCAAACTCAAAAGGGAAAAGTCTGAATCAAAATTATTTTAAAAATGCTAAGTCTTTTCAAACCTTAAAACCTAAAAGTAACCATATCAACTATAAAAATCAAAATTGAAATCCTTTAGCTGAGAAAATCGTTGACTTACTTAAGGAGTTCTTAAAATCTAACTCAGTGGGTTGGTCTTATAACACTACAAGAAGACCAACTATACTCCTAAACCCAAAACTATAATGAAATGGTTTCCTAAGGTTACTTGTTAGGTTACCAACACCGCTTTCAAAGCTTCAAGCCATTCAAAGTGGTACCTAGACAGTAGATGCTCCAGACACATGACAGGTGATAAGGGCCTGTTCACCAATCTTAAAGACATGACTGATGGTTCAGTCACATTCAGTGATGGTAGCAACTGCAAAATTATTGGCCAAGGTACGGTTCGACTCTTTAACCTTCCTCTATTTGAGAATGTTTTGTATGTCGAAGGGTTAAAACACAATCTATTAAGCATCTCTCAAATATGTGATAGTAATCATAGTGTAAAATTTACTAACCAGGGTGCGAAATTTTAAATAAAAATGGTTCTGTAATATTAACTAGTCGCAGAACTTCTAAAAACTGCTACATTGTGAGTGATTCAAGCTCATTTAATCTATCGTATTACATGGTCCATACCGATGAGACTGAATTATGGTATAAGCACCTTGGACATGTACACTACCGTAACTTGTATAGATTGAGCAAAAGAGTGTTAGTAAGTGGTTTGCCCAAAATACAGAAAGTAGACAAAATATGTGGTGAATGCCATATTGGCAAACAAACCAGGAGTACTCATAAAAAGGTGAACTCCAATGCCACATCTAAACCGCTTGAACTTCTCCACATGGATCTTATTGGACCAAAAAGAACGGACAGTCGAGGTGGCAAGAAGTATATACTGGTAATTGTTGATGACTTTACCAGGTACACTTAGGTAGTCTTCTTAAGAGACAAATCAGAAACTCTCGATGAAGTAAAAAGGGTACTTAAATGTATCCAAACGGAAAAAGAATCACAAGTCTCTAAGATCCGTAGTGATCATGGTTTGAAATTTAAAAATAGTGGTTTTGAAAAGTTTTGCAGTGATCAGGGAATATCACATGAATATTCTGCGCCCAAAACACCACAACAAAATGGTATAGTAAAAAGGAAAAATAGATTACTTCAAGAAATGGCAAATGTAATGTTAAATAGTATGAATCTCCCTAAAAATCTTTGGTCCGAAACCGTAAATACTAGTTATATAATTAACCGCATTTACACTAGAAAAACAATGGTAAAACGGCTTATGAAATGTGGTTTGATAAGAAGCCTACTATCAAAAACTTTCGAGTTTTTGGCAGCATGTGCTACATTTTATGTGACCGAGAAAATTTGAGTAAGTTTGACACCAAAAGTGATGAACGGATATTTTTAGGGTATGCTCTGAATAGTCGAGCATATCGAGTTCTTTATAAGAGGACTGGTGTAATTCAGGAGTCCATTAATGTGGTTATTGACGATCACTTGAATACACTTGTCTCAAGTTCAGAAAATGATGACATTCCTTTAATTGATAAACCAGACTCTTCATCAAGTCAAGATAATACTTAACTGAGGACAGTTAAAGATCATCCTTCTTATCAAATTCTTGAAAACCCTCTCACTGGTGTGCGCACTCGTAGACAACTTGAAGATATGTGTAACTATGTGTGCTTTACATCTCAGATAGAACCAACTAACGTAAAAGAAGCTCTTATTGACGAAAACTGGATTGTTGCGATGCAAGAAGAGCTTAAATAATTTGTTAGAAATGATGTTTGGTATTTAGTTCCAAGACCGAAAGATAAACACATTATCCGAACAAAATGGATTTTCAAAAATAAGTCTGACGAACTTGGTAATATTATTAATAACAAGGCTAGGCTGGTTGTACAAGGGTATACTTAAATTGAAGGCATCGATTATGATGAAACCTTTGCCCTAGTAGCTCATCTTGAATCAATCAGACTATTTATATCCATTTCGTGCTTTAGAAAGTTCAAGATTTACCAAATGGATGTAAAGAGTGCATTCTTGAATGACGATTTGCATGAAGAAGTGTATGTTGAACAACCTTCGGGTTTTGAAGACCCTAAGCATGCTAATCATGTCTATCACCTAGAAAAGGCACTTTATGGTTTGAAACAAGCTCCCAGGGCATGGTACGAAAAGTTGACTACGTTTCTACTAAGTCATAACTTTATAATGGGAAGTGTTGATAAAACATTATTTGTAAAGAAACATAAAGATCATATACTAATAGTGCAAATTTATGTTGATGATATTATTTATGGATCTACCTTTGCTAATATGACTGTTGAGTTTGCAGATCTTATGAAGTCTAAATTTGAAACGAGCATGGTTGAAGAATTGAATTATTTTCTAGGGTTGCAAGTTAAACAGTAACTTGATGTTTTCTTTATTTCTCAAACCAAATATGCTCTGAACTTAGTTAAAAAGTCTAGATTTGAGAGTGGAAAAAATTTTGATACTCCAATGAGTACTACTTTAAAACTCTCAAAAGACTCTACAGGTAACAGCGTGGATCCTAAGTTATATCACAGTATGATAGAAAGTTTTCTTTATTTAACTGCAAGCCGACCTGATATTGCATTTAGCGTAGGAATTTGTACTAGATATCAATCTGACCCTAAATAGTCACATTTAATTGTTGTTAAGCGAAATATGAGATATGTCGCTAGTTCAGCAAATCTTGGTCTCTGGTACCCACATGATACTAGTGTGCAATTAGCTAGTTACACGGATGCTGATTGGGCTGGTAACATTGATGATCGAAAATCAACCAGTGGTGGTTGTTTCTATGTAGGGAACTGTTTAGTTTCTTGGTTAAGTAAGAAACAAAGTTCTGTATCGCTCTTAATGGCTGAGGCTGAATACATTGCTGCAGGTAATGCATGCACTCAGCTTGTTTGGATGAAAAGAATGCTAAGTGATTACGGAATTGCGTAAGATTCTATGGTTTTATATTGTGATAATTCAAGCACAATTAATATCTCCAAAAATCCAATCCAGCATTCACGAACCGAGCTGTAACGCTCTGAAATTCGGGGGTCGAGTATATACTCAACTCCCAAGTTCCAACGCATCACTTATGCAACATAAATAATGATGGTTAAATGTTGTCTGAGTTAGAGCAATAAACATGAGTGAGATTATACCAAAACAGTAATTCATACTCCAGTTCAATTGTATAAAGGCAAGCGGAAGACTGAAATTGTATATATAAGGTATGTAAAGAAACAAAATCTTTATGAACATCAGAGTATGAACACTAACTGATTACCCATATACATGTACTGTTTCTGAGTCAAAAAATTAAAATACAATCTAAAAGATGAGTCCTGAAATCCCCGCGATGCAGTCGGCCTAAGCAAAGCCGTCAGAGTACTGCATGAATGAGAACTCATCCTGGTCCTCATCGTAATCGGGCTCTGGCTCCTGAACCGACGCGCCGTCTATACCTATGACAGAGTCTGGTTGGTGTGTACAACACCGTCCCGTAACGTGGGAGTGAGTAGCTAACTCAGTGGAACAATAAAGCATAGGTTAACATGTTATCAATTCAATCAAGCAGTAATGATAAAGCAGTACAATCAAACAAGTTTAACTACTCTTATTAAATGCAAGTATGAAATGACATGATGATGTATGCCCTTGCCAAACCACCCTCATGCGACATCATCTTACGTTCGCGAATGCATACCTCCCTCAGTGCTCCACATTTACTAGGCACATGCGGTGCAATGATGAGCATAATTACCGAGTTGTTATTAGTCCATTTTAA
Source organism: Magnolia officinalis (assembly GCA_021015155.1). NCBI lineage: Eukaryota > Viridiplantae > Streptophyta > Magnoliopsida > Magnoliales > Magnoliaceae > Magnolia > Magnolia officinalis. The sequence goes on along the minus strand of JAJHSJ010000007.1, from coordinate 60,880,727 downwards.
ACAGCAGTATTGGGAAACTAAGGTACCTCCCTTGTATCATTCCCAAACATGATCCATTCTAGGGTCGTCAGTCCTAGTTAATCTCATACGGTATTATGGTTTGAGAGGCATCGCGAAGGCATCGCAAAGGGCTCGTCACCCGTCAGCACGGATACAGATCTCACCGTATGCGGCTCAATTGCTGACCGTCAGCTCGAGTACAGGTCTCACCGTACTCGGCTCAATCGCTGGCCGTCAGCTCGAATACAGGTCTCACCGTACTCGGCTCAACTCATACTCTAGTTGCTGTGAAGGGCTCGTCGCCAATCACAGACCTTGGAGTATACTCGAAGATACTACAGAGGATTCGTCGCCCGTCAGCACGAGTACAGGTCTCACCATACTCGGCTCTCGTCGTAAGTATCGACAGCTCGAATACAGTGTCCCATACCACCGTATTCGGCTCACGAGTTTGGGTTGCTCAATGGTCACTACGGGGAGGCACGTAGCCCCAGCATAGGTCGACAGCTCGGCCACGGTGTCCCATACCACCATGTCCCGCTCATGAGTCTTAGCGGATCGAGGTACCATGGTTAATGGGATTGCCACTGGTAAGTTTGGTACCCTAGGTTCAAACAGTAATGACCAAACATGGTGAACACACATTCGACATATCGGGTTACTTGACGAGCCTGACAAGCTCCAGCGCACAACAAGTTGGGCGATATGACGCGCAAAAGCACTCCATGTGGCCAACCACTATCGCCAACCGAAGTACGACTCGGGTTCGTCAAACACATCCCTTGTGGCGACATGAATCTCAGCCACCATCTCAAGTCTGGTACCGAATGTCTGGACTATAGACATAGTCCCAAACTCAATCAATTCTCATCCATGGCATGTGGAGTAAAGCATGTTAAACAAAGTAATACAAGTATGCTAGTAGGCATGTCATAAGGCATGTTATAAAGCATGATATAAAGCATGTTGTAAAGCATGTTATAGAGCACTATACAAATATGGATACAATTACATATACATCATAAGTGAGTGGTTAGAGTAAACAACCACATGGAGGGAATCATACATGACTCTAAGGTAGTTGAGAATTTCATCTCAGCACCGACCTACGGTACTAACACCTAAGCATTTACTCTCACAAGCATTTACACAAACACTTAGAGTACACTATTTCAACATACATGGCGTATGTTAGTAAAATATGTATTAGGGCTATCCGTTCGCCAAGCGAGTAATTTATCCATGTACATCATAATCATACAGCAAATAATCATGACAATTGTACTTCCAAAATTTATACATATACGGTATCTTCTAGAATACCCAATTTCAACATACATAGTGTTTACAAGCAAACATGTATTACGGCGATTCCTTTCGCCAAACAAGTATTTTATCCATATATTGTATAACCATACATTAAATAAACATGTCAAACACTTTTCCAAAAAAAAAACGTATACGGTATTTCTATGTATACCTAGAGTATGTGAAATTCCATATTCTACAACTTAATCGAAACAGAAAACGGAAAGCACTTTGTACATGTGCAATTGCATGCAGATCATGAATCTATCATTATCTGACATTGAAAGCGTTGAAAACCGTAACCTATACACCTAAAGTCCTCACCTTGCTCCTTGGAATCTCAACGGATCAGCAAGGTTTGATGAGCTTCCGTATTCGGGAGTTTTCTAGCCTAAAGAGTGAAATCGGTTAGCTATTTCATAACCTATAGCCTATACACCTCAAAACAGATCTAGGGTTAGGGTTTCTCACCTTAAAACGGAGTTGGTATCGCCGGGAAAGTGTCTAGAAAGAGGCGGTGCAGCCCGTGTGATGATTGAAAGTAGTAGGAGGAAGGTGCTCCCACAAATCCCAAGCTTTCTCTCCCTTTTCTCTCTCTCTCTCTCTCTCTCTCTCTCTCTCTCTCTCTCCCCTTAGGGTTTTATCCCAAATTCGTATGGCTATGAGAGGGGCTGTTCTAAGGCCCTTATATAGCCTAAAACCTCTCCGGAATAGACTCCTGTTCAAGGGGTACGTCTATTATAGGCATTTCGGCGTTGTTCCAACTCAAAAGAGGGTTTCTGGCGGCCCTCCTTGAGCCAAACGTCAGACTTAAGCTCACAACTCATGGATCTACGTGGGATTACGTTTTCATCTTGGTCGGGTTCCCAAATCACACGTGGCGGACCATTTTCAGTTCAACAGTCAGTGGGCCACGATCCAAAATTCCAAGTACATGTAAATGTTCCTGAAATTTTTCCTGATCCGAGGGTGTAATTTGGTCTGATTCTGACGGTCTGGTTGCTTAATACTAATCCGCAAGCGAGTGGTGCCAGATCACTATTCAAGATATTTATTTTGTAAAGAAAATAGTGTTTTTCACACTCCCTCGCTCCGGATCCAAGCAATTGGCCGTGGGACGTCATCTGGACCTGATTTCCGATGTGGTTGTCAAGCCCAGTGAGGCGGTCCTAGTTCCTTAACTTCGTGTTAATCGGACTTTCGATGTGCGGTCTAGACCTAATACGGAGTTTCAATTCATTCCCGAGAGTAGCCGGGTAATGAGTTTGATCCTAAACTTTAGGGTAACCTAGAGTCAATGATTTTGCAAGTTTTGGGTCTTGCAGATTGTATTTAAAGCGATTCCAACAGATTTCATGACTAATCGAGTTTAGCACTTAGTTAACTTTGTTAAATTTCTAAAGGATTTAATCCTAATTGATTTCTGGTCGAGGTGGTACTCGAGCCAAAGTACGAAAATTTACGGGTCGTTACACGAGCATATTGACATTAGATATCACTACATTCGTGAATTAGTGGAAGACAAGACAATTTCCTTAGATTATATTCCTACCGAGAATCAACTAGCTGACACATTCACAAAACCGCTCGACAAAAGTAGGTTTGTAAAATTGAAATTTGATCTTGGTATGTGCAATTTGAATTGAGAATTTATGTCTTTTTGTATCATAATGTATATTTTTATCCTTTTGAAATGTTTAAATTTCAAATTTTATGAAAAATTGCACATTTTGGGTTGTGCACGACCAGTCGAGTACATGCTCGACCAGCTGTGAACCGCGGGTTTGGTGCTTTATTTGGGGAAAAAATCACGTTTTCCTCATTTGGGTTGTCTTCTCCAACGGCTCCTGCGTCGATCGGTCGAACCCATCTTCGATTCCTTCATGGTTGTGCATCGTTTTTCTTGTAGATTCAAGTCCTTTGCACTTCATTTTCATCATTTTGTGATTTATTTCATGTTTTATGTTGATTTTTTGGGTTTTCTACTCAAAAATCCGATCTACTAGAAACCCACTTTACCTCTTTTGCAATCTCCATTTTTCTTGATATCTTTGTTGTAAATGGAAGGTAGAACCATGAAGAAAGGATCTCGTGGTCCCTCTTCATCTCAGTCGATTCCTATCACAGTGCGCCACCTTCAGTCGCCCGAAGATGATCCTCCTTATATGAGGCATATTCGGTTGCGCAATGTTATAGTAGAACGATCTATTAATGTTGATCATTTGGCTCCGTTTGATATCATTCCTCTCCTTCAGTCTGTAGGATAGGATAACATACTACATTGGGGTGGGCTAGCATACCGTCCATTGCGCAGGCTATGTATGCTTGCATTACTAATTTTTCTACTGAAAATCTGACATTCACTATCTCAACTAGAGAAGGTCCAATTGAGGTGGACCATCATCTTATCTCTGGATTAATGGATTTACCTATCAATAACGAATGTATTCCCATTAGCGCTCTTGTGGCAAAACCATCTGAAACTAAGAAGCGAATGCTCACTAGAGATTTATACAATATAGATGTGGAATGGAATAATGCTAGAAATGCGCTTGCCTCAAAGTTTTTGTTACCTAGATACAGAATCCTTCACTGGATTTTCATTTCAAATGTTTATTCTCGATCTGGTAACAAAACCGAACTTACTACGTTCATAGTTTGTATTCTTCATTCCATCATTTCTGGAACTTCTGTATCTCTTCCTTCTCTAATTTGTCATTGCATCATTCAATTTTATCTCCATCGTGGACACAGTGACATTCCCTTCGCTTATCTTATGACTGTGTTGGCCACCCATAGTCTTATGGCTCAACCTGTTGGGGAAGCTCCCATTCACCACTTAACCTTCAACAACTCAAATATTAACAAGATGAATTTGAAGTTGGCCCCTGGCTAAGTTAATGTGGGTGTTGGTGGAGCTGATGCCGCAAATGAAGAGGGTGATTTGCCTCCAGATGATATCAATATGGATGATATTTTTAACGAAATCAAATCCGATTCGGCCGATGATACTGATTATCAGCCATCTGACTTTGATGCACGTTTGCGCTCACTTGAAGAGAATGTTGAAAGTATGAATGTGTTCCATGACTTGCAATTTAAACATATGCGCAAGTATCTGAAGCGTATTAGCAAGGGATTTCATCAAATTGATCCTACCATACCTGCTCCTTCATCAGGTTCAAATTAGTATTTGAATTTGTGGTTTATAATAACGTTTAAGATACTTGAATTTCTCTTGTTTGATGGGCTTGGACATGCTTGAACATGCTTTCTTATAGATTTGGTTAACTTGGTTAACTTACTTGTGAACTTCTCTTGATCATTATTCTCTTATTTTTCTCTTTTATTTACTTCTTTACTGATCTACTTCCATTATCGCTCTTTCTTTTGTCATATTGTGATAAAAACGGGGAGAATTTATAATGTTTATGATAATGTGTGATTGTGTGGATGGGTTGTGTGGATAGGTAAACAAATTTTTCATTACATGAAGTAAGAAGTAAGGGGGAGTAAGTAGGGGGAGTATTGTTGGGAGAATATTTCTTTAACCTGTTTATAACTGGTGCATGATTCTTTGACCAGGCTAAAACTGGTGCATGATTCTTTATTCTGCGTGTTATGCTTATCTTATTATAAAGTGTGTTTTGTCACAAATTTGACAAAGGGGGAGATTGTAAGTGCTATGTTTTCTAGCTCCTATAATTGTCAAATTTTGTAGTGCCGAAACCTCTTGGAATTTGTATCTTGTGTAGCTCATCTTCAAGTCTAATACAATTCTTGTACAAGCTCAAGATGATCCATTACAAGGTGTTCCGTTTTGAGATTCAAGCATCACAAGTATAAGAATTCAAGTACAACATCAACTAATAGTTCAAGGTTTCAAAGCTTCATCTAAGGCAAGACAATAGTCTTTACTTTGGTACTCAAAACTCAAGGTGAAGTACAACTTAAGTACCTTAAGCTCAAGCTTCAATGCATTTCAAATTCAAGCTTCAAAATGTCTTAAGTTCAAGCTTCATCATATGTCAAGATATCAAGCTTCGTGAACTTCAAAGAACAACTATCAACTGAAGTAAAAGAAGATTCGATGTTCATATATCGCTTATAAGGTATGAATGACCCTAGATTAACTATAGGATAGGTCATTTTGAATACATAATTTAATTAGGTCACATTATAAATGCATAGTCTGTTTTTCAACTAGTCTTAGACTTTATTCGACTAGTCCTAGTACTGGCTCGACCAATCTAAGAAATTCCTCGACCAGTCCTAAGGTAGTTACTAATTTTCAGAATTTTTTGTTATTGCCTTGACCAGTCCTGTAGACTATTCGACCAGTCGAGTGATCAGTGCTCGACCAGTCCAACAGGCTCGACTCAAAGTCCAGCAACTAAAATGAGTCCCACACGACCAGTGTCAACAGGACTCGACTGGTCGAGCAGGTCCTTCGACCAGTCATGGAACGGCCTGATCTTATCGCGCCTAAAATTTAAAATGTCTGTTAGTCCTTCGACCAGTCGAGCCAACCTCTGGGCTAGTCGAGTGAACAATTTCCGTACTTATAAATAGAGCACGATTTTCAGAGTTTGGTATCTAATTCAATCAAAATCACGACACCACTCTGAGAGATAAGTTAGTGATATTCTTTAGCTATTTAGTGCTCATTTAATATTCTCTTTAATTAGCTTTTTACATTTGATTTTGTATTCTATATTCCAATCTTATTTGAAGAAGAGATTGAAATTTTTCCGTTTCTTGGAATCAAAATCACATCAAGCAAGCCCAAGGAGATTTAATCTAAAATCCCTTTAGAACTTAGAACCATTTCATAAGTGAGTGTGAACATTGAACATCTACGATTAAACTTCTACTCCGAATTGGTTCTACCGGGGTGCAACAAAGGAGAATATCTAGATAAGTATTTTTATTGTTTTGTAAATCTATTCTTTTGGTTTCTTTGAGATTGTGCCAGAAAAATCTCTTTCTTTTGGTTTGTCTGAGGTGATCTAGAAAACTCGGAGTGTGGAGTTTTTGAATTGTGTAAGCCCACTTGAAACACACATCGTGAAGGTTTTAGGTGAACCTTGAAAAACCTATTTCATAGTGAACGCTAATATCCACTGTATGAGGATATTAGGAGTGAGTAGTTGTGTGGCTATTTTTCTAAACAGTTGGTGTACACACAAGCGAACCACTATAACTTCTAGTCTTGTGGTGATTGATTGATTATTTAATTATTGCATTGTGTGGATGTTGTAATTTCCCTTTATGCATTTGTGGAGAATGTTGTAGTAGCTTAGTTTCTTTCTTTGCTATTCTTTTCTTTATTCCTCTATATCGGTTTGAGATTTTGATACACAGACCATTATAGGAATCAGGTTGTCCTACCATAAGCCATTGGTTTTTGGTGTAAGGTTGTCCTTAGAACAACATCTATATCAACCTCTCAATACTTGTACATTTGAGGTTGTTTTACATTTCCGCATTGTGGGATTGTTTAAGTGCTATCTTTCTTTCTATTTGTTTAAATTCCGCATTTAATTTTTAAAATTTGGCATAGTCCTATTCACCCCCTCCCCCCCCCCTAGGACTCTTAGCTCGGCCTTTTCATCATTTCCTAAATAAAAGAACTGGGTGATACAAGAATCCATAAATGTTGTTATCGATAATTAAACTATCACACCCATACTTGATCGAGATGATGAAGTTACTATAGTCAACAATCTGAATTATCATCGAAATCAGTTTCAACTATGCTAAGATTAGTCAAGGATCATCCAACTAATCAAATACTTGGTAACCTTCACACGGTGTTCAAACCAGAAGATAGTTGGAAAACACATGTAATTATGTTTGCTTCACTTCCCAGATAGAACCGACTAATGTAAATGAAGCCCTAGCAGATGAAAGTTGGATTTTAGACACACAAGATGAATTAAATCAGTTTGTTAGAAACGATGTGTGGTATCTGGTTCCTAAACTTTCTAACAAACACGTTATTGGAACTAAATGGATTTTTAAAAATAACACTATTGAACTGGGAAATCTTATAAGAAATAAGGCACGATTGGTTGTTCAAGGTTACACACAAATCGAACGAATTAACTACAATGAGACCTTTGCTCCAGTTGCTCGCCTCGAGTCTATCAGATTGTTTATTTCCATTGTATGCAATAAAAATTTCAAAATATACCAAATAGATGTCAAAAATGCCTTCTTAAACGGTGACTTAAATGAGGAAGTTTATATTGAACAACCTAAGAGCTTTGAAGATCCCAAAGTTCCTAATAATGTATATTGTCTTAAAAAGGCTCTGTATGGTTTAAAACAAGCTCCAAGAGCATGGTATGAAAAACTGAACAAATTCCTACTTAGTCAAAATTTTAAAATGGGGAGTGTCAATAAAACTCTATTTATCAAAAAATGTGATGAAGACATGTTGATTGTTCAGATATACGTGGATGATATTATTTATGGATCAACTTGTACCGACCTCTCCTTTAAGTTTGCAAATTTAATGAAATTAGAATTCGAAATGAGTATGGTTGGTAAGCTAAATTATTTCCTTAGTCTTTAAGTGAAACAACTCAAAGATGGGATATTTATCTCTCAAACCAAATATTCTATGAATCTAGTAAAAAGATCTGATTTTGAGAATGGTAAAAACTTTCAGACACCCATGGTACAACATGCAAACTATTTAAAGATAATTCAGGTAAAATTTGCCTAGGCGGTTGTAACATCCCGGATTTTTGCCAACCTGGGATTAGATGTCCTTAGGCGATGGGTTGCTCCTAACACCTTATTATTTCGTCAGAACTGAACCCCACAGTCTAAAATCGCTTCTGAACCCATTTCCTTCACAAATCCCACCCTTCTCTACCTTGTGCTTTCAATTTTTCAAAGCACTTTCGCCCTAGACACTATCTTAAACTAGCTAAGTAGTAAAACTGGATCACTTTATATACAAACTGCAAAGGCCTAAGTACCATCTCAACCAGAAAACAATTAGGATTAAATCCTTTAGAAATTTAACAAAGTTAACTAAGTGCAAAACTCGATTAGCCATGAAATCCGTTGGGATCGCTTTAAATACGATCTGCAAGACCCAAAACTTGCAAAATCAGTGACTCTAGGTTTCCCTAAAGTTTAGAACCAAACTTATTTCCCGTCTGCTCTCGGGAATTAAACGAAACTTCGTATTAGGTCTAGACCGCACATCGGGAGTCCGATTAACACGAAGCTAAGGAACTAGGACCGCCTCACTGGGCTTGACAAACATCTCAAAAATCAGATCCAGCCGATGTCCCACGGCCATTCGTTTCGATCCGGAGCGAGGGAGTGTGAAAAACACTATTCCCATTCCAAATAAATATCTGGAATAGTGATCTGGCACCTTTCACTTGCGTGTCAGTATTAAGCAACCTGACCGTCGGAATCAGACCAAATTACACCCTCGAATTAAGAAAAATTTCAGGAACATTTACATGTACTCAGAAATTCTGATCGTGGCCCACGGACCGTTGAACTGAAAGTGGTCCGCCACGTGCGATCTGGGAATCCGATCGAGCCGAAAACGTAATCCCACGTAGATCCGCAGAGGGTGAGCTTAAGTCTGACGTTTGGCTCAAAGAGGGCTACCAGAACACACCTTTTGAGCTTAGAAAGTGGCGAACTGCCTATATATGCAGCCACCCTTGAACCTGAGTCTATTTTGGACATGTTCTAGGCTATAAAAGGGGCTTAGAACAGCCCCTCTCACAGCCATACGAATTTGGGTCCAAACCCTTAGAGAGAAAGAGAGAAAAGAGAGAGAAGTTTTGGAGATCGAGGCCGATCTTCCTCCTGCTGCTTCCATCTCCTCCCACGGCCTACACCGCCCTATTCCAGGGGATTTTCCGGCGGTTTCCACCCCATTTGAAGGTAAGAAACCCTAACCCTAGGTCTGATTTGAGCTTGATTAGTGATAGGTTATGAGAAGACTAATCGAATGCGCTCTTTAGGCTAGGAAACTCCCGTATATGGAAGCTCCAACACCCTTGCTGATTTGTTGGAATTCCAAGGGCTGAGGTGAGGACTTTAAGCGTATAAGTTACGTTTTTCAACGCTTTCAATGTCAGATAATGATAGATTCATGATCTGCATGCAAATGCACATGTACAAAGTGCTTTCCGTTTCCTGTTTCGATTAGCGATAAAGAATATGGATTTTCACATACTCTAAATATACGTAGAAATACCGTATACATATTTTTCTTGGGAAAATGTTTGACATGTTTATTTAATGTTTGATTATATCATGTGTGGATAAAATGCTAGTTTGGCGAAAGGGATCGCAAAAATACATGTTCATGTGTAAATGTCATGTATGTTGAAATTGCGCATTCTAGAAATTCCGCATACGTGCGGATTTTGGAAATGTAATTGTCATGATTAATTGTTGTATGAATACGGTATACGCGGATAAAATAACCGCTTAGCAAAAGAATAGCCCTAATGCATGTTTGCTAACATACACTATGTATGTTGGAATAGTGTATTCTAAGTGTTTGTGAAAATGGCTGAATGAGTATAGAATTCTCATTCGTGCTCGCCATGACTAATTGTCATGGATATATGATTGTTGTAATGGCGATATCCCTTTGACGAAAGGATTTGCCCTAAATCACGCCACGGCCAATATACACTATATACGCTAAAATGTGTGGCCCAAGTGTTTGTGGAAACGGCTGAATGAATATGGAACTTGGATTCCTGCTTGCCATGACTATCCGTCGTGGGTGTACGCGTGTTATGGTTGGGGCAACTCCCTAGTGAAAGGATTTGGCCTAATGCCTATGTGATCGACATATGTCATGTATGTTGAGGTATGTTTGCTTAAGTGTTTCATGAAATGTCTGAATGGTAGTAGTTAGCAAATTGTAAAGTATAAGGGTGTTGAGATATGATTCTCAACCTCTTTTCACTATGTGTATGATCTCCTTTGATAGTTGTGTGATTAGGATTTGAACATGTACAAACTCATGCTTGTGTTGTGATTCATAACATGCTCAACTGTTTTATGATTTTAACTATGTAATGCATATGTTTAAATTTATATTTATGATGTATGATCCGTCATGGGTGATGGGGGAGCGGAGCAACGAGTGCGTGCAACAGCCCTGGCAGCCCTAAACGGATAATACCAGACTGATTGTATGATTTGAATCCTGATCCCTTACTGCTTTATATCTCTGTAATTGATTATATTTGGGGCTATGATTATAGTCCAGGCAATCGGTAACGGGATTGAACTCGTGGCTGAGATTCATTTGCCACGTGGGATGTGTTCGACGAACTCGAGTCGTGCGTTACCTGTCGGCAGTGGCTAGGCCACACGAAGTTGTTTATGCACTTCATGTCGTGCAGCTCAACGGGCGATCGTGCTAGTCGAGCTCATCAAGTAACCCGATCTGCCTTATGCATGTTCACCCTGTTTGGTCGCTACTGCTTGAACCTAGGGTACCAAACTTACCAGTGGCGATCCCCGTTTAACCATGGTACCTAGATCCGCTAAGTCGCATGAGCCGGGCATGGTGGTATGGGACACCGTGGTCGAGCTGTCGGCCTACGCTGGGGCCATGTGCCTCCCCGTAGTGACCATTGCGCAATCAACTCGTGAGCCGAATATGGTGGTATGGGACACTGTATTCGAGCTGTCGATACTTCGGCGAGAGCCGAGTACGGTGAGATCTGTGCTCGTGCTGACGGGCGAGGAGTCCTCCGTGGTATCATCGAGTACACTCCAAGGGTCTGTGATTGGCCACGAGTCTTTCACAGCAACTAGAGTGTGAGTTGAGCCGAGTACGGTGAGACCTGTACTTGAGCTGACGGCTAGTGATTGAGCTGAGTACGGTGAGACCTGTACTCGAGCTGACGGCCAGCAATTGAGCCGCATACGGTGAGATCTGTATCCGCGCTGACGGGTGATGAGCCCTTTGCGATGCCCTCACTACGTTTCTCAAACCATAACATCGTATGAGAATAACTAGGATTGACGACCCTAGAATGGATCATGTTTGGGAATGATACAAGGGAGGTACCTTAGTTTCCCAATACTGCTGTTTGAAATGGACTAATAAAAACTTGGTAATCATGAGCATCATCGCACCGCATGTGCTTTGTAGATGTGGCGCACTGAGGGAGTAAGCATTCGCGAACGTAAGATGATGTCGCTTGAGGGTGGTTTGGCAAGGGGTCATACAGCATCATGTCATATCATTTTTGCACTTAACAAGAGTAGTTAGAAATGCTTGATTTGTACTGCTTTATCATTACTGCTTGATTGATTTGATAACATGTTAACTTATGCTTTACTGTTCCACTGAGTTGATCACTCACTCCCACGTTACGGGACGGTGTTGTACACACCAACCAGATTTGTTGAGTTTCAGGTGGTGGCGATGCTTGTGAAGCAGAGCCGGACTACTTCTACGATGATAGGAGGAATTCTCCTGTCTGTATCTCTCTGGCAGGTCAATGAAGACCTAATATTGTATTGACGGGGCTATGGTACATGGGATAGGAGGCATTACACTTCCTCACATTTGGTACATTTTAGAACTGCACTTATATTTATTTAACCTGGTAATGTTATCACACTCTGGAGACTCATCATAAGTTATATATTTTATCTATCTATCACAGTCTTCCGCTTGCAAATTTAACTGTCTCTAGAGTATGATATGCTGTTTTGGCTTAATCTCACTCATGTTCAATGCACGAATACAGTCAACATTCAATCATCATTCATTTTGTTGCATAAGTGATGTTCTGGAACTCGGGAGTTGAGATTATGCTCGACCCCCGATTTTCAGGGCGTTACAGCGGTGGTATTAAAAATTTGATTCTTTCATGTTGAGTCAGAAATTTACTAAGAGTGAATACGATTACTATATCTATTACAAGACACTGAGTGATGGCAAGTTCATCATCCTTGTATTGTATGTTGATCGCCAGTCATAACATGTCTGAAATTGATATACTGAAGACTCAGTTATCAGGGACATTTAAGATGAAAATCTGGGGGCTGCAAAGAGGATTCTCGACATAGATATTTATAGAGACGGGAATAGGAGCAGGCTTTGCTTATCACGGGCAGAATACCTTGAAAAGGTGTTGATCAAGTATAAGATGGACAAGGCAAAGCTGGTTAACGTACCCGACCCAACTCTCTTCAAGCTTTCCTCAGCATAATATCCTAAATCAAATGAGGAAAAGCATGATATGTCTCGTGCACCTTATTCAAATGTGTGGGAAGTTTAATGTATGTCATGGTCTATTCAAGACCAGATATTTCATAGGCAGTTGGTGTTGTGAGTAGATACATGTCAAACCCCGGCAAGCCACATTAAGAAGCGATGAAATGGCTACTTCGATACATTCGAGGTACAAAAGATTATGTCTGAACTTTTGAAAAAATAGGGGCCAAGTTAGTTGGGTATATGGATTCAAATTACGCAGGCAGTGTGGATTCTCTAAAGTCGACTTCAGGTTACTCATTTGTGCTAGTGGGTGGAGCAATCAATTGGATGTCGAAGCTTCAGTTTGTGGTGGCTCTTTTCACAACTGAAGCAGAGTATATGGCAGTGATGGAAACATTTAAAGAAGGTGTTTGGTTGAGAGGCATGATAAATCTGAAAGTGCACCTACTAGTGCCCTGGTTTGTCAAGTTACATGAATGGTGAGTCAGACTGGCTACAAAGCTCAATAGGAAGAACAATTCAAGCATCTGCCTCATCCGGATGTGTGAAAGCTCGCAACGGGTAAATCATAGCCTCACATCCCATGTCCCAAAACCCTATGTGATTTAAACCCTTAAAACAAGATAGACATCTTAGAGTTTTTATGGTGAGAAAACTTTTTCAAAATAGGAAAATCTCTAAGTTTTTCTCGCCCTGTCGATTCCATCGAAGCACCCTCGATATGATCGATCTGCACTGTCGATGTCCTCGATACCTTAACGATATTATCGAAAAGAGGACCAAAAGTGTCCAGCAACTAAATATTCATCTGGACGGATTTATCGATGTATCGATACACCTATCGATATCATCGATAAATGCACCAAACATGTCCAGTAACTTCATAACATATCTGGACGATTTATCGATGTATCGATACGCATATCGATATCATCGATATTCAAATCTCGAGACCATCGAGAGTGGCCCGATAAGATCGACATGTAGATTTTCGGCGCCCCTGTTTTTTAATGAAAATCTCAAATTTCTTCGATATATCGATGACCGTCCAATATTATCTGAAATCAAATATCGATAAGATCGGAGGTCCATCGATGATATCGATAATGGGCGCGCATTTCTTACAGCGGTTATTTCAGGGTGTTTTTAATTATGATCGGGGGCTCTTCGATTTAATCGATATTCAAATATCGATGATATCGACACCAGATCGATTGCATCGAACAAAGCCATAATCAGTCCAGCAAGTTCAAGACAAATCAGCTGGATTTATCAATGCCTCGACTCTGATCTCGATATCATCGACATTCAAATTCCGATGACCTCGACGGTTCCCCCGATCATTCATGAAAATCTGAAATATTTTCAAAGTCAAGTCTCTCTCATTTTTCATGTGTCGAGGGATCGACCCAGTCATCGATGGAATCGAAGTTCGAAATCCAATGACATCAACAACTGTTTCGATTCATCGACCTATTGGTAAGGAGTTTCAAAAGCGTATGACATCGAGTCTGAATCATCGAGTAGACCATCGAGAGTATACGCTCGATGATATCGAACCTGCTCGATGATATCGAACTCTGTCATAAATGTGACCGTTTTATATCCGTTGGAACTTCTTGCCTATATATAGAGGACTTGTTCTTTATTGCTGTAAGAGAGAAAAAAGAGAGCTTTTGTGTGTTTCAACTCATATCTTATACCTAAAGCCTTTCTCTCTAGGGAGTTCATCCTCCAATCCACCCTTACCATTGATATTAAATAGAGTGGATTGGAGAATGAACTTCCGCATTCAAGGATCCTCCAGCTACTACCTTAATGGAAAATCATTATGCTGGGATGCCTTGAATGTATAAGAGAGGAACCACTCTATCTTCCTTATAGAAAAATCTTTAGAGAGTAGGATTCCATCTCACCCTTGACCCAACCCGAAGCCAAGTATTGGTATATCATCTTGTGTTGCGGATCAAGGGAGCTGAAGACTCTTCGTCAACAAGGAGGAGAAGATCTTTGGTGTTGTGCTTAATGTGACTCATCAACTTATCTGTAAGTATCCAGAGTCCAGAGAACACTTGTGGTCATTCCTTCCTAGGTCTTGGTCTTAAGTGGTTCTCACCCTTTGAAGTCCTCAAGGAGGCCTCCGGTGGGAGTGTACGCAGTGGGTGCATAGGGTGGACCCTTGCTCTTATGTAGGGCATAAACTATTAGGTCCTTATGTAGGTCCTTGACCTGTGTGGTCTAAAATCTAGGTGCGTTGTGTGGACCCTTGCTCTATGGAGAGCATAAACATCTGGTTAGGAGTGAACCAGTAAGACTCCAGGGTTAAAGGTGAACCGAGTAGAAACCTCCATGTAAAGGTTGAAGGTGAACCTGATTTAAAACCTTAGGTTTGAGGTGAACCCTGGGAAACCTCCTTAGTGAAATCCAGTACACTCAAGGGTTGAGTGCAGCAGCCGGGAGTGGAGTAGACTTATCGTCGAACCACTATAAAAATGACTGTGTTTGTGATTGCTTTACTAATTGTGTGATTCATGTTAATGCTTTCATATTCATATATCTGATTACATCTCACACACATACACAGTCACATTCAACACAGACTAAGTTGCATATGATATCTTGATTAGTTTGTGATTGGATCCTCTACTTGGCTTGGAAGCCAGTAGAGTTACATTTGAGTAATCCTAGAAACTGCATACATAATAGGATTAGAGTGATAGGATTTTTAATAACTCATAAATCTTTAAAAAGTCCTATTCACCCCCCTTTAGGACCTATTGACATATTCCAACTTCAATTCAAGCGGTCTTCACCGCTATTTCAATTGGTATCAGAGAAGGTCTCTCTTTAAGGGCTTCACCGCCTAGAGAGTGATCTTGACTGAAGTAGGAAATATGGCCAAAGGAGAGGGCTCATCAGTCCCTAGACCACCAGTATTTGACGGTTCAAATTATGCATACTGGAAGGCTAGGATGCACTACTTTCTGAGATCTTTGGATCATGACGTTTGAGACATAGTTAAAAATGGAAATGTGCCACCTACTGAACAAAATATACTTGATAGTGGCACAACAATCACAAAGCCCAAACCCAAAGAAAAGTGGACAGCATTCGACAAAGAAAGGCAAACATCTAAAGCCAAGGCTATGAATGCTATCTACTGTGCCGTGTCCCAGGATATATTTAATCAGATAAGTATGTGTGGGACATCGAAAGAAGCATGGGATTTACTGGAAACAACCCATGAAGGCACAAGCACTGTGAAGCGATCCAAACTTCAACTCCTGACTTCACAGTTCGAAAGCCTCAGAATGGAAGAGCATGAGACATTCATGGAGTTTTTCACCAAGTTGAACATTATTTGCAACTCCATGGGTGGATTGGGAGAAAAAGTTATGGATCCTAAAATCTGTAGGAAAATACTAAGATCATTGCCGGAACGGTTTAATCCCTAGGTTACAACAATTGAGGAGTGTAGAAATATAGATGAAATGAAAGTAGAAGAACTAGTAGTTTCCCTATAAACTTTTGAACTACACTTCACTCAAGCCCCTAAATCCAAAACAACTGTCCTAAAAACTTCAAAGAAAATAACACATGAGGACAGTGAAAGTGAAAAAGGAGATGAAGATGAAGAAGTGGCCTTGGTGGCACAAAGATTCAGAAGGTTCTTTCAAAAGAACCGCGGCCGCCCTTCTAGAGGAAGAAGAGTGGACAACAAACCTTCTCCAGGCAGATTTGGTAACAAATCAAAAGAACTACAATGATATGCCTGTGAAAAGTATGGACACATTGCTACTGAATGCCCAAATAAGAAAACCAAGGGCAAGGCAATGGCCGCCACGTGGGATGATACGGATGAGTCAAATTCAGAATCAAGTAACTCAGAAGGCAATGAAGATCAGAAGTCATTGAAAATTCTCATGGTCTCCACTACTTCGATCATTCCCACTGAATATGAGAATGAGAAAGAACAACAAGCCACAGAATCATTTCCATCTAACAATGAGGAATCTAACAAAGAAGAAGAAAAAGAAGAAAATGATAAGCTACAAGATGCTTACAATCAACTTTATATCCATAGCATCAAAGTGGCTAAAAGGCTGGGAATATCTGAAAGCAAAAACCAATTGCTGCAAATAGACTTGGATAAAACTGTAGAAATTAATACACATCTGATCAATGATTTGCAGCAACATCACTCAAAAAATGATAGAATTGAGAGAATTAACATCTTCCTTAAATCTGAGACTGAAAAACTAAGCAAACAGGCTGAGCAATTAAAAGACAAGAATTTGCTTCTTCAAAATGAAAATCACATACTCCTGTTTAATCTAGAAGAGTTTAGGAAAAATGCCAAGAAAAACTGTGTTTTCCCAGAATAGTGAGAAATTAGAAAAACTTTTAGGCATGGGAAAATGTGGAGAGGACGAAAAGGATTTAGGTCATGGAAAAGCTAGAACAGAAACCGAATATGATGCACAACCTATTGGAAAATCTGTTGCCAGACCTATCCCACCTCGTCACAAAAATGGTAAGTCAGTTTACGAGCTGAACAAAAGAAATATGCAATCATCACCACTTGTGCTAGTTGACAGGATGAAGGAGTCATTAAGTCATGTGGATAATTCGGAAAAGATGAAAAAAAGCTACCACAAGTAAAACTCCTGTCACGAAGTGGGTGATTAAGGAAAAGACAAATTGCCTTGTTACACATTGAGATCGTCTACCAAGTAATAAGGTCAAATGGTACCTTGACAGTGGTTGCTCAAGACATGTCACAGGCGACAAATCCCTTCTCTCTAACTATAAAAATCTTCATCAAGGGACAGTCACCTACGGAGATGGAGCCACTGCCAATGTAATTGGACAAGGAATGATAAGAGGAATTGATTTGCTCAAAAATGAGAATGCTTTTTGCATAAAAGGACTAGCACATAATCTGTTAAGCATCTCTCAAATCTGTGATAATGGGCACGTGGTCGAATTCAACAAAGAAGAATGCGATATCCTTAATCAATCAGGAAGATCAGTAATTAAGGGTCATCGCACAAACAACCACTGATACATCATCAGAGGCATTGAAAGGACAATTGCCTAGAAATTCTGAGCAAAGAAAAACAAGTCCGGATCATGCATCTAGATCTGGATATTTGCTGAAATGATGCAATTTTGTTGAGCTTAAAAAGATATATCTGAGAGGTCTCATCTCATTTTTTTTTGTAAATAAACATGCAAATGTTTATGATTTTTGATGTACAGTGATTGTACATAATTTTGCTAAGTATGTTATTGATAAACTTGAAGGGTCAAAACAGAACAATATTCTTCTTCATTCCTATCGATCTGTCATTTCCAATTAATCGATCATGGGTTGATGTCATCGACGACTCTTCAGAATGTGGAAAGTCACGGATAGGGACTATTATCGAAGCAGTTATCGATAACTTCGGATTTGGTTTATCAATCCAATCGAAAGCAAGTTCGATAGAATCGAAGATTCCTGGCTGATAAAAGGCGATCGAGTGAAAGAATTTTATTTCTTAGATTTTTTTTTTTGTTTTACGCTCTGCTCGAATCCTCGGCCAGAAGATCACTAACGGGTCCCAGAAGCATAAAGAGAAATAGGTATTATCCTTCCATTCATTCAGTCCAGAGTCTATAACAAATCGTCAAACCTATCATCTCGAACGCCACCTACTGAATGGTATGACAAGTATGGAGGAGCGACTTCACAACTGTGAGAGACGTCTCACCGTGATCGAAGAGAAAGTTGATGCTCTCAAGCAAACGAATCAGTAAATGGTGGACTTGCTCACATATGTGAGTCTCGAAGACGATAGGAGCTGACTGTGCAAGTTCCAATTTTTTTGCCATATATGGGCCAGAAATGTGTTTTGGTAACTACTGGGTGTGGCAGTATAATTTTTTTTGCTGAACTGGTTGATTACTGCTGTCTGTGGCAGTTTGTGTGGATATTTTGGTTTTATCTCAAGAATGGCTGCATATAAACTCTTATCTCTAATGCCATATTTTGATTTTCCCTGGTTTATCACGTTTTGGAATGCATATGATGTCCTGAATGAACACTTCAACTGCTATACAACTACTCTATCTTATCTAATATGCATCCATAGGATCTGAAAATGATGTTTGTTTCAAAATTGATTTCATCTTTATACATCTGTTTCTGTTGGTTCTCCCATGAAATGCATTCTTCAGTCAATATCACTTACTGTACCTTTGCCAATGACTGATAAAAAGGGGGAGAAAAGTTCAAAACACCCCGAGTGAAAAATCGTGTATTTATCTATGTTTATGCAGGTGTTAGGTGGAGCAGCCGCAAGAAAGGGAGAGTTGTGAAGTAAGGGGGAGCGGATACTTCTAGAATGTGTACATGGGTAGAAACATTGTAAAATTGTGTAAAAACATGAACACATAATTTAGGGTGTGTCTAGAAGTGTTCTAGGGTGTTTTGGGTATTTTGTCACGTAATTGACAAAGGGGGAGATTGAAAGTGCACCTGTTAGTGCCCTGGTTTGTCAAGTTACGTGAATGGTGAGTCAGACTGGCTACAAAGCTCAATAGGAAGAACAATTCAAGCATCTGCCTCATCCGGATGTGTGAAAGCTCGCAACAAATAAATCATAGCCTCACATCCCATGTCCCAAAACCCCAGGTGATTTAAACCCTTAAAACAAGATAGACATCTTAGGGTTTTTATGGTGAGAAAACTTTTTCAAAATAGGAAAATCTCTAAGTTTTTCTCACCCTGTCGATTCTATCGAAGCACCCTCGATATGATCGATCTGCACTGTCGATGTCATCGATACCTTAATGATATTATCGAAAAGAGGACCAAAAGTGTCCAGCAACTAAATATTCATCTAGATGGATTTATCGATGTATCGATACACCTATCGATATCATCGATAAATGCACTAAACATGTCCAGTAACTTCATAACATATTTGGACGATTTATCGATGTATCGATACGCATATCGATATCATCGATATTCAAATCTCGAGACCATTGGGAGTGGCTCGATAAGATCGACAGGCAGATTTCTGGCGCCCTTATTTTTTAATGAAAATCTCAAATTTCTTCGATATATCGATGACCGTCCGATATGATCTGAAATCAAATATCGATAAGATCGGAGGTCCATCGATGATATCGATGGTGGGCGCGCATTTCTTACAGCAGTTATTTCAGGGTGTTTTTAATTATGATCGGGGGCTCTTCGATTTAATCGATATTCAAATATCGATGATATCGACACCAGATCGATTGCATCGAACAAAGCCATAATCAGTTCAGCAAGTTCAAAGACAAATCAGCTGGATTTATCGATGCCTCGACTTTGATCTCGATATCATCGACATTCAAATTCCGATGACCTCGACGGTTCTCCCGATCATTCATGAAAACCTGAAATATTTTCAAAGTCAAGTCTCTCTCATTTTTCATGTATCGAGGGATCGACCCAGTCATCGATGGAATCGGAGTTCGAAATCCGATGACATCGACAACTGTTTCGATTCATCGACCTATTGGCAAGGAGTTTCAAAAGCGTATGACATCGAGTCCGAGTCATCGAGCAGACCATCGATGCAATCGAGAGTATACGCTCGATGATATCGAACCTGCTCAATGATATCGAACTCTGTCATAAATGTGACCGTTTTATATCTATTGGAACTTCTTGCCTATATATAGAGGACTTGTTCTTTATTGCTGTAAGAGAGAAAAGAGAGAGCATTTGTGTGTTTCAACTCATATCTTATACATAAAGCCTTTCTCTCTAGGGAGTTCATCCTCCAATCCACCCTTACCATTGATATTAAATAGAGTGGATTGGGGAATGAACTTCCGCATTCAAGGATCCTCCAGCTACTACCTTAATGGCAAATCATTATGCTGGGATGCCTTGAATGCATAAGAGAGGAACCACTCTATCTTCCTTATAGGAAAATCTTTAGAGAGTAGGATTCCATCTCACCCTTGACCCAACCCAAAGCCAAGTATTGGTATATCATCTTGCGTTGCGGATCAAGAGAGCTGAAGACTCTTCGTCAACAAGGAGGAGAAGATCTTTGGTGTTGTGCTTAGCGGGACTCATCAACTTATCTGTAAGTATCCAGAGTCCAGAGGACACTTGTGATCATTCCTTCCTAAGTCTTGGTCTTAAGTGGTTCTCACCCTTTGAATTCCTCAGGAGGCCTCCGGCGGGAGTGTACGCAGTGGGTGCACAAGGTGGACCCTTGCTCTTGTGTGGGGCATAAACTATTAGGTCCTTGTGTAGGTCCTTGACCTGTGTGGTCTAAAATCCGGGTGCGTTGTGTGGACCCTTGCTCTATGGAGAGCATAAACATCTGGTTAGGAGTAAACCAGTAAGACTCCAGGGTTAGAGGTGAACCGAGTAGAAACCTCCATGTAAAGGTTGAAGGTGAACCTGATTTAAAACCTTAGCTTTGAGGTGAACCCTGGGAAACCTCCTTAGTGAAATCCGGTACACTCAAGGGTTGAGTGCGGCAGCCGGGAGTGGAGTAGACTTATCATCGAACCACTATAAAAATGACTGTGTTTGTGATTGCTTTACTATTTGTGTGATTCATGTTAATGCTTTCATATTCATATATCTGATCACATCTCACACACATACACAGTCACATTCAACACAGACTAAGTTTCATATGATATCTTGATTAGTTTGTGATTGGATCCTCTACTTGGCTTGGAAGCCAGTAAAGTTACATTTGAGTAATCCTAGAAACTGCATACATAATAGGATTAGAGTGATATGATTTTTAATAACTCATAAATCTTTAAAAAGTCCTATTCACCCCCCTCTAGGACATATTGACATAGTTCAACTTCAATTCAAGAGGTCTTCACCGCTATTTCAAAATCAGTTGGGGCTTTAGAAGGAGGTCGTGCCGGTTAATTTTAACATGAGAGTGCTATCAATTTGGCTAAAAACTCTATTTTATCATTCACGTACTAAACACATTGATGTTCGTCACCATTTCATCCGACAGATGCTTGAGGAAGGAGGTGTGACTCTAGAGAAGATTCACACAAGCATGAATCCGACAGAGACGCTCACCAAGGTGGTTTCTACAGAGAAGTTCAAGTTCTGTGCAACTTCTTTGGGCTTGGCGAATGCATAAAAGGATGAATGAGTGTGCACGAGAAGCAATGATGGAGTTATGATGCAAGACAGGATTAGAGAATGAGAAAAAGAAGCTATGAAGGATGACGATTGAAGACATGGTGGAGATTGTTGATAGATGTCTTAATTCAGTAATTCATCTATCTGTCGATGACAAGTTCAATGCCATCAAGCAGACTTCGATGTCATCAGAGTCGGCTCGATGCCATCAAGATTTTCTGGAATAAATCGATTTGGTTGTTGGACAGTTTGGTGTCATTTATGATGTCATCGAAGGTTGTTTGATGCCATCGAAGGCCTGATTGATGTAATCAGTAATATCCAAATTTTCATGTTTGGTCATTGGAACGTTTTGGTATTTTTTCGATGCCATTGAAGTGGCTTCGATGTCATCGAAGGTATAGTTTCGATGACATCAAAGTGTGATTGATGTCATCGATCGATTATGCGTAGATTTTCGCAGATTTGTGAATTTGCGGGATTTATTTCCAATTTTGATTGGGATTCTCGGAGAGGCTATATATTTGGGTGTAATCGGGATTAGGAGATATCTAAGGTTTTTTAAATTGTTCCTAGGGTTTTAAGGGCCTATAAAGGGAGATTCAAGGTGTCACGCCCCAAACTCGGAAATCGGGTTCACAAAATTCCCGATCGGTGAATACGGCATTAACAGCCTTCGTAGTACCCCATTCTCGGCTCCCGGCACACATATACCAAGTTCCGATTCTAGGATACCAGAAGAAGGATTTTCAGTATAAATTTATTCTATAACAAGCATAACCATAAGCATCACCCACAAACAATAACCAGAACTCCATCACAAAATCCACGATGATAAAAATTTTTTAAGTACAATGCGCATAAAGGGAAATACAATAACAATATCGGAACTCCAAAGCTCGGCTGCACGCTCCTGCTCCTGCTTAGGTACGACTACGTCCTAGCATCACCTGCATGCATCTATCGTGCATAAGCCTATAGAATGCTTAGAGGGTGGTGAAAGTGTGTGCATAAGGTAGCAATGTAAGTATGTACTATCGGAGTAATGTGGAAATATACTGATAAGTCCATGAATGCTAACAGCCGTACCAAGGCTATGCGATACAAGGCATGAATATTATCGGCCATACCAAGGCCATGCGATGCAAGGCATGAATGCTATCGGTCACACCAAGGCCAAACGATGCAAGGCCTACATAGTCAGTGTCATGTGCAAGATGCAGCTCAAGCTCATCTCTGGAGCATCATATATCAGTATAGTTCTCTCTGGATAATCATCAGGGTCTAATATACTATACACCACATTGCCACCCTATACTGGATGCACAACCGTACAAGCGGAAGAGACCTCACTATCCGCCTGGCCAATAGTAAGCCAATATCTATCCGGCACGTCGATAGCAGACTCATTTACGAGCTGGTCATACTTAGCCTACCAATTGCCCCTACCCTCGGGCGGGTAAGGCCATAACCCCTTCCAACCGACCACGACACAGTGGGAGACATGGCCTCCTGGTATTCGACACTCATGCACTCACACATCCACTCGGTCTAAGCATTGGAGCATCCTCCATGGTATCATAAGAGTTTCGGGACTTTCACCCTGGGACATCCTTCGCGCCCTCGTGCTTAATAAGAATTTTCGGTATCCAATCCTACCATCCACGCTATATTTGCGGAGGCTACAACCCTGATGTCACTAGGGCATACAATAACCATAATCACACAATGCAAGATGTATGAGTCACACAGTCCAATCACGCATCAATCCAGCACATACCGTGCACTCATGTGGGACAACTCCGCCTATTAGGGAGTCCCATAAACAACCTGCCCAATGGCATATGCAATGGTCAACCACATCTCATAACAAGCATGCGGATGATGCGTATGGGCATGTAACATGATCTATGCTATTACATACTCATAATCAGTATCGATAATCGGCCTCTATACAAGGCGGGGTCCATAGATGGATAACTGATCTAAACCATAACATAAAGATCAACCCTCAATTGTGGATATAACAAATCCGATAGCACGGATCCCTCCGTCTACGGCAATGACGAACTCTCCTCAAATCATGTTAGGCCTAGGTGGCCTACCTATAATCCTAAAGATCCGGAACGGGTTCCTTCACCATACTATTATATAGCCCGCTAGATGCCCTAGGGGGCCCAAATAAGTCCTAGATGGACTCCAAGATTGTAACGCCCTAGATTTTTGTCAACCTGGAGTTAGACGTCCTTAGGCAATGGGTCGATCCTAACACCTGATTAACTTCTCAAACACTCAATTCAAAAGTCTCAAATCCATTTTCAAACCATTTTCTTCAAAATCTCACCTTTCACTACCTTACCCTTCAAAAGTAACTAAGTGTTAAACTAGATTAGCTACGAAATTCGTTTGATCCACTTTAAATACGATCTGCAAGACCCAAAACTTGTAGAATCATTGACGATACATTACCCAAAAATCTAGGATCAATCTCATTACCTGGCTGCTCTCGGGAGCATCATGAAACTCCGTATCGGATCTGGACCGCACATCGAAAGTCCTAATAATATGAAGTTATAGAATTAGGACCGCCTTGCTGGGCTTGACAACCATCTCAGAAATCAAATCCAGATAGTGTCCTGGGGCTATTCGCTTAAGCCCAGAGTGAAGAGTGGGAGAAACGTGAAATTAATTAGAAATAAATTCTAAATTTAAGTAATTTGAGACTTGTCACTTGCGGGCCTGATATAAGCAATCAAACCATCAGAATCTGACCTAAATACACCCTTGGATCGGGGGAAATTTCATACATGGGTCAGTGTACTTGTGGCCCTGATCGAGTTTCGGTGACCGTTGAACTGAAACTGGTCCGCCACGGGCGATCTGTAAATCCGATCAGACCAAAAATGTAACTCAACCTAGATCCAATGTCTGTGAGCTTAAGTTCGACCTTTAGCTCAAGGTGGGCTTCCAGAAGTGCTCCGTTGAGACGGAACAGTATCCCTTTGGACATAACCTAAGTATACCTTGGCCTTAAGTCTATTTCCGTGAGTTCTGGGCCTATATAAGGACCTTAAACCCTCACTCCCTCATCCCATACAAATTTGAGAAAACCCTAGGAGAGAGAGAGTAAAGAGAGAGAAAGTGTGGGAGATGTGGTTGAGGATTCCTGGTGCTCTATCCTACCATCATACGTGCTTAACCATCACTATCTAGTTACTCTTCTGGCGATTCTGACATCATTCTTAGGGAAGGAAACTCTAACCCTAACTTGTTTTAGGGTCTCAAAGGTTGTAAGTTGCGAAATAGCTGACTTAATTCATGCTATAGGTTGATGTAGCATCATTGAAGAAGATTTAGCATTCCTACCAAATTCATTACGCTTCTACAGCGTAAGGTACGGACTTTAAACGTATAGGTTATGGTTTTCAAGGCTTTCAATGTCAGTTAATGATATATTACTGACGTGGATGCTATTGTACATGTACAAAGTGTTGTCCGTTTTATTTTTCAAATATACGTTAACTATGTTGAATATACTGTATTCCTCGTATTTGTAGAAAATACCGCATACATATGAAATACGGATTTGTGCTTGCCATGATTAATTGTTGTCTATGTATGTTGGATACATGTGTATCAACTTCTGGGTGAACGGATTAGCCTAATACATGTTTTATCAACATACGTTGAGTATGTTATATTGTGTAGCCTAAGTGTTTGTTGAAATGCCTGAATGAATATAGATTCATGATTTGTGTCTGCCATGTGTATTGAATGTAAGAACATGATTAAGGTGTACTAGACAACCCCTTAGCGAAAGGATTTGCCCTAAATCACGCCACGGCCAATGCACGCTATGTGTGTTAAAGTGTGTAGCCCAAGTGTTTGTGAAAATGAACAAATGAATATGGGACGTGGATTCATGCTTGCCATGGCTATCTGTCATGGGTGCACGCGTGTTATAAATGGGGCAACTCCTAGTGAAAGGATTTGGCCTAATACCTATGTGATCAACGTACGTCATGTATGTTGATGTATGTAGTCTAAAGTGTTTGTTGAAATATCTGAATGAGTAAGTAGTTAGTCAATTGTAATGCATTGGGGTGTTGAGATATGATTCTCAACTCCTTTAACTATGTGTATGCTTTCCTTCATGTACCATATCTTATCGTGTCTGTTTATCTATGTAATGTAAATGTATAAATCATGATTAAGTTGTATTCCATAAAATGTAAAAACAAAGTCGTGAAGGGTGATGGGGGAGTGGTGTAACAATTTCGTGCAATAGCCCTGGCAGCCCTAAAGCGGATGATATCGGACCTTTGATTGTATGATTTGAAATCTTGATTAATTACTGATTTAACTGTCTTCTAGGATATTTTGTTGTAATTGAATGTGATTGGGGCTATTGTATAGTCCAGGCAATCGGTAATAGGCTTTGAATTCGTGGCTGAGATTCCTTCGCCACGTAGGATGTGTTTGACGAACCCGAGTTGTACTTCGGTTAGCGATAGTGGTTAGGCCACGCGAAGTGCTTATGCACTTCATGTCGTTCAGCTGGTTGTACGCTCGTGCTAGTCGAGCTCGTCAAGTAACCCGATCTGTCTAATGTATGTTCACCATGTTTGGACGCTACTGCTTGAACCTAAGGTACCAAGCTTACAAGTGTAACCCCATTAACCTTGGTACCTCGATCCGCTAAGACTCATGAGCCCGGCATGGTGGTATGGGACACCGTGGTCGAGCTGTCGGCCTACACTGGGGCGATGTGCCTCCCTGTAGTGACCAGTGAGCAACCCAGACTCGTGAGCCGAAATGGTGGTATGCGACACTGTATTCGATCTGTCAACCTACTCTAATAAGGTGATGGGGGAGTGGTATAACGATTGCGTGTAACGGCCCTAGCAGCCCTTTTTAGTGACCTCGAGCATACTCTACAACTGCGGCGAGGCGACGAGCCTTCCCATAGTAAACAGAGTATAAACTAGGCCTGTATTGATAAGGTGATGGGGGAGCGGTGCAACGAGTACGTGTAATAGCCCTGACAGCCCTTTATAGCGACCTAGAACCGCATCATCGTATGAGTTTATCTAGGACTGACGACCCTAGAATGGATCATTGTTTGGGAATGATATAAGGGAGGTACCTTAGTTTTCCAATACTGCTGTATGAAAAGGACTAATAACAACTTGGTAATCACGCTTATAACATAGCACTGCATGTGCCTGGCGTTGTGGAGCACTGAGGGATGAAAGCATGCGGCGAACGTAAGATGGTGTCGCACGAGGGAGGTTTGGCAAGGGCATGCATCATGACTGCATTCCATACTTGCATTAATAAGAGTATTTAGGAGTGTTTGATTGTACTGCTTTATCATTACTGCTTGACTGAATTGATAACCTGTTAACCTATGCTTTATTGTTCCACTGAGTTAGCTACTCACTCCCACGTTACGGGACGGTGTTGTATACACCAACCAGACCCTGTTTGAGTTTCAGATGATGGCTATGCTTGCGAAGCAGAGCCAAACTTTCATGATGATGAGGAGGATTTCTCCTGCATGCTGCTTTCAGGTAGTTTCATGTGAGCCGTGTTCTGATCGACGGGGTTTCAGGGTTGCTGATTAGATGTCATTACGCTTGTTATTTAGCACATTTGGAACACCCATGTATATTCATTTTGATCCTTTTTGGAGTATACATTAATATATTTAACCTGGTAACATGTTCACACTCTGAAGACTTACAATAGTTTATATATTTTATATATCTATCACAGTCTTCCGCTTGCATAATTTAACTGTCTCTGGAGTATGATATGTTATTTTGGCTTAATCTCACTCATGTTTAATGCATTAATACGAACAACATTCAATCATCATTATCTATGTTGCATAAGTGATGTGTTGGAACTCGGGAGCTGAGCTTCTGCTCGACCCCCGATTTTCAGGGCGTTACAAAGATTAAAAAGAAATAATCCTACAAGCAACCAATAGGGGCCCAACATCTCGGGTTACCCAATGCGAATAAATGGACCATGCAAACGTCAATAGGGCCCAATGATTTGAGTTAATCCACTTAGAGAATGATGAGAATGGGCCTAACAATGGCCTAAGGGAAGGTCACAATACGAACATTTAACCATCATTGCCCATCGATGTGGATATTTAACCAACATTGCTCCCAAGGAGTGGCCCACATCTAGCCAAACATATAGTGGGCCCATGACCTCACATAAGGGCCTAATACAGGCCTCACACAAAGGCCTTATATACATCACATTGGGTGTAACGCCCTGAAAATCGGGGGTCGAGCATAAACTCAACTCCTGAGTTCCAAAACATCACTTATGCAACAAAATGAATGATGATTGAATGTTGACTGTATTCGTGCATTGAACATGAGTGAGATTAAGCCAAAACAGCATATCATACTCCAGAGACAGTTAAATTTGCAAGCGGAAGACTGTGATGATAGATATAGATAAAATATAAACTATGATGAGTCTCCAGAGTGTGATAACATTACCAGGTTAAATAATTACAAGTACAGTTCTAAAATATACCAAATGTGAGGAAGTGTAATGTCTCCTGTCCCAAGTACCATAGCCCCATCAATACAATATCAGGTCTTCATTGACCTGCTAGAGAGATACAGATAGGAGAACTCCTCCTATCATCATAGAAGTAGTCCGGCTCTGCTTCACAAGCATCGCCATCACCTGAAACTCAACAAATCTGGTTGGTGTGTACAACACCGTCCCGTAACGTGGGAGTGAGTGATCAACTCAGTGGAACAGTAAAGCATAGGTTAACATGTTATCAACTCAGTCAAGCAATAATGATAAAGCAGTACAATCAAACAATTCTAACTACTCTTATTTAATGCAAGTATGAAATGACATGATGTATGCCCTTGCCAAACCACCCTCATGCGACATCATCTTACGTTCGCGAATGCGTCATCCCTCAGTGCTCCACATCTACCAGGCACATGCAGTGCGATGATGAGCATGATTACCAAGTAATTATTAGTTCATTTCAAACAGCAGTATTGGGAAACTGAGGTACCTCCCTTGTATCATTCCCAAACATGATCCATCCTAGGGTCGTCAATCTCATACGGTATTATGGTTCGAGAGGCATCGCGAAGGCATCGCAAAGGGCTCGTCACTCGTCAGCACGGATACAGATCTCACCGTATGCGGCTCAATTGCTGACCGTCAGCTCGAGTACAAGTCTCACCGTACTCGACTCAATCGCTGGCCGTCAGCTCGAATACAGGTCTCACCGTACTCGGCTCAACTCATACTCTAGTTGCTGTGAAGGGCTCGTCGCCAATCACAGACCTTGGAGTATACTCGAAGACACTACAAAGGACTCGTCGCCCGTCAGCACGAGTACAGGTCTCACCGTACTCGGCTCTCGTCGTAAGTGTCGACAGCTCGAATACAGTGTCCCATACCACCGTATTCGGCTCACGAGTTTGGTTGCTCAATGGTCACTACGGGGAGGCACGTGGCCCTAGCATAGGCCGACAGCTCGACCACGGTGTCCCATACCACCATGCCCGGCTCATGAGCCTTAGCGGATCGAGGTACCTGGTTAAAAGGGATTTCACTGGTAAGTTTGGTACCCTAGGTTCAAGCAGTAGCGTCCAAACATGGTGAACATACATAAGACAGATCGGGTTACTTGACGAGCTCGGCTAGCTGGAGCGCACAACAAGTTGAACGACATGAAGTGCATAAGCACTTCGCGTGGCCAACCACTATCGTCAACCGAAGTACGACTCGGGTTCGTTCGAACACATCTCACGTGGCAAATGAATCACAGCCACGAATGCAATTCTGGTACCGATTGTCTGGACTATAATCATAGCCCCAAACACAATCAAGTGCAGATAGATAAAACAGTAGTAGATCAAGATTCAACTCATACAATCAAGGTCTGGTATTATCCGTTTAGGGCTGCCAGGGCTGTTGCACGCACTCGTTGCTCCACTCCCCCATCACCCATGACGGATCATACAACGTAAATATAAATTTAAACATATGCATTAAATAGTTAAAATCATAAAGCAGTTGAGCATGTTATAAAGCACAACACAAGCATGAGTTTGTACATGTTCAATTCCTAATCACACAACTATCCAAGGAGATCATACACATAGTTAAAAGAGGTTGAGAATCATATCTCAACACCCTTATATATTAAAATTTGCTAACTACTACTCATTCAGACATTTCAAGAAACACTTAAACAAACATACATCAACATACATGACATATGTCGATCACATAGGCATTAGGCCAAATCCTTTCACTAGGGAGTTGCCCCAATCATAACATGCGTATACCCACGACGGATAGTCATGGCAAGCAGGAATCCAAGTTCCATATTCATTCAGTCATTTCCACAAACACTTGGGCCACACATTTTAGCATATATAGTGTATATTGGCCGTGGCGTGACTTAGGGCAAATCCTTTCGTCAAAGGGGTATCGCCAATACATCAATCATGAATCCATGACAATTAGTCAGGCGAGCACGAACGAGAATTCTATACTCATTCAGTCATTTTCACAAACACTTAGAATACACTATTACAACATACATGGTGTATGTTAGCAAAACATGTATTAGGGCTATCCTTTAGCCAAGCGAGTATTTTATCCATGTATAATATTTACTACAACAAATAATTATGATAAATACATCTCTAAAATTTATACGTATACAGTATTTTCTAGAATACGCAATTTCAACATACATAGTGTATATAAGTAAAACATGTATTTAGGCGAATCCTTTTGCCAAATAAGTATTTTATCCATATATCGTATATCCATATAACAAATAAACATGTCAAACACATTTTCAAAAAATATACGTATACCGTACTTTCTACAAATACCTAGAGTATGTAGAATTCCATAATTTTCATCTTTAATCGAAATGGAAAACAGACAACACTTTGTACATGTGCAATTGCATGCAGATCATGAATCTATCATTATCTGACATTGAAAGTGTTGAAAACCGTAACCTATACACCTAAAGTCCTCACCTTTTGTCTTAGAATCGTAACAGAGTCGATGGGTTTACTAAGCTTCCGTATTCGGCAGTTTGGCAACCTATAGAACGAAATAGGTTAGCTATTTCACAACCTACAACTGTCTAAACCCCAAAACAGATTAGGGTTAGGGTTCCTTACCTAGAAATGACGTCGGAAACGCCGGGAAAGCGATGAGTATCTGGCGGTGGAGCCCGAATAGCGACAGGGAAGAGTGGCAGGGAGATTCTCCCACTGCTCCCACACTTTCTCTCTCTTTTCTCTCTCTCAATCTCAAATTCGTATGGCTGCCATGAGAGAGGGTTTAAGGTCCTTATATAGCCTAAAAATTCACCGAAATAGACTTATGTTCAAAGTATACTTACATTATAACCAAATCGGCATTGTTTCAGCTCAAAAGAGGGTTTCTGGCGGGCCTCCTTGAGCCAAAGGTCGGACTTAAGCTCACTAACGCTGGATCTACGTTCTATTAAGTTTTCGTTTCAGTGGAATTTCCAGATCACGCGTGGCGGACGAGTTTCAGTTCAACGGTCAGCGGATCTCGATCGGAGATTCCGAGTACATGTAAATGTGTATGAAATTTCTCCTGATCCGAGGGTGTAATTTGGTCTGATTCTGACGGTCTGGTTGCTTAATACTGATCCGCAAGCGAGAAGTGCCAGATTACTATTCAAGATATTTTATTTTGAAATTATTTCACATTTCTCACACTCTTCACTCCGAGCTCAAGCGAATAGCGCTGGGACACTATCTGGATTTGATTTCCGAGATGGTTGTCAAGCCCAGCGAGGTGGTCCTAGTTCCTTAACTTCGTGTTAATCGGACTTCCGACGTGCGGTCCAGATCCGATACGGAGTTTCGAGCTGCTCCCGTGAGCAGCTGGGTAATGAGATTGATCCTAAGTTTTAGGGTAACCTAGCGTCAATGATTCTACAAGTTTTGGGTCTTGTAGATCGTATTTAAAGCAATTGGTGCTAATTTCACAGGCACTCTAGTTTAGCACTAGCTAATTCTCGCCTAATTTCTAAAGGATTTAGTCCTGTATGATTTCTGTCTGAGGTGGTACCTGGGCCTTTGTAGTTTGTATATAAAGTGATCCAAGTTATACTACTTAGCTAGTTTAAGATAGTGTCTATGGTAAAAGTACTTAGAAAATTTAAGGAGCAAGGTGGTGAAAGGTGGGATTTGTGAAGGAAATGGGTTAAGGAGTGATTTTAGACTGTGGGATTTAGTTCTGACAAGTTAATAAGGTGTTAGGAGCAACCCATTGCCTAAGGACGTCTAATTCCAGGTTGGGGAAAATCTGGGATGTTACATTGGGCCTCACCAAATGGGCCTCTCATACATCATAATGGGACTCATCATATGGGCCATATATACATCACATCAGTCTCATCATATGAGCCTCATATACATCACATCGGGCTGGACCTCATCATATGGGCCTCTCATTCATCACATCGGGCCTCATCCAGGGCCACAAACATATCACAATGGGCCTCACTAAATCGGCCTCTCATACATTATAATGGGCCTCATCATATGGGCCATATATACATCACATCGGGCCTCACCAAATGGACCACAAATACATCACAATGGGCCTTACTCATGGGCCACAAATACATCACATGGGCCTTATGGGGCGGCCCATAATCCAGCAAAATAGATGGGCCACATGTACAACATATACCTCAAGGTGGGCCTGCAAGATGGGCCTTCAATACATGATATGTGGGGTCCATGGGCTGGACGACGCTGATAAAACACGTACATCATGCGGGGGCCACGAGGATGGACGGTGTGAATATACAACACATCACAAGGTGGGCCCCACCCGTCCAGAAATCAGATGGATGACTTGTATACAACACATGCATCACAGGGCAACCCACCATCCAACAAACTGACTGGTGCAGATATAATAAATAAATCACAGTGGGCCCCACGTCCTTGATGAACGGCTTGGATATAGAACACATTCATAAGGTGAGCCCACCATCCTGAAAAATGGACGGACGGTGTGTATATAATACATGCATTAGAGGTGGGGTCCACCTTCCTGCCCAATGGACGGGTGGTTGGGAATAACAGATACATCATGGTTGGGCTCCACGTAGCACACCGTCCAGCGATGGACGGTGTAGATACAGAATATATACATCAAGGTGGGTCCCGTCCCACACGTGTAGTACGTGTGGGTGGGCCCCACGAGCTCCCATATGGATGGACGGGGTGGTTGTAAAGCACATACATCATAGTGCGTCCCATAGCACCGTCCATGGACAGATGGTGTGGGTACAAAATACAAACATCAAGGTGGGTCCCATCCCACACGTGCAGTCATGTGGGGTGGGCTCCACACGTTTACCAATGGGTAAATGGTATGGACATAATACATACCTCGTGATCCACAGAACTTGCTGTCGTCAGACAACAACTATAGCTGCTGGCCATCCAGCAGATGGACATCCCAGATATAACACATGCATGAGGTGGGTCCAAGCGTGTGGGACCCACCAGTAGCTTTGAACAAAGCTAATATTTATGTTTTCCCTTCATCTGGGCCTATCCAGACGGACAGGCCAGCAGGCCTGCTGCTAGACGGTCCAACAAGGTGGGCCCAACACATGGACGGCATGGATATATGCATGCATCATCAGGTGGGCCATCATACATGATCACCATAAAAAAAGAAATGAGGAGGGAGAGAGAGAGGAGAGAGAGAAGAGAGAGAGAGAGAGAGAGAGAGAGAGAGAGAGAGAGAGAGAAGGAACGACTTGATGGAGGGACCCCGCCACTATGGGCCCCTCTAAGATCTACAACATACATCAAGATGGGTCCCATGCAATGAAAATTAAAGATTAAAGAAAGAAAGGAAGGATCTAATCATAGACAAGCACCCACCTTAGATCTCGAGCTTCTTCTTCTATCAATGGGGTCTTATGCTCCAAGGGAACAGGATTCAATGGTTGAGATGAAGTCTTGATGGTTGGATTGGGGGAAATGAGCTTGGGATGTGGCTGGATTTTTCGGAGTCCATGGGTTCTCTCTTGCTAGGGGAGATGAGAAATGAGGGAGAAAGGGAGAGAGGGAGAGAGAGAGAGGAGAGAGAGAGAGAGAGAGAGAGAGAGAGAGAGAGAGAGAGAGAGATCAAGGCTTGGAATGATTTCTATGTAAGGTAATTATGAGTTTGGGGAAGAAAAAGGCATGATTATAAGCAAGCATAGGGCTAGGGTGGCTAGGGTAGGGTGATGTTACCCCTAGAGTGACATCATCCTACTGATGGATTTCTTAGGGAATGTGAAATCTAGATAGGTGGGTCCCACAATCACGTGATTAATGGTCGGAATAATGTGCAGGCCATCACTTACAATCTGAGCGTCGGATCGGCGCACGAGATGCGGCATCGGAACCGTGGCGACAGCGCGGTCGCAATAGCACAGGTCTCGGGTCAAGCCGACTCGGGCTTACTGGATGTAACTCAGGGTCACGCGCAAATGCAATCTACGGGTCGCGGGTCACCGAAATTCGACCGAGAGAACTGCGGGATCCTACGGAACGGAATGGTCACTGGGACATGGGCCTGATAGCTCTCCCCTCCTAATAAAAATTTCGTACTTAAAATTTACTATCATGTAGGACAAGGCAAGGGAAGAGAAAGCATCATGATCATATATATATATATATCAAAACAATCAATGTAATACAAGGCATAATCAATCTACAAATAAATGGGGATAACGCTCTCTAATCTCAGCCTCGCTCTCCCAAGACACCTCCTCAATAGAATGATGACCCTAGTGAACCTTCACTAAAGGAATGACCTTGGTCCGGAGGACCTGCTCCTTTTGATCGAGGATGCGAATTGGCTTCTCAATGTAGGAAGCATCATCACGGACCTCAAGAGGCTGCTAATCAATCACTGGAATGGTGCCTGACCCACACTTCCACAACATCGAAACATGGAAAATGTTGTATATGCCAGACAACTCAGAAGGTAAGGCAAGCTTATAGGCAACGATGCCAACGAGCCCAGTGATCTCGAAAGGTCCAATAAATCTCAGGGCAAGCTTACCCTTCACTCCAAATTGAACCACGCCCTTCATGGGTGAGACCTTAAGATACACTGTCCCCAACTGCAAACTCCAAGGAACAATGCCGACGATCAGCAAAACTCTTCTACCGGCTCTGAGCAATATGTATCCTTTGCCTAATGATATCGATAACCTTTGACGTTTGCTGCACAAGATCGAGGCCTAGGAGACGGTGCTCTCCAACTTCGGCCCAACAACTAAGGGATCTACATGGCCTGCCATACAAAGCCTCGAAAGGAGCCATACTAATAGTTGCCTGATAGCTGTTATTATACGCGAACTCAGCTAGACGCAAATGCTCATCCCAGCTATTTGAGAAATCGATCACGCAAGCACGAAGCATATCCTCAAGAATCTGATTGACCCTCTCAGTTTGCCCATCGGTCTGCATATGATACGCGGTGCTGAACTGTAAGGCAGACCCTATAGCCTTCTGAAAACTCCTCCAAAACTGAGACGTGAACCTCGTGAAATAGCGGTAATGTAACACCCCGGATTTTTTCCAACCTGGAGTTAGACGTCCTTAGGCGATGGGTCAATCCTAACACCTGATTAACTTCTCAAATACTCAATTCAAAAGTCTCAAATCCCTTTTCAAACCATTTTTTTCAAAACCTCACCTTTCCTTCAAAAAATCTCACCTTTCACCACCTTAGTCTTCAAAATTTTCTAAGTACTTTCATATTAGGCATGAATCTTAAAGTTTAGGTGATGAAGAACAATACTTAAACTAAAAATTACCATAAATAGTAAATAAATAAATAACATGGGTTTTTTACCATTAAACTTTTGGAATCTCAAGAAATAAATAGGTTATTTGAATAGATCAGCTTCTCCTATCCCAAAATCATAAATTGCACGTCGAATAACTCATCCCGGTTCACAAGATACACCCGTTTCAAAAATCACGTGGCGGAAACCACCACTGGACAGTCCAGCGGACCATGCCGCCGCACTAACCACGGCGCACCGCGGCCGAGCGGGCCACAGCGGGCCTGGCAGCCCGTTTGATGCCCCATTTTCTATAAGTTCTCATCCGACTTTGAAAAGTCATATCTCCCTCGTTATAACTCCGATTTAGGTAATTCAAAAGCCAGATTGAATCTTGATAAGTCTAGTTTCATATAAAAATAAGTAAAAAATATAATAAAAATTTTAATATAGTTTAATACAAGTTGATGTGACAACTGTTCAAAAGTTATTAGTTTGGACAATGGTTACTTCTAGAATTTTTAGAATTTTTCTACAACACAAAATATAATGAAATTTGGTGGAGATGAAGTAAACTTAATGATGAACTACTATAAAAATAATTAAATTAATATGCTAACTAAAAATGCCAAAAAGGGACGTAGAACTGCCCTAGGACCATATTCTATCGTAATTAGGGCATAATTTAGTTAAGTACTAAACTAAATACTCAGTAGAATTAGCTTGAACCACTTCAAACACGATCTGTAAGACCTAAAACTTGTGGAATCGTTGACGCTACGTTACCCTATAATCTAGGATCAATCTCATTACCCGGTTGCTCTCGGGAGCATCACGCAACTCCGCATCGGACCTGGATTGCACGTCGAAAGTCCGATTAATGCGAAGCTAAATGATTAGGACCGCCTTGCTGGGCTTGACAACCATCTCAGAAATCAAATCCAGATAGTGTCCCGGGGCTATTCGCTTGAGCCCGGACTGAAGAATGTGAGAAACGTGAAAATAATTAGAAATAAATTCTGAATTTAAGTAATCTGAGACTTGTCGCTTGTGGGCTAAATATAAGGATTCAGACCATCATATTCTGACCCAAATACACCCTCGGATCAGGAGAAATTTCCTACACAGGCCAGTGTACTTGTGGTCCTGATCGGTGATCGTGGACCATTGAACTGAAATTGGTCTGCTACGGGCGATCTGTAAACCCGTTCAGACTGAAAACCTAACTTGACCTAGATCCATGGTCAGGGAGCTTAAGTCCTACCTTTGGCTCAAGAGGGGGCTTCAGAAGTGCTTCGTTGAGACAGAACAGACCTATTTTGGCTATAACCTAAGTATACCTTGGCCCTGGGTCTAATTTGGAGTGTTTTGAGCCTATATAAGGACCTTAAACCCTCTCTCATTTAGCCCATACGAATTTGAGAGAAACCATAGGAGAGAGAAGAGAGAAAAGAGAGAGAAAGTGTGAGAGAAGTGGGAGAATCTTACCCTAGTGCTATATGTGTTTAACTATCGCTATCTAATCACTTTTCCGGTGATTCCGGCTTCATTCTTAGGTAAGAAAACCTAACCCTAACCTATTTTAGAGTTCCAGGTAGTGTGAGTTGTGAAATAACTAATCTGAATCATGTTGTAGGTTGCCAAATCACCGTAGACAAAGGCTTATCGATTCTATCGAGTTCTTTACGCTTCTACGGCGTAAGGTGCGGACTATAGACATATAGGTTAAGGTTTTCAAGGCTTTCGATGTCGGTTAATGATTTATTCTCGACATGGATACTATTTCACATGCAAAATGCGTCATCTGTTTTCCGTTTCAGTTATATATGAACTATATAGAATATAGTGTATTTTATGCATATGTTGAAATGTTTGAATATGTTTGGAATTTGGATTTGTGCTTAACATGTTTATTTGTCGTGTACATATGCTTCTTACATGTGCAACAACTCCTTAGCGAAAGTACTTGCCCTAAACTATGTCACGGCAAATATACGTTATATGTGACTAAGTGTGTAGCCCAAGTGTTTGTAGAAATGTTTGAATGAACATGGAGCTCGGATTCATGCACACCATGGTTATCCGTCGTGGGTATATGCACGTGGTATGCGGGCCAACTCCCTAGTGAAAGGATTTGACCTAACACATGTGTAATCCTCATACATCATGTAAGGTGATGTATGTAGTCTATGTGTTTGTGAAAATGTCTGAATGTGCTAGTGATCACCTAGAATACTTTGTAGGAGGATCGAGATACGAATCTCGGCTACCTCATTTATGTGTATGATTTTCTACATGTACGTTACATTGTAATGTCTGTTTTATTTCATGAAGTGAATGTGTGTGAAATCTTGTTTGTGTTGTATTTCATAACATGCTTCTTTGATTGTAAGAATTGAATTGCTTGTTTATTCCTGCTTTAACTATCTCATATGATTCTTGATGAAATAAAATGAAGTTGGGACTATGATTTAGTCCAGGCAGTCGGTAACGGGATTGAATTCGTGGCTGAGATTCATTTACCGCGTAAGACGTGTTTGACGAACCCGAGCCGTACTTTGGTTGACGACAGTGGTTAGGCCACGCGAAGGGCTTATGCACTTCATGTCGTTCAACTTGTCGTGCGCCCGTGCTAGTTGAGCTCGTCAAGTAACCCGATCTGTCTAATGTATGTTCACCATGTTTGGACACTACTGCTTGAACCTAAGGTACCAAACTTACCAGTGTAACCCCGTTAACCTTGGTACCTCGATCCGCTAAGACTCATGAGCCGGGCATGGTGGTATGGGACACCGTGGTTGAGCTGTCGGCCTACGCTAGGGCCACGAGCCTTCCCGTAGTGACCAGTGAGCAACCCAGACTCGTGAGTCAAATATGGTGGTATGGGACACTGTATTCGAGCTGTCGGCCTACACTGATAAGGTGATGGGGGAGTGGTGTAACGATTGCGTGTAATAGCCCTAACATCCCTTTGTAGTGACCTCGAGCATACTCTGAATCTGCGGAGAGGCAACGAGCCTTCCCGTAGTAAACAGAGTATAAACTAGGCCTGTATTGATAAGGTGATGGGGGAGCGGTGCAATGAGTGCGTGTAACAGCCTTGATAGCCCTTTACAACGACTTAGAATCGCATCATCGTATGAGATTATCTAGGACTGACGACCCTAGAATGGATCATTGTTTGAAAAGGACTAATAACAACTTGGTAATCACGCTCATAACTTAGCACTGCATGTGCCTGGAAGATGTGGAGCACTGAGGGATGAAAGCATGCCGCGGACGTAAGATGTTGTCGAACAAGGGAGGTTAGGCGAGGGCATGCATTATGACTGCATTCCGTACTTGCATTAATAAGAGTATTTAGGAGTGTTTGATTGTACTGCTTTATCATTACTGTTTGACTGAATTGATAACATGTTAACCTATGCTTTATCGTTCCACTGAGTTAGCTACTAACTCCCACGTTACGAGACGGTGTTGTACACACCAACCAGACCCTGTCTTAGATGCAGGTATTGACGAGACGCGGGAGGCTGAGCCCGACTACTACGATGATCAAGACGAGTTCTCCTACATGCAGTTCTCTGGAGGCTTCGCTTAGGCCATTCAAATGACGGGGCTACAGGGTTTACCATTATAGTTGTACCATTTTTTGGCATTTTGATTTTGAAACTAATATAGGTATGTGGTGACTCAGTAAAGTGTTCATACTCTGGAGACCGATTGTGACCGTTTCTGGCTTTATATATATTTATATACATCTTTCAGTCTTCCGCTTGCGTTTTATAACTTGATCTGGAGTATGAATTACTGTTTTGGTTTAATCTCACTCATGATTAATGCACTAACACAGACAACATTCTATCATTTATGTTGCATAAGTGATGTTTTGGAACTCGGGTGTTGAGTTGTTACTCGACCCCCAATTTTCAGGGCGTTACAGGTAAAGACCGCACTAGTTGAAGAAGGAATATGCCAATATGTCCTAAAGGGGGGTGAATAGGACTTTTTAAAGTTTTTATGTTTTATTTAAAAATCCTACTTCACTAATCCTATGATCATGCAAATATCAGGATTACTCAAATGTAACTGTCACGCCCCGAAATCCGGCACCTGGGTATATCCGACCCTGATTCCGTACCCGCAGGCATGACTTATGTTTTGTATGTTTACATTTAATAATCCACACATATATTGACAAAATGATCTCATTCATAAAATATAACAATCCAAAAATTGAATAATTAAACATTTATTTAAAGAAGAAAAATGTCCATGTTCCGACTATTCAAGATTATCATCAAACACATGTCATCGTAATGTTGTCATACTAAATGTTCATTACACTTATTTTGAAAATGATAAAGAAACAAAAATAGATAAAAGAAATCTCTTCAAGCTCCTCCATGTGATCCCGATCCTGAAATTTTAAAATCCCAACAGGGTAAGCTGCGAAGCCTAGTGAGTAATCTCAACACAGGTTTCAAAATAACCTCATATAACATGAATAAAAATGTATTAAAAGATACAATATCTATTTAGGTAAAGCAACAGATGAGGAGATTAATAAACAAGAGTTTTTCAGTGTAAATTCAAAGAAAAATGAATGAATCAATCAACATATGCTATACTCCATAATAACAAGTGCGGTTTTATTCCTTTTAACACCAGAGCCAGTTTACATCGGTCGGCCAACACCCGCGCCAATACAACACCTAGCCTGGCAATGGAAACCTCTCGCATAACATGCTCACCCATCCAAAGGGCACTTGGTGAGGGACCCATTCGTACGTTAGCTGGTCAGACTACTACCCTACCGAACCTGACAGTGGGAACCTTTTGCAATCCTGACATGCTCACCCACTCAAAGGGTACGGTAGAGGTTCCAAAAGGTACCAGTTGGGTTTCTGGGACTTTCAACCCAAGGGTCTTGATCGTCCCACCTATTTACACTTTAAGGATTTTCAACCCAGAGGACTTGATCGCCCCACCTATTTTCTGGTGTTCCAAACTATTCGAAGTATATATAATTTTAATATTTCATGAGCAAAATATTTCTAAGGACAATTTATTTCTAATCATTGTAGATTGTTTGTACATGATTTAAAGTTCTATGTAAAAATATATTTATGCAATGCAATCCATTAGATCCGATCCGATAGTCTGGAAAAGTATATTGAACTTGAAGTTTCTAAAATAATGCTTTAAATTCTGATAAAGAAAAATAATAATAAAAGAAATATTGATGCATGGGCAAATAATAATCTAAATTTAAAGTTGATTCAAGGCTTGCTAATTAAAATAAAGAGAACTATAAGAAAAATCATCTTAAATAAACACAACAACTATGAATCAAATGAATAAATCAATAAGAGAAAATGCACCATTATTGAATTAATTTGCATAATAATAAAAATAAAAGGAAACAAAGTGGGATTTATAATAAGATAAATAAATAAATAAAAATATCAAGTGAGAGAAATACTCAACTTTTTCTTAAAAAAGTATTTTCTTTTCTTCTCTCTTCCTTTTTCTCTCTCTTCTTTTCTTTCTTCCTTTTTCTCTCTCTTCTTTCTCTCCCTCTTTCCAACTTAAATCACCAGCAACCTTTTTTATTTCTCTCTCTCCTCTCTCCCTCTCTCTCTCTCTCCTCACTCTTCTCACGTCACAGCACCTCACCTCACCTCACTTCACGTTCCACTTCCACGTTTCATGACTTCACGATGCATGATCTCTCTCATGCCTCCCCTTTTTATAATCTCTTCATTCCCATATTTAACAAGTGTAAGAGAGAGTGGCTCTTACTACTCTCTTACCGTTTCTCTTTCTTCTTCTTTATTGGCCTGTTTAAAACATGTGTTACACGTTCTCTGGTTTGCACGCACCACATGTTGTACGTTTCACATGTGCTATGTGTGTCACGTGTATGGACATCAGGTGTATATGATGTATGTGGTGCATGTGTGTCACACATATAAGAGGTGTGTATGAAATAGGTGTTCATGGTGGAAAATCTAGTGTGCATGTGCACCATGTATCTCATGTGTGCCACATGTATGTGCATGAATGAAATTGTTATACACGGTGTCAAGTATTAAGCTATGGTTGTGATGATGTAGATGGATGGATGGATCGGATGGATGTATGGATAGATGGATGGATGTGCATGATGTGTTTGGTGCATGTGTGTGGTTGTGATGTATTTGATGGTACATGGATGATGTAGATGGATGGATAAATGTATGGTTGGATTCATTAGTTAATGAATAGTTGGATTGGATATGTCCAAATTAATGGTTGAGATTGAACCAGTTGATCTTATAGATTGTTGGTTATATCGGACTAATTAGGTACGTCGATCAATGGTTAAAATTGGACGGTCAAGATTTATTTGGGTTATGACAGTAACTCTACTGGCTTCCAAGCCTGGTAAAGGATCTAATCACAAAATATCATAGAAGTAAGCAGTATGCAAGCTAGCTTATGATGGATATGACTGTGTAGGTGTGTGTGGTTTGATCAAATATTCAGATGAGGAAGTATTAAAGTAAATCACACAATCATAAAAATAACAATCTCAAACACAGTCATTTTATAGCGGTTCGACGATAAGTCTACTCCACTCCCGGTAACCGCACTCAACCCTTGAGTGTACCTGATTTCACTAAGGAGGTTTCACAATTGTTCACCTCAAACCTAAGGTTTTAAATCAGGTTCACCTTCAACCTTTACAACCTACACTGAGGCTGACTGTTTATGATCTCACGAGTAAGGGTCAATACAACGCACCCACTTTTAGGCACACTGGCCAAGGATCTTCCATAAGACCCTACTGGAGGTTTCTACATGGTTGACCTCAAAGCCTAAGGTTTTACACGGTTCACCTAAAACCCAGAGTTTTACTGGTTCACTCCTAACTAGATGTTTATGCTCTCCACAGAGCAAGGGTCCACACAACGTACCCACCACGTACACTCCCGCCGGAGGCCTCCTTGAGGACTTCAAGGGGTGAGAACCACTTAAGACCCAATCCTAGAAAGGAATGATCACAAGTGTTCTCTTGGACTCTGGATACTTACAAATAAGCTGATGAGTCCTGTTTAGCACAGTGCCGAAGTTCTCCTCCTTGTTGAAGAAGAGTCTTCTGTTCCCTTGATTCGCAACACAAAATGATGTACCAATACTCGGCTTCGGGTTGGGTCAAGGTGAAGATGGAATCCTACTCTCAAAATATTTTCCTATCAGGAAGATAGAGCGATTCCAATCTTATACATTCAAGGCATCCCAGCTTAATGATTTGTCATTAAGGTAGTAGCTGGAGGATCCTTGAATGCGGAAGTTCATTCCCCAATCCACTCTATTGAATATCAATGATGAGGGTGGATTGGAGGATGAACTCCCTCGAGAGAAATGGCTTTGGATATAAGATATAAGTTGAAACACTCAAAAGCTCTCTCTTCTTTCTCTCATAGCAACAAAAGACAATATATAGGCAAAGAGTTCCAACGGATATAAAACGGTCACATTTATGATAGAGTTTGATATCATCAAGCGTATACTCCCGATAGCATCGATGGTCTGCTCGATGACTCGGACTCAATGTCATACGCTTTTGAAACTCTTTGCCAATTGGTTGATGAATTGAAACTATTGTCGATGTCATCGGATTTCGAACTCTGATTCCATCGATGATAGGTTTGATCCATCGACACTTGAAAAATGAGAGAGACTTGACTTTGAAATATTTCAGGTTTTCATGAATGACCAGGGAACCATCGAGATCATCGGAATTTGAATGTTGATGATATCAAGATCAGAGTCGAGGCATCGATAGATCCAGCGGATTTGTCTTTAAGCTTGCTGGACAGTTTATGACCTTATTCGATGCAATCGACCTGGTGCCGATATCATCGATATTTGAATATCGATTCTATCCAAAGGTCCCCGATCATAGTTAAAAATAACATGAAATATCTATTGTAAGATATGCGTGCCCTCGATCGATATCATCGATGGACTTTCGATGTTATTGATATTTGATTTCAGATCATATCGGAAGAGCATCGAGATATCGAAGAATTTTGAGATTTTCATTAAAAAACAGGGGCGCCGAAAATCTACCCATCGATCTTATCGAGCCACTTTCGATGGACTCGAGATTTGAATATCGATGATAGCGATAGGTTAATCGATATATCGATAAATCAGTCCAGATGAGTATTTAGTTGCTAGACATTTTTAGTTCTTATATCGATGATATTGATAAGTGTATCGATACATCGATAAATCCGTCCAGATGAATATTTAGTTGCTGGACACTTTTGGTCCTCACATCGATAATATCGTTAAGGTATCGCGGACATCGGCAGAGCAGGTCGATCATATCGAGGGTGTTTCGATAAAATTGACAAGGTGAAAAAAACTTAGAGATTTTTCTATTTTAAAAAAAGTTTTCTCACCTTAAAACCCTATGATTTTTAACTTGTTTTTAAGGGTTTTCTTCACTTGGTGTTTTGGGTCATGGGATGTGAGGCTTTAGTTTTACCTGTGACGAGCTTGCACACATCCGGTTGAGGCAGACGCTTGAATTGATCTTCCTATCAGGCTCTGTAGACACTTTGACTGAAGCTTGAGAGAACCAATCATATAAAGGCAGATCAAGTGATGTATAATAGGTAATACAATTTAACCAAACATCAATTTCAGAACATATGGATGCATTATATAGCAGTTTTTAATCACATGCAATTCATAACAAAAACTTGATAAACCGGGGAGCTCAAAACAGAAATATGGCATTAATGATATGAATTCTATTAAACCATATTCAAAATGAAACCAAAGTTATCCAACTATCCAAAATAGACTGCCCAAAATTGACAGCAAATTAACAGTTA
Source organism: Magnolia officinalis (assembly GCA_021015155.1). Lineage (NCBI taxonomy): Eukaryota > Viridiplantae > Streptophyta > Magnoliopsida > Magnoliales > Magnoliaceae > Magnolia > Magnolia officinalis. Next base: position 60,836,217 of record JAJHSJ010000007.1, on the reverse strand, counting down.
TCCCAGTAAAAACACCAAGCCCACGGACAGATACCCCAAAGAAAATGATATACAACTTAGCACAATCAGCTTCTACCGTCTTCGCGAATCACCACGTGTGAGTAAATCAACTACTTGCTGATTTTTTTGTTGGAGAGAATTGACTTTTTCTTCAATCACGGTGAGACGTCCCTCACAATTGTGAAGTCGCTCCTCCATGCTCGCCATACCGTTCAGTAGGTGATGTTCAAGGTGATGAGTTTGGTGATTTGTGATAGACTCCGGACTCAGCAATGGCGTTCGGTTGGATCCCCATGGATATGACGGATGAGCATATGGAGCGGCCGACCGCAGGGGGGCACTGTTCTCAGGAAGAGCTGAAGAAAGACACAACTATTGTGCCACCTGAGCCGAATCACTGTCAAACCACCTCTTTGGATAGACTCTATCAGATGAGACAAGAATACCAACATGATGGGCTAATTTACAAATGAGTACAGGAAAAGCTAGTGTATCCTGATGATTGCCTTGAATGACCCGAATTAGCTGCTTAAGAAGAAGTGTTGGGAGGCACTCCTGAACTTCCTGATATACATCATATAACACATTTAACACAAAGGGAGACAGATGATTACCATTCACATCACAAGGATAGACATTGGACCCAAAAATGTCATGAAGGATTTTAAAAGTGGGTCCAAGATGATTAATATGAAGGGAATTATCATCGTTTCGAGAAATAGTAGTTCCCTGACATAGTACACGAGTTATCTCGTCCCAAACACCAAGACCATTTAGATTCCGACTGGTTATAGGAATGCGAGTGACATGGAGATCTAAAAGGTGACTCAAGGTGATGGGAGTGATGTGCTTGGAGTAATGCAATAATTCTACTTGAACATAGGGTAGATCGTCACAAATAACATAACTTTTACTGAGGAAGTCATGGACCACTCCAATTTGATAAGTACCCCCAAGATTCAGAATATTTTTTCATCCTATTACTTCTAGAAGGAGGTCTACACCAAAAGACTCGATGGCACTGTTGAGAACCAGACGTTCAACAACAGTGGCTGGATGTCTCACCGATGGAGTGAGTTGATGCAAACTGGGTTGTTTCGCTTTCCCTTTTGAAGACTGAGAAAGAGACTTACCTTTCCCTTTGTTCATAATTTTTTAATGTAAGAGACAGGCAAAGGTAAGAAAGGTCAACCAAAAGAACGGAAAATACCCGACCAAAAGTGAGATTAGACTCTGGAGTGGAAGGAATGGAAAGATAATACCCATTTCTTTTGAAGTTTCTGAGACTCGTCGATGGTCTTTTAGCCGAGGATTTGAGCAGAGAGCAAAACAGAAAATTTTTCAGAGAAATAAAATTCTTCTGCTCGATCGCCTTTTATCGGGCAGCAGTCTTCGATTTTATCGAACTTACTTTCGATTATATCGATGATCCACATCCGATGTTATTGGCAATTGCTTCGATAGTAGTCTCGATCTGTGACTTTCAACATTCTGAAGAGATGTCGATGATATCGACCAATGATCGATTAATCAGGAATGATAGATCGATAGGCATATCGAAGAGGAATATTTTTCTTTTTCGACCCTTCAAGTATACTTTTAGTATCAATAGCATACTCAGCAAAATTATGTACAATTACTGTACACATTAAAAATCATAAACATTTGCATGTTTATTTACAAAAGATTGAGGTGAGGAACCTCAGATATATCATTTGACGCTCAACAAAATTACATCATTTTAGCAAATATCCAGATCTAGATGCATAATCTGGTCTCGTCCTTCTTTGCTCAGTACTTCTAGGCATCAGTCCTTTCTGTGCCTCTGATAATGTAGTAGTGGTTACTTGTGCGATGACCCTTCATTACTGATTTTCTTGATTGGTTTAGGATTTCGCATTCTTGTCTGTTGAATTTGACCACATGCCCATTATCACAAATTTGAGATATGTTTAGAAGATTATGTGTCAAACCTTTTATGCAGAAAGCTTTTTCATTCTCAAGAAACTGTATTCCTTTTATGATTCCCTGTCCAATTACTTTAGCAGTGGTTCCATCATCGTAGGTGACTATCCCATTATGAAGATTCTTATATTTAGAAAGAAGGGACATGTCACCTGTTACATGTCTTGAGCAACCACTGTTAAGGTACCACTTAGTGTCATTGCCTGCTAAGTGATTTGAGTGAGTAGTAAGACAGTTCTTCTTTTCTTTAATTATCCATTTTGTGACAGGGATCTTACTTGTAATAGATTTAATTTTCTTATCTGATTCAACTACTTGATTAGTCTTTGTGTTGCTACTGGAGACATTAGAGTTTTCAAGCATTTGTTTTCCATACCCAGTTATAGCTCTGCCTTTCTCATATCCTAAGCCATTTTTATCCTTTCCAGGTCTTCCCATTCCCAATAGTTTTTCTAGCTTTTAGCCACTCTGGGAAAACTTACAGTTTTGCTTGGCAGTCTTTCTGGACTCTTCTAGATCAAACAGGAGTGTATGATTTTCATTTTGAAGCAGCATATTTTTGTCTTTTAAGATCTCAACCTGTCTGTTCAATTTCTCGGACTCGGATTTAAGGAAGGAGTTAACTCTCTCAAGTCTATCATTGTCAGAGTGATATTGCTGTAAGTCATTGATTAGATGTGTAGTAATTTCTAGAGTTTTATCCAAATCTTTTTGTAGCAGTTCCAATTTGTTCTCAGATATTCCAAGTCTTTTGACCACTTTGATGTTATGGATATATAGTTGATTGTAAGCATCTTGTAGCTTGTCCTTTTCTTCTTCTTCTTCTTCTTCTTCTTCTTCAGTTCCATCATTGTCAGATGAAAATGATTCAGCGGCTTGCTGTTCTTTCTCGTTCTCAGATTCAGTGGGGATGATTGAGGCAGTGGAGACCATGAGTATTTTCAATGATTTCTGATCTCCATCTCTTTCTGAGTCACTAGATTCTGAATTTGACTCCTCAGTATCATCCCACGTGGCAGCCATAGTCTTGCCCTTAGTTTTTCTATTTGGACAATCAGTAGACAGGTGTCCATATTCGTGACAGGCATAGCATTATGGTTCTTTGGTTCTTCTACCAAATTTGCCTGTAGAGGGTTTGTTGTTCATCTTTCTTCCTTTGGAAGGCCGACCACGATTCTTTTGAAAGAATCTTCTGAATTTTTGTACCAGCAAAGCCACTTCTTTATCTTCATCTTCCTTTTCACTTTCACTGTCCTCATGAATTGTTTTCTTTGAAGTTTTTAGGATAGTGTTTTTGGATTTTTGGGATTATTTGAAGTGTAGTTCAAAAGTTTGTAGGGAACCTACCAGTTCTTCCACTTTCATTTCATCTAAGTTCCTACACTCCTCAATTGTTGTAACCTTGGGATTAAATCATTCCGGTAGGGATCTCAGAATTTTCCTCCAAATTTTCAGTACCGGAAGTCTCTCCCAATCCACCCATGGAGTTGCAAATTATATTTAACTTTGTGAAAAACTCCATAAATGTCTCATGCTCTTCCATTCTGAGACTTTCGAACTGTGAAGTCAGGAGTTGAAGTTTAGAGCGCTTCACAGTGCTTGTGCCTTCATGGGTTGTTTCCAATAAATCCCATGCTTCCTTGGATGTCCTACACATACTTATCTGATTGAATATATCTTGGGACACGGCACAGTAGATAGCATTCATAGCCTTGGCTTCAGATGTTTGTCTTTCTTTGTCGAATGCTGTCCACTTTTCTTTGGGTTTGGGCTTTGTGATTGTTGTGCCATTGTCAATTATGATTTGTTCAGTTGGTGGCACGTATCCACTTTCAACTATGTCCCAAATGTCATGATATAAAGATCTCAGAAAGTAGTGCATCCTAGCCTTCCAGTATGCATAGTTTGAGCCGTCAAATACGGGAGGTCTAGTGACTGATGAGCCATCTCCTTTGGCCATATTCCCAACTTTCAAGATCACTCTCTAGGCGGTGAAGCCCTTAAAGAGAGACCCGCTCTGATACCAATTGAAATGGCGGTAAAGACCGCACTAGTTGAAGAAGGAATATGCCAATATGTCCTAGAGGGGGGTGAATAGGACTTTTTAAAGTTTTTATGTTTTATTTAAAAATCCTACTTCACTAATCCTGTGATCATGCAAATATCAGGATTACTCAAATGTAACTCTACTGCCTTCCAAGCCTGGTAGAGGATCCAATCACAAACTATCTTAGAAGTAAGCAGTATGCAAGCTAGCTTATGATGGATATGACTGTGTAGGTGTGTGTGGTGTGATCAAATATTCAAATGAAGAAGTATTAAAGAAAATCACACAATCATAAAAATAATAATATCAAACACAGTCATTTATAGTGGTTCGACGATAAGTCTACTCCACTCCCGGTAACCGCACTCAACCCTTAAGTGTACCAGATTTCACTAAGGAGGTTTCACAATGGTTCACCTCAAACCTAAGGTTTTAAATCAGGTTCACCTTCAACCTTTACAACCTACACTGACGCTAACTGTTTATGCTTTCACGAGCAAGGGTCAACACAACTCACCCACTTTTAGGCACACTGGCCAAGGATCTTCCATAAGACCCTACTGGAGGTTTCTACACGGTTGACCTCAAACCCTAAGGTTTTACACGGTTCACCTAAAACCCAGTGTTTTACTGGTTCACTCCTAACCAAATGTTTATGTTCTCCACAGAGCAAGGGTCCACACAACGCACCCACCATGTACACTCCCGTCGGAGGCCTCCTTGAGGACTTCAAGGGGTGAGAATTACTTAAGACCCAATCCTAGAAAGGAATGATCACAAGTGTCCTCTTGGACTCTGGATACTTACAAATAAGCTGATGAGTCCCGTTTAGCACAGTACCGAAGATCTCCTCCTCCTTGTTGACGAAGAGTCTTCTGCTCCCTTGATTCGCAACACAAAATGATGTACCAATACTCGGCTTCGGGTTGGGTCAAGGTGAAGATGGAATCCTACTCTCAAAATATTTTCCTATCAGGAAGATAGAGCGATTCCAATCTTATGCATTCAAGGCATCCCAGCTTAATGATTTGCCATTAAGGTAGTAGCTGGAGGATCCTTGAATGCGGAAGTTCATTCCCCAATCCACTCTATTGAATATCAATGATGAGGGTGGATTGGAGGATGAACTCCCTCGAGAGAAAGGGCTTTGGATATAAGATATAAGTTGAAACACTCAAAAGCTCTCTCTTCTTTCTCTCACAGCAACAAAAGATAAGTCCTCTATATATAGGCAAAGAGTTCCAACGGATATAAAACGGTCACATTTATGACAGAGTTCGATATCATCGAGCGTATACTCCCGATAGCATCGATGGTTTGCTCGATGTCTCGGACTCAATGTCATACGCTTTTGAAAATCTTTGCCAATTGGTTGATGAATTGAAACTATTGTCGATGTCATCAAGCGTCTACTCCCGATAACATCGATGGACTTCCGATGTTATCGATATTTGATTTCAGATCATATCAGAAGAGCATTGAGATATCGAAGAATTTGGAGATTTTCATTAAAAAACAGGGGCGCGAAAATCTGCCTGTCGATCTTATCGAGCCACTTTCGATGGGCTCGAGATTTGAATATCGATGATATCGATAGGGGAATCGATATATCGATAAATCAGTCCAGATGAGTATTTAGTTGCTGGACATTTTTAGTTCTTATATCGATGATATTGATAGGTGTATCGATACATCGATAAATCCGTCCAGATGAATATTTAGTTGCTAGACACTTTTGGTCCTCACATCGATAAATCGTTAAAGTATCGAGGACATCGACAGAGCAGGTCAATCATATCGAGGGTGTTTTGATAAAATCGACAAGGCGAGAAAAACTTAGAGATTTTTCTATTTTGAAAAAAGTTTTCTCACCTTAAAACGATTTCTAACTTGTTTTTAAGGGTTTTCTTCACCTGGTGTTTTGAGTCATGGGATGTGAGGCTTTAGTTTTACCTGTGACGAGCTTGCACACATCCGGTTGAGGCAGATGCTTGAATTGATCTTCCTATCAGGATCTGTAGACACTCTGACTCAACATTCATGTAACTTAACAAATCAGGGCACTTTCACCTCGGGTCTCGGTCAGAAACAATCGAAACTGGAACACCGTGCAGTCTCACGATCTCATCAATAAACAACTATCAAGCTAATCCAAAGGTCAACTTGCACGAATCATAAGAAAATGTGCCGACTTCGTCAGGCGATCCACGACAACCCAGATGACGTCATGATCATGTTGAGTCCTCGGCAAGCCCATAATGAAATCAGTGGATACGTGCTCCCACTTCCACGTTGGGACTCTAAACGGCCGCAATGGACTTGGGGGTGTCTGATGATCGGCCTTGACACGCTGGCATGTGTCATACTCGGCCACAAAACTAGCTATCTGGTGCTTTATCCTGCCTAAAAATACTGATGCTTCATATCACGATACATCTTCGTTGAGCCAGGGTGGATAGAAAACCGCAATCGATGTGCCTCGGTTATAAGATCTCTGCGCAACTCTGAAATATCTGAGACACATAATCGGCCTCTAAAGGGAAGTCCACCATCAGAACCAATCTGTCAATCTGACTGACTTCAGATGTTGCCTCTGCCTGATAACTCTGCAACGACTCATTTACCTATTGAGCCTCGATCACTCTTGCGATAAGAGAGGGTTGAATCGACAGGCTCGATAACTACACAATAAAAGACTGCAAGCTGATCTCGAAGTCGAACGTTGACACGTCCTCAAGCATCTTCCACTCATGAATCATAATGTGCTCCATCAGGCCTCGTGGCTGACGGCTAAGGGCATCCGTCACCACTTCACCTTGCCCGGGTGGTACTGAAGATCAAAATCATAGTCCTTTGGGAGCTCCATCCAAAGTCTATGCCTCATGTTCAACTCGGACTGAGAGAATAGATACTTCAAGCTCTTGTGGTCGGAGAAGAGATCGAACTTGACCCCATAGAGATAGTTCTCTACACCTTCAGTGCGAAGACAACAGCTACCAGCTCCAAATCATGCGTGGGGTAGTTTAGCTCATGGACCTTGAGCTGGCGAGATGCATAAGCTACTGGCTTCCCGTACTACATGATGACAGCACCCAAACCAACTCGCGAAGCATTGAAAAATACAACAAAGCCTTTACTGCCAGAGGGAAGAGTGAGGACAGGAGCGGACGTGAGGTGATCCTTTAGCTCCACAAATGCTCGCTCACGGGCGTCACTCCACACAAACTCTGTGCCCTTCCGGGTCAACCTGGTCAGTAGTGCTGCAATTGGGAGAATCCCTCGATAAACCATCGATAATATCCTGCCGAACAAAGAAAACTGCCGATCTCAGATGCATTCGTGGGCTGGCCCCACTGTCGCAATGCATCAATCTTCGAGGGGCCACAACGACACCCTCCCTCATCACCACGTGACCGAGGAACTTCACCTCCTCCTGCCAGAACTCGCACTTTTCCAGCTTCGCATATAACTGGTGTGCATAGAGGGTCTGCAAGGTGATCTCTAGATGCTGCTTATGGTCCTCGCAAGTCCTCGAATATATTAAAATGTCGTCGATGAAGACCACAACAAACTGATCAAGATATGGATGGAAGACCTCATTCATCAACTGCATGAAGATCGCGGGCGCATTGGTCAGTCCGAAGGACATAACCTGAAACTCAAAGTGACCATAGCGCATCTTAAAAACTGTCTTCGGGATGTCCTCCTCTCGGACTCGAATCTGATGATAACTGGACCACAGATCAATCTTTGTCGGTTATCATCAAAAGAATCGTGGTCCGGTTATCATCAGATTCGAACAGATTGATCTATGATAACCGGACCACAGATTGATCTATGTGGATTACCGCAAACTCAAAGAACTGTGCACCCTGCAGCTGATTGAATAAATCATCAATCCTCAAAAGTGGATACCTGTTCTTGATCGTGACCCGGTTGAGCTTGCGGTAATCCACATAGAGCCTCAACGAGCTATCCTTCTTCTTGACGAATAGTACCGGCGCTCCCCATAGTGAACTGCTAGGACGAATGAAACCCAACTCACATAACTCGTCTAACTGCCGCTGCAGCTCTCATAACTCCATCGGTGTCATACGATATAGGGCCTTCGAGATAGGTGTGGTATCAAGTACAAGATCAATTTGGAACTCAATATGTCGGCGCGGTGGCAATCCCAGAATCTCATGGAATATATTGAGGAAATCACAGATCACTGGCAACTGATCAACACTCATTACCACAGGCTCCTCTACTGCACACGACATCAAATAAGACAGTGGCTCTCCTCTAGGCTTGGTAATGAACTGGAACTACGGCAAGCCTGGTATACAGAACGTGACTGTCCTCGCGGAGCACTCTAAGACGGCGTGGTACTCGGCGAGCCAATCCGTGCCCAGGATGACGTCGAAATCTAACATCGACAATACGAACAAAGCGGCGGGCAAGAAAGTCTACTCGACCAAGATGAGGCAAGACAAACAACATCAGCCTAGCATTGCGGTCTTCCCTAAGGGCGTTGATACAGTCAATCCCTCAGGGGTAGACTCTGTTGGTAATTCGGTTGAATGGCGGAAATCCTCGGATACGAACGAGTGCGAAGCACTGAAATCAAACAACACTTGGGCAATGCATGCAAAGACACGAAGAATACCCTCAACGACTCCTCCGGAAGACCGTGGGTCCTATTGAGCTACATAGAACCTAGTCTGAGCCGGATGGGGATGTGCCTGTCCCCTAAGAGGTCCCTACTACTGCTACTGCCACTGTGGTGGCCTATACTGCTGTCTAGGCTGCGGCTGGGGCCTCTGCAGTGGAAGTGGTTGCGGTCGTTGCTGCTCCTGTGGAGGCTGTTGAGGTGTTCTCGGCTGCTGTTACTGCTGCTGAGGGCGAGGCACTCCAGCATACTGTGTCCAACACCACTGCACTCAAAATAAGTCCCTGCGAATGGTCTCTGGGATGGTGCTGAAGGTGCCGCTGGTGCTCGGCGGGTCACGCGTCTCTGCTATTGTCGACGCTACTGCTGTTTGGGGCCACCGGAGGGGGCCTGCCTCTTCCAGTCTCTCCTCTGATCACGGTCGCTCTGCGTGTCGGCCCAGTCAGCCTCATAAATCTGAGCCCTCCATACTACCTCCTTAAAGGTCAGGAGCTCGTGCCCAACAACACGACCTCAGAGACCGTAACGCAAGCCGTTCTTAAAACGGTGGGCCTTTCACCCCTCATCATCAACTAAATATGGCGCGAACCTCGATAGAGCTATGAAACGGGTTGCGTACTGAGCCACAAACATGTCTCCTTGTACCAGGGTCTTGACCTCCCATGCTCGCTCCCAACGAATGTGGTCGGGGAAGTATTGTCGGTAGAATCGGTCGATGAAATCCTCCCATGTCCAGAAAAAGTCATCTCCTGTAGCATAGGAGATGGAGGTCCACTAGTGGTCGGCCTCGCCCTCAAATAAATACACGGCTAAGGGGACCCGCTACTGGGTCGTGCATCTCATAGTCTCAAACATCTTCTCCACTTGGGAGTGCCATCTCTCTACTGTAGTCGGATCGGGCACACCCTGGAATCGCGGGGGATCGAGCTGAAGAAAGTCTCTCAACAAAGGGCTCACGCGCTCCTGGTCTTTCTGCTCCAAGGTCTCGGGAGCTCGCCTACTCTGCCCCTGAAGGGCGGTGGTCACGGCCTACAACATCTGCTGCAACTGCTCAGCACCAACTGGCACGGTAGGGGCTGTGCTGATCTCGGATAGAGGCGAAGGATTTGTAGGAGTCTCAAGTGCAGGAACAGGAGGCTCCGACGAGGGAATGGGGACCGAGGGAGGTGGAAAAAGAACCTAGGGCGGAGGAACAGGACCTAAAGAGGTGGAGCGGGGGCCGCTCGGGTGCCTCAGGTGCCTCGCGTGCCTCGTCTAAGCGGCATAGTCTATAACAAAGAACAAGGCACCAACAGCCTTGAGAACCCTCGAAGGCTCAGACGTTAGGGAGCCAAACCAGAAAGATATGCACTAGGCACCTACTCATCCTAAGCTCGACGTAGATATGTGATGTTGCCCTGAATTATCCCCAAATTATGTTCTGATACCAACTCCTTTCACGCCCCAAACTCAAAAACTGGGCTCATAAAATTCCCGATCACCGAATCCGGCGTCGACAGCCTCCGTGGTATCCCATTCTTGGCTCCCGACACCCATATACCAAGTTCCGATACTGGGATACCACAAGGAGAATTTTCAGCATGAATTTATTCCATAACAAGCATACCATAAGCATAACCCACGAACAATAACCAGAACTCCATCACAAAATCCACTATGATAAAAAACTTTAAGTACAATACGCATAAAGGGAAATACAATAACAATATCGGAACTCCAAAAGCTCGGCTGCACGCTCCTGCTCCTGCTCCTGCTCAACTACGACTGCGTCCTGGCGTCACCTGCACGCATCTATCATGCATAAGCTTATAGAAAGCTTAGAGGGTGGTGAAAGTATGTGCGCAAGGTAGCAATGCAAGTATGTACTATCAGAGTAATGCGGAAACATGCTGATAAGTCCATGAATGCTAACAGCCATACCAAGGCTATGCGATGCAAGGCATGAATGCTATCGACCATACTAAGGCCATGCGATGCAAGGCATGAATGTTATCGGTCATACCAAGGCTAAACGATGCAAGGCCTACATAGCTAATGTCATGTGCAAGATTCAGCTCAAGCATACCAATCCACATATCAATCCTGCTCATCTCTGGAGCATCATATATTAGTACAGTTCTCTCTGGATAATTAACAGGGTCAAATACGCTATACACTACATTGCCGCCCTACAATGGATGCACAACCGTGTAAGCAGAAGAGACCTCACTATCCGCCTGGCCAATAGTCAACCAATATTTATTCGGCACGTCGATAGTGGACCCATTTATGAGCTGGTCATACTCAGCCTAGCAATTACCCCTATCCTCGGGTGGGTAAGGCCACACCCCCTTCCAACCGACCACGCACAGTGGAAGAATCGACCTTCTGGTATTCGGCCCTCATGCGCTCAAACATCCACTCGGTCTAGGCATTGGAGCGTTCTCCATGGTACCATAAGGGTTTGGGGACTTTTACCATGGGACATCCTTCACGTCCCCATTTTTAACAAGAATTTTTGGTATCAAATCCTGCTATCCACGCTATATCTGCGGAGGATACAGCCCGGATGTCGCTAGGGTGTACAATAACCATAATCACACAATGCAAGATGCATGAGTCATATAGTCCAATCATGCATCAATCCTGCGCATACTGTACGCTCATGTGGAACAACTCCGCCTATCAGGGAGTCTCATAAACAACCTGCCTAATGACATATGCAATGATTAGCCACATCTTATAAAAAGCATGCAGATGATGCGTATAGGCATGTATCATGATGTTATACTATCACATACTCATAATCGGTATCGATAACCGGCCTATATACAAGGCGGGGTCCATAAATGGATAGTCGAACTAAACTATAACATAAAGATCTTCCCTCAACTGTGGATATACCAAATCCGATAGCACAGATCCCTCCGTCTACGGCGATGATCAACTCTCCTCAAATCAAGGTTGGGCCTAGATGGCCTACCTATAATCCATTGGGCTTTCTTCACCATACTATTATATAACCTGCTAGATGCCCTAAGGGGCCAAATAAGTCCTAGATGGACTCCAAGATTAAAAAGAAAAAATCCTACAAGCAACCAATGGGGGCCCAACATCTTGGGTTATCCCCATACGAATAGATGGACCATGCAAACATCAATGGGGCCCAATGATTTAGGTTAACCCACTTAGAGAATGATGAGAATGGCCTTAACAATGGCCTAAGGGAAGGTCACAATGTGGACATTTAACCATCATTGCCCATTAATGTGGACATTTAACCAACATTGCTCCCAAGGAGTGGCCCACATAGAGCCAAACAGATAGTAGGCCCATGGCCTCACATAAGGGCCTAATACACATCCCATTGGGCCTCACACAAAGGCCTCATATACATCACATTGGGCCTCACCAAATGGACCTCTCATACATCACAATGGGCCTCATCATATGGGCCATATATACATCACATCGGGCCTCATCATATGGGCCTCATATACATCACATTGGGCCTCATCATATGGGCCTCTCATTCATCACATCGGGCCTCATCCAAGGCCACAAACACATCACAATGGGCCTCACCAAATGGGCCTCTCATACATCATAATGGGCCTCATCATATGGGCCATATATACATCACATCGGGCCTCACCAAATGGGCCACAAATACATCACATGGGCCTTATGGGGCGGCCCATAATCTAGCAAAATAGATGGGCCACATATACAACATATACCTTAAGGTGGGCCTTAAATACATCATATGTGGGGTCCACGGGCTGGACGACGCTGATAAAACACATACATCATGCGGGGGCCATGAGGATGGACGGTGTGAATATACAACACATCACAAGGTGGGCCCCACCAGTCCAGAAATCAGATGGACGACATGTATACAACACATGCATCACACGGTAACCCATCGTCCAACAGACTGACCGGTGCGGATATAATAAATAAATCACAGTGGGCCCCATGACCTTGCTGGACGACTTGGATCTACAACACATTCATAAGGTGGGCCCCACCATCCTGAAAAACGGACGGACGGTGTGTATATAATACATGCATCAGAGGTGGGGTCCATCGTCCTGCCCAATGGACGGGCGGTTGGGAATAACAGATACATCATGGTTGGGCTCCACGCAGCACACCATCCAGTGATGGACGGTGTGGATATAGAATATATACATCAAGGTGGGTCCCATCCCACACGTGCAGCTCGTGGGGCCCATGTGGATGGATGGGGTGGCTGCAAAGCACATACATCATAGTGCATCCCACAGCACCGTCCATAGACGGACGGTGTGGGTACAAAATACAAACATCAAGGTGGGTCCCATCCCACACGTGTAGCACATGTGGGGTGGTTCCCACACGTCTGCCAATGGGTAGACGGTATGGACATAACACATACCTCGTGATCCACAGAACTTGCTGACGTCAAACAGCAGCTACAACGGCTGGCCGTCCAACAAATGGATGGCCTAGATATAACACATGCATGAGGTGGGTCCACACGTGTGGGACCCACCAGTAGCTTTGAACAAAGCTAATATTTATGTTTTCTCTTCATCTGGGCTTATCCAGATAGACAGGCCAGCAAGCCTGCAGCTGGACGGTCTAGCAAGGTGGGCCCAACACATGGACGGCATAGATATATGCATGCATCATCAGGTGGGCCATCATACATGATCACCATAAAAAAAGAAATGAGGGAGAGAGAGAGAGAGAGAGAGAGAGAGAGAGAGAGAGAGAGAAGGAACGACGTGATGGAGGGACCCTGCCACTATGGGCCCCTCTTGTATCTACAACATACATCGAGATGGGTCTCATGCAATGAAAATTAAAGATCAAAGAAAGAAAGGAAGGATCTAATCATATACAAGCACCCACCTTAGATCTCGAGCTTCTTCTTCTATCAATGGGGTCCTACGCTCCAAGGGAACAAAATTCAATGGTTGAGATGAAGTCTTGATGGTTGGATTGGGGGAAATGAGCTTGGGATGTGGCTGGATTTTTGGGAGTCCATGGCTTCTCTCTTACTAGGGGAGATGAGAAATGAGGGAGAAAGGGGGAGAGAGAGAGAGAGAGAGAGAGAGAGAGAGAGAGAGAGAGATAAAGGCTTGGAATGATTGTTATGTAAGGTAATTATGAGTTTGGGGAAGAGAAAGGCATGATTACTGAAAAGGCTGAGCTAAAGTCCTAGAGGGGGGGTGAATAGGACTATGCCAAATTAAAAACTTAAATGTGGAATTAAACAAATATAAATAAAGATAACACTTAGCTAATCTCACAATGCAGAAATGAAAAGCAACCTCAAATGTACAAGTATTGAGAGGTTGATACAAATATTGTTTTAAGGACAACCTTACATCAAAACCCAATGGTTTATAGTAGGACAACCTGATTCCTAGAAAGGTCTGTGTATTAAAATCTCAAACCGATACAGAGGTATAAATAAATAGCAAAGAATTAAACTAAGCTATAACAACATTCACACACTTGCATAAAAAGATTACAATATTCATCCACAATTGCATAAAAGGAAATTCCAACATCCACACAATGTCACGATCAATCAATCACCATAAAACCAGAAATTATAGTGGTTCGCTTGTGTGTACACCAACTGCTTAAGAAAACAGCCACACAACTACTCCACTCCCAATATCCTCACACAGTGGATATCGGCGTTCACTATGAAATAGGTTTTTCAAGGTTCACCTAAAACCTTCACAATTGTGTCTTTCAAGTTGGCTTACACAATTCAAAAAACCCCACACTCTAAGTTTTCTGGATCACCTCAGAAAAACCAAAAATAAAGAGATTTTTCATAGCACAATCTCAATAAAACCAAAAACAGAATTTGTAAAATACTTATCTGGATATTCTCCTTTAATGAAGCCTGGTAGAACCGATTCAAAGTAGATGTTCAATGTAGATATTCAATGTCCACCCTCACTTATGAAAAGGTTCTAAGTTCTAAATGATTTTTAGAATAAATCACCTTGGGCTTGCTTGATTTGATTTTGATTCTAAGAAAGAGCAAAACAAAAATCCCTTCTTCAAAATATGACTGGAATATAGAATCACAAAATCAAATACAAAAAGCCAATTAAAGAGAATATTAAATGAGTACTAATAGCTTAAGAATATCACTAACTTATCTCTCAGAGTGGTGTCATGATCATGCTTGAATTGAATGAAAAACTCTGAAAATCGTGCTCTATTTATAATTGCAGAAACTGTTCACTCGACTGGTCCAGAGGTCAGCTCGACTGGTCAAAGGATCAACAAACTTTTGAAAATTTGGGCGCAATAAGATAAAACCGTTCCACGACTGGTCGAGTGGCTTCCACGACCGGTCGAGTGGCCTTCACAACCGGTCAAACCCTGTTCTCGACTGGTCGTGTGGGACTAATTTAGTTACTGGACTTTGAGTCGAGGCTACTCAACTGGTCGAGCACTATTCACTCGATTGGTCGAGCAATCTCCAGGACTGGTTAAAGATCCACAAAAAATCCTAAAAATAAGTAACAAATCTTGGATCGGTCGAGGAATTTCTTGGATTGGTTGAGCCAGTACTAAGACTAGTCGAACATAGACTAAGACTAGTCGAGAAATAGTCTATACACTTATAAAGTGACCCAATTAAAGTATGTAATCAATATGACCTAACCTACAGTCAATCTAGGGTCATTCATACCTTATAAGCGATGTTTGAACATTGAAACATCTTTTGCTTCAGTTGATAGTTGATCTTGACGTACATGAAGCTTGACATCTTGAAGTTTGAACTTGTAACACTTTGAAGCTTGATTTTGAAACACTTCAAAGCTTGAGCTTGAGGTACTTTGAGTTACATTTCACCTTGAGCTTTGAGTACCAAAGTAAAGTATATTATCTTGACTTAGATGAAGCTTTGAAAGCTTGAACTAACAGTTGATGTTGTACTTGAAGTCTTATACTTATGATGCTTGAATCTTGAAATGGATCATCTTGGACTTGTACTTGAATCTTAAAAATGAAACATCTTGAACTTTGAAGACGAACAAAACAAGATATAGATTCCAAGATGTTTTGGCACTCCAAAATTTGACAATCATAGGAGGTAGAAAAACATAGCACTTACAATTACAAGCAAGCATGGGGCTAAGGTGGCTAGGGTAGGGTGATGTCACCCCTAGGGTGACATCATCCTAATGATGGATTTCCTAGGAAAATGTGAAATCTGGATAGGTGGGTCCCACAATCACGCGATCAATGGTTGAATAATCCGCGGGTCATAACTTACAATCTGAGCGTCAGATCGGCGCACGAGACACGGCATCGGAACCGCGGCGACGGCACGGTTGTAATGACACAGGTCTCAAGTCAAGCCGACTCGGGTTTACAGGATGTGACTCAGGGTCATACACAAATGCAATCTATGGGTCGCGGGTCACCGAAATTCGACCGGGAGGACCGTGGGATCCTACGGAATGGAATGGTCACTGAGACATTTGCCTAACACAAGGCTTGTTCGAATCGGGTATTCTCTCTATCTCTTGTAATTTCTTCTTTCATAGTATTTTTTGTCATTTCGTGCCGTGTTAAATTCGGAGTGTTTGTGTCGTGCTTGCTTGGTATG
Source organism: Magnolia officinalis (assembly GCA_021015155.1). Classification (NCBI taxonomy): domain Eukaryota; kingdom Viridiplantae; phylum Streptophyta; class Magnoliopsida; order Magnoliales; family Magnoliaceae; genus Magnolia; species Magnolia officinalis. The sequence continues at coordinate 60,819,933 of JAJHSJ010000007.1, read as the reverse complement.
ATTGAATTGCTTCACTTGATTCACCTCTGTATGCTTCCGTCGGTCCCCCAACACTTAGGAGCAGTTGTAGCCAACACTAGGAGGATTCAATCATTACACCAAAATCGTCAAACTGGTACAGTTCAGATTTTGGTTCAGAAACGGCGTTAAGCTGTTCCTGATTTGAAACGGTAAGGAACCGTACTAGATTCATTGTGTTATACATTATTCTTTCCACTGTTTTGTTGGTGTGTCCCAATTGAGTGTTGGATTTTCTTATTTCTTCTTATTTTGTTTTATTGTTTTATTTTGAAACAGATGGACAGAATGGATTTGATTAAAAACCTCTGAGTGGACCCCACAAGGCTCAAGAGGCACATTGCTCTATATCTGCGGCAGAGTACCGCCAAAAGCCCTAAATTCCTCATTTCGCATCTCCATCGCCCCGTATCCATCTCCCTCTCTTAATCTCCCTCTCTTTCGATCGTTCAATCTCAACCCTCTCTCTCGATCTCCCTCTCACTCTCCCTCCTCTCTCGATCTCCATCTCCCTCGATCTGCCTCTCTTTTAATCTCCCTCTCCCGATCTCAACCCTCTCTTTCGATCTCCCTCTCCCGATCTCAATCCTCTCTCTCGATCTCCCTCTCCTGATCTCAACCCTCTCTTTCGATCTCCCTCTCCTGATCTCAACCCTCTCTTTCGATCTCCCTCTCCTGATCTCAACCCTCTCTTTCGATCTCCCTCTCTCGATCTCCCTCTCTCGATCTCAACCCTCTCTTTCGATCTCCCTCTCCTGATCTCAACCCTCTCTCTCGATCTCCCTCTCCGAGAGCTGGGAAGTCGAATTTGCTCTCGAGGTTCACCAAGAACAAGTTTAGTCTCAAATCGAAGTTGACAATCGGAGTCGAGTTCGCATGGCATAGCTTGAACGTCAATGGGAAGCTCATCAAATATTAGATTTGGGATACGGCATGGCAAGAGAGGTGATCTTCTTTAATGATGTGTATGTAAAATGTGGTCAGATCAATGATGCACGCATACCGTTCGATAAAATGCTTTTATGGTTTTCTTTTATAATTTTATTTGTGGGTAGATCTTCGGCCTTGGATATTTGCAGTGTCCTTGGGCTCGAGCTTGTACAAAGCAGGGCCATGGTTTTGTAATCTAGACAGTTGATAGGATGGGTTCCACCGTTTATAGCTCCATGCCTCAAGAATCCCCTTTGATGAGACATTCCTCATCCATTTGTTAGTGGCCTACTCAGTGATGGTCTCCATTCAATGGAGAAGGCCGAAGGTTGGATGGATGGAATCTTCTATTACAGGAGATTTTTGTGTCAAGGTTCATTCAATGGAAAAGGCCAAAGATTGGAACGCTAGGATCTTCTAGTCTGGGAGTTGCTCGTGTCCATGTTCATGTTGGGTCCATCAGATCAATGGTCTAGATAACTGAATTTAGGCATCTCAGAACGCTAAACTAATCCTCTGGCGCAATGTCATTGATTCCTTGTTAGATATATTGTGTTTCTTCTGTTTAATGTTTCATGATTTCTGGAAATCCATTGTTTTTATGGGTATTAGAGATTTCTATGAGCTTTCTGTTTAACATTAGATTGTTTGTGGTCCTTCAAAAAAAAAAAAAAAAAAGAAGAAGAAGAAGAAGAAGAAAAAGAAAAAAAAAAAAAAGGTGGATTGTTGAAAATTCAAAGATCTCTCTGCTTTTGTTGTTGAGAGACTTCTCTGTATTTTCATCTTCAATGTCCATTTATATTTTTTTTTTTAAATTACAAGTTTTTTTGTTATTATTGGTGGCATTAGAGGTTTTCCCCTTTTTCGTGTCTAATGTTACATGGATCATGTTTAAATTCCATGTTTCTCTGTTTTTATTGGTGGGTATTTGAGAGTTCTGTATTTTTGAATTTAATATCATAGGGGTTGTTCTTCCAAAAATAATATCATAGGAGTTGTTACCTTAAAATTAAAAATTAAAATAATAATAATAATAATAAATAAATAAATAAAACCTCAGATGATTTATGGAAGTTCCATTGTTTCCGTGTTTTTGATGGTAGGTATTGGAGATTACCATGTTTTTTTCCTCTTTGTTATGCGCATCATAGATTTATGTGTTTTTTCAGTTCTAATATTTATATGGGTGATAGGGAGGCCTGTTTTCTAGAGATTTATGTATTTTTCTGTTTCATGTTAGATTGGTTTGTTTGATGTTAGATTGGTTGTTGAAAATTTCCTTTCCATAAATTTATCAACAACTACTAATGATATCTTATTTTTTTATTAGGTTGGCTTTAGAGATATCTCTAATCTAATTCTTATTCGATTGGCATAAATGGATCCAATGGGTGAAGAACAATTAGATTATGAGGATGATGAATACGGGGGAAGTCAGAAACTGCAGTTTCAAGGCAGCGGAGCGATCTTTGCACTTGCCGATGAAGAGCTAATGGGGGAAGATGATGAGTATGATGATCTTTACAATGATGTGAATGTTGGTGAGGGTTTCATGCAGTCAATGCGACGGAACGAGATGCTAGTTTCATTAGGTGGTGTGGGCCCCGGGTTGAGGATTTAGAGCCTGTTTTTTCATAAGAGGTGAGCATCCCTGGTGTTGGGGTGGGAGGGAAGGAGTCGAATGTTGGTGCTGCCAGTTTCATTCACAGCATGCATATTCATGCATGTGGGGCACTTCACATCCCATGACTTGATTTCAATTAAATAGTGTATGATTGTATGTAATTGCAAGCATGCTGAAGTTTACCATTTGGGCTTTTGTCATTTGCATCTGGGTTCCTTGGCTTTATTCTGGAAGAAACTATGAATTATGCTAGCTGGACTGTTGGAGGCAAAAAGATAGATGTTTTACATGTTAACATAATGTCCTCTTCTTTTCTTTTATTTTTCAGACTATTCCACGTCTATGTTCGTAGCTTGCTCAGCAATGTTGATATTTGGACTGTAGAACCACATCTTAGGGGTGTAAGTCAGCTCTTTTGACTGCCTTATCAAATGTTGCACCTATCCAAAATTTTCGTTGTTATTCATGCATGGTACCAAAGTGTGAAAACACAATGTGCATATACATCTTAGATTTGCTTTTCTTTTTTTTCTTTTTTTTATGAGCTACTTTTCTATCCTGACCTTCTTGACTTGTAAGAGGGCAAGACTGATTTTTCCTTGATATTTATGCATTTATAATCTATGAAATGTGGGTACTCATTTCGTTGGAAAATTGGATGCTCATTTGCTTTAGGTTCCTTGCTGGTTCTGAATATTGGACGTAAATCGGCTGATATGACCATAGTGGCAACATATCAGCCCACATCAAAACACAATTAAAGACTGTTTGGCGTCCAGGGTACATTGTCACTGGTATTGGCTGATACGGGCCATGCTGCCTCCCATCATGTGACGTGCCCAAGACGGTTAAAAAGTCCCTTTGCATTTTTTATTTGTTTTATTTTTTTTTCAAATTTTTTCTAACCCCCCCCCCCCCCCCCCCAATTAGACATGATAGCATGTCTTAACAGATGCCTGTGCTTAAATGTTATTGAAGTTCTTAAGTGATGCTGAAGGTTTGTTACTCTAGTCATAGGCAGATCTGATAAATCTAGGAGAATAGGACACCTGGTATTGTTTGCTTCCCTTATAATATTATTCATTAACAAATGTACTTGTTATGTGTTACAAATTCTTTCTTTGGAAAATTCTGTCCGCATCTTTGGTCTAATTGACATTTTTCCACTAAGAAAAATGATTTTGACGAGTTGAATTGTGTTGAACTTTCTTTGATTAGAAAAATTGGACACGTTCCATGATGCAATGTGATCTAGGCTATCTATTGTTTTGCATTGTCTACACCAATCATCTACTGTTGTTTTCTGACAACTTTTAACTCTCATTTTGCATCCTAGGTAAGATATTATGATGACAGTGTAACGTCCCGGAAAAATCTGTACAAAGACCCGAGTATAACCTCAGGCAAAACAACCCAAGGACCGCATCTTGTCCTATAATTTAGATGGGATTTAGTTGAGTACTAAATAATCGGTGGATTAAGCTTGGGCCACCATTTTCACAAATGAGAAGGCCCAAAACCATGAGTACCAATGACTGAATGTCATCTTAAGACCTAGGAGAAATCCCAAGGGCCTGTCGCTCTTGGGAGTACATTGAAACTCTATAACGGACTTAGACCGCACGTCGAGTGTCCGATGACCGCGAAACTATAGGAAGATGTCCGTCCTACTAGGCTTGACAACCATTGCGGGAATCAATCCCAGATAGTGACCAGAAACGTCCAACTTGAGCCATGAGTGAAGTGCATGAGAAACGCGAATATCCTTAGGAAATGAACTGAAACTTAAGTGAATTGGGTCATTTGCTCTTACACAAAGTTGAGGATTTCTGACCATTAGTTTGTGACCAAACTTCACCCATGGGGAAAGGAAATTTCCTGCACATATCCGTATAACCGTGGCCCCGATTGAGTACGTATGACCATTGATCTGACACCGGCTCTCCACGGTCGATCAGCTTATCCAATCACACCGAAATCGTGTCCTCGCATGGATCCATTGTCAGGGAGTGTACCCCATGACGTATATGAGTCGTGGGCCTCCTTATGAGCCCTATTCGTCAAAAACAGCCACCCACTAGGTATAAACTATGTATAAAGTGGCCCTGGGGCCATTTGCATCACAATTGGGCCTATAAATAGCCCTCATTTCACACTCTCTCTCCCTTATACGAATTTTGCAAAACGCTAAGGGAGAGAGAGGAGAGAAAGAAGAGAAAAGAGGAAAGAGAGAAGGACTTTGGGAGATCGGTGCAAAAACCTTCTTCCACGAATCCACACGCCAAATCACCGCCCCGTTGCGCTACCAAATCTCGTTCGGCTACAATTTCGGGTAAGAAACCCTAACCCTAATATCATTGAAGAAATCCAAGATAGTGTCAACTTAGCTAACCTGTTTCATCATTTAGGTGCCCGACGTTTCGTTTTGGAAACATAGATTTTGGACCAAGTCCGTGTCAAGCATCCTGACGAAAGGTGCGGACTATAAATGCTTAGGTTGCTGTTTATCAATGCTTTCATGACAGCTAATGATTTACGTCTGTCTTGATTGCTGCCGTATTGTCGTAAATTCGTTGATTTCTGTATGAGTTACATCTATGAATTGTGATAGATAAATGATGCACCCTATGTGTTTGTTGAAATGTCTAAATGGGAAATTGTTGATGATTAGTGCTTGCTATGATTTCTAATCTAGGATTCATCATCGTCATATGCATATAGATTTCTCTGTATGAATAATTGATAAAACATATGTTGTAACTAATGTAGTCTATGTGTTTGATAAAATGTTTGAATGAGAAATTGTTGATGAATTGTATTTATAATAAGTATTAAGATAGGATTTCATGTTGTCTTATGCATATGCCTGTTTTCCCCTATGAAATCAATTGATAAATGCATGCTGTATTAGCATGGTCTATGTATTTGATGAAATGCCCACATGAGAAATCCACATGGATTGCTTGTTGAATGCTTAAAAATATTAGGATTATTGAATTGTATGTAGTGGTGGACCGAGCTCTGCAAATTATCCAAATGCGTGGATAACCAGCTTTAGGGAGGTTATACCAGGCTTATATGGCCAACCGAAGTTGAACATGGACGATCGACCGTAGTTAGAGCTACACGGGATGCTTTGCACCCAATGTCGGTTTGCCCGAGGTCCTCCCTAGTCATTCGCATCAGTCTAATACAAACTCGATCATTCTTGTGCTTGGTGATTGTATAACATTTAATAGAATCTGGGATACCACCATTACCATTGATTTAACCTACTTATAACCATTACTATTGCGATCCCACTAAGACTCATGAGCCGGGCATGGTGGTATGGGACACTATGTCTGAGCTGTTGGCCTACGCTGAGGTGACGAGCCTCCCGATAGTGACCAATGAACAACTAAGACTCGGGAGCCGGACATGGTGGTATGGGACACTATGTCCGTGCTGTCGGCTACGCTGGGGTGACGATCCTTCCGTAGTGACCATCGAGCACTAATGGAGGGGATAGGTCCTTGTTCGAATGGCCCCTGTCAAATTACCCGGCCTATAGTTCCGTGCCAGAGTACCGTTCGAACAACCCGGGCATGAATGGAATTGGGTGACGAGCCCTTTCCTTATGTGTTTTTGGTTTTATGTGAAAAGCCCACACCTTGGAACTAAGTGATCATACTCGGTTTGGGTGACGATCCATACCGGGTTGATCCTCATACATTTAAGTATCATACCGTACCTTTGGAATTATTGTTTTGTGAGAAAAATGGATGACACCTAAATTTGGATCAAGGGACACTAGTAAGGAGTCGCTACGTGCGATGACGAACCATGTGATTCGGATAAGGACTCATGATATAACGTCGTATCTTAGCTTCACCAATATGCTAGATGAATTGAATTTAATAATTACTTGGCAAACATAATCATTCACCGCACTGCATTAGTTAGGATGTGCCAAGAAGGCATTGGAGCTGCACCGTTTTAAGGAAGTGTTGTCATATGCGACATAGGTTGTCGGAGTCGCTTGTGAGGGAGCTTTGATGTGAGGGCATGCATCATTACTTGCACTCTATTTTCTGCATTAAAAAGAGTAGTTATGAAGTGATTGTTATGATTGCCTTATCATTACTGCTTTGATTGACTTGATAACATGTGTAACTTTTGTCTTATAGAACCACTGAGTTAATCACTCACTCCCTCTCTGGGACGGTGTTTTAAAACACCAAACAGACTCTGATTTAGATGCGGGTGCAGATGAAGTTTATGCAATGGAGCAGGATTTCTTGGATAAGGAGGAGGAATTCTCCTACTTTCAACTCTTAGGCAGGTCGATGTAGACCTCATACCGATACGCAGGGATCACTAGGACATCTGGGCTTGGTCGAACACTTTTACATATTCATTTTGTTCATTTTGAAACAATACATGTATATATTGAACCCAGTTAATGTACTCATACTCTGGAGGTTTTGTGAAACACCTGCATACTTAAATAAATACGTTTTAGACTTCCGCTTGCTTAACCTAATTATATCCAAAGTATGATATGTTGTTTAGTATAATCCCACGCATGCTTAACTCATTAACATGGACGAAATCTGAATATCATCATCCATACTGCATAAGTGATGTTCTGAATCTCGGGAATAGAGCTTTGCTCGACCCTCAAAATGAAGGGTGTTACAGACAGTGAGATCCTTTTATATTAGCTGAGGTGGGCGGTGTTGTGAATATTGCTACAGAGGTAGGGAAGTCTTTGAGTTTGATAATTCTTCCATGGTAGGAGTTCTAACTTTTATATTTGACTATAGCCATTATCCTCATTACATGCTCCCTAAAGTTCTTCGTTCTCCTTGCAACTACGGAGTGCCATCCTTAGTTGCACGATCCTTCTCTAAACCTGCCCTTTGCATTGCAGATACTATCTATTTGTTTCAAAATATCTTTTTAAACAGCAGTTTCTCTTCTTCTCTTCTCCATTTCCTTCTGCTCTTGATTTGCAGCCATGTCTTTTCGAATGGTAAGATTCTTCCAATCCTTAATTTGCTAGATATTTCCTTGTTGAGAAATTGTGATTCTTTTATATCTGACTTCTTTTAGTATCTGTATTAGTTCTTTTTTCTTTTCTTTTTTTTTTCTAGAATTTCATGTTTCTGCTGTTAAAATATAATTGGTGTTTATTTTTTTGATGTCCTTCATATGATTGCTAAAACTTAAATCTAGTTATTTTCTATGGAGAGGGGATTTTGTCACGCCCCGAACTCAGAGACTGGGCTCACAAAATTCCCTATCGCCGAATCCGGCGCTGATAGCCTCCGTAGTACCCCATTCTCGGCTCCCGACACTCATATACCAGGTTTCGATCTTGGGATGCTACAAGGAGGATTTCTAATAATCAATTGACTCATAATGAGCATAACCACAAGCATAACCCACGAACAATAACCACAAGAACACCATCACAAAATCCACTATGATCAAAAACTTTGAGTACAAGGCGTATGAAGGGAAATACAAGATAGTGATAATAACAAAAACTCCAGAAGCTCGGCTGCATGCTCCAACTGCGGCGAGACTATGGTTGCGTCCTGGCGTCACCTGCACGCATCAATCGTGCATAAGCTTATAGAAAGCTTAGAGGGTGGTGTAAGTGTGTGCGCAGTATCAGCGTGCTCAGAATGCAAGGTCAGAATAATGCGGAATCGTACTGATGAGTACATGAATGCAATCAGCCGTACCAAGGCTATGCGGAGTAAGATATGAAGTTATCGGTCATGTCAAGACCATGCGATGCAAGATACAGCTCAAGCATGCCAATCCTCATCATATATCAGTACAGTTCTCATTCAGGATAATCACCGGGGTCTAGTATACTCTACGCCAGCTTGCCGTCCCTATTCGAACGCACAACTGGGAGAGTAGAAGAGATCTCACTATCTGCCTGCCAATATCGGGCCCGGCTCGTCGATAGCGAACCTATTCCTCAAGTTGGTCAAACTCAACCTAAAAATTGCCCCTCACTCAGGCGGGTAAGGTCACACCCCTTTCCAACCGACCATGACACAGTGGGAGACAAGGCCTACTGGTATACGGCCCTCGCGCGCTCGTGTATCCACTTGATCTCGACGTTGGAGTCATCCTCTGGTACCATCGGGTTTAGGGATTTTCACCTAGGGATATCTATGGCACCCGTATGCTAGAACCAAATATTTTTGGTATCCAATCCAGCCACCCACGATGTGTCTGTGGAGGCTATGGCCTTGATATCGCTAGGGCATACAATAATCATGATCACACACATGCAAGTGCATGAATCACCCTACCAAACATGCAACAATCCTGCACGTGCTGCGCGTTCATGTAGGGCAACTCCGCCTATTAGGGAGCCCATAAACAATCTGCCCGAAGGCATATGCTATGATCAATCACTCGTCATATCAGACATACACATGATGCGTATGATCATGAATCATGGATCTATGCTAAACATGTCATAGGGTGATGGGCTTGTGCATAACGGATATGGGCCTAGACGGCCTACTCACTACAAGTATGGGCCTATCAGTAGTCCTTAGGAAGAGTGACAATGCAGACATTTAACCAACATTATCCCTTCAATGTGGGCGTCAAACCATCATTGCTCCCAAGGCATAGCCCACTATAATAGTCAACACATAAACCATGGTAAAATCACACTACAATGGGCCTTATGTACATCCTATTGAGCCTTGACCCATGGGCCTCATATATATCAAAGTGGGCCTCACAACGGGCCACAAGTACTTCAAAATGGTCCTAATCACATGGGCCTCATATGACAGCCCATGATTGGTAAAATTAGAAGGACAGTGGGTCCAACACAAGCATCATGGTGGGCTTGCCCAAGATGGCCCATGTTTGGGGCACATAAATAGGGTGGGCCCCACAAAATAAATGAACAGTGTGGAAATGCACACATCATGGTGGGAGAGAGGGGTCCACTCTATAGGGAGGAGTGGACATAAAACATACATCAGTGGGTCCCATGAGGGGCCCACCATAAACGTTTATTTTCTATCCAATATGTGGATAAGGTCACACAGACCCTAGGGCCACTGTAATGTTTATTTCCATCCACCTGGTGATAAGGTCACATGGATCGGGGCCCACTGTAATGTTTATTTCCATCCAACCTGGTGATAAGGTCACATGGACCAGAAGTGGGACTGGGGCTTATTTTACATCCAACTGTTCATACAGTACAAGGAGCCCACCGTAACGTTTATTTTCCATACAACTTGTTGATAAGGCTGCACGGTCAGGGGGGCCACCAAAATGTTTACTTGCCACCCAACCTGCCTATAAGGTCACGTGGGCCGGGGAGGAGGCTGGGCCCACTGTAATGCTTATTTGCGACCCAACCGTCCATTGGGTCACATGGTCAGGGGGCCCACTGTAATGTTTACTTGCCATTCAACCTGTTTATAAGGTCACGTGGACCTGGGGGTGGGTATGGGGCCCACCAGAATGTGGTTCACAAATCCAGTCCACCCATAATGTGTGTCCCACTCGGCTGAGGGTTCAGACCAAGTTTCAGCCGCATCTAAATTTCAGGTAAGCCCCACCAAGTGATCTTATATGTTTTAGGCATGTCTTCTCATGATTTTAGACGGTATGGCCCACCTGAGTTCCGTTTACGACTGATTTTTGAAATGGGGCCCACTACCCTAAGGGGCCACCCAATGAACGGCGTGGATGTTTGAAACGCATCACGGTGGGAGGGCCCAGCCCATCCATCCGCTCGCCTCTGACAGTGGCAGCAGCTCTCTGTTCTTTTTTTTTTTTGAAAAACGAGAAATCCCGTGGTTTTTGGTAGGTGGGGCCCACATCTGGGAAATCCACCCCGGCCATTGACTTCCACGGCTCAAGACTGTCCTAATGAGTCCAGTATACTGTATATTTTTGGCGAATAAAAATGTAAAAATGGATTTTATCGGCCAACACCACTATTTCCTATGGTATGGCCCGCTCGATAATCGGATTGGCCTAATATTTGGTCTCAACGACTAACATTAGCCGGGAAATAAGATGGACGGCGTGGATTAGTTCGGTACATCAAGGTGGGGCCTACATGGGTGGCCCACCATTTCCTTCTCTTTCTTTTCTTTTTTTTTTGTCAGCACACGCCCATGCAGTACACGCACTCCATGTTAGCCAAACCCGTCCAGCGTCCAGGGACGCTGGACGGCATGGATAAACACATCATGGTGGTGGGTCCCACATGCACGTGGTCCACACATCAAGGTGGGTCCCACATGAACGTGGCCCACCTGATATTTATGTTTTCCTTCCATCTGGGCTTGCTAATGGGCTGGATGGTATAGATCCAACCCATTCGTCCGATGGGTCCCACATAAAATATGTGATTCATGGTGGGCCACACTCACCCCTTCATCATCACCACCATCCATTCAAAGAGAGAGAGAGAGAGAGAGAGAGAGAGAGAGACGTGAGAGAGGAGGGACCCCGCCACTATGGGCCCTCTATTGATACAACACATACATCAAGTGGGTCCCACAACAAGTGGACCCAAAAAAATTAGAATTTAACGGTGGATCACCCACTTCTTGTACTCCTCCTTGCTCCTTAGCCTCCTTAGCTCCTTTGCTTGACTTTTAATGGTGGATGACGGACTTTTGATGGTGGGGATGGTGGATCAACGGTTGAGATGGGAGATGAGAAGGTGGGAAGAGTGGACCACACTTGGCATTTGGGAAGGAGAAGCTTGGACGTGGATGTTGCTTGGGAGATTTGAGAAATGAGAGAGAAAATGAGGTGATGGGATGATGTGTGATGGGGATGGGTGGAGTGATGTGTTGTAAGAAGGGATGGGTGGAGAGAGAGGTGAAGTGATGTGAGGGTTGACTTTGGGCTTGCTTGTGTAAGAGAAAGGTATGAGTTGTTGTACTTGGGTTTGGAGTGACTTGACTTGTACTTGACATGAGTGATTGATTAATTGATGGGACATTTCGTAGAGATTCTCTCGAAGTTCGTAATGCTCGGCTTTCTTCGAATTGAACGTGGGCCTACATCTTCTACCCTGGGTATCGCATCAGTGCGCGAGTCGCGGCGTTGGAACCGCGGCGACGGCGCAGTCGCCAAGGTACAGGTTTCAGATTGAGTCGACTTAGGATTGTTCACTCCCCAAGTGCAGGGTTGTGATGCAGTAATAAACTCGGTAAGACCGAGGTCGAATCCCAAGAGACTGGAACTTGTACGTAATCTGAAGGTAACCAGAACTAGAACTAGAACAAGATGAATTTTAAATCAAGTGTAGATTGAAGGATATTTAACTAAAATTTTTAAGAGAATTCAGAGGAGAGAAACTAGGGATTCAGAGGATCCACTTGTAGAAATCAGGGAGATCTTATGCCTGCTTCATGGAGATTAAACTGAACTTACTTGATGTAGTTTCATGAGATGAAAGGTATATGAGTTAGAATGAATTCCATCACCAAACCATGCCCAGGAGACAAAGTAAACAACAGAATTAAACGAATTAACAACCAATCAGATGATTATGAAGGCTAGAAAGGGTACCATCATCCAACCATGCCCAGGAGACGATGGTGAACAATAGGGCTTCCTGACGTTATAAACATAAAAAGGGAAGGGAAATACTCAAATCCACCGCAGATCTATTGTAATTTCAGTCACAACAAACCATTGAAAACTAAAAATATCCCCTTAATTAAACTAAAATCAAATTCAGTTCATAAATCAAAATTCCATTAAAGCCAAAAATTAGAATCTCCCATCTCACTATAAGCTTCACCTCTTAGCCCTAGCTAAGAGGTTTAGCTTAGCATGGATAGAGTAGAATCCATGAAATTCATAGAAAGAAAATAGAAAATAAAATAAAATAAATTTGAAACCTTTCTGTCTCTCCCTATGCTCCACACCCAAGCTCCCAGCTCTCCTCTGATCCTCCCTTTTTCTGACTTTCTCTTCTTTCTTTTATAGGCAAGGGTGGAGTGAAGTTGGTGCTGGAGTGCAGCTTATGCGGCCAAGAACCCATGCGTAAGGGTGTTTACGTAGCCAAAAAAACTATCCTGAAGAGCTCCACTTTTCATTCTTTCTTTCCAAAAGCTTAACATCACTTGGGAAATTTCTGAACTAGCTACACGATGGACGGTTTGGATCATCCATCTGATCAAAGATCGCGGGCCACAACCGCCCGAAAATTTCGGTTTTTGCGGACGCCTGCGAAACAAAGGTTATTCACCTTCGCTGACGAAGCTGGTGGGGTCCACTTCGATGTATTTTGGAGAAATCCAAGCCGTCCATTGGATTGGTCTCGTGAAACCGGTCAGACGTGATGAGTTTGGAGTGATCTCGGTGTGGACCACCAGATTTCTCACTTTACCAGCCGTTCAGTGTTTTCTGAAGATCCACGTACGTACACGTGCATGGACAAAAAATGAGACCTAGGCAAGAGTTGTAGCTATCCTACGGGATGAATGAACGTTTCAGATCTGTGATTTGAATGAGTAGTGGGGCCCACAGAATCCGGGTGCTGTTCGGACGCATGGCCTGCATAATCTTACGCTGAGCTGATGGTGGGGCCCAGTATTGATCTTAACGGGGGAATCCAAACCGTCCATTGCGTTCCTCTCGAAAAATCGTCCAGATATGCTGAGATCGAACCGATTTTAGTGTGGCCCACAGAATATTGTACTCCTCCGTCCGTCCTGAGTTTGATCGTGATTTACCTGTGCGTACGTGCATGGGACTGAAAAATCACCATTTGTACGGTCTATTTTGCCTCCCAAGAACATTGGATGGATCGGATCGGACCGTTGATCACGGTGGTGGCCCATAACGATGCCCCGTGCGGACGCTGTTGCGGTGAAAACGGAGGAGTCCGTTTCGAGGAGGGAGAGCTCGGGTCAGCGGACGCTGACCCTTCTCTCGATTTCGGTGCACAGCCGGCAAACGTGTGCCTTGTACACGCCTGTGTACATGCGGGGTCCACCATGATGTATATACGAAATCTGCTTCGTCCATCCATTCTGTCATATCATTTAAACCATGGAGACCGAAGATGAAGCATATCCAGACAGCAGGTGGGCCCAGAATCATGATTCTGAGGGATGATCTATCCATTAGGCCACTTCCACCAGGATCCAACGGCCGAAATTCTACATGTACGGTTAATTTATGTTCTTCAGGCCGTGTATGAAGTTTCAGGACAAACGGCTGGAGGGAACCCTGTGATCTTGCATTCTGGACCAATTTCGGGCCACTTGAGCTTCAGTTTCTCAGTTTTCGCAGATGTTCGGCCTGTACATTCGTCAATCTTGGTTCCCTGAAGTCCGTCCCTTGCTTTGGTGTCATCAGAGCATTAAATCTATGCTTTTATCATCCTTTCCAGTTCCAGCTTGTAATTGTACATTGCATCATAAACATGATTGCAACAGGCCATTAAACAGTATCATGTTCGTAAATCCAGGTAATAACTGGGGTCTGATATGCAATATTTGACCCTCAACACAACCCCCAACCAGCATTTTGCTAGTCCCGAGCAAAGCATGCGAAAAATAAGTTGAGAGTTGTAGGATACTTTCTATGAACTCGAGTGATTTTTGAATAAAATAAACCAGATGCTAGACTTTTAAGATTCATGAATGTTGGACATTAATTTCTCCTGAGCTCAAGTGTACGGTAAACTTCATAGTCAAGTTCAAAATATTAATCCATCAATTAGGCTAATTCTAAACATTGAGTTTCATGGGTGTATAGTGTAATCTTAACTTATCATCATTTAAGATTCAATTCATTTTTTTTTTCATGATAACGTTGGTAACCACAAGAGAATTCAGGACAACCAAAACCTAAACTAGAACATTTCTTACAGTTCTTCTTTTCATTCTTTCAACTTTTGATCTTTCCATGAACAGTAGTGCTGAAGAGGGGAAACAAATCCTCACCTATAGGGAGCAAACCTATGGTGAGAACTAGTCGCCTAACTTTTTCCAAATGTCAACCATGGGGAATCGAATTTACACCTATAGGGAGCAAACCTATGGTGAAGATTCTTTGCCCAACCCTTTCAATTCTTCTTTATAAACTGATGCTAAAATTTTTATTTTTCAGGCTGGTTCCGTTCATGCTTAGTGATTACCAAGTTAATTCTTCAATATCAAACTGAAATCTTTAATGTGGAAGCGAGGTGTGATGTTTGAAATCATGACTCAATCAATGTTTAAAACCTCTAACCATGGGCTAACAATTTAAATTTAACTGTGAAATCTGACAGTTACTGAATCCAAGAGTAGTAAATCACCAACCTTCCATATCTTGTAATTCTAAATCAAATATGGTTGTCAAATCACTTCGAATTCACCAGAAAGTTCAGAAAAAATTTTAAAAATTTTTCACAATTTTTGCTCAAGACCAAGAAAACACTAATTAGGTAACCTAATCTCCCACCCCCAACCTAAAAGCTACATTGTCCTCAATGTAAAAGATATGAGCATGGAGTGCGCATGGGACAATAAAAGTAAATGTGAAGTGATGGGAAGATAGTACCTGGATGATGAATTGTGAGGGACTTTCCAAGAGATCGCAGCATGGAATCCAATCAGCATGAGAGAGAAAGCAACACAAAACTAACAAAAATAAAATCCTACCTATACCACTTTCGTAGGTGCTCTCGATTGCATTTAGCGCATGCAACAAGCCTTTAAACCCCTAGGTTGCCCCTAGTGGACAAGTTATAGTCTCGTGAGGGTTTGCAGTAATGTTACCCACAAACATTGAACTAACTAGGAAAAATGAAATGAATTGAAAAGCTAGGTTGCCTCCCAGGAGCGCTAAGTTTACCGTCTTCAGCCAGACAATTAATAAAGCAACTACCCTAGTCCTATGAAAGCGATAAACCTACCAATACCTCCATCAGACTAGGAGATCAGTCCTGGTAAACAGGATCATTCAGAGGCGTGGACATGTCCTCTGAATCAAATTTCTCGACAAATGGTTTTAATCGATGTCCATTTACTTTAAATTTCTTACCATTGTCAGGATCTCTTATTTCAACGGCCCCATGAGGATAAGCAGTAACCACAGTGTAAGGGCCGGTCCAACGAGATCGAAGCTTACCCGGAAAGAGATGTAATCGAGAATTATACAAAAGGACTTTCTGACCTGGCGTGAATGATTTTCGTAGAATATGTTGGTCATAAAACGCCTTCATCCTTCCTGTCCTTGTAAATTCTTGAGTTCTCGTATGCGTCATTCCCGATTCAATTTCTTAAGTTCATTTAACTGAAGCTTGCGTAGCGAGCCAGCGCGTTGTTCAGATTGAAATTTAGATTTTTGATCGCCCAGTAGGCTCTATGTTCCAACTCCATAGGCAAGTGGCAAGCCTTCCCATAGACAAGTCTAAAGGGAGACATTCCAATAGGGGTTTTAAAAGCAGTACGGTAAGCCCATAAGGCATCGGTCAATCGGATTGACCAGTCTTTACGATCAGGGTTAACCGTTTTCTCCAAAATGTGCTTAATCTCCCTATTAGAAATCTCAGCTTGCCCACTTGTCTGTGGGTGGTATGGGGTGCTCACCTTATGAGAGATACTGTATTTCTTCATTAAACTCTCGAATGGCCTATTACAAAAGTGTGAGCCCCCATCACTAATAATGGCTCGAGGCGTTCCGAATCGGGAAAGGATGTTTTCTTTTAGGAATTTAATGACTGTGCGATGGTCATTAGTTCGACACGGAATCGCTTCGACCCATTTAGTGACATAGTCTACGGCAAGCAAAATATATAAATTCCCAAAAGATTGGGGGAACGGTCCCATGAAATCGATGCCCCAGCAATCAAATGCCTCTATGATAAGAATGGGATTCAAGGGCATCATATTTCGACGGGACAATGCTCCCAATTTCTGACAACTCTCACAAGCTTTGCAAAACTCATGAGTGTCCCTGAACATAGTGGGCCAATAGAAGCCACACTGCAAAATCTTGGCCGTGGTTTTTTTAGCAGAAAAGTGACCACCACAGGCCTGTGAGTGAGAAAAGGAGATGACACTCTGATGCTCATCGTCTGGCACACATCTCCTTAAGATTTGGTCTGGGCAATATTTAAACAGATATGGATCGTCCCAGAAAAAATTGCGTACCTCGGTAAAGAATTTCTTCTTATCTTGTGCAGTCCAATGTGTCGGTATGGAACCTGTAGCAAGATAATTAGCAATATCAGCGAACCAAGGGGAATGGGAGACTCTGAACAGTTGTTCATCAGGGAACATGTCATTGATATGGGTTGCCTCCAGGGAATCAGAGGTATTGAGGCGAGAAAGGTGATCGGCCACTACGTTCTCTACTCCCTTTTTATCTTTAATTTTCAAATCAAATTCTTAGAGTAGAAGGATCCATCGTATCAGGCGGGGCTTAGAATCATTCTTAGAAAGAAGATATTTAAGTGCCGCATGATCTGTATAGATAATGATCTTGGATCCAATCAAATAGGACCTAAATTTGTCCAAGGCGAACACTACGGCTAAGAGTTCTTTTTCCGTAGTCGAGTAGTTCACTTGGGCAGGATTTAAAGTCCTACTTGCGTAATGGATGACGTATGGCCTCTTATCTTTTCTCTGGCTTAGAACCGCTCCAAGAGCATAATCAGAAGCATCGCACATAAGCTCAAAAGGAAGGCTCCAGTCGGGTGGCTGCATGATGGGTGCAGTGGTTAACGTGCCTTTAAGCTTGGTGAAAGCTTCCTGGCATTGTTCAGTCCACTCGTATGGAGCATCCTTTTGAAGAAGATTACATAAAGGACGAGAGAGGAGACTAAAGTCCTTTATGAATCGCCTGTAAAATCCTACATGTCCTAAGAAGGATCGCACGTCCCTGATGTTCTTGGGTGGAGGTAGGTTAGAGATAAGATCGATTTTTGCCTTATCTACCTCAATTCCTTGGACGAGATGATATGTCCAAGGACAATCCCCTTATGAACCATGAAATGACACTTCTCCCAATTAAGTACTAAGTTCTTTTCTTCACATCTTTTCAGCATAAATTTAAGACTTTCCAAGCACTCGCTGAAAGATGAACCATAGATAGAGAAATCGTCCATGAAGACCTCTAGATATTTCCCCACCATATCAGAAAAGATACTCAGCATACATCGCTGAAAGGTGGCAGGGGCATTACATAGTCCAAATGGCATCCTTCGGTAAGCAAAGGTGCCGTAGGGACATGTAAAGGTGGTCTTTTCCTGGTCCTCAGGGGCGATTTCAATCTGATTGTAGCCCGAATACCCGTCAAGGAAACAGTAATAGGAATGACCAGCTAGCCTTTCCAAGATTTGATCAATGAAGGGCAAAGGAAAGTGATCCTTCCTTGTGACGGTATTCAACTTTCTGTAGTCAATGCACATTCTCCAACCAGTAGTGACTCTAGTTGGCACGAGTTCATTATTAGCATTGGCTACGATGGTGATTCCGGACTTCTTAGGAACCACCTGAGTTGGACTCACCCATTGACTATCAGATATAGGGTATATAATACCCACATCCAATAGTTTAAGAACCTCGGCCTTAACCACTTCCTTCATGTTTGGATTTAGTCTACGTTGTGGTTGTCGAGCGGTCTTCGCATTATCCTCAAGATATATGTGGTGAGTACAAATCGAGGGCTCGATTCCCTTGAGGTCCGCTATCGTCCATCCTAGGGCTCTTTTATGCTCAATGAGAGTAGATATGAGCATACTCTCCTGTTCTTTCTCTAGGTGAGCAGAGATCACCACCGGGTATGTCTCATCTTGACCTAAATAGGCATATTTCAAATCAGAGGGCAAAGGTTTTAGGTCAAGCTTCGGTGCCTTGAGGTTAGACGGTAGAGGCACTACATCAGTTTGTGGCAATTCTTCAAATTGTGGCCTACACCGATTAACTTCAAGTACCGGTTGTATCCAGCAAGGCACACGTCTCCCTAATCATATCATCATCAAACTCATGGGAGTGGGCCAGGCACGTCTCGAGAGGCTCGGAGGATAAGGTCAGAGGTGTCGTATCTTCCACGAAAGAGTCAATCATGTTAATGTCGTGGACATCGTCATCATCCTCTGAGTTGCTGCCGTTATTGAAAAAGATGTTTGACTCCAATGTCAAATTTCCAAAAGACATAGTCATGACACCATTCCTGCAATTGATAATTGCATTTGACGTGGCAAGGAATGGGCGACCAAGAATGACGGGAATCTGAGTGCTCATGTTATTGATGGGTTCGGTGTCCAGGACGATAAAATCTATAGGGTAGTAAAATCTATCGACTTGGACTAACACATCCTCAATAATCCCTCTTGGTACACGAACAGAGCGATCGGCAAGTTGTAGTGTGGTTAAGGTGGATTTTAACTCACCCAAACCTAACTGTTTGTCTACCGAGTAGGGAATTAGATTGACGCTCGCTCCTAAGTCAAGAAGTGCGTGATCAATTCGATGGTTCCCGATTACACATGATATGGTTAGGCTACCAGGATCCTTGAATTTTTGTGGCACGTCTTGCTTCAGGATGACACTCACTTTCTCAGTCAAGAAAATCTTCTTTTGAATACTCTGCCGTCTTTTGGTCGTGCATAGGTCTTTCAGAAATTTTGCATATGAAGGAATCTGTTTTACGACATCAAGTAGAGGAATGTTGACTTTCACTTGTTTCAACACCTCCAGAATATCCTGAGAGTTAGAAAGACGTTTTGGTGCAACCAACCATTGGGGGAACGGAGCAACTGGCTTCTCTAGAAGTTCCGGTTCTAATTTTTGTGGGGTATCACTAGATCCATCATTATTGTCCTCTTCTGGTTCTTGAGGCTTTTCAGGCCTAACCGGAAGGGTTTATCAATGATCTTCCCATTCTAAGAGTGGTGATGGATTTAGCGTGCCCCATTTGATTTGAAGAGCTGGGATCACTTATCTCGTACTGCGGTTTAGGATTGGGGAGCAGTTGTGCAGAAGCATCCCCTTTTCTATAACCGTCATACGAGAATCTATCTTTTGCATAAAATCTGTAAATCCTCACATCGCCTGAGCCAGCTCTTGTATGAAATTTTGAACCGGTTCTTCTTGAGGTTTCCCTGATTTGGATTTTGAAAAAAACCTTGGGGGGTAGCCGTTTGTCCATTTCTCCAACTAAAGTTTGGATGATTTTTCCAACCAGGATTGTACGTATTGGAGTTAGGTCCAGTAAAAGGTCTTTGATAGTTGTTTACGGCATTGGCTTGTTCATTCAACACTCCTCGAAAGGCAGGTATTGTAGGATAGTTTTCAGTTGTGTGAATGTTGCAATCACAGATGCCACAAACAATTTCATTGACCTTATCCTTCTTTCCTTCCATGGCCTCAAATTTTCTTATGAGATTAGTCACTTTATAATTGAGATCATCCTCTTCTTTCAGGAGATATAATCCACCTTTCTCCTTAGATTGAGTCGGCCTAGACGTGGTGTTTGATTTTGGGTAATAGTCCCAAGATTGTGTTTTTTCAGCCAGACTGTCGAGGTAGTCCCATACCTCGTCGACATCTTTGTTAATGAACTCTCCATTGCACATTGTCTCGACCATTTGGCGCATGGAAGATGTCAGTCCATCGTAGAAAAAATTTGTAATGCGCCACGTTTCAAAGCCGTGTTGTGGACATGAACTGACCAGATCCTTAAACCTTTCCCAACATTGGAAGAATGTTTCATCTTCCTTTTAGGCAAAGTTCATGATTGCTTTTCTGAGGGTAATTGTTTTATGATGTGGGAAGAATTTCTTTATGAATTCCCTCTGCATATCATTCCATGTACCAATGGATCGAGGTCGCAGTGAATGTAGCCACGTCTTAGCCTTCTCTTTCAAGGAAAAAGGAAAGAGTTTCAGCCTGATTGTATCCTCAGATACATTAGGAAAATATAATGTGGCTATAATCTCATCGAACTCTTTCAAATGTAAGTATGGACTTTTTGATTCAAGCCCATGGAATTTAGGAAGGAGTTGGATAACTCCTGGCTTGATGTCCATCTGTCCTGTGTTTTCAGGAAAAATCATACATGAGGGCGTACTCACCCCCGCCGGTTGTAAATAATCCTGTAAAGTACGAGGCGGGGGTGCTTGATGCACCTCATTCTCATCATGTACTTCCTCATCCCTATGGTGAGGTAGTGCTTGAGGTTGATTTGCAGCCATAACCTCAATTAACTCAGGGGAATTCGAGCGATGTCTAGTCCTGCGATGGACAGTTAACCCCTCGACTAATCCTCCTTCAATCAAGAGACGTCGAGTGTTGTCACGAGCCCACTTGGGCATGAAACACTCGCAGCCCTCAATTGATTTCTAACCCTGATCCTAAGAAAGGAAAATAAAAACTAAAAAGAAGAGAGGGTTGGAAGGAAGTTACCAAATTGAGGTCCCTAAGTTAAAACCTGCAAAATAAAACAAAACAAGTTAGTTTCTAAGGATAGTAAGCCTAAGAGTGAAAAATTCCTAAGATGAAAAATAGTAATCAACTAAGTTCTAATTTAGAAAAGAGCAATCCCTAAAAAAAGGTAGAAAACTTCTAAACAAATTAGGAAATTCTAAACTATGAAATAAGTGAGAAATGAAATAAATTTGAGAATTAGAAAGAGCTTACCAAATTAGAAATTTCTATCTTAAAAAAAAAAAAAACTATAAAGCAGGAAAGTTAGTTTCTAAACAGAAAATTTCTAATAATAAAATAGGAGACAAGGTTAGATTCTAAAAGAATTTTAGAATTAGAAATTACCTAAAAAGGAAGACAAATCCTACTCTATAAATAAAAAGGAAAGAAAAGAAAATTACCAATTTAGAAGTCTATCAGAGTCTACAAAACAAGAGAATTGGGTTAGTTTCTAAAAAGGAAACAAAGACTATCTAACACTTAAAGAAATTAGACAGTTACTAAAACTAGAAAATTTCTAAAAGGAAAGCCTAGAAATTATAAAACTAAAAATCCTAGAATTAAAAGAGTCCTAATCTTACACTAATCCTAATACTAGTTAATTTCAGAAAATCGTAGCCGTCAGTCCCCGGCAACGGCGCCAAAAACTTGTTCACTCCCCAAGTGCAGGGTTGTGATGTAGTAATAAACTCGGTAAGACCGAGGTCGAATCCCAAGAGACTGGAACTTGTACGTAATCTGAAGGTAACCAGAACTAGAACTAGAACAAGATGAATTTTAAATCAAGTGTAGATTGAAGGATATTTAACTAAAATTTTTAAGAGAATTCAGAGGAGAGAAACTAGGGATTCAGAGGATCCACTTGTAGAAATCAGGGAGATCTTATGCCTACTTCATGGAGATTAAACTGAACTTACTTGATGTAGTTTCATGAGATGAAAGGTATATGAGTTAGAATGGATTCCATCACCAAACCATGCCCAGGAGACAAAGTAAACAACAGAATTAAACGAATTAACAACCAATCAGATGATTATGAAGGTTAGGAAGGGTACCGTCATCCAACCATGCCCAGGAGACGATGGTGAACAATAGGACTTCCTGACGTTATAAACATAAAAAGGGAAGGGAAATACTCAAAGCCACCGCAGATCTATTGTAATTTCAGTCACAACAAACCATTGAAAACTAAAAATATCCCTTAATTAAACTAAAATCAAATTCAGAATTAAAATCATTAAAGGCAAATTAGAATCTCCCATCTCACTACAAGCTTCACCTCTTAGCCCTAGCTAAGAGGTTTAGCTTAGCATGGATAGAGTAGAATCCATGAAATTCATAGAAAGAAAATAGAAAATAAAATAAAATAAATTTGAAACCTTTCTGTCTCTCCCTGTGCTCCACACCCAAGCTCCCAGCTCTCCTCTGATCCTCCCTTTTTCTGACTTTCTCTTCTTTCTTTTATAGGCAAGGGTGGAGTGAAGTTGGTGCTGGAGTGTAGCTTACGCGGCCAAGAACCCATGCGTAAGGGTGTTTACGCAGCCAGAAAAACTATCCTGAAGAGTGCCACTTTCCATTCTTTCTTTCCATTCTTTCTTTCCAAAAGCTTAACATCACTTGGGAAATTTCTGAACTAGCTACACGATGGACGGTTTGGATCATCCATCTGATCAAAGATCGTGGGCCACAACTGCCCGAAAATTTCAATTTTCGCGGACGCCTGCGAAACAAAGGTTATTCACCTTCGCTGACGAAGCTGGTGGGGTCCACTTCGATGTATTTTGGAGAAATCCAAGCCGTCCATTGGATTGGTCTCGTGAAACCGGTCAGACGTGATGAGTTTGGAGTGATCTCGGTGTGGACCACCAGATTTCTCACTTTACCGGCCGCTCAGTGTTTTCTGAAGATCCACGTACGTACACGTGCATGGACAAAAAATGAGACCTAGGCAAGAGTTGTAGTTATCCTACGGATGAATGAACGTTTCAGATATGTGATTTGAATGAGTAGTGGGGCCCACAGAATCCGGGCGCTGTTCACGGGTGCGTCTGCGCGTGGCCTGCGTAATGGCTTACGCTGAGCTGATGGTGGGGCCCAGTATTGATCTTAACGGGGGAATCCAAACCGTCCATCGCGTTCCTCTCGAAAAATCGTCCAGATATGCTGAGATCGAACCGATTTCAGTGTGGCCCACAGAATATTGTACTCCTCCGCCCGTCCTGAGTTTGATCGTGATTTACCTGTGCGTACATGCATGGGACTGAAAAATCACCATTTGTACGGTCTGTTTTGCCTCCCAAGAACATTAGATGGATCGGATCGGACCGTCGATCACTGTGGTGGCCCATAACGACGCCCCGTGCGGACGCTGTTGCGGCGAAAACGGAGGAGTCCGTTTCGAGGAGGGAGAGCTCGGGTCAGCGGACGCTGACCCGTCTCTCGATTCCGGTGCATAGCCGGCAGACGTGTGCTATGTACACGCCTGTGTACATGCGGGGTCCACCATGATGTATATATGAAATCTGCTCCGTCCATCCATTCTGTCATATCATTTAAACCGTTGAGACCGAAGATGAAGCATATCCAGACAGCAGGTGGGCCCAGAATCATGATTCTGAGGGATGATCTATCCATTAGGCCACTTCCACCAGGATCCAACGGCCGAAATTCTACATGTACGGTTAATTTATGTTCTTCAAGCCGTGTATGAAGTTTCGGGACAAACGGCTGGAGGGAACCCTGTGATCTTGCATTCTGGACCAATTTCGGGCCACTTGAGCTTCAGTTTCTCAGTTTTCACAGATCTTCGGCCTGTACATTCGTCAATCTTGGTTCCCTGAAGTCCGTCCCTTGCTTTGGTGTCATCAGAGCATTAAATCTATGCTTTTATCATCCTTTCCAGTTCCAGCTTGTAATTGCACCTTGCATCATAAACATGATTGCAACAGGCCATTAAACAGTATCATGTTTGTAAATCCAGGTAATAACTGGGGTCTGATATGCAATATTTGACCCTCAACAAGGATCACGCGCAAACGTCAGAAACGGTACGGACTAGGGTACAGGTCTTATAACTCTCCCCTCCAAATAAAATTGTCCTCGAAATTTGCACAATCATTGTAAGGAAACATAACTCACATTAAAAGAGGAAACAAGGAATGATCATATAAAATCGGAGGCAACATACAAGATTCAACATATAATCAATCATCAAAGAGATGGGGATAGCGCTCTCGAAACTCGGTCTCGCGCTCCCAAGACGCCTCATCAACAGAATGGTAACCCCACTGAACCTTCACCAAGGGTATGACCTTGGTCCAGAGGACCTGCTCCTTCCGATCAAGGATATGAACTTGTTGCTCAATGTAAGAAACGTCCTCACAAACCTCCAACGGCTGCCAATCGATAACAGGAACTACGTCTGACCCACACTTCCTCAACATAGAGACATGAAAAATGTTGTGGACGCCAGACAACTGAGATGACAAGGCAAGTCGATAGGCCACAGCGCCAATGCGCTCAGTGATCTCGAAAGGTCTTATGAATCTCGGTGCAAGCTTGCCCTTCGCTCCAAATCGAACTACGCCCTTCATGGGCGAGACCTTGAGATACACATGGTCCCCTACATCAAACTCCAAGAGATGACGCCGGCGATCAGTAAAACTCTTCTGCCGGCTCTGAGCTGTGCGCATCCTCTGCCTGATGATATCAATAGCCTCTGATGTCTCCTGCACAAGCTCAGGATCTAAGAGATGCCGCTCTCCAACCTCGGTCTAACATCTCGGAGATCTGCACGGTCTGCCATACAATGCCTCAAAAGGAGTCATGCCAATGGTCGCCTGATAGTTATTATTGTATGCGAACTCAGCCAATCGCAGATGCTCATCCCAGCTACCCCCGAAGTCAATCACGCAAGCCCGAAGCATATCCTCAAGGATCTGGTTGACCCTCTCGGTCTGGCCATCGGTCTGCGGGTGATACGCAGTGTTGAGCTGCAAAACAGACCCCGTCGCTCTCTAAAAACTCCTCCAGAACTGAGACGTGAACCTCGGGTCTCGGTCAGAAATGATCGAGACTGGAACGCCGTGCAGTCTCACAATCTCCTTGATGAATAACCTCGCAAGGCGGTCCAAAGGCCAAGTCGCACGAATTGCAAGAAAATGTACCGACTTCGTCAGACGATCAATAACAACCCAGATGGCGTCATGACCGCACTGAGTCCTCGACAAACCCATGATAAAATCGGTAGATACGTGATCCCACTTCCACATCGGCATGCTCAACGGCTGCAATAGACCAGGGGGTCTCTGATGATCGGCCTTGATACGTTGGCATGTGTCACACTCGGCCACAAAACTGACAATTTGGGCTTTATCCCCGTCCAGAAATACTGTCTCCTCATATCACGATACATCTTCGTTGAGCCAGGGTGGATAGAAAATGCGATCGATGTGCCTCGGTCATAAGATCTCTGTGCAACTCAGGAATATCCGGGACACATAACTGGCCTCTGAAGCGAAGTCCACCATCAGAACCAATCTGTCAATCTACCTGACTCTCAGATGCCACCTCTGCTCAGTAATCCTACAACGACTCGTCTGTCTGTTGAGCCTTGATCACCCTTGCGACAAGAGAGGGTTGAATCGATAAGCCCAATAGCTGAACGATAGAAGACTGCAGACCAAAATCAAAGTCGTACTCTGCTATATCCTCGAGCATCCTCCACTCCTGAATCATCATGTGTGCCACTAGGCCTCGTGGCTGACGGCTGAGGGCATCCACCACCACGTTCGCCTTGCCTGGGTGGTACTGGAGATCAAAATCATAATCCTTCAGAAGTTCCATCCAACGCCTTTGCCTCATGTTCAGCTCAGACTGAGAGAATAATTACTTCAAGCTCTTGTGGTCGGAGAAGAGCTCGAACCTGACCCTATAGAGATAGTGCCTCCACACCTTCAGTGTGAAGACAACTTGCCAGATCCAGATCATGCGTGGGGTAGTTCAGTTCATGGACCTTGAGCTGACGAGACGCGAAGGCTACAGGTCTGCCGTGCTGCATCAGGAAAGCACCTAAACCAATACGTGAGACATCGGTAAATACAACAAATCCATCACTCTCAAGGGAAGAGTGAGGACAGGAGTGGACGTCAGACGGTCCTTCAGTTCCATGAATGTCTGCTCACATGCGTCAGTCCAAACAAAATCTGCGCCCTTCCGAGTCAACCTGGTCATCGGGGCCGCAATACGGGAGAAGCCCTCTATGAAACGTCAATAGTATCCCCGCTAAACTAAGGAAACTGTGGATCTCGGACGCAGTCATGGGCTGGTTCCACTGACGCACTGCCTTAACCTTCGAGGGGTCCACTGCAACACCCTCCCTCGTCACCACGTGACCGAGGAACTTCACCTCCTCCTGCCAGAATTCGCACTTCTCCAGCTTCGCATACAGCTGGTGGGCACGGAGGGTCTGCAATGCGATCTCCAGATGCTGCATATGGTCCTCACGGGTCCTCGAATATATCAAAATGTCGTCGTTGAAGACCACAACAAACTGATTAAGATATGGACGGAAGACCTCGTTCATCAACTGCATGAAGACCGCGGGTGCATTGGTCAGTCCAAAGGACATGACCTGAAACTCAAAATGACCGTAACGCGTCCTGAAAGCTGTCTTCGGGATGTCCTCCTCTCGGACACGAATCTGATGATAACTGGAACGCAGGTCAATCTTCAAA
Organism: Magnolia officinalis; assembly: GCA_021015155.1. NCBI lineage: Eukaryota > Viridiplantae > Streptophyta > Magnoliopsida > Magnoliales > Magnoliaceae > Magnolia > Magnolia officinalis. The sequence goes on along the minus strand of JAJHSJ010000007.1, from coordinate 60,793,186 downwards.
AAGAAATGTGCACCCTGCAGTTGATCAAATAAATCGTCTATCCTCGGGAGTGGGTACTTGTTCTAATCGTGACTCGGTTGAGCTCGTGGTAATCGACGCAGAGCCTCAACGAGCCATCCTTCTTCGTGACGAAGAGTACCGGCGCTCCCCAAGGTGAACTACTCAGACGAATAAATCCCAACTCACGCAGCTCGTCTAACTGTCGTTGCAGTTCACGCAACTCCATAGGTGTCATACGGTACGGGGCCTTCGAGATAGGCACGGTACCGGGCACAAGATCGATCTGGAACTCAGTATGACGGCGCAGCGATAATCCTGGAATCTCTTGGAACACGTCGGGGAAATCACAGACCACCGACAACTAATCGATACACAAGGCAACGAGCTTCTCGACTGCGCAGGTCATCAAACGAGACAATGGCTCTCCTCGGGGCTCTGCAACGAACTGAAACTGTGGCAAGCCGGGTATACAGAACATGACTGTGCTCGCGGAACAGTCCAAAATGGCGTGGTACTCGGCCAGCCAATCCATGCCCAAGATAACGTCAAAGTCTATTATCGGCAGCACAAACAAGTCAGCGGGCAAAAAGATATCACCAACCAGAACGGGCCAAGACGAACAGAAATGACCCAATACTGTGGTCTTCCCCAAGGGCGTCGATACGGTCAATCCCTCACTAGCAGACTCTGTCGGTAATCCAGTCGATCAGCAGAAATCCTCAAACATGAATGAGTGCGAAGCATCGGAATCAAATAATACTCATGTGATGCATGAAGAGACTGGAAGTATACCCTCAACGACTCCTCCGGAGGTCTGCGGGTCTTGCTGAACTGCATAAAATCTAGCCTGAGCTGGCTGGGGAGGCGCCTGTCCCCTTTGAGGATGCTACTACTGCTGATGTCGCTGAGGCACTCGAAACTGCTGTCTCTGCTGCTATGGCCTCGGAGGCTGGTGCTGCTGCTGAGGGGCCCGGTGGTGGAATTTGTTGTTGCTACTGCTGCGGAGGCTATTGCGGTGCTCTCAGCTACTGTGGAGGCTTTTGTGGTGCTCTCGGCTGCTATGGAGGCTGTTGTGGTGCTCTTGGCTACTGCTGCTGAGGTCGGGGACACTCCCACCTACGGTGTCCTATCCCACCGCAACCATAGCATGTATCAAAAAGCTGCCTCTGAGGTGGTGCTGCTGGGGGTGCCGACGGTGCTACTGGTGCTCTGGCGGATGGGTGGATCCTGTATCTCTGCGGTCGTCAGTGCTACTGGGAGCTACTGGAGGGGGCCTGCCTCTTCTGACCCCTCCTCTGATCTCGATCGCTCTGTCCGCCGGCCCACTCGGCCTCATAAATCTGAGCCCTCCGCACTACCGCCTGGAAGGTCAGGAGCTCATGCCCAATAACACGGCCTCGAAGACCGTAACATAAGCCGTTCTCGAAACGGCGGGCCTTTCGCCCCTAATCATCAACCATATATGGCGCAAACCTCGATAGCGCCACAAAACAGGCCGCGTACTGCACCACGGTCATGTCCCCCTGCACCAGAGTCTCGAACTCCAGTGCTCTCTAACAACGGATATGGTCGGGGAAGTATTGCTCCTCAAATCGGTCGATAAAGTCCTCCCATGTCCAGACATGATCAGGTCCTGCGACGCGGGTAACGGAGGTCCACCAATGCTCAGCCTCGCCTTGGAAAAGAAATATTGCTAACTGGACTCGCTGCTCGGTCATACATGACATAGTATCGAAGATCTTCTCCACATCGGAGCGTCATCTCTCCGCTGCAGTCAGATCTGGCTCGCCCTGGAAACGTGGAGGATCAAGCTGTCTGAACTATCGAAGAAGAGCACTCGCGCGCTCCTGTTCAGGCTGGGCTGGAGAAACAACTGGGCGTCTGCCCTGTCCCTGAAGCGCAAGCAGTCACAGCCTGCAACATCTGCTGTAACTGCGAGGCACTCACAGGCACAATCGGATCCGTACCGGCATCAGGTGAAGGAACATCATCCTCAGGCAAGAGAGCAGGGATCTCTGGCGGTGGAATGGGAGGCGCAGGTGGTAAAGCTGGAGCCTCAGATGGTGGAGCGGGAGTCGATTGGGTCACTCGCCTGCGCGACATGTCCTATAGGAGGAATAAGGACGTCAATCAACCTTGAGAATCGTACGTTAGGGAATTCAATCGAAAGGTTACGCACTCGGAACCTAATCGCCTTAAACTCATAGCAAATATGTGATGTTGTTCTCGGTTATTACCAAGTTATGCTCTGATACCAACTTCTGTCGGCGCCGGATTCGGCGATCGGGAATTTTGTGAGCCTGGTCTCCGAGTTCGGGGTGTGACAGATTTCATATGTCAATCTTGAAGAAATGTGCATGATATGTTGTTTCCATCATTTTTCCAATATTTAAAGAACCTCATTTGCTCATGATCATAGTATACAGTTGAATTGGAGATTTTGACTTCCACAAAATAGGATGTTTTATCTTCTTCGAATTGGCATTGTTATAAATTACATGATTCTTTATTACTTACATCTATTGCTGGATGGAATCTTCCTTTCATACGAGAATGTAACGCCCTAAAAATTGGGGGTCGAGCAAAGCTCAACTCCCGAGTTCCAACGCATCACTTATGCAACATAGATAATGATGATTATGATGAGTGCATTGAAACATGAATGGGATTAGACCAAAACAACATATCATACTCCAGAGACAGTTAAATTACGCAAGTGGAAGACTGTGATAGATATATAAAATATTGTAAACTGGTGTAAGTCTCCAGAGTGTGAACATGTTACCAGGTTAAAGAATTACAAGTGTAATTCCACAATGTACAAAATGAGAAAGTGTAATGTTCTCTGTCCAAAACCCTGTAGCCCCGCCAGCCAGGAGAGCCGGAGTCGTCGGAGAACTGCATATAAGAGTACTCCTCCTGATCATCATAGAAGTTCAGCTCTGCTTCCTGAACGCCGCCATCACCTGCAACTAAGACAGGGTCTGGTTGGTGTGTACAACATCGTCCTGTAACGTGGGAGTGAGTGATCAGCTCAGTGGAACAATAAAGCAAAGGTTAGCATGTTATCAATTCAATCAAGCAGTAATGATAAAGCAGTAAATCACACATCCCTAAGTACTCTTGTTAATGCAAGAATGGTATGAATGTATGATGCATGCCCTCGCCTACGCTCCCTCAGCGACTTCATCTCACGTTCGTGCATGAACAACACTGCCTCAATGCTTGACCTGCTATGCCTGAACGCACACGTAATGCGGTGCATGCATATGATTACCAAGTTCTTATTAGTCCTTTTCATACAGCAGGATTGGGAAACTAAGGTACCTCCCTTATATCAATACCTAAACAATGATCCATTCTAGGGTCATCAGTCCTAGTAAATCTCATACGATGTTGCGGTTCTAGGTCGCTGCAAAGGGCTCGTCGCCAAATCAGTACAGGCCTAGTGTATACTCTGATTACTACGGAAAGGCTCGACGCCTCAACGCAGGTTCAGTGTATGCTCGAGGTCACTACAAAGGGCACGTCTAGGGCTGTTACACGGAATCGTTACACCACTCCCCCATCACCCATCACGGCTTCGTCACCAAAACAGTGTAGGCCAATAACTCAAATATAGTGTCACATACACCGTATTTGGCTCACGAGTCTGTATTACTCACTGGTGACTATGGGGAGGCTCGTCGCCCCAACGTAAGCCGACAGCTCGACCACGGTGTCCCATACCACCATGTCTGGCTCATAAGTCTTAGCGGATCGAGGTACCAAGGTTAACAGGTTTCACTGGTAAGTTTGTACCTTAGGTTCGAGCAGTAGCGTCCAAACATGGTGAACATACAATGGCCAATCGGGTTACTTGACGAGCTCAACTAGCACGAGCGCATATCAAGTAGATCGACATGAAGTGTGTAATCACTTGTGTGGCCTAACCACTGTCGATAACCGAAGTATGGCTCAAATTCGTCGAATACATCCTGTGTGGCGAAACAACATCATCCACCAATCTGGGATCGGTTACCGATTGCCTGGACTATACAATAGCCCCAATCACATTTAATTACAACATAATATCCTAGAAGATAGTTAAAGCAGTTATGAATCAAGATTTCAAATCATACAATCAAAGGTCCGATATTGTCCACTTTAGGGCTGTCAGGGCTGTTGTACGGAATCGTTACAGCACTCCCTTATCACCCTTCACGGCTTTGTTGGAATACAACATAAACATGGATTTATACATATGCATTACATAGAGAAACAGACACTATAATATACGGTACATGGAGGAAAGCTGTAACGCCCTGAAAATCGGGGGTCGAGCATAAACTCAACTCCCGAGTTCCAACGCATCACTTATGCAACAAAATGAATGATGATTGAATGTTATCTGTATTAGTGCATTGAACATGAGTGAGATTAAGCCAAAACAGCATATCATACTCCAGAGACAAGTGAGATAGCAAGCGGAAGACTGTGATAGATAAATAAAATATATAAACTATGGTGAATCTCCAAAGTGTGATAATGTTACCAGGTTAATTCATTACTAGTACAATTCCAAAATATACCAAATTGAGGAAGTGTAATGTCTTCTATCCCAAGTACCATAGCCCCGTCAATACAATACCAGGTCTTCATAGACCTGTCAGAGAGTTACATGTAGGAGAACTCCCCTCAACATCATAGTAGTCTGGCTCTGCTTCATAAGCATCGCCATCACCTGAAACTCAGCAAATCTGATTGGTGTGTATAACACCGTCTCGTAACGTGGGAGTGAGTGATCAACTTAGTGGAACAATAAAGCATAGGTTAACATGTTATCAACTCAGTCAAGCAGTAATGATAAAGCAGTAAAGTCAAACAATTCTAAATACTCTTATTAATGCAAGTATGAATGCAGTCATGATGTATGCCCTCACCACACACTCCCTCATGCGACACCATCTTACGTTCGCGGCATGCTTGCATTCCTCAGTGCTCCACATCTTCCAGGCACATGCAATGCGATGATGAGCATGATTATTGAATTGTTATTAGTCCATTTCAAAGAGCAGGATTGGGAAACTAAGGTACCTCCCTGTATCATTCCCAAATAAGGATCCTGTCTAAGGTCGTCACTCCTAGTTAGTCTCATACGATATTATGGTTTGAGAGGCATCGCGAAGGCATCACAAAGGGCTCATCACCTGTCAGCACAGATACAGATCTCACCGTATGCGGCTCAATTGCTAACTGTCAGCTCGAATACAGGTCTCACCGTACTCGGCTCAATCGCTGGCTGTCAGCTCGAATACAGGTCTCACCGTACTCGGCTCAACTCATGCTCTAGTTACTGCGAAGGGCTCATCGCCAATCACAGACCTTAGAGTATACTCGAAGACACTACGAAGGGCTCGTCGCTCGTCAGCATGAATACAGGTCTCACTGTATTCGGCTCTCGCCGTAGGTGTCGACAGCTCGAATACAGTATCCCATACCACCGTATTTGGCTCACGAGTCTGGTTGCTCAATGGTCACTATGGGGAGGCACGTGGCCCCAGCGTAGGCCGACAGCTCGACCACGGTGTCCCATACCACTATTCCCGGCTCATGAGTCTTAGCGGATCGAGGTACCATGGTTAACGAGATTTCACTGGTAAGTTTAGTACCCTAGGTTCAAGCAGAGGCGTCCAAACATAGTGAACACACATAAGACAGATCGGGTTGCTTGACGAGCTCGGCTAGCTCGAGCGCACAACAAGTTGAACGATATGAAGCGCATAAGCACTTCGTGTGGCCAACCACTATCGTCAATCGAAGTACGACTCGGGTTCATCGAACACATCTTACGTGGTAACTGAATCTCAACCACGAATTCAGTTTCATTGCCGATTGCTTGGACTATACAATAGTCCCAATCACATTCAATTGCAGATAGTTAAAGCAGTAATGGATCAAGATTTAAATCATATAATCAAAGTCTGATAATATCCGCTTAGGGCTGCCAGGGCTGTTGCATGCACTCGTTACACCACTCCCCCATCACCCTTTTAACGGCTCTTATGGAATACAACATAAACATGAATTTAAACATATGCATTACACAGATAAAATCATGCAATCAGTTGAGCATGTTATGAAATACAACATAAGCATGAGTTTGTATATATTCAATTCCTAATCACACAGATATCTATAGAAATCATACACATAATTAAGGAAGTTAAGAATCATATCTCAACACCCTATTAAACTTAGTTCGTCACACAATTTCTCACACAGGCATTTTAGCAAACACTTAAACTACACCACTCCAACATACATAACGTATGTTGATTTCAACATAGAATAGGATAAATCCTTATAACAAGGAGTTGTCGCATACACGTCAATCATGTTCTTACATTCAATACATTTGGCAGGTATAAATCATAAAACCATATTTATTTAGTCATTTCAACAAACACTTTAAACTACAGACATCAACATACATGACGTATGTTGATCACATATGTATAAGGCCAAATCCTTTAACTAGGGAGTTGTCCCAATTATAACACGCACGCACCCACGACGGATAGTCATGGTAAGCAGGAATCCAAGTTCCATGTTCCTTTAGTCATTTCCACAAACACTTGGGCTACACATTTTAGCATATATAGTGTATATTGGTCGTGGCGTGATTTAGGGCAAATTCTTTCATCAAAGGGGTATCGCCAATACAACAATCATATATCCATGACAATTAGTCATGGCGAGCATGAATGAGAATTCTATACTCATTCAGTCATTTTCACAAACACTTGGAATACACTCCTTTAACATACATAGTGTATATTAGCAAAAACATGTATTAGGGCAAACCCTTTCGCCAAATAAGTATTTTATCCATATATAATATATTCATACAATAAATAATCATGGAAAATACATTTCCAAAATTTATACGCATACGGTACTTTTTACAAATACCTAGAGTATGTAAAATTCCATATTCTTCATCTTTAATTAAAATGGAAAACAGACAGCACCTTGAACATGTGCAATTGCATGCAGATCATGAATCTATCATTATCTGACATTGAAAGCATTGAAAACCATAACCTATACACCTAAAGTTCGCACCTTTTGTCGAGAATCGTAACGAAGTTGATAGGTTTGCTAGGCTTTCGTATACGGCAGTTTGGTAACCTATAGCATGTTTTCGGTTAGTTATTTCATAACATACAACTATCAAAACCCCAAATCAGTTTAGGGTTAGGGTTTCTTACCTAGAAACGGAGCCGGAATCGCCGGGAAAGCGATTAGAATGGAGCGGTTGAGCTTCGATATGGCAGGGAAGAACGGTAGTAAAGAATCTCCCACATCTCCCACACTTTCTCTCTCTTTTCTCTCTCTTTTCTAGGGTTTTATCTCAAATTCGTATGGTTGTATGAGAGAGGGTTTTAAGGTCCTTATATAGCCTAAAAACTCACCGAAATAGACTCCAGGTCAAAGTATACTTAGGTTATAACTAAAGCGGGTTAGTTTCAGCTCAACGGAGGACTTCTAGCGGACCCCCTTGAGCCAAAGGTCGAACTTAAGCTCACAGACTATGGATCTAGGTGGAGTTAAGTTTTCGTTCCAATCGAGTTTCCAGATCGCACGTGGCGGACCAGTTTCAATTCAACGGTCAGCGGATCTCGATCGGAGATTCCGAGTACATGGATATGTTTGGGGAAAATCCCTGATCCGAGGGTGTAATTTGGTCTGATTCTGACGGTCTGGTTGCTTAATACTGATCCGCAAGTGAGAGGTGCCAGATTTCATAAATTTCTATTTTATTTTGAATTAATTTCACATTTCTCACACTCCCCGCTCCGATCTCAAGCGAATAGCCTCGGGACACTATCTGGAGTTGATTTCTGAGATGGTTGTCAAGTCCAACAAGGAGGTCCTAATTCCTTAACTTCGTGTTAATAGGACTTCCGACGTGCGGTCCAGATCTAATACGGAGTTTCGAGATGCTCCCGAGAGCAGTCGGGTAATGAGATTGATCCTAGATTTTAGGGTAATGTAGCATCAACGAATCTACAAGTTTTGGGTCTTGCAGATCGTATTTAAAGTGATTGGTGCTAATTTCACAGGCACTCTAGTTTAACACTGGCTAATTCTTGCCTAATTTCTAAAGGATTTAGTCCTGGGTGATTTCGGTCTGAGGTGGTACTTAGTCCTTTGTAGCAATGTTTAGTTTAAGTATTGTTCTTCATTACCTAAACTTTAAGATAGTGTCTAATGTGAAAGTACTTAGAAAATTTAAAGAACAAGGTGGTGAAAGGTGAGATTTGCGAAGGAAAAGGGTTAAAAAGTGATTTTTGACTTAGGGAATGAGTTTTGACAAGTTAATAAGGCGTTAGGAACGATCCATTGCCTAAGGACGTCTAATTCCATGTTGGCAAAAATCCAGGATGTTACAAAAGCATACACAAAGTTAAAGGAGTTGAGAATCATATCTCAACACCCTTATACATTACAATTGACTAACTACTTACTCATTCAGACATTTCAACAAACACTTTAGACTACATACATCAACATACATGACGTATGTTGATTACATAGGTATTAGGCCAAATCCTTTCACTTGGGAATTGCCCCATTTATAACACGCGTGCACCTACGACGAATAGTCATGGCAAGCATGAATCCAAGTTTCATATTCATTCATTCATTTCCACAAACACTTGGGCTACACACTTTATCGCATATAACGTATATTTGGCCGTAGCGTGATTTAGGGCAAGTCCTTTCGCTAGGGAGTTGTCACATACATAACAAGCATATAGTCACGGCAAATAATTATGTTAGGCACAAATCCAAATTTCATACGTATACAGTATTTTCTACAATTACGAAGAATACAGTATATTCAACATAGTTAACATATAACTGAAAAACGAAACGGACATCACTTTATGCATGTGAAATAGCATCTACGTCAGTAATATATCATTAACCGACATTAAAAGCCTTGAAAACCATAACCTGTATGTTTAGAGTTCGCACCTTATGCCGTAGAACCGTAACGAACTCGACAGAGACTCTAGGTCTTTGTCAACGATGAAATGGCAACCTATATCACGAGTTAAGCTAGCTATCTCGCCACTTGTAACAATTAAAACCCTAGAAAAGGTTAGGGTTAGGTTTTCTTACCCAAGAATGAAGTCAGAATCGCCCTAGTAGCGACACGGATGTGATGAATAAGCACGTAGACTAGCAGAAGCGATTCTCAAGAATAACTCCCACTCATTCACTCACTTTCTCTCTCTCTCTTTCCTTCTCTTTCTTTCTTCTCTCTCCCTTAGGCTTAGGAAATTCGTATGGAATATGAGAGAGAGGGTTTAAGCCTCTTATATAGGCCCCGAATTGCCGGAAATAGGCCTAGGGCCAAGGTATACTTAGGTTATGTCCAAAGAGCGTCTGTTTCAGCTCAACGGAGCATTTTTGGAGCCCCCCTTGAGCCAAAGGTTAGACTTAAGCTCCCTGACTATGGATCTAGGTCAAGTTAAGTTTTCATTCCAGTCGGGTTCCCAGATCACACGTGGCGGACCAGTTTCAGTTCAACGGTCACCGGAACTCGATCAGGATTACAAGTACACTGCCATGTGTATGAAATTTCTCCTGATCTAAGGGTGTATTTGGGTTAGATTCTAACGATCTGATTGCTTATATCAGGCCCGCAAGCGACAAGTCTCAGATTACTTAAATTAGATTTAATTTATAAAGAAAACCACGTTTTCTCACACACTTCACTCCGGGCTCAAGCGAATAGCCCGGGACACTATCTGGATTTGATTTCCGAGATAGTTGTCAAACCCAACAAGGTGGTCCTAATTATATAACTTCGTATTATTCAGACTTTCGACGTGCGGTCCAGATCCGATATGGAGTTTCAATGTGCTCCTGAGAGCAACTGGGTAATGAGATTGATCCTAGATTTTAGGGTAACCTAGCGTCAATGATTCTACAAGTTTTGCGTCTTGCAGATCGTATTTAAAGTGGATCAAGCGAATTTCACAGCGAATCTAGTTTAACACTTAGTTAATTTTGTCTAATTTCTAAAGGCTTTGGTCCTGAGTGATTTCTGCCTGTGGTGGTACTTGGGTCTTTGTACGGATTTTTTCGAGGCGATACAAAAGGGGATTTGAGGCTTTAGGATTGAGTTATGAAAAGTCATTTAAAGTGTTATGATCGACTCATTGCCCAATGACGTCTAAGTCCAGGTTGGCCAAAATTCGGGGTGTTACAGAGAATGTTCTTAACTATGATAGCTTTGTTGTACGTATTCGCAAGGATGAGATTCCAAATTTGCTGCAAATTCTTCGAGTAATTATTTCTTTCTATTGTTAAAGGTCCATTAGGATGCACTAATTAATTGAACTGACATTTGAGGGCTCATCAAATCCTGCAGAAATATACCTTTGCTGTTTTCGAAAGTCAAATCAGCATTTTTCATTCATTGTCCTGAAAGGTTACCTCATTGAGATCATAGTTCTAAAACTCATTGATTCAACTTGAAATTTGGCTGAGTCAACCTGACTTGGCAAGATTTTGAGACGAATCCTTTGAGACTGACTCGTCCTAGAGTCAAGAAGACTCGTAAGTCGACTTTCAAACTCACTCGACTCTATGCGATTCGCAGTGACTTGAGTTGAGTCACTTAGAATGTGAAACTGTAGTTCATAAAATTAGTAAATGGCTTGGTGCAAGATTCAAACTCACCACCTCTAAGGGTGAAGTAACCGCCCATCGCCACCTTTATTAGCATAGGTCCCATGGACATGTCTAAATCTAAGGCAATTTGGCCGTCTCAGCTGGGCCACAGTGTGAACAGGTCATTTGTTCTCTTTTTCTAACCGATCATTTATCACACATGTAACGGCCAGTAACGGCCAGTGAGGCCCGATGAGGAACACTTAGATTATTTCACATGTGTGTTACAAAGTTATGTGTGAGAGCTTGTGTTTGGCCACCCACCAATCTTAGGTCTTGTCAGTGGAATTTGGATGCCTTTGCATTCCTTTCTTCAACTGTCTACTTGCAGGCCACAAATTGAAACGATAATATCGTCACATCAAGGATGCTTTCAAGAAAAGTCCATCATAGATGATTTTATGAGACCCAGCAAATCAATGTTCACGAAACGGACGCGGTTTGCCTGTATAGTCTGAAGCTGTGTGGGGTCCACAGAAATGCTGGTGAGAAATCTACTCCAAAAAGAAATGGTTATTTTGGATAAGTAATCTACCATCGATCAGCTTGCAATGTTTACAATTATGGATAGTTTCAATATTCAAAAAAAAAAAAAAAAAAAAAAAAAAATTGATTGGAGAATTTGGTCCAAATCTTCCTAGTTCTTGTCATGGGTCCATCTCTCATGGTTAGCTCCATCATACCTTTATCAACAGATGCAATCATTATTACGATGGATGGGTTGAGTATTTTTCTTAATTTACTTCGATCTTAACTTTGAATCTATTTTTCATATTGTTTTACTTGATGTTTGATCTGTAACATCTGTACAGTGGCTGGCTGGAGCAAGCTGCAGACCCATGTCAGGAAGTAGTTATAAAATCATTACTTGTTACAAGAGATGCTTTGCTTGATATCAGATTTTGTATGCAACAGATGGGCCAAGTAGCAGGCTTTTTTCAATTTTGTTCTGGTGTTATTCATAAAATGAACTTTGTTCCCTTTGATTAGCCAATACTGGAACTTTAACAAATAGATTTGCTAGCATTTTTTACCATCTCCGCAAAGCTATAATTTAAAGTGTTAGCCTTTACTGTAACTTATTTTGTAAATTTGATTTTGCAATGAAACATCTTCAAGCACATTATTTTCTTATGTTTTTCTTTGGATTAATCTCTATTTTGATGAAATGCAATAAACTTTTGTTAATTTATTTCCATTGACCCTAAATTTCGTGTGTTTATCAGGGTTTAAAATTGTTCTCCATTTTGATGGAATGCAATAAATTAACTTTTGTTAATTTATTTCCGTTGACCCTAAATTTCGTGTGTTTATCGGGGTTAAATTTGTTCCTAAAATTCTGTCCTTAAATTTGACCGTTGGCAACAATAAGAACGATTTAAAACCGTTCCTAAAATTTTGTAGGCACTAGAACAGTTTAAAACCGTTCCTAAAATTTCGTCTCTAAAATTTGAAACGGTACCCAAAACGGTTCTAAACTACTTTTTTATTTGCGATGCCTCATTTAGGAACGGTTTTAAACCGTTTCTGAATCATTTAGGAACAGTTTAAAACCATTCCTATATGACGATTTTGGTGCAGTGAATTACCATTTATAATGGAAAATCTAAACTATAAAATTTTAGTTATTCGAGGCAATTGAGAGCGAGGCGATATCTCCATCAACTTTGTCTTTTCTTGAATTTTATAGTACAGATACATAGACATGATGTATGTCTATTTGTCTATATCCACAAAAAACAGGACTAGCATACTTTTTGCCATTTGCCAATGTTCCGTTTTTAAACCCTATCACGTGCATGCTGGTTTGGGTCAGGTTTGATTGAGCCCGACTCAATTATAATTAAATGACTTAGGCCGGATTGGGCTTGGTCTTGATGAATCTAATTAAGTGGGTCAAGCTTGGGTCATAGGTTAGGTTCATCCTGTTTAGTAATAAGGTAGGCTCAAGATGAACTGAGCCCAATTGAACCTGTTCCATTACCGACCTCACAAGGCACAATCACTGAAATCATTCTAGTGACCTAGCCAAGTTGACTTAATCAGGTTAACACGTCTGGTTTAAAAACTACATGGAAGTGGCCCAGCATGGTTCTAAAACTCTGATGAGCTTGATGCAACTCATCCTAGTTGCTGCGACTCGGCCGATCCAATCCAGTTAGATACTACGAGGCACCACCGAATCACGTGAGTTAAGACCCGTTCTGTCCTGTAGCTAGTCATGGGTACACTTTGGGCCATCGAGTCGCGAATCTTTTTACCATGGTTCAAGTTGCTAACACCTCCTGGGAGGAGGTAGATATGGAACCTGATCCACCCATGAGTGAATGGAGAGTTTAGGAATCCGACTCAGATTGCCTGGTGTACAACGTCTTGGTGTGCCAACATCACCTCTCTTGTGTTGACGGTAGTCAAATTCTGCAGGCCCCACCATGATATATATGTTATATCCAAACCGTTCATATATTTGGCCAGATCATTTTAGAGTATAAGCCCAAAATTGATTCTGATCCGAAGCTCAAGTAGACCACACTAAAGAAAGCAATGGGTATTGAATGCTTACCATTAAGAACTACTTGAGAGCCATAATAGTTTTAGATCAAGTTCATATTTGTTTTTCCTTTTTTCCTTTCATCCAACGTGACGTTATCATCAGGTTCTACGGCAAATAAAATGGTGGACACTAGGAAGGATTTCAATGGGATGCATAATTGTCGTCCCCTTGGCTTTCCTTAGTGTGGTCTATTCAAGCTTTGGATCAGCCTACTTTTGTGTTCATTCTGTAGAATAATGGGTCTCTCAGAACTGGGCGACGTCAACACACATGAGTTATGATGGGTCTCTCAGATCTGGGCGACGTCAACACACAATCAAAGTGATGTGATATGGGGCACACCACAATCTGCTGCGTACAGTACCCACATGTATCAGGTTAAGGTGGAAGAGTTATGTCAGCCCAACAATGATTGTGTTTTACTTATAATGATCATTCATTTTTATATATATTTTTTAATATTATTTTAGGAAATGAGCTAAAAATGAGACCGATCCAAAGCCCAAGCGAATAACGCAACAGAAAATAGACGGGATAATGACACGGTTGTAACATTCCTGGGACTCATGAGGTTTCAAGACCTAGATGAAGGGAAAAGATAAATATCAACTTGATCAAAACTTCAGTGGTCCGCTATGAAGTTTTCAATGGCTTCTTTCCTGTGGTGTGGACCCTAAAATGATCAGGATAAGTCAATGGACGGTGTGGATATAATACATACACGTGGCGACATAGATTTGCCATGGCAACACAGCACCAAACGTGGTAATGTACTCTATACAATGCAATCCGAGTCCGGCGGTAAATATGTAACCTAAGCCTCCCCACGGGTGAATAGCTAGTTCAAGAATCATAACGTCATGTCAAAGAAACAATTTATACTTGAAATGCCTTGCCATAGTTATAAAAGGGATTTTACAATATTTTCTGGTGTATCTATCCAAAACCAAGGTGTGGACGATTAAACTGTGACATAGCACATTACCACATCAATATCTACTTATATGCTTTGCCACCATTATAAAAATGGATTTTACAATATCTTCTCGTGTATTTATCCAAACTAAGGTGTGGACGATTAAACTCTGTGACATTGCAAATTAACACTGGACAGCGCTGAGCCTACACAAGGGCTCCACCCGTTAGATACTCGGTGAAGACCAGTGCCACCAAACCCAGCATCGCAAATCTCCCATTCCACAGCTCAGCATTCGATGTCATAAATCCATCTGACTTCGACTGCGGACTCACACCCTTAAACAAGGGTATCAAGGAAGCGAGAGAGAGCACGATGGTGGTCCCCACAAACCACGGTAGCCCTCCATTTGCCAGCTGGGCCACCACCCCATCACCTTTGGCCAGCTCTACTCCAATCGCTGATACAAAGCCAACCATCGCCAGCCTCCCGTTGATTATCTCAGGTGCAGGCCCACTGAAAGCCAAAACGTCCGTGAACTTGGTGCTGACCTGTATTACAAGGAAATGAGCAGTTGAGTACACGGACACACTGTCTCGTACGTGCCAATCACAAATTAACGTGATGAGTGTGAGACATCAAAGCTATTCATCAGTCATGCCCCACTCGTGATTTCATATGGACCGTCAGTCAAATTTCTTGCAGTAGTCGATTTCTGTCCCACACAGAAAAACCTGCTAAACTGGCTGTTCGGGTCCCCAGACATACACAGTGGGTGCACCTGATGAGCGAATTGGTCCCACACGCGTGTGCCGAATTGGCACACGTGAGTAGTTAACCTAGCGTTGAGTACATGTGTACTAGCCTTACCTTCTTTGGGGCAGGGGAAGAGGTCTGCGGTGGCGGGGTTGGAGGGATCTTCCCAGGCTCGGATGGCTTCGGTGAGCGATCCTGCCAGCTCAGAAAATAAATAATGCACAAAAAAAAATTCTGAAATATTACATTAACAATTCACATGTAAAGTAACTTACCTCAACCTGGCATCGGACTTGCGTACTTCTGGCCATCAGTTGACGTGGCACATGCTTGGAATTGGCACGGATCAAGGAGTTTGCCACAAGGAATTGCAGAGGTGCTGACGTGGCCATTTTGAAAATTGTAATGAAATCTGAGAAGGGTGGTGTTGGTATGAGGAGATGTCTTTGCCGAAGAATCCGACTTCGTTGGAAGGATTTGGGGGCAGGAGTGTCGTCTTATATAGAGGTAAAAGGTTGGCGAGCTGAGGCTGAGATGCAGCCACGTTGCCTTTCACTTTGTTGCGTACTATCTCAGTCACGTGGATGGGCTCGTAGTCGCATGACTTGAGGTGATGGCGTGGCCTTCGGGCTCCCACGCAATCCATGTCACATCGAGAGTTGGGGAGAGTTCGAGGATTTACTGGCTTTGTTTCGAACGAGGCGGTTCATCGATCTGTGTAGCACGTGGACTCCCATTCAGCCGGATGCTGATTGCGTACTAAGTAACTCAGGCCCCAGGGCGTGTTTAGATTTTTTTAAAGAGATGGTAAATGCACGGTAATTGATAATTATTATGATTTTACAATGTTTGAAAATTCATAGAAATTTATGCCTTTAAAACTGGTTTCATGGTTCAAAAGAGGTAGTTTTAATTTTCCAATAGCATGATAATGCATATGATATATCCGTTCTGCCCATCTATTTTACTTCAATATTTTGAAGCAAGAGACAAAAAATGAAGTAGATCCAATACTGAAGTGGCCCACGCCAAAAGAAATAGTGGCTCCACAAAGTTTTTAACAATAAGTATTCAATTACCTTTTTCATATGACGTGGTTCACTTGAGTTTTAGATTAAAGAGATGGTAAATGCACGGTAATTGATAATTATTATGATTTTACAGTGTTTGAAAATTCATAGAAATTTATGCCTTTAAAACTGGTTTCATGGTTCAAAAGAGGTAGTTTTAATTTTCGAATAGCATGATAATGCATATGATATATCCGTTCTGCCCATCTATTTTACTTCAATATTTTGAAGCAAGAGACAAAAAATGAAGTAGATCCAATAATGAAGTGGCCCACGCCAAAAGAAATAGTGGCTCCACAAAGTTTTTAACAATAAGTATTCAATTACCTTTTTCATATGACGTGGTTCACTTGAGTTTTAGATATGCCTTATTTTTTTACTCATACTATAAATTCAACTGGAATAATGGATGAATGGTGTGGATAAGTGAAATGCATCACAGTGACCCACAGATATTTTACAATATTCTTAGTTTTTATGTCAAAAAGTAAGCAGTCAAATCAGGTATGACGTAAATGCATGGGGAAATAATTATTACATTTTTACATGGTATTTACCATTTCACCGGAAAATCAAACATGCCCTAGGTGTACCGAGTAAACTACGTGGGACCCAACATGACGTATTTATTTTATCCACTCCACCCATCCATTTTATAATTTAATTTTAGGGTGTGTTTGGATGAACGGTCCAGATGGTACTATATTGTTTTTTTTTTTTTTTTTTTTTTACGTAAATAGTACGTTATCCAATGGTTGAATTCGAATTCAAAACAGTTGTCCACAACCCACCCGAGTACGTCGTTGAACTGTTTTACGTGTTTCGCGCGTCTCTCCTGTCAGAGTATAATGCGTCAAGCCGTGCAGTGCTATCATTGCACTGCACCGTCATTGCAGAAAAAAGTAACGACAAAAGCTTATGGTTCTACGGAACATCATTCTCAGATACTCTCTCCTTCACTCTTTCTCTTCGTCCTCATAGTCTTTGCTAGAGAAGATCATTCTACACTCAATAGATCGGAGACGTGGAGAAAGTGGTATTGCATGTTCGTTATCTGCGATGGTTATGTGGTCCTCTATGCACAGCTAGATCGTCAAGTCGCCGTGAAGCTTACCCTTTTTCCAACCCCCTTCCGCCCATTACAACAATCTTGTGACTGATTCTGAGAATCCAGGTATTGCGTAAAGTTTCCTTTATAGTGTGTGGATCTTAAAATGTGATTGCGTGTATGGGGAAGAGAGGATCCATTGATTTGTGGGATGGATCTTATCCCCTCCATGTTCTTCCTCCTTATCTCTGTACACTCCACGATACACCCAAGTTTTTACCGTGGCATCTCATAGGGGAGTAACATGCAGCTTTCCTCTCCCTTTACGAAGAGGGCAACCCACGCAATACATCCAAAAATTATTTTCTCTGCTGTTGTACCTCTGTGACATTATTACGTATTTGCAATATATTCGAGAGATGGATTCACTTCCCGACACCTGCGACATGACTTGTGCATGTCAATGGGACTGGGAGTTATGATCTAGTTTTGCAGTTAGAACCATATTGGGAATGGCTATATAAGAAAATCTTATATACCTTCTTCTCTCACATTAACCGATTCTTCTGAAATATTGTTGGGGTTTCCTGTGAGTCTAGCTACTGAAGGATAGGGGAGGTAATATTCAATTCTCAAGTTTACAGTGATTTGTAAAAGATCATCCTTGTTCGCATTTTAAAAGTTTCATATGCAACACATATGAAAACATTGTTAGGGATAATTGTATGTTACTGTTAAGAAATAATCAGTGTTTATGTGAAGTTTGTAATATTTTCATATATTTTCAAATATATACCCCCTCTTTGTAAACATACTCCAGGATCATGTTGGTTCTTCCATATTGAACCATGATTTCTACATTAAACATGTGTAATTGTAGCCCTTTCCTACAGTCCAGTCTCGCAAAGGTGTTGATCCTCAAAGTTATCATTTCTTTCCAATTTAACACGGTTAACAGGTGCGTGGTTTACTGGTCAGCTTATCTTAAAGTTGTGGTAGCTATTACTAATCTACTTTTCTTTTGTATTTGGTATTACTTATGTTGCTTGCCTGATTACTGTCTCTTATTATGAATATATTACCATTGATTATATCATTTGTTATGTATGACTAAGAATGATTTTGATGTTCTTCAAGGAAATAAATCTCTGATAAGAAAGAAATTATGTTTAGAATTCTTGCAATGTGTTTTATATAAACTATGTTATTGCCTTGATGTACAATTCGGATTATGCTGTTCTTTAGACCTCTAAAAGCAAAGTAACTTGAAAAAGTAACAGGTCAGTTCCCCATTTCACTCATGGGGTCTCATAGTGGTGACTTTAGCCGGGAGGAGTCCTCCAATAGTGAACGGAATGAAAATGAAATAGCAGTTGCATTAACCGCAATTGCAGCCTCTGCATGTGTTATGGGAGCTGCTGAATATTATCGTCGTTATTGTATGAAGTCGTTGCCTTGAGATTATCATGTAAATAGAAATAGATTTGTTAATGTAATCATAAAGAAAAGTGATGTTGACTATCTTGCACAGCTAACAATGGGTCGTGATAAGTTCTTTGATCTATGTTCTTTGTTAAGAGATAGAAATTTGTTGTCTGATACAAGGAGATGCAGTTTAGAGGAACAAGTCGTCATATTCCTACATACTATTGGCCACAACGTGCGAAACCGTGTCATTGGCCATCGATTTTCACGTTCTGGAGAAACCGTGAGTCGACACTTTAATAGAGTTCTTGATGCTGTAATTGGCCTTTATCCGGAATATGTAAAGTTCCCTGGGTTACATACCCTGAAAGAGATATCTAATAATCCAATGTGGAACCCCTATTTTCAGGTACTACAATCTGAAAATTTCCAATTATGATACAATTAAATTGTTGTTTACTTAATACTAACCTAAAAGTCAAATGAATGTTGCTTGTAGGACTGCATTGGGGCACTCGATGACACCCACATACTGGCCTATTTGTCGAAAGAAGCAAGTGCAACCTTTCAAAATCGAAAAGGTTTCTTGTCCCAGAATGTAATGGCAGCCTGTACATTCGATTTGAAGTTCGTATATGTGCTAGCGGGTTGGGATGGTTCTGCCTTCGATACTCGTGTTTTGCAAAATGCATTAATTCGTCGCCTTAATTGTTTCCTTGTGCCTCATGGTAGAGAATGATTGTTGTCAGTTTCATCTATATATGTAACATACGGTTGTTCACATGCTTAATATTCATATATTGCTTTGTGTAGGAAAATATTATTTTGTCAATGCGGAATGTCACGCCCTAAATCCGGGGACAGACAGCTTCCGTGATGCCCCAAATCCGGCACTCGACTTCCATACACCAAGTCCTAAGTTTGGCACACCACAAGAGAGATTTTTGACTGATTATATATATATATATATATATATATATATATATATATATATATATATAATAATGAGCATGAAAATTCATGATCAAAATACCAAGCAACACTCCCCATTATAAATCCTAATGGTTATAAGTACAATGCTTTCCAAAAGGTACACAACGTCAACATTACCAAATCGAAAATAGATACAATGCATCAAGAAAGTTAAGTCTTTTAAGCTAGTCCTGACCTGAAAAAAAAGGGAAACAGGAAGCTTAGAAAAAAAAGCCTAGTAAGTACACATGTGTGTGCAGTGTGTCCTACATGCAAGCAAGATAAATATGCCATGAAGAATCATGTATGGTGAAAGGCGCATAGTATGCAAGGTATGATGCCAATGCCAATGCAATGCATATGCATCATAGTAATACTCCGAGTCAATGTACCAGCATCACCAAAACCAAGTCATATTTTCAATTTTCCTATACCATAGCCATAACCACATTACACGCATCCGTAATCAAATCATCATCATCATATTGTCATGTCATATCATAACAGCATATCTTGGAAAAACATCGTGGTCGACACCCATGTACCAAACACCAGCAATCGACCTCGCTACCCACCAATGGGATTACAACCTCCATTTTGTATACTAGTAGCGGACCTCATTTGCGCTTCTCCTCGCCGACGGGTCAGACCGGTCCTTGTTTGCACCTCAGCCCTTAAGCAGGTTGGACCCACCTCTTCTCAACCCGACCTCGTTAGTGAGAGTCAAATCCATGACCCATGTATCCACTTGGCCCGACGGTGAGGCATCCTAGCTAGCATCGGGGGTTTAGGGACTTTCAACCCAAGGAGCACATCATCCCCTACTATTTCCACACTTCCGGTGTCCCGTTCATTTTCAGGGATAACCCAAGTCGTCATCATAGATGTACATTTTGTCATCATGATCCAACTCATCTTCTACGGCACGACTGTGGTATTTTGATCATCATGTATGTTATGATTATGTATGAATTCAAGCAATTATGATAAGGCATACATTCAAGGGCATGTGGTATGCATATAATGCCATAAGTTTAGGGTCTGCTTAACCTTTAAGCCAAAGCTGACATATAATCATCATATGTCACTATCAACTATATCAATCATGGTCATGTGACTAAACTGAAGAGGACATATCTTACACATGAGCAAATGTATTGAAGTACACTTGCATATACCATCATTCCATGGTGCATGAGTATGATCAATATCAACATGGTTAGGAAGTGGAACAACATTAATCAAGATATTAAATCACATCCTTCTATTAACCATAATCACTAACATCACTAATATCATTCATAGCTATCATAATCACGAGCATTATTTGTATTCAGAGTTACACCATATCCTTCGCAAGATAGATATTCCATTAGTGGCATTGGCCTGACATGATTTTCTTCTATTGTGACCACATGGTTATACCATAACTGGGCTGTCACGCCCCAAAAAAACGGATTCACAGGAATCCAATCGTCGAATCCGGTGCCGACAGCCTCCGTAGTACCCCATTCTCAGCTCCCAGCACTCATACGCCAGATTCCAATCCTGGGATCCTATAAGGAGGATTTTCAACATGAATTTGTCTCATAAGAAGCATAACCACAAGTATACCCAAATCATAAGAACAACATCATCACTGCATATCTACTAATATAATCATTTAAGTACAATACTGAAAAGGAAATACATATATCGAAAATCAAAGCTCTAGAGGTCCGTTGCATGCTCCAAGCTCCACTCTGCTGCAACCTAATGCTACCTGCACGCATCTATCTTGCATAAGCTTATAGAAAGCTTAGACGGTAGTGGAAGTGTGTGCACAAGGTAAGTACTAAGCACACAAATACAATGTCATAATCATACAATATCGGAATATATTGGTAAGATCATGAATCATACGTTATCAGAGTAAGCGGGAATACTGACAAGTCCATGAGTCATACAATATCAGGGTACACAATAGAGATCAGCTATGCAAGTGAGGTGTCATAAAGAGTCAAGTATCAGATACCGAGGATGCAATGCAATATGTAGTGCGAATGACCATGCAGGAGTGTGAAGTCGGGATGATGGTATGTAGTATCGCAAGCTATGGGATTCACCACAAGGGACTTTTATCCAAATCAATCCCATGCCTAAATTTGGATAGTCAAACACAATGTGGTAAACTCCTGATCTCAGGTTAGTTGCGCACCCCAACCAAAATCCTGGCCATTGCGAAGGTACAAGTAACAAATAGTTGCGCACCACCAGCCCAAGTGGATAGTGAATGAATGAATAAATGAGTATGCAACTCCTGCTCAATAAGTCCACATATCAGTACGGTTCCTCTCTATGATTATCACTAGGGTCTATTACACTTTACGCTAGCTTGCTGCCCCTATCCGAGCGCACAACTGGGTAAGTGGAAGAGACCTCACTATCTGCCTGCCAATATCGGGCCCGACTCGTCGATAGCGGACTCATTCCTCAAGCTGGTCAAACTCAACCTAAACATTGCCCCCTCACTCAAGCGGGTAAGGTCACACCCCCTCCCAACCGACCATGACACAGTGGGAGACGCGGCCTACTGGTATACAGCCCTCATGCGCTCATATATATTCACTCGGTCTCGACGTTGGGGCGTCTCCTGGCCACGAAGGTTTAGGAATTTTCACCCAGGGACATCTATGGCGCCCGTATGCTAAAACCAAACATTTTCAGTGTCCCATCTGGCCATCCATGATATGCCTGTGGAACTACGGCCCTGATGTCGCTAGGGATTAGAATAATCTCAACACACAATGCAAGATGCATGAGTCATACAATCCAGTCATGCATCCATTTTACGCATGTCATGCGCTCATGTGAGATAATCTCCGTAATCAGGGAGTCTCATAACAACATGCCCAATGACACATTTAATGGTCAACCACATCTCATAACAAACATGCAGATGATGCGTATGGGCATGTATCATGATGTTATGCTATTACGTACTCATAATCGGCACCAATAACCGGCCTCAATAATCGGCATCGACAGTCGGCCTCGACAATGTAGACATTTAACAAACATTGCCCTCAAGGAGTGACCCTCATAAATCCTAACATATAGTGGACCCATGTCTTCACACAAGGGCTAAATATACAACACCATAGACCTCACTCAAGAGCTTAATACACATTATGATGGGCCTTTCACATGGGCCTAACATACATCACAATGAGCTCCATCGCCTGGCCCTCAAATACGTCATAATGGGCATCATCACATAGCCCCCATATACTTCACATTGGGCCTTAAACACGGGCTGAATACACATCTCAACGGGCCTCAAATACGGGCCGCATATGCATCACATTGGGCCTCGACAATCGGAATCAGCCTCGACAATCGGAATTGGAATTGGCAATCAGAATCAGCCTCGACAATTGGAATCGACATATACAATCAGCCTCGACAATCAGAATCGGCCTCGACAATCGAAATCAGCTTCGAAATTTCGGAATCAGCCTCGACAATCGAAATCGGCCTATATAACCGGCCTCGACAATCGGAATCAGCCTCCGTACTCGGCCTCGACAATTAAAATCGGCTATACAATCGGCCTCGACAAATCGGAATTGGCCTCAATACTCGGCCTCGACAATCGAAATAGGCAAATACAATCGGCCTCGACAATCGAAATCGGCCTATACAATCGGTCTCGACAACCGGAATCGGCCTCGATACTCGACCTCGACAATCGAAATCGGCCTCGACAAATCGAAATCGACCTCGATACTCAGCCTCGACAATCGAAATCGGCCTCGACAACCGGAATTGGCTTTGATACTTGGCCTCGACAATCGAAATCGGGCTATACAATCGGCCTCGACAAATTGGAATCGGCCTCGATACTCGGCCTCGACAATCGGAACCATCCTATACAATCGTCCTCGACAATTGAAATCGGCCTATACAATCGGCCTCGACAAATCGAAATCGGCCTCAACAATCGGAATCGGCCTATACAACCAGCCTCGATAATCGGAATCGGCCTCGATACTTGGCCTCAAGAATCGAAATCGGCCTCGACAATCGGAATCGGCCTCGATACTCGGCTTCGACAATCGAAATCGGCATATACAATTGGCGTCAACAAATCAGAATCGGCCTCGACAATCAAAATCGGCCTCGACAACGGGAATCGACCTTGATAATTGGTAAGAATGGCATAACAAGGCCTAAGGGAAGGTCACAATGTGGACATCCAACCATCATTGCCCGACAATGTGGACGTTTAACCAACATTATTCCTAAGGAGTGGCTCACATAGAGCCTAACATATGATGGACCCATAGCCTCACACATGGGTCTCATACATTAAGTGGGTTGCATCACATGGGCCTAATACACATCACGGTGGGCCATATCACATGGGCCTTAAATGCATCATGATGGGCCGCAATCCATGGGCCACATCAAATGGGCCACACTAATGGACCTCATATACACAATAGGTGGGCCCTACTCATGGGCCTCAAATACATAACATGTGGGCCCTACACATGGGTCTCGTATGTATCAAATGGGCCACGTATATGGGTCTCGAATACATCAAATGGGCCATGCGTCATGGGCCCAATACACGTCACAATGGGCCGCACGATACGGGGCTAATACACATCATAATGGGCCTCGTGTACATTAAGGCGAGCCTCATCATATGAGCCTCATATACGCCAAGTGGGCTGCATCAATTGGCCTCATATACGGTCAAGTGGGCTACATCAAATGGACCGCACTAAAAATCATTTCAATAATTGTAGGTGTAACATGTGTATCACTGTACACATGGCCTACGTACGATGATCAACACTGTCCGAACATTGTCTAGGTAAACCAGTACCGTCCAAACATTATCCATGTAAATTGGCGCCATTCGAACATTGGACAGTACCATCCAAACACGTCCAGCATCGTCTGAACGGTGTGGATGAAACAAATACATCACGGTTGGCCCCACAACAGGTGGGTTTCCACGTGGGGCCACCAGATATGAATAAAATATAAATATAAATATATATATATATATTACATTATTATTATTATTATTATTATTATTATTATTATTATCTTGAAAATAACCACCGTCCAGTCCAGGCCCTGGACATTAGGGACGGATGGTGCAGATGCAATGCTCATATCACGTGGGACCCATAGAAATTGCGGACGTCAATTCAGTAACCGCTTGCTGCTGGGGTCCCACGTCCTTAGATGATGGACGATGTGGATTAAGACACATATATCATGGTAGTCCCCACGTGGGAGATGGACGGGGTAGATAAAACACTTACATCACAGTGTATACCACCGTCCAGCTGCTGGACGGTGGATGCAACACATGCATGAAACGGTACCCACCGTCCAGCTAATGGACGGTGCAGATACAACATATACATACAAGTGGGGGGGGGTGTCCACGGAACTGCTGACGTACAACAGCAGCTGAGGCTGTTTAATCCCAACCGTCCACATATATCAGGATGGTCCCCACCATCCAGATGGACGGTGGGATGAATACATACCATGGTGGGACCCACAGAGCTTGCAAACGTACGCAGCAGCTGCTGCCGCTGGTGAGGACCACAAATGGATGATCTGGATCGAACACAGACATCAGGTGGGTCCACACGTGTTGTCACGTCCCAAACTCAGAAATCGGGCTCGCAAAATTCTCGATCGCCGAATTCGGCGCCGACAGCCTTCGTAGAACCCCATTCTCGGCTCCCAGCGCCCATACGCCAGGTTCCGATCCTGGGATACTACAAGGAGGATTTTCAACACCAGTTTAATTCGTACTAAGCATAACCAAAGGCATAGCCCACAAACAACAACCAAAAACTCTATCACATATCCACTATGATAAAAAACTTTACAAGTACAATGAGCACAAAGGGAAATACAATGATAATGGACAAAGAGCTCCAAAATGATCTTCTCTGTATTCCTGCCTCAACGCTACTGCGTCCCAACGTCACCTACATGCAACTGTCATGCATAAGCTTATAGAAAGCTTAGAAGGTGGTGAAAGTGTGTGCGTTAGGTAAAAATGCAGATATGCAGTATCAGAGTAATGCGGAACATGCTGGTGAATCCATAAATACCACTAGCCGTACCAAGGCTATGCGATGCAAGGCATGAATGATGTCGGCCATACTAAGGCCATGCGATGCGAGATGCAACTCAAGCATGCAAATCCTCATCTATATCCACATATCAATACAACTCAAATTTGGAATATCACCGGGGTCTAGTACACTCTAAACCAGATTGTCGCCCCATCACGCTCAATAAGGTAAGTAGAAGAGACCTCACTATCCGCCTGCCAATATTGGGCTCGACTCGTCGATAGCGGACCCATTCCTCGAGCTGGTCAAACTCATCCCAGCATTGCCCCCTCCTCTCGTGCGGGTAAGGCCGCACCCCCTTCCAACCGACTATGACACAGTGAAAACCGCGGCCTTCTGGTAATCGGCCCTCGACGCTCATGCACCCACTCGGTCTAGACGTTGGAACAACCTCTTGGTACCATAAGGGTTTAGGGACTTTCATCCAGGGATATCTATAGCACCCCATGTAAAACAAAATTTTCGGTATCCAATCCTGCTAACCACGATACACCTGTGGAGGCTATGGCCCTGATGTCGCTAGGGCGTAAAGTACCATATCACACAATGCGAATGCATGAATCATACTATCCAGTCATGTAACAATCTTACGCGTACCGTGCGCTCATGTGGGGCAATACCACCTACCCGGGAGCCCTTAAACAATCTACACGAAGGCATATGCTATGATCAGTCACTTCTCATATCAAGCATACATATGATGCGTATGATCATGAATCATGGAACCATATTAAACATGTTATATGGTAATGGATGTTGTTTATAACGAAGATGGGCCTAGACGGCCTACAAGTATGGGCTTAACAATGGGCCCTAGGAAGAGTCATAATGCGGACATTTAACCAACATTATTCTTCAATGTGGACGTCAAACCAACATTGCTCCCAAGGCATGACCCGCCTAATATCAACACACAAGCCATGGGGAAGTCACACATTGCAATGGACCCTAAGGACACCCCGTTGGGCCTCGACCCATGGGCCTTGGATACATCAAATGGGCCGCATCATATGAGCTTTATATAAATCAAGTGAGCCACATCAATGGGCCTTATGTACATTGCAATGGGCAATAACCCCTAGGCCTTTGAGTACATCACAATGGGCCTCATAACATGGCCTTATATATCAAAGTGGGCCTCAACCACGGGCCACAAATGCATCGAATGGGCCTCATAACATGGGCCTTTCATTCACATCAAAGTGGGCCTCAACTGATGGGCCACAAATAAACCAAGATGGGCCTCATAGATATATCAAAGTGGGCCCACTTGAACTATAGATCTGACACATTCTTTAGCTCATGCCAACAAAAATGAGCTTCTAAGATGGTTGGACGGATTGGATGCAACCCATGTATCATGGTGGGCCCATGAAAGCCCACCATCCGGTATATTACCTAATATAATATAATATATTTGTATATATATATATATATATTATTGTATATATTTTTGTATATATATATATATATATATATACACACACACGCACCCACGCACACACCCACACGCACACACACGCATGCACCCACACACACACCCACACGCACACACACGCATGCACCCACACACACACCCGCCGTCCACTGGACGGTGGGAATATAACAAATGCATCACAGTGGGCTCCACCATCCAGGCGGACGGTGGAAATGAAACACACACATCATTGTGGTTCCACGTGGGGCCCACCTTAATGTTTATAAGCCATCCAGGCCGTCTATAAGGTCACGCAGGCATAGATAGAGGGGTAAAATGTCACGCCCCAAACCCGAAAATCGGAGTCACAGGAATCCCGATCACCGAATCTGGTACCGACAGCCTCCGTAGTACCCCATTCTCGGCTCCTAGCGTCCATACGCCAGATTCCGATCCTGAGATCCTACAAGGAGGATTTTTTTTCTCAATGTACATTTAACTCGTAATAAGCATAACCAAAAGATTACCTAATTCACAAAGGCAACATCATCATCACATATCCACAAATATAATCATTTGAGTACAATGCTGAAAGGGAAATACATAAATCGAAAATCAAGCTCCAGGAGACCGCTGCATGCTTCAAGCTCAACACTGCTGCAACCTAACATCACCTACACGCATCTATCGTGCATAAGCTTATAGAAAGCTTAGAGGGTGGTGTAAGTGTGTGCACAAAGTGTCAAGTATTCAATACAAGTCATCATCATACAATATCGAAATTACTGGTAATCCATAAATCGTATATTATCGGAATAAGCAGAAATACTGACAAGAGTAGGAATTATCAGAGTAAACAGAAATACTGACAATATCATAAATCATATGATAATAGAGTAAGCGGAAGTATGGACAAGTCCATAAGTAAATCAATATCGGAATACGCAATATAGAACAGCTATGCAATAAGGAGTCATAAAGAGTCAAATATCAGATGCCGAGGATACAATACAATATACAAATCCTCCTAAATTTGTCTAGGCCATATAGGTGCAGAAACATAGCAACCCAAAATGTCATATGCCTGCAGATGTAATGCAATATGCGATGTGAATGAAATGACCATGCTGGAGTGTGAAGTCGGGATGATAGTACGTAGTATCATAGGCCACGGGGTCCACCACAAGGGACTTCTATCCAAACCAGTCCCATACCTAAATTTGGATAGTCGGACTCAACGTGGTAAACTCCTGATCTCAGGTTAGTCGCGCGCCCAACCGAAATCCTTTCCATAACGAAGGTACACAACAATTAGTTGCGCACCACCAGCCCGAGTGGATAGTGAATGAATGAATGAATGAGCATGCAACTCCTACTCAATAAGTTCACATATCAGTACAATTCCTCTCTGGGAAATCACCGGGGTCTATTACACTCCAAACTAGATTGCCGCCCCATCGCGCGTAACAAGGTGAGTAGAAGAGACCTCACTATCCGCCTGCCAATATCAGGCCCGGCTCATCGATAGCGGACCCATTCCTCGAGCTGGTCAGACTCATCCTAGCATTGCCCCATCCTCTCGGGCAGGTAAGGCCGTACCCCCTTCCAACCGACCACGACACAGTGGGAGACGAGGCCTAACGGTATATGGCCCTCATGCGCTCATGCATCCACTCGGTCTAGACGTTGGAACAACCTCTGGAACTAAGAGGGTTTAGGACTTTCACCCAGGGATATCTATAGCACCCCATGTAGAACAGATTTTCGATGTCCCGTCTGGCCATCCACGATATGCTTGTGGAGGCTATGACCCTGATGTCGCTAGGGCACACAATGCAATATGCATGAGCCATACAATCCAATCATGCATCAATCATGTGCATATCGTGCGCTCATGTGAGATAGCCTCTGCCTATTAGAAAGTCTCATAACAATCTGCCTAATGACATATGCAATGGTCAACCACATCTCATAACAAACATGCAGATGATGCGTATGGGCATGTATCATGATGCTATGCAGTCACATACTCATAATCGGTATCAATAACTGGTATCAACAATCGGCTTCGACAATGTGGACATTTAACCAACATTGCCCCCAAGGAATGGCTCACACAAAGCCAAACATATAATGGGTCCACGGCCTCACACAAAGGCCTAATATACAACACAATGGGCCTTACTCAATAGCATAATACACACCATGAGGGGCCTTTCACATGGGCCTAACATACATCACAATGGGCTCTTTCGTCTAGTACCCAAATGCATCACAATGGGCCTCCACTACGGGTCACATATACATCATATAGGTCACGACAATCGGCCTTGGCAATCGAGCTCGGCCTCAACAATCGAAATCGGCTTTAACAATCGGAATCGACACTCGGAATCGGTACCGATAATCAACATCTAAAATCAGCACCGACGATCATCATCGATAATCTGCACCGATAACCAGCATATATAAACAAGGCGGGGTCTATGAATGGACAACCGATCAACCATAATGTAAAGATCGGCTCTCGGTCGTGGTGATATCAAATCTGATAGCACAGAGTCATCCGTCTATGGCGAATAGGGCCCACTTATTTGGGTTAACCCACGAAGAGAATGGGCCTAACAAGGCCTAAGGGAAGGTCACAATGAGGACATCTAACTGTCATTGCCCATCAATGTGGACATCTAACCAACATTACTCCCAATGAGTGACCTTCATAGGGGTGAACATAAAATGGGCCCATGGCCTCGCACAAAGGCCTAGTACACATCACTATAGGCCGTATCACATGGGCCTCGAATACATCATCTGGGCCACAAACCATGAGCTTCAAATACACAATAGGTGGGCTTTACTCATGGGCCTTATACACATCAAGTGGGCTACATCAATAGGCCTCGATTACATCACAATGGGCCACATTATATGGGCCAGAAATATATCACAATGGGCCACGACATATGGGTCAGAATTACAGTACAATGGTCCTCGCTAATGGGCCATAAATACACAATAGGTGAGCCCCATCACATGGGCCAAAGATATAAACAGGTGTGCCCCGCACATGGGCCAAAATACATCATGATGGGCCGCGTCAATGGGCCGCATCACATGGTCCTAATATACGTCATGGTGGGCCACATCAAGTGGGTTATATCAATGGGCCATAACCCATGGGCCCCAAACACATCTCAATGGGCCTTAACCCATGGGCCACAAATACATCAAGATGGGCCTACTCAAATGGGCCTTATAAATATCGAGGTGGGCCTTAACAACGGGCCACAATACATCAATATAGGCCCCATCGCATGGGCCTTAGGTATATTAAGTGGGCCACACCAATTGGGTCCCATGCATATCAAATGGGCCATATCCCATAGGCCTTGAATACATCACAATGGGCCTCAACCCATGGGCCCTAATACATCACGATGGGCCTTAACCCATGGGCCCTAATACATCACATCTAAATGGGGCCTCACTCATGGGCCTCTAATACATCAAATGGGCCTCATAACGTGGGCCTTATGTACATCAAGGTGAGCCTCAACAACGGGCCACAGATATAACAAAGTGGGCCTCCTCAAATGGGCCTTTTGTATATACCGAGGTGGGCCTCAACAACGGCCACAAACACAACAAGGTACTATATATGTATATATATATATGAATTATCTCAAAAGATCGGCTGGACCGCACTCCAAATAATAGTAGTGACAGTGATTTCCACCATTAAAATCCTATAGGGCCCAATAATGGAAATAGATGAAGTGAATGCAAAAACATTAGCTTGATCGGAACTATCGTGGCCCTGAAGAAGTTTGAACGGTGAATGTAACTATCCCCGCTATTTTCTAGTGGTGGGGACCCACTTGAACTAGGGATTTGACTCATTCTTTAGCTCATGCCATAAATTGAGCTTTCAAAATGGTTGGCTGGCTTGGATGCAACGCATGCATCATGGTGGGTCCCATAGATGGACGACGAGGGTGAAACAGGTGGGGCCCACGTAACTTGGTGACGTCACATACACCAGCTGTATAGCTGGTGTACGGCACACCAGCCACTCCACTTCATAAGGTGGGTCCACACGTGTGGCCCACCATAACATTTATTTTCCATCCAACGTGTTGGTAAGGTCATACAGACCCAGTCCCACAGTAGTGTTTACTTTCCACCCAACCTGTTGGTACGGTCACCTAGACTTGGGGCCCACCACAATGTTTATTTGCAATCCAACCTGTTCACAGGGTTCACAGACTTGGATAAAAAGGGAAACAAACTTTAGATTAATCCAAAACTTCTGTCCCAAAAGGTTTCAATGGCTGACGTTCAATCCACCACTATTTCCTTGATGTGGACCCACCAGTTAAATGGCTGGATGGAGTGGATAGGACATGTACATCATGGTGAGTCCCACCATCTAAACACTGGACGGTGCGGACAGAGCACATACACCTTGGTGGTTCCCACCGTCCACAGCCGTGGACGGCGTGAACAAAACACATACATCAATGGCGGGTTCCATCTGGGGCCACCATAATGTTATTTTGCAATCCATCCCATTGGTAAGGTCACACAGACCTAGGTAAAGATGACAAACAAATTTCATCACAATCCAAAACTTCTATGAATACCCACATGGGTTTCCATGGCACCCGTTTAATCCTGCTGTTTCCTATGGCGTGGGCCACCTGAGCCGTGTATACAGTTGATTTTTGGTGGGGGCCACTTCCCTAAGGGGGCCTACAAAATGGACGGTGTGGCTGTTCAACACACATCACGGTGGGGTCCACGTGTGGTGGCAGCCAAGTAAGGCTCCCACCCTCTCCGTCACTGGACATCCAGGGACTTATTTCTTTTTGTTCTTCTCTTTCTTCCCTTAATTTTTTTTTCCATTTTGTTCTACTATGAGGGGCCCACTAGTAAATAATCCATTCCGTCTATTATATCGACCAACTCTCTATGGAGCAAAGGAGTCTAATGATGGATAGGTCCACCACTTATACACACAACAGTAGGTATTAGAAAGTTCTAATGGTGGAAATTTGTTTCCCTCGGTGGGGTCCACTAAGAACTAAGATTTATCTCATTTTTCGACTCATAGCCTGAAACTACATGGGAAAGGCGGTGGACGGCATGGATTAAACATATACATCAAGGTAGGGTCCATGGTTGGATGCCCCCCCCCCCACGTCCGCATGGTTTACGTGAGGCGGGTGCTCCTACTACCACCATCGGTTGTAGTGTGGTCCAACTGTTAGTTGGATCAAGTAGATTTTTGGGCTACATAGCTAAAATATGCTAGAAAATGGATGTATGGTGTGGATCTAATAAATACATCCATATGGGTCCCATGAGTGAAAACTCACTCCAAACCTCCCGTACAAATAAGCATGAAAGTAAAAATGATGTGGTAATAACCCAACCCTTAGTATTTGTGGTATGGCCCACCTGGAATTCAGATTAGCTTCATTTTTCGGTTCGACGCCTAAAATAGTCTAGGGAATGGGATGGGCGGTGTGGATTGGATCAATGCATCAAGGTGGAGCCTGTATGAGTGGCTCATCCAAAAGCCTGAAAAAAAAACCAAATTGCTTTTCAGTTAGTACACCTCACTGTCAGTTCACTCTCCACAAGACGCTGGATGGACGGCGTGGGTATTCATAACATGAAGGTGGGTCCCACGTGTGGGGACCACAGCTGGTGGGTCCCACGTGGACGTGGTCCACTTGATCAATCTGATATTTGTGTTTTTCCCATCCCCATTTAGGTAGGGCCCACATGGTTTGGACGGCCATGGGGTCCATTTGATGGACGGCTTGGACATCACATACCTCCAGGTGGAGTTACATCCGGGTGGGCCACACGGCCATATCACCACACCAAAATATTGAAAGAGAGGGAGAGAGAGAGAGAGAGAGAGAGAGAGAGAGGAGAGAGAGAGAGAGAGAGAAGCACCCACTTCTAGATCGACTCCTTCAATCCTTCGGGTCCTCAAGCCTTCTAGCATCCTTTTCAACGGTGGAGATGAACATTGGATGGTGGAGATGGGAGATAGGGAGGTGGGCCACACTAGATCTCTCATGGGAGCCATGGACGTGGGTTGCTCCATGGAGGGATTGCTTGGAGAAAAAGAGATGAGAGAGGAAGTGATGTAAGAGAAGTGATGGGAGAGAGATGGTGAGGTGATGAGAAAGTTGACTTATGGGGAAAAGGGGAGGAGTGGTTGCTTGTAAGGAGTTATGGTTAGGGGTAGGGGGTAGGGGGTAGGTTAGGTTGTAGAATAGGGTGATGTCATCCCTAGGATGACATCATCCTCTTTATGATTATGGGGAAACGTGTACAATATGGCCCACAACATGCGGTCCATCGCCATGATTGTGCACGGGTCATATCTTGGGATCTAGACGTCGAATTGACGCACGAGACGCGGCATTGAAATCGTAGCGACGACATGGTCGCAATGACATAGGTCTCGGGTCGAACAGACTCGGGTGTACAAGGTGTGACTCAGGGCCGAGCGAAAATGAAATTTACAGGTCATGGGTCGCCGAAATTCGATAGGGAGGATCGCGGAAGCCTACGGAACGATACAGTTTAGGACACTGGTCTTACATAAAACAAATTTCATCTTGATCCAAAACTTCTGTGGGCCCAAAAAAGTTCCAATGGTAGACAGTTCAATTCACACTGTTTCCTTTGATGTGGGCCACCAGAGCACTGGATGGGCCTGATTTTTAGAGGGGACCCACTCTAGGGAGGGGCCAACCCAATGAACGGGTTGGATGGAAAATATACATCATGGTGGGACCCACGACTGGAGCCGTGGGTGACTGCCTTCCGCCCGCACGGCCGTCCGCAAGCAGCGCAGGCGCTGCCTGCGCCCTCTGGCATGTCAGCGGCAGCAGGCGGCTGCCCTTCTTATATATATATATATATTGAAAATCTGTTTTTCCGCGGTTTTCCTCGTGTGAGGCCCACATCCAGTGAATCCACCCCGACCGTTGGATTCCACGGCTCATGACAGGCTATATGAGTCCAATATTGAAGGTTTTTAGGTGCATAGGGACATCAGGGATGATTTCAAGGGTGGAAACACTATTTCCCATGCTATGGCCCGCGTGAACATCAGATTGACCCCATTTTTCCGGTTCAATGTCTAAAATAATCTGGAGAATGGAATGGACAGCTTGGATTAGAACCATACATCAAGGTGGGCCCTACATAGGCAGCCCTTCCTAAAACCAATTTTTTTTTTCTTCTGATGCCGTTAGTACACCCACTGTCGGTTTGCACTTCAGTGTTCGGCAACGTCCAACGTCCCTAGACGCTGAACGATTGGTCACACATGTATTTAAGGTGGGCCCCACCCATAGACATGCAATCAGGGTGGGCCACCAAATGGTTGGATGGCATGGGTAATCCATATATCAAGATGGGGTTCATCCGGGTGGGCCACACGACCACTTCATCACACCACAAAATATGGAAGAGAGAGGGAGGGAGAAAGAGAGAGGCACCGACAATATCGGAGGGGCCCCGCCACTATGGGCCCCTCTTGATCATAAGCATACATTAAGGTGGGTCCCACTATAAGTGGGCCCTTAAATCAATAAATAATAAAATAAGTGGAGATCCGAGATCACCCACCGCTTTCTTCTTGCTCCCTTAGCTTCCTTTGCTCCTTAGCTTTGATTCCAACGAAGGAGAAGAGATTTGGATGGTGGAGATGGGAGATGAGAGGGTGGGCCACACTTGTGGTTTTTGGGAGAGATGGGAGAGGCTTTGGACGTGGGATACTTCTTTTTTTTGGGAGTGTGTTTGAAAATGTGTGTGTGAGAGAGAGAGAGAGAGAGAGAGAGAGAGAGAGAGATTTGTAAAGAGGGATGGGTGATGGATGTGTTGATGTGATGACCGATGGGTGTAAGAGTATCTTTTTGACTTTTGTGGCAAATGGTGTAAGAAAAGCATGGGTGGTGTAAGAACTTTTTGACTTTGGGGGTTGCTTGGGGAAGAGTGTGAAGTGATGTGTACTTGACATGATGGGATTGATTGATGGATGATTGATGTGATCTTTTGTAGAGATTCTCTTGAAATTTGTACGCGCGACGTTTTCCTCGTACCGAACGCTGGCCCACATCTCCTGACCAGGGCATCGGATTGGCGCGCGAGTCGCGGCATCGAAACCCCGGCGACGGCGCGGTCGCAATGGTACAAGTCTCAGGTTGAGTCGAATTAGATTGATGGCGTGTGAATCAGGGTCGTGCACAAACGCTGGTTAAGGGTCGAAGGTTGCCGGAATTCAACTTGGAAAACCGCGGAAGTCTACGGAACGGTACGGTCTAGGATACGAGTCCACCTGCTGTAAATAAAGTTGATATTTATATATTTATTAATTATTTTTATTTTATTATTATTTTACAAATGGTCCAGCAACAGCTGCTGCTGGACGTTCAAACTGAATAGATGGTGATGGATATATAATAAATTCATTAAGGTGGGTCCCACCGTCTGAAAATGTTGCACGGTGTGGATAAATCACATACGTTAGGTGGGACCCACGGATGGGCAGTGGATAATGCACATACATCAAGGGAATCCCACCGTCCAGAAACGCTGGACGGTGGATAGTCATGGATGAAACACAAACATCAGGTGGGTCCACACGTGTGGCCCACCTACTTTAAATGAAGCTGGTATTTGTGTTCTCACTCCATCCAGGGGCGCTGGGAGTCCCAGCAGGCGGACGGTCTGGATGGGGCACTCTAGCAAAGTGGCCCCATGTCCAGCAATGTGTGGCCCACGTGGAGGAGACAAGGACATCTGGTTGGTCCCACGTGGTGGTTGGCATGGATATAAAATACATACTTCGAGGTGGGGTCCATCAGGGCTTGCCAAACGTCCACATCACCACCAAGGAAATGAAAGAGAAGGAGAAAAAGAGAGATAGAGAGAGGAAGATCGGCATATTAGAGGGACCCCACCATTATGCCCCCCCCCCCCCCAGATCACCATACATACAATAAAGTGGGTCCCAAATCATGAGGACCCTACATCAAAATCAATTGAAATGAACACCCACCTTAAGATATCTTCTTCCTTCTTCCATCAACGCATTTTATAGCTCCATGGAATGCACTTTAACGGTCGAGATGAAGCTTGGATGGTGGAGATGGGAGGTAGGAAGGTGGGCCACACTAGCTTCTCCATGGAAGTCATGGACGTTGGGTGCTTGGGTTGCTAGGGAGAATGAGAGAGAGAATGAGAGAGAGGTGATGGGAGGGAAGTGATGGGAGAGAGGGATTGTGAGTGATGGATGGATGTACTTGTGTAAGGGAGAGGGTTGACTTTGAAGTACTTGTGTAAGAGAGAGGATGGTTGCTTATACTTGACATGTGAAGTGATGGATGTGTACTTGATTGAGGTGATTGGTGGGACATTCTCTTGGGATTGCAATCGCGCGGCGTTTTCCTCGAAC
Source organism: Magnolia officinalis (assembly GCA_021015155.1). Taxonomy (NCBI): domain Eukaryota; kingdom Viridiplantae; phylum Streptophyta; class Magnoliopsida; order Magnoliales; family Magnoliaceae; genus Magnolia; species Magnolia officinalis. The sequence goes on along the minus strand of JAJHSJ010000007.1, from coordinate 60,756,649 downwards.
TGAATGCGAGCCCACATCTCCTGGCCCAGGTTTTGCCTCGACGCGCAAGACTCGGCGTTGGAACCGGGTGGATGGAGCTGTCGTAAGGGTACAAGTTTCGAGTTGAGCTGACTTAGATCGACAGGATACAACTCAGGGTCGCGCATAATTATCGATAGCAGATCGCGGGTCGCCGGAATTCGACTGGGAGGACCGTGGAGGCCTACGGAACAGTACGAGCTAGGATACGGGTCTTACAGCTCTCCCCACCAAATAAAAATTTTGTCCTTGAAATTTACAGAACAGACAAGGGAAGAAGAAACACCATCAAGTATATATGTCAAGGTACAATCAATTTACAAAAGGATGAAGGTATTGCTCTCTAATCTCAACCTCGCCTTCCCAAGACGCATCATCAACACTATGGTGATCCTACTGAACCCCGGATCCCGACAAAAAAAATGATCAAAACGTGAATACTATGCAGCCTCATAATCTTAACGGTAGGGAGCTATATCAGAAAATCTCTAAGTTATTCGAACTCGGGGATCTAACCATTCTAGGTTCTCAACAATCATAAAGTGTAGGGTAGCTATCAGCAGATATGTGATGTTATCTTCAGGTATTCCCATGTTATGCTCTGATACCATCTTTTGTCACGCCCCAAACCTGAAAATCGGATTCACAGGAATCTGATCTTCAAATCCGGTGCCGACAGCCTCCGTAGTATCCCATTCTCTGCTCCCAGCGCTTATACTTCATATTCCGATCCTGGGATCCTACAAGGAGGATTTTCAACATGAATTTGTCTCATAAGAAGCATAACCACAAGTATACCCAAATCATCACTGCATATCCATTAATATAATTATTTGAGTACAATACTGAAAAGGAAATACATATATCGAAAATCAAATCAACAAAGGTCCGCTGCATGCTCCAAGCTCCACTCTACTGCAACCTAATGCTACCTGCACGCATCTATCGTGCATAAGCTTATAGAAAGGTTAGAGGGTAGTGAAAGTGTGTGCATAAGGTAAGTGCCAAGCACACAAATACAATGCCATAATCATACAATATTGGAAATATTGACAAGATCATGAATCATACGATATCAAAGTAAGTGGGAATAATGACAAGATCATGAGTCATACAATATCAAGGTATGCAATATAGATAAGCTATGCAAGTGAAGAGTCATAAAGAGTCAAGTATCAGATACCGAGGATGCAATGCAATATGCGGTGTGAATAACCATGCAGGAGTGTGAAGTCCGGATGATGGTACGTAGTATCACAAGTTATGGGGTCCACCACAAGGGACTTCTATCCAAACCAGTCCCATGCCTAAATTTGGATAGTTAAACACAATGTGGTAAACTCCTGATCTCAGGTTAGTCGCGCGCCCCAACCAAAATCCTGGCCATTGCGTAGGTACATGTAACAAATAGTAACACACCACCAGCCCGAGTGGATAGTGAATAAATGAATGAATGAGTATGCAACTTCTGTTCAATAAGTCCACATATCAATACGTTTCATCTCTAGGATCATCATCGGGGTCTATTACACTCTATGCCATCTTGCCACCCCTATCGAAGCGCAACTGGGTAAGTGGAAGATACCTCACTATTTGCCTGCCAATATCGGGACCGACTCGTTGATAGCGGACTCATTCCTCAAGCTGGTCAAACTCAACCTAGACATTGCCCCCTCACTCAGGCGGTTAAGGTCACGTCCCCTCCCAACCGACCACGACACTGTGGGAGATGCGGCCTACTGGTATACGGCCCTCATGCGCTCATATATATCCACTCGGGACATTGGGGCATCTCCTGGCCACGGAGGTTTAGGAATTTTTACCCAGGGACATCTATGGCGCCCGTATGCTAGAACTAAACATTTCTGGTGTCCCATCTGACATCCACGATATGCCTGTGGAGGCTGTGGCCCTGATGTCGCTAGGATGTACGGTAATCTCAACAGACAATACAAGATGCATGAGTCATACAATCAAGTCATGCATCCATTCTGCGCATGCCGTGCGCTCATGTGAGATAATCTCCGCCTATCAGGGAGTCTCATGACAACATGCCCAATGACATATGCAATGGTCAACTACATCTCATAACAAATATACAGATGATGCGTATGGGCATGTATCATGATGCTATGCTGTTACATACTCATAATCGACACCAATAACATGCCTCAATAATCGACATCGATAGTTGGCCTCGACAATGTGGACATTTCACCAACAATGCCCCAAGGAGTGGCCCTCATAGAGCCTAACATATAGTGGACCCATGACTTCACACAAGGGCTAAATATACAACACCATGAGCCTCACTCAAGAGCTTAATACACATTACGATGGGCCTTTCACATGGGCCTAACATACATCACAGTGGGCTCCATCACCTGGCCCCAAATGCGTCGCAATGGGCCTCATCACATAGCCTGCATATACTTCACATTGGGCCTTAAACACGGGCTAAATACACATCACAACAGGCCTAAAAAACGGGCCGCATATGCATCACATTGGGCCTCGACAATCGAAATCGGTAACGATAATTGGAATCGGCCTCGACAATCGGAATCGAAATCTACAATCAGAATCGACCTCAACAATTGTAATCGGCCTCGACAAATTGGAATCGGACTCGATACTCGACCTCGAAATCGAAATCAGCCTATACAATCAGCCTCAACAATCGAAATTGGCCTCAATAATCGGCCTCGATAATCAAAATTGGCCTATACAATCGGCCTCGACAAATCGGAATCAGCCTCGACAATCGGAATCGGGCTATACAACCAGCCTCGAAAATCGGAATCGGCCTCGATACTCGGCCTTGACAATCGAAATCGGCCTATACAATCGGAATCGACCTCCATACTTGGCCTCGACAATGAAATCGGCCTATACAATCGGCCTCGACAAATCGAAATCGACCTCGACAATCGAAATCGGCCTCGACAACCGAAATCAGCCTCGATACTCGGCCTCGACAATCGAAATCGGCCTATACAATCGGCCTCGACGAATCGGCCTCGATACTCGGCCTCGACAATCGAAATCGCCCTATACAATCAGCCTCGACAAATTGGAATCGGCCTCGATACTCGGCCTCCACAATCTGAATCGACCTATACAATGGGCCTCGATACTTGGCCTCGACAATCGGAATCGGCCTATACAATCGGAATCGGCCTATACAATCGGCCTCGACAATCAGAATCGGCCTCGATAATTGGCCTGGACAATCGAAATCGGCCTCGACAAATCAAAATCGACCTCGATACTCGGTCTTGACAATTAAAATCGGCCTATACAACCGGCCTCGATAATCAGAATCAACCTCGACAATCGAAATCGACCTATACAATCAGCCTCGACAATCGGAATCGGCCTCGATACTCGGCCTCGACAATCGAAATCGGCCTATACAATTGGCCTCGACAAATTGGAATCGGCCTCGATATTCGGCTTCAACAATCAAAATCGGCCTATACAATCGGCCTCGACAACCAGAATCGGCCTCGATAATCGGTAAGAATAGCATAACAAGGCCTAAGGGAAGGTCACAATGTGGACATCCAACCATCATTGCCCGACATTGTGGCTAATATAGAACCTAACATATGATGGACCAATGGCCTCATACATGGGTCTTATACATTAAGTGGGTCGCATCACATGGGCCTAATACACGTCACAGTAGGCTGTATCACATGGGCCTAATACGCATCATGATGGGCTGCAACCCATGGGCCTCAAATACAACAAGTAGGCCGCACTAATGGACCTCATATACACAACAGTTGGGCCCTGCTCATGGGCTTCAAATACATAACATGTGGGCCCTACACATGGGTCTTGTATACATCAAATCGGCTACAAATTTGAATCTCAAATACATCAAATGGGCCCAATACACGTCACAATGAGCGTCCATCCAAACATTGTCCGTGTAAATCAGCGCCGTCCGAACATTGCACGGTACCGTCCAAACACGTCCATCTTCGTCTGGACGGTGTGGAGGAAACAAATACATCACAGTTGGCCCCACAGCAGGTGGGTTTCCACGTGGGGCCACTAGATATGAATAATATATATATATATATATATATATATATATATATATATATATAATATATATATATATATATATATATATATATATTATACATTATTATTATTATTATCTTGAAAATGACCACCGCCCAGTCCAGGCCCTGGACATTAGGGACGGACGGTGCAGATGCAATGCTCATATCACGTGGGACCCACAGAAATTGCGGACGTCAATTCAGTAGCCGCCTGCTGCTGGGGTCCCACGTCCTTAGATGATGGACGGTGTGGATTAAGACACATATATCATGGTAGTCCCACGTGGGAGATGGACGGGGTAGACAAAACACTTACATCACAGTGTATACCACCGTCCAGCAGAGCTGGACGGTGGATGTAACACATGCATGAAACGGTACCCACCGTCTAACTACTGGACGGTTGAGATACAACATATACATACAAGGGGGGTCCACGGAACTGCTGACGTACAACAGCAGCTGAGGCTATTTAATCCCAACCGTCCACATATATCAGGATGGTCCCCACCATCCAGATGGACGATGGGATGAATACATACTATGGTGGGACCCATAGAGCTTACAGACGTATGCAGCAGCTGTTGCCGCTGGTGAGGACCACAAATGGACGGTCTGGATCGAACACAGACATCTGGTGGGTCCACACGTGTGGCCCACCTGCTGTAAATAAAGTTGATATTTATTTATTTATTAATTATTTTTATTTTATTATTATTTTACAAATGGTCGTTCAAACCGAATGGACGGTGATGGATATATAACAAATTCATCAAGGTGGGTCCCACCGTCTGAAAATGTTGGACGGTGTGGATAAATCACATACGTCAGGTGGGTCCCACGTATGGGCAGTGGATAATACACATACATCAAGGGAATCTCACCGTCCAGAAACGCTGGACGGTGGATAGTCATGGATGAAACACAGACATCAGGTGGGTCCACACGTGTGGCCCACCTGCTTTAAATGAAGCTGGTATTTGTGTTCTCACTCCGTCCAGAAGCGCTGGGAGTCCCAGCAGGCGGACGGTCTGGATGGGGCACGCCAACAAAGTGGCTCCATGTCCAGCAATGTGTGGCCCACGTGGATGAGACAAGGATATCTGGTGGGTCCCACGTGGTGGTTGGCATGGATGTAAAATACATACTTTGAGGTGGGGTCCATCAGGCCGGCCAAACGGCCACATCACCACCAAGGAAATGAAAGAGCCGGAGAAAAAGAGAGATAGAGAGAAGAAGATCGGCATATTAGAGGGACCCGCCACTATGCCCCCCCCTTAGATCACAATACATACATCAAAGTGGGTCCCAAATCATGAGGACCCTACATCAAAATCAATTGAAATGAACACCCACCTTAAGATCTTTTCTTCCTTCTTCCATCAACGCATTTTATAACTCCATGGAATGCACTTCAACAATCGAGATGAAGCTTGGATGGTGGAGATGAGAGGTGGTCCACACTAGCTTCTCCATGGAAGCCATAGACGTTGGGTGCTTGGGTTGCTAGGGAGAATGAGAGAGAGAGAGAGAGGTGATGGGAGAGAAGTGATGGGAGAGAGGGATGGTGAGTGATGGATGGATGTACGTGTGTAAGGGAGAGAGTTGACTTTTTAGTACTTGTGTAAGAGAGAGGATGGTTGCTTGTACTTGACATGTGAAGTGATGGATGTGTACTTGATTGAGGTGATTGATGGGACATTCTCTTGGGATTGCAATCACACGGAGTTTTTCTCGAACTGAACGTGGGCCCACATCTTTTGTCCAGGGTATCGAATCGACACGCGAGACGCTGCGTCGGAACCGCGGCGATGGCGCGGTCGCAAGGGTACAAGTTTCGAGTCGAGCTGACTCAGATAGATAGGATGCAACTCAGAGTCGCACGCAACTACCGATAACAGATCGTGGGTCCCTGGAATTCAACTGGGAGGACCGTGGACGCCTACGGAATAGTACGGGCTATGATACGGGTCTTACATGGGCCTTATGGTTAACGAGTGGTGGTGACGCAATGTACATGCACCAAGTGGTTATGAGATGAAATGCATAGATATAATATATAGTAAATGAGCGACAGGATGGATGGTGCTGGTGAAACTCATATAATGTAGAGGGTTTCACCTTCAAGTGGGCTGTTAGTAGGTTGGATTTGCAAATAATTATCATAGTAGTTCTACAATGGTTTGGAAGGCACATGTAAACCTCATAAGATACAGTGAGCCCTAAGTTGAACAACTTGGGTATATAATATACACATAAAAGTTAGTCACAGTTGGATGACGTGAGTTTATGTCATACAATGTGGTGGGTCCTACTTCCAAGTGGTCCTGCAAGCAGATGGTCCACACACAAACATTACGGTGGGTCCCAATAAGTAAATAATATATGTAACTCACATACATTAAGGTAGTACATGGAAGAACCATTCAAATGCACAAGGCACATGTCAGCGGGCTCCATGATCAACTGTTTGGTTGGTAAAACAATTGAACAGTGCGGATAAAATACGTACATTGAGTGGGTTCACAAGTGTTCGGAAGTTATACGTTCAATTAACACACTTTCATATTGTCTGACTTATTTAGGAATTGGATCTAGGTCATTTTGGAATCATGTTCTAGAATTAGCTGGCCTAATGGATAAATGGTGAAATATGCAATACTTACATCAAGGTAGGGTCTATAACCGATCTGACACGCTGTAACGTCCTGAAAAAAAATCCGTACGAAGACCCGAGTACAACCTCAGGCTGAACAACCCAAGGACCACGCCCGATTGTATAATTTTGACGAGATTTAATTAAATTCTAAGCAGTCAATGGGTTAAGCTTGGGTCACATTTTTACAAGTGGGAAGGCCTAGAGTCAGGAGCACCACTGGCCCAATGCCAACTGAAGATCTAGGAGAAATTCCAAAGGCCTGTCGCCCTCGGGAGTACACTGAAACTCCGTAAGGAACCTAGACCGCACGTCGAGGGTCTGATGACCTTGAAATTATAGGACAATGTCCGTCCTGCTGGACTTGACAACCATTGGGGAACCAAGCCCAGATAGTGTCCACAAATGCCCAACTTGAACCGTGAGTTAAGAGCGTGAGAAATACAAATATCCTAAGAAAATGAACTGAAACTTAAGTGAATTGGGCCGTTCGCTCTTACGCAAAGTTGAGGATTTCAAACCGTTGGTTTGTAACCAAGCTTCACACATGGAGAAAGGAGATTTCCTTGCACATATCCGTATAACCATGACCTCGATTGGACACGTATGACCGTTGATCTGACACAGGATCTCCACGGTCAATCTGCTTATCCGATGGCACTGAAATCGTGTCCTAGAGTGGATCCATTGTCAGGGAGCATACCCCATGCTGTAGATGAATCGTTGGCCTCCCTAAGAGCCCTGTTCGTCAAAAATGGTCGACCACAGGGTATAAACATAGTACAAAGTGGCCCTGGGGCCATTTGCACCTCGTCAGGGGCTATAAATAGCTCCCAACACACCCCCTCTCTCCCAAATACGAATTTCATAAACCCCAGGGAGAGAGAGAAGAGAAAAGAGAAAATAGACAAGAGGAAGTTTGGGAAATCGCTGCAACCGCAGGAAATCTTCTCCCATGGATCCACGTGCCTAATCACCGCCACGTTTCACTACCAAAACTCTTCCGGGTGCGACTTCAGGTAAGAAGTACTAAACCCTATAATGATGTAAGTCTCCCGGATGATATTTCTCCCAGCTAGCTAACCCGTTTACTCGTTTAGGCGACCGACGTTTCTTCTTTAGAAACGTAGTCCTAAGACCGAGTTCGAGACGAGTGTACTACCGAAAGGTGCAGACTATAAATGCTTAGGTTGCAATTTATCAATGCTTTCATTGTAGCTAATGATTTATGTATGCTATGACTATGACTGCAAGACCTCGTATTGTCTTCAACATGCCTCTCTATGAAATAAATTGACGAATTGCAAATAATAGATAACGTAGGTTATGTGTTTGATGAAATGTGTAAATGAGGAATAGATGTTGATTAGTGCTTGCCATGATTGTTAACCTATGATTTGTTGATGTCATATGCATATGTACTTCTCTGTGTAACTTTTGTCTTATAGAACCACTGAGTTGATCACTCACTCCCACTCTGGGACGGTGTTTTAAAACACCAACCAGACGTTAATGTAGATGCAGGTACAGACGACGTTGATGCGTTGGAGCAGGACTTCTTGGATGAGGAGGAGGAATTCTCCTACTTCCAACTCTCGGGCGAGCTGATGTAGGCCACGTGCTGTTCGATAGGGAACGTTGAGCGTCTGGGCTTAGTTGCATACCACATTTACATTACCACATTTTGTTGAACCCGGTCGTGGACTCATACTTTGGATGAAACTTTGTGAGACATATACATAAGGCTTTGGATTTACGCATTTGCTTAATTACATTAACTTTGGAGTATGATACGCTGTTTAGTATAATTCCATGCAAGCTAAATTGATGAACGTGAAAGAAATCAGAATATTATCTTCCACAGGACATAAGTGATGTTCGGAATCTCAGGATTCGAGCTTTGCTCAACCCTCGAAATTCTGGGCGTTACACATGCATCCTAAGTTTCACATACACAAGAGATTACACCATCAGCATAATCCACGAGTCTGAGTAATCATACAATTCTCATATGGCCACATAGTCTTATGGCCACTCCATTATCAGAAGTCCATATGGTTGAATGGCCACACAAATGTCACTCTACTTGCCATTAATAAAGGATTTAAGGTCACATGGTTACTTATTTTTACTACACCATAACTCATACATCTATGGGCAATTACTTTATTAAGCTCCCACATGGTCAGGTTGTCGATGCCATAATTTCACTTGGTTGAGTGGACATATAATTAGTATCATGGTCTAGTGACTGCATCTCAAAGCATCCAAGGCACAATCACAAGCATACCCACCATACCCGGTTACACTACGTTACACTAACGCTTAAACTATGACCGCCCAATACTTCATACGGAGAATGACTCAGATTCGGTGTCACATGATCAAGAGGCCAAGAACTAGCTTCCATCACATTAGATATAGTTTAGTGGTCCCCGCATCTGCCTCACCTATGAGCATAATGTAAGGGTTGTATTTATGTCGCATGACACTGAATTGAGGGCCACTCCATTATCAAGTTGTATAATCCAACCTATATCATAATTCTCATGACTAAGAAAAATTTGCACGTACAACCCGATTGTTCATGGTTTAGGTGACCATGGCTATGCCCATAAGCACGTGGTCATATCATTGGGTGGTCATCAATGCCACCTAACTTCATGTAGTTGGTTGGCCTTGTGTGCATTTCGCAATCATATGGTTAAACAACTACATATACTCCACAATTGCATAGGATTAGGTGGCCATACATACGTCACATGCCCACATGATTAAGGGGCCAAACACGTATATCACACCCTCACACATCTAGAGTCTACATATTTGTTATAATTGAACATGTTTATGGGTTTAAACACATGTCATATGATCCTACTACATAGGGCCACACTCTAACCAAGGTGTTAAGTGGTGAAGGGCCGTGCACTCGTTATATAATTAGGTAATATAGGGCAGCAACACAATACAACCTATATCACATGTCAAGTGGTGAAGGGCTATACACACAACACAATTTCACATGATTCAAGATAACATACATTCAACACATAGAGATCACAAACTCTTGCCGAAGAGGGCCAATGGTTGGCCTAAACAAGGCTACCCCTGATGGGCCCACATGGCACCTTAACATTCTTGGGCCCACACATCAATGGAATTCACATGGGTTCTATGCGGTGGAGCTCATGGGGTTATGCATTCATCATACTTGTATCAATTGTAGGTTGTCCACGCACTACATGGTCACATGATTGTATACCGTCAATATATAGAAATTTTAACAAAGATCTGGACCATTCACATATCACATTTACAAATAATCTAATTTTCATAATTAATGGGCCACCAATCCATGGTGGGCCTGGGGCTTAAAATCAAGTCAATCTGTGGCACATGTGGGCCACACCACACACAAAAGTTGAGAGGATTACCCTCCATTAAAACATTCATAATTACTTGTTGGGCCACTGAGGCGTGGATCACAAATCCAGCCCATCCATTATGTGTGTCCCACTTGGTTAACGGGTCAGGCCAAGTTTCAGATGCATTCAGATTTCAAGTGGACCCCAACAAGTGATTTTATATCCTCGAGCTCCGAGTTGTACGAACGGTTCAAGGAGATCAAAGTTACATGGGTCCCAAAGTAATGTATTTATTATATCTACACTGTTCATCTATATTTAGAGATCATTTTAGAGCATTATCCAAACAAAAATGAATCATATCCAAAGATTATTTGGACCACACCACAAATAGTAGTGAAGATAATGATTTCACCGTTAAACAATTCACAGGGCCCAGCATAACGTTTATTTTCCATCCAATCTGTTCATAAGGTCACAAAGACCTAAATTAAGAGGAAGAACAAATTTCATATTGGTCCAAAACTTTTGTGACCCAAAAAGGGTTCCAATGGTAGACGTTCAATCTCCTGCTACTTTTGTAGTGTGGACCACTTGATAGTTAGATCTGTTTTATTTTTCTTCTCAAACCTTAAGACAAGCTCGCCAAATGGATGGATGGTTTGGATATAACACATACCTCATGATCAGACCCACAAACACTGCTGATTTATCCAGCTTCCTATTTTATTATTATTTATTTTTTTTATGGTGTGGGCCACCTGAGTTCCGTGTACGGCTGATTTTTGGGGTATCCCAATCTCTAAAGGGAACCCATCAAATGCACGATTTAGATGTCTGACATACATCACGGTGGGACTAGTGGTGGGGCCCACCGTCCCTGCCCATTCCAAGCAGCAGAAGCTGCAGCGTCCTCTGGACGCTAGACGTCAGCAGCCAGGGGCGTCAGCCCCTTGGCTGTATATATTTTTTTAAATTTTTTTAGTGTAGTTTTTCATAGGTAGGGCCCACATCAGGATGATCCACCCCATCTGTTAGATTCTATGACTCGTGACAGACCCAACAAGTCCAATATTCAACATTTTTGGTGAACAGAAACATCACAGCGACCCCTAACAATTTATCACTATTAAAATAACCATTTGATGGTGTGGCCTACTAGAGATTTGGATTGGCTTCATTTTTCGGCTAAAGGGCTAAAATAAGCTTGAAAATTGAATGGACAATGTGGATTAAATACATACATCATGGGTGGGGCCTGTTGTGGACCCACAGCCCCAACCCCTTAGAAAGCAACTGGGACGCTAGTTGCTGCAACGTCGCCTGGATGCTGGCAGCAACAACGTCCACCAATATTATTTTTATTTGTTTATTTATTATTATTTTTTTGTTTTCCTATTTGTGGTGTGGAGTGCACGTGTGTGCATGGTGGTGTGTGTGCGGCCAGCCCAATGGGCCACACTTTGGACGGTTTGGATGACATACAAAATTTTGGTGGGGCCCACTATCAATGGGTCCCACATAATGTCTATAACAAATTATTATTATTATTATTATTATCTTTTTTTTTTTGTATATTTCCCCCCATACATCCACACCATTAATCATATCATTATCATCATATCATCACCACTATTAATCATCTTTTTATATGTATTCTCCTATGCATCCACACCATTAATCACATCATTATCATCATATCATTACTACTATTAATCATCCAAATAATCAAGAAAGAAAACAAACCATAAGAGTGGAGGGGGTGTACTCGCCTTGATGGATTAGATGGATGGTTGAGATGGATGGAAGGGATGAGATTAATGGAATAGATGGCCCACCAAGATCGCTCCTCTCTCTCTCTCTCTTTTATTGTAGAAAATGGTGAAAATGCTAAGCGATGGAGGGGTATTTGTAGAGAAATGGATAAAATTTTGGTTAAGTTAGGCTAATGTGATTAATATTAGCTTAGGCTAGGATTATGAGAATTTATGCATGATTAGGAATTAATGGTGGATTAAAGGGGCATGGGATGACATGGTGTGATGATGTCATGCATAGGGTATGGTATGGAGAGAAGTTGACTTTGGGGAGCACATGAGAGAGGGATGGCATGGGAGGGTGACATCGTACACATGGGTAGAGATTCTCTCACCCATGTGTGGCATGTGCATGTGTGCATGGCATGTGTTGTGCACATGTGTGGGATGGAGTATATGGTGCCATGTGCACATGATACACTAACAATTCTTCATGGTGTATCTCGCTAACAGAGCGTCGTATAGACGCATAGGTGGTACCTACGCGATCGTGGCGATAGGGCGGTCGATATGAAATCGATTTCGAAGCCTTGGGGTTCCGGTCAGTTGGGTGTGCACTATGCACGGCTACTCCAGGTTTAACTAAGGGTATAGATCATCTTGCACATAAGTATGGAAAATGGTATGAAATGGACTAGGTGTTACATGAGATATGCCCATTCTTTAGGATTTATGGGACCTTATCGAGGTGTTCGATATCATTTGAATGAATTTTGTACAGGAAGGAAGCCTGCTAATAAGAAAGAACTCTTCAATTATCGTCATGCCCAGTTGCGAAATGTAATAGAACGGTGTTTCGGTCTTTTAAAAGGTCGATTTTCTATACTGTGTATAGCACCACAGTTCAAATTTATAACACAAGTTAAAATTATTATAGCTTGCTGTGTTGTGCACAACTTCATCCGTGTTTGTGGTCAAGATAGATTTGCTGAAGCGGTTGAGGATAATGAAGATAGTTCTGAGGAAATTTTTCCATCCCCTATAGACGTCACTAATGGTGATGAAGATCGCGCAATGTCTAGTGTGACAGATTGCGCGAGAGAGGAATGAGAAAAAAAGAGGGATGAGATTGCGGAGAGGATGTAGAATGACAGTCTTCCTTGGACGCGGCAATGACTATCAAGCCCCAGGCTCAGAAACCGGGCTCACAAAATTCTCGATCGTTGAATCCGGCGCCGACGGCCTCCAGTCTACCCCATTCTCAGCTCCTGGCACCCATATACCAAGTTCCGATCCTGAGATCCTACATGGAGGATTTTCAGCATAAATTTATTTCATGAGTATAACCATAAGCATAACCCACAAACAACAACCGACAACATCATGACAAATCCACTATGATAAAAAAAACTTTAAGTACAATGCATAAAAGAAAATACAATGGATAACAAAAGGTTCTGGAAGCTCAGTTGCACGTTCCTACTCCTGCTTAGCTATGTCCTAGCGTCACCTGCACGCAACGGTCATGCATAAGCTTATAGAAAGCTTAGAGGGTGGTGAAAGTGTGTGCGCAAGGTAGAAATGCAAGTATGTAATATTAGAGTAATGTGGAAATGTTGGTAAGTCCATGAATGATATCAGCCATACCAAGGCTATGCAATGCAATGGAAGGCCTACATAGCCAATGTCATATGCAAGATGCAGCTCAAGCATACCAATCCTCATCTGAATCCACATATCAATCCAGCTCATCTCTGGAGCATCATATATCATTACAGTTCTCACTCTGGACAATCACTAGGGTCGAGTACACTCTATGCCAGCTTGTCGTCCCTATCTGAGCGAGCGACTGGGTAAGTGGAAGAGACCTCACTATCCGCCTGCCAATATCGGGCCCGGTTCGTCAATACCGGGCACATTCCTCAAGCCGGTCAAACTCAACCTAGACATTGCCCTCTCACTTAGGCGGGTAAGGTCACACCCCCTTCCAGCCGACCACAACACAGTGGGAGATACAACCTACAGGTATACGACCCTCATGCGCTCATACATCTACTCGGTGTCGATGTTGGAGCATCCTCCTAGTACCATAAGGGTTCGGGGACTTTCATGCAAGGACATCATTGTACCCTAGTGCTTATAACCAAGTATTTCCAGTATCTAATACTGCCATCCATGATATGCCTGTGGAGGTCGTAACCCTGATGTCACTAAGGTACACGGTAACCATATCACCCAATGCAAGATGCATGAGTCATACAATCTAGTCATGCATCAATCCTGCCCGTACCGTGCGCTCATAAGGAACAACTTCGCCTATTAGGGAGTCTCATAAGCAATCTGCCATGGGCATAATGTTATGATCAATCACTCATCGTAACAAGCATGCATATGATGCGTATGGGCATGTATCATGATGCTATTCTAACACATACTCATAGTCAAAATCGATAATCGGCCTTTATATTAGGCGGGGTCCATAAAAGGACAATAGATCTGATCTATAACATGAAGATTAGTCCTCAACAGTGGATATACCAAATCTGATACCACAAATTCTTCAATCTATGGCAAGAGGTGATGATGCATACTCCTCATAATAAGGATGGGCCTAGATGGCCTACTCATATCGAGAATGGACCTAAGAACAAAGAGTGGGCTTCCGGGTTTGGGTACTTCTACTAGCATCAACGGGGGCCCAATAGTTTGGGTTTAGCCCAATAAGATGAGATGGGTTATACTAAAATCAATGAGGACCCAAAGGTTTGGGCTAGCCACTAAGGGAAGATGAGAATGGGCCTAAGGATGAGCCTAGGGAGGTTACAATGTGGGCCTTTAACCATCATTGCTCCCAAGGTAATGGACTTAGCAACGGGCCTTCGGGAGGCTTACAATGTGGACATTTAACCATCATTGCTCAAGGCATGGCCCATTTAGAGCCTATCTTGTAATGGGGGCCCATGGCCTTATACTAGCTAGGAAATGGATGGGCATCATAGACATTATTATATACATCATGGTGGGCTTACATATCTTAATGGCCTCACCACATGGGCCTCTCATATATCACATTGGGCCTCATCATATGGGCCTCTCATACATCACATTGGGCCTCACACATCAGCCTCACATACATCATAATGGGCCTCATCATAAGGGCCTCATATAAATCATATTGGGCCTCACACATCGGCCTCACATACATCACATTGGGCCTCACACATCGGCCTCACATACATCATAATGGGCCTTATGGGGCAGCCCATATGGTTCAAAAATACATGGACAACATGAATATAGAACATATACAACATGGTGGGCCTGCAAGATGGGCCCCACAAAATAGATAGTGTGTATGCAACACAGACATCACGACGGGCCTCATACATTCACAATGGGCCTCAAACAATCAGTAACTGGGACTGATAAAACACATACCTCTGATGGCCCTGAAAACTGATGGACGACAAGGATAAAACATATATATCATGGTTGGCCTCGGCCCAGCTGCTGCTGGACGTTGGTCCAGCAGCAAGTGAACATGCTATCATATGGGACTGGCTGTCTTGGTCCAAGCCCTAAAATGATTTGGAAACTGGGTGGACTGTGTGGATAAAACACATGCATCGGGTGGAGTCCCACCGTGTAAGACCCGTATCCTAGACCGTACCGTTCCATAGGCTTTCGCGGTCTTCCCGGTCAAATTTCGGCAACCTTCAACCCTTAACCGGCGTTGCGCGCGATCCTGATTCACACGCCGTCAACCCGAGTCGACTCAACCTAAGACTAGTACCAATGCGACCGCGCCGTCGCCGCGGTTCCGATGCCGCGACTCGTGCCCCAACCCGATACCCAAGCCAGGAGATGTGGGCCAGCGTTCAGTTCGAGGAAAACACCGCGCGTTGCAAATCCCAAGAGAATCTATCAAATCCATCACATCAATCACTTCACTTGTCAAAAGTACACCCATCACTCAACCCATTACTCTCCCCATGCCCAAGTACAAAAAGCAACCCAAAAAGTCAACATTCCCATCACCTCACCATCCCTCTCTCCCATCACTCCTCTTCCATCATTTATCTCTCTCATTTCTCCATTTTTCAAGCAAGCTCCCAAGAGCAATCGTCCATGGGTTCCATGGAGAGAAGCTAGGTGTGGCCCACTCTCTACCACCTAATCCCACCCTCCAAAATCAATCACAACCATTGAAATCGTACCTTTAAAGCTCTAACATGCATTAGCGGAAGAAAGAAGGCCGATCGGTGGGTGCTTATCTCTCTCTCTCTCTCTCTCTCTCTCTCTCTCTCTCTCCCTCTCTTTTCCTTTCCTTGCTGATGGCCCACCTTGATGTATGATCATGTTGTCCATCTAGCGGGACCGCAAACTGTCCAAATAGTGGGGCGCCCACTGCCCAGCAGCTGGACTGTCTTGCTGCCCAAACGAAGGGGAAAACACACATATTGGCTTGTACCCGGGGATCGTGTGGCCCACCTAAGTGGACCCTCCCATGACGTATTGTATTTGATCCCAACCGTCAACCCTCAGATCATTTGGATTTTGATCCAGTGGGCCAGATGCAGCTGGATAAACCGTTGACCAGCAATAGGACCGTTGGACAGGGATATGCTATCCCAGCTTTGTTTGGAGTGGGGTGGCCCACTGACGTCGACCCCACCTTGATGTAAGTTGCATCATCACCGTCCACTTGATGTAGGCCTAGATCCAGCGCTTGTGGGCTACACCGTTGCAGCAGCAGTGGAGGCGTGATCAGGGTGGTGCCTTGGATCTCCATACCACCTTGTTGCTGACCATTGGATGAAAGGAAAACACAAATACCAGCTTGTTCCTCAGCTGGTGGGCCACCCTCACGTGGACCCACCTGATGCACGTATTGCATCCTGACCGTCCAGACGCTGGGGTCTGGACGGAGGGAAAACAGAAATATCGGCTTGATTCCAAATGTCTTTGGTGGGCCACACTCACGTGGCCCCACCGTGATGTCTATGTAAATCCACACCGTCCAGATCAGGGTCCCACCTTGCACGTGTGAAACCCCACACCGTCCATCTGTTCTGACAACATCTGGACGGTGCCGTGGGACCCACCTTGATAGTGTGTTTGATCCAGCCGTCCACCTGGATTGGACGGTGATGGGTGGGGTCCTCTTGATATATTATTCTATACACGTCGTTCATCCATCTCAGGGCGTGGGGCACGCCACGATGTATGTGTCCTCCACGCCGTCCATCTGTTTATCCAAGCTGTCCAGCTATGTGGACGTGGACCCAACTTAAGCCATGTGATTCATCTACACCGTACGGTGCTGTGGGGCCTTGTATTGACGTATGTGTTTTGATCCACACCTGGTAATGTTTGGACGGTGCTGGACAGGTGGGTTGGCACTGTGGACACCAGCTATGATGTATATTTTGATCCACACCGTCCAGAATGTCTGGACGGTGCTGTGGACCCCACACTCAATGTATGTATTGTATATCTACACCGTCCAGTGGTCTGGACAGTGACACCCACCTTGATGTAAGTGTTCTATATCCACTCAGTCCATCCAGTAAAGGGACGTGAAACCCATCATGATGTAGTGCTTCGTCTGCACCATTTATATGTGGACCCCACTAGATGCATAGGTGGTATCTGCACACCGTCCATCTGTTTGGACATCAGCAAATTCTCTGGGCCCGATCATGCAGCATGTGTTTATCCAACCGCTCACCTGGCAGCAGGTGGGGCCCATTTTAATGTATGTATTTTGTATCTGGGCTGTCCATCTGCTGGATGGCCAGTAGTTTTTGCTGCCGCTGCAGTCGACGTCCGTAAGTTCTGTAGCCCACCGTTGATGAATGTGATGTATATCCTAGTCGTCCTTTATTCCGATAGGCATGGGGCCCACCTAGGATGTATGTATTGTTGCGGCACCGTCCATCTGAGGACGTCGGCCCTTATGTATGGGTTTTACCCTCACTATCTATAGGACGGTGGAAACCACTGTGATGTAGGTGTTTTATCTACACCATCCGTGGACCACCCATGATGTAGGTGTTATATCCACACCATCCACCGGTTCCAGATCATTTTAAGGCCCGGGCCTCAACGGCCAGGCCCAGATATGCAGTCAGCAAGGTCATATGATGCGGCCTAGTATGAGGCCCAATGTGACTTACGTGAGGGCCACCTGATGTATATGAGGCTCATTAGTGCGGCCCATCCATGAGGCCCATTATGATGTATTTTGGCCCATGTACGGGGCCCACATGTTTTGTATTTGAAGCCCATATGATGAGGCCCGACTTGATGTACACGATGCCCATTATAATGTGTATTAGGCCCTTATCTTGCAGCCCATTGTGACATGTATTAGGCCCATAACGCGTGGTCCTTTTGACGTATTCGAGGCCCAGATACGTAGCCCATTTGATGCATATGAGGCCCATGTGTTGGGCCCACATGTTGTGTATTTAACGCCCGAGTAGGGCCCACCTGTTGTGTATTCGAGGCCCATGGGTTGTGGCCAATTGTCATGTATTTGAGGCCCATGGGCGAGGCCCGATGTGATGTACGAGTGGCCGACACGTTGTGTATGAATCCCTTGTATGGGCCACTCCTTGGGAACAATGTTGGTTACATGTCCACATTGATGGGCAATGACGGTTGAAAGTCCTCATGTGACCTTCCCTTAGGCTTTGGTTAGGTCGATTACCGATTTCGATTGACTTGACCGATGTGCCGATTCTGACTATCGATCGGTGCGATTGTCATGACCGATTTGTTGATTTTGATTACCTTGACCGATTACCGATTTCGATTGACGATCGAGGCCGATTATCGTGACTAATTACCGATCGTGGCTGAATGCTGACTCTGCTTGTCGTGGCCGATTGACCAATTACCGATCGAGGCCGATTATCGATTGACGTGGCTGATTTCCGACTCTGCTTGTCGTGGCCGATTGACCGATTACCGATCGAGGCCGATTATCATGACCGATTACCGATCGTGGCCGATTATCGATTGACGTAGCTGCTTGCCGATTCTGCTTGTCATGGCCAATTGACCGATTACCGATCGAGGCCGATTATCGTGACTGATTACCGATCGTGGCTGAATGCCGACTCTGCTTGTCGTGGCCGATTGACCGATTACCGATCGAGGCCGATTATCGATTGACGTGGCTGATTTCCGACTCTGCTTGTCGTGGCCGATTGACCGATTGCCGATCGAGGCCGATTACCAATCGTGGCCGATTATCGATTGACGTGGCCAATTGTCGATTCTACTTATCGTGGCCGATTGGCCGATTACCGATCGAGGTAGGTTGCTGATGCCGGTTATTGATACTGATTATGAGTATGTGTTAGCATAGCATCATGATACATGCCCATACGCATCATCTGCATGTTTGTTATGGGATGTGGTTGATCATTGCATATGTCATTGAACATATTGTTATGAGACTCCCTGATAGGCGGAGGTTATCTCACATGAGCGCACGGTATGCGCAGGATTGATGCATGACTGGATTGTATGACTCATGCATCTTGCATTGTGTGCTGTGATTACTATACGCCCTAGCATCATCAGGGTCGTAGCCTCCACAGGTAGTTCGTGGATGGCTAGATGGGACACCGGAAATCTGTTCTACATGGGGTGCTATAGATATCCCTGGGTGAAAGTCCCTAAACCCTCTTGGTTCCAGAGGTTGCTCCAACGTCTAGACCGAGTGGATGCATGAGCGCATGAGGGCCATATACCGTTAGGCCGCGTCTCCCACTGTGTCGTGGTCGGTTGGAAGGGGGTACGGCCTTACCTGCCCGAGAGGAGGGGGCAATGCTAGGCTGAGTCTGACCAGCTCGAGGAATGAGTCCGCTATCGACAAGCCGGGCCCGATATTGGCAGGCGGATAGTGAGGTCTCTTCCACCCACCTTGTTGCGCGCGATGGGGCGGCAATCTGGTTTGGAGTGTAATAGACCCCGGTGATTTCTCAGAGAGGAACCGTACTGATATGTGGACTTATTGAGTAGGAGTTGCATGCTCATTCATCCATTCATTCACTATCCACTCGGGCTGGTGGTGCGCAACTAATTGTTGTGTACCTTCGTTATGGCAAGGATTTCGGTTGGGCGCGCGACTAACCTGAGATCAGGAGTTTACCACGTTGAGTCTGACTATCCAAATTCAGGTATGGGACTAGTTTGGATAGAAGTCCCTTGTGGTGGACCCCGTAGCCTGCGATACTACGTACTATCATCCCGACTTCACACTCCAGCATGGTCATTTCATTCGCATCGCATATTGCATTACATCCGCAGGCATATGACATTTTGGATTGTTATGTTCCTGTACTTATATAGCTTAGACGAACTTAGCATGATTTGCATATTGCCTTGCATCCTCAACATATAGTAGTTGGCTTACTGTCTTCGCATTGCATAGCTGATCTATCTTGCTCCCTCAGTATATTGGTTATTATATTTTTGCATCGCATAGCCTTGGTACGACTGATAGCATTCATGGACTTATAGATTGCTAGTATTTTCGCTTACTCTGATATCGTATGATTCATGATTTTGCCTGTATTACCAATGTTATATGATTTATGGCATTGTATTGCATTCTTGGCACTTACCTTGTGCACACACTTTCACCACCCACTAAGCTTTCTATAAGCTTATGCACGATAGATGCGTGCAGGTGACGTTGGGTTGCAGTAGTGACGATCTTGGAGCGTGCAGCGGTCTTCTAGAACTTGATTTTCAATATCATGTATTTCCCTTTCAGCATTGTATTCAAATAATTATATTAGTGGATATGTGATGATGATGTTGCCTTTGTGAATTGGGTAATCTTGTGGTTATGCTTATTATGAGTTAAATGTACATTGGAAAATCCTCCTTATAGGATCCCAGGATCGGAATCTGGCGTATGGACGTTAGGAGCCGAGAATGGGGTACTATGGAGGCTGTCGGCACCGGATTTGGCGATCGGGATTCCTGTGAATCCGATCTCCGGGTTTGGGGCGTGACACACCGTCCAGTAGTAGGACGATGAGGTTGAAACCCATACATTCATCAAGGTGGCCACCCAAATCACTGTCTAAAAATGGACGGTGTGAATGTACAACACATGATTATGGTGGGGTCCACGTCCCAGCTGGACGGTGGAGACCCCACATGTGTGGTGGGTCCCACCATCCAGAGACGGACGGCTAGATAAAACACATACCTCATGATCAGACCCAGAGAACTTGCTGACGTCAATATAGCAGCTATATAGCTGGTGGTCCCCACAGATGGATGGCGTGGCTGTAATACATACATAGAGGTGGGTCCCACCATCCAATAAACTGGATTGTGAGGATAAGACTCATACATCACGGTTGGCCCCATCAGATGGACGATGTTGATAAAACACATGCATCACGGTGGATTCCACCGTCCAGCAGACTGGACGGTGTTGATAAAACACATATCATCAAGGTGGGTCCTTGTGGTGGCCCACCAAAGTTTTGTATTTTCCTTCATCTAGGCCTGTCCCAATGGATAGGCAGCAAGATGGGCCTCACGAACGGACGGTCTGGATCAGGTGGGCCACATGCCATCATAAAGAGACAAAGAGAGAGAGAGAGAGAGAGAAGAGAGAGGAGAGAGAGAGAGGAGAGAGGAGAGAGAGAGAGAGAGAGAGGAGAGAGAGAGAGAGAGACGTGTGGAGGGGAGGGACTCTGCCACTATGAGACCTCCCTTTACTCAATACATTGCATACATCAAATGGGTCCCACCACATACGGGCCCTCAAATCATCAAAATCAATGGTGGAAATCCCTTTCCTACTAACAATGAAGATTCACCCACCGATTACACTTCTTCTTAGTTCCTTAGGATGCTAAGCTCCTTGGCTTCTTCTTTGATGGAGGTTGGTGAAGATTGGAGGGTTGAGATGAGAGATTAGGGGGTAGGAAGTGGGCCACACACTTGGGTTCTCTTCTCTCCTTAGAGCTTGGACGGTTACTCTCTTGGTTGCTTGAAAATGGTAGAGAGAATGAGAGGGAAAGAGGATGTGAAGGGATGAAAAGGGATGGGTTGTGTAAGAGAGGGATAGGTGGAGTGATGGGTTGTACTTGACTTGCACTTAATTGATTGATGTGATAGATTGAGTAGAGATTGTCTCAGGATTCGTAACGCACAACGTTTTCCTCAAAATATACGCGGGGCAACAACTCCTAGCCTGGGTATCTCATCGTTGCGCAAGACACGACTTTGGAATCGTGGTGATAGCGCTTTCGCTAGGGTACAAGTTTTGAGTCGAGTCGACTCAAATCTACTGGATGAGACTTACGGTTACGTAAAAACGCTGTTTACAGGTCGCGGGTTGCTTGAATTCGATGGGGAGGATCGCGGGGGTCTAAGGAACGGTACGGACTAGGATATGGGCCTTACAGCTCTCCCCTCCTAATAAAAATTTCATCCTTGAAATTTACTATCATGGAGAACAAAACAAGAAGGAAGAGAAAAATGGCATCGCATATATAGATATATCAATTAATATAATACAAAGCATAATCAAGCTAAAAAAAAGATGGGGATAACGCTCTCTAATCTCAACTTTGCGCTCCCAAGACGCCTCATCAGCACTTTGATGACCCCACTGCACCTTCACCAAGGGAATGACCTTGGTCTGGAGGACCTGCTCCTTCCGATCAAGGATGTGAACTAGCTGCTCAATGTAGGAAGCATCCTCACAGATGTTGAGGCATAAAATAAGCAAGGGAGTGAAGACGAGAAAAATCAAGAAATCAATTTGAAAGATCAAGAAATCAGCTTCAAGACCACTTTGCGCGGGTTCGCGCAAAGTGAAATGGTTGCGCCAGACCGCACAAAGTGAACGGTTTGCGCGAGGGATTATGAAGACAGTTTGCGCGGGGACTGATGGTTTGCGCGAGACCGCGCAAAGCATATCGTTTGCGCGTGTCCGCGCAAAGCATATGACGGTGGGATCAAAAAGGTTGGTTGATTATTTTGTCCCACATCGACCAGAACAGAGATTTCCATTGAAGAAAATGTCTATAAATACCCCGTTCCTCCTCTCAAAAGGGGTTCGAAGATTTTAGAAGTAAAAGAAAGACGAAAGAGAAGACAGAAGGTGCGGAGTATTGGACTCCTGCACTTTGCGCGACGGCGCACAAAGGAGTATTGGACTCCTGAAGTTTGCGCGGACCAGCGCAAAGTGGCACTGGGTTGATATAGTTTGGGCGGACCCGCGCAAAGCATATTATTTGCGCGGACCCGCGCAAACCGACTGTTGAACAGTCTATAACAGCAATGGGCTATTATGTTGTTAGAATGGCTAGAGTCTTCAAGTCTTCAGGTTCTTCTTGTTCAGGAGAAAAGGAAGAATCATCGACGAAAAGGCGTGTTCCTCCTAAGTTTCAGGAGATGACTGAAATAGCGCTGTTATGCTGCCGGAATCTCCGTCCTCTTGAAGACTATTGGTCGATTTATCTATTCCTCCTAAGTCATAGGAGATGATTGAGATTGGCGCTGTTATGCTGCCGAAATTTATATTTAACTGCGATAACTGTAACTTGCAATGAATTCTTTGTAAAATATCTTAGAATCAAGGGATACTTGAGGATGTAAATGAATTCAGAATCAATGAAGTGTGATGATTGTTTCTGTAATTATTTCATTGTTATGATTGAATAAGATAATTCCCAAATCAAATACTTTTGTTTTCTTGTCGAAACAAAATGGCGACTCTGCTGGGGACTTATATCTTATTTAACACTAACATTGGAAAGTTGCAAGACTCTCATTACTGTTTTTGGCGTCTTCCAGACGCCAAAATGGCGACTCTCAGTGGGAACATCCTCCCCTTCATCTCTAAGATAGTTTACTTAATTTTCCATATACTAATTTCGTGAATGTTTTGTTATTGAAGGTACCCAAATTCAATCACACTACATTGCTAATGGCTAACGTTACGAGAAAAGTGAACTTCCGATTCACCGCTACTGGATTTGTAATTGAATATGCGCCGAACCAAACTCCTGAGCATACGAAAGCAAGCACCACAAGCAGGCGCAAAGCGACTCAAGTAACAGTGGGAGTTATTTCCGTCTCACCTCAACCACAAGAAAGTGATGAGAATTGGACTTTGGTCCTGTCCAAGAAGACAAAAGCAAAGACTTTAAAGAACTGCAAAGAGAAAGTACTTGTACCAAGAACTGAGGGACCGGTCACGCGTAGCATAGCTAGAAGAAAACCTGAGCTCGTTCCTCTAGCAATTTATCCCGAACAAGCTACTTCGCAGTTCTCGTTGTGTGATTTTCCGGCTTTGGTTGCTCCAAAGACTAAATGGACAGAATCGCAGAAAGGCAAAGCACTGATGATAGGATCACCGATGCTTATGTCACCTCAAACAAGCTCGCCCATAACTGTATCACCCCGATCGGTTAAAAGCACGGGAAGTACACAAGAATCAAACGAGACTCCAATGTCTCCCCTCTTTATAAGTCCTGTTACGTCAACATACTCGCGTTTTACTCAAAAAATAGCTTCGACAAACAGTCAAGAGGCCGCAGTATATATGGCAGAAACGGGTCAAGGAAATAGGCCATCTACTGAAGAACGTGTTGATCAAATGGTAGAGGCACAAAGAGTGCTAATGGATGAATGCCGAAACCTCAGAGAAGCTCTGGCAACTCTGGCACATAATGTAACCCAAATAGTGGCTCCACCCATGATGGGGGCAACGAATGGACAAGAGAACCAACCTGAAGGCTCTCGTCCGCAAGAGATAGGATCACGAGGATCAGTTCCAGCAGCAAGAGCTATAACACAAGATGATGTAAGGCAAGTCGTCGAAGAAGCAGTCAGAATAGAAAGAGAGCGAGCGAATACCGGTCGTTTCAGATACCGAACACCCTACCCGAGAGAGGTAGAGGATGTTCCGTTTCCAGCCAATTTTAAGCATCCAGATTTCCAGAAATTTAATGGGGAAGGATCACCAGAAGAACACCTGATGCATTTCATCACCAGCATGGGAACTTCTCCACAATACCTCAATACTGTTTACGCTTATTTGGATCATCATTGACAAGTAAAGCTTTCAGGTGGTATTCAAATTAGCACCAGGATCTATACACACATGGGAAGAAATGCAAGATGCTTTCATGTCAACTTCTTCTCATCAGAACGCGATGTTAGTATCACAGAATTAGCTTCAGTACGACAGCGAGAAGGAGAACCAGTTGAAAAATTCATAGACAGATGGAAGACGCTGGGGGCATCGTGTAGGCAGTTGCCAGAAGAAAAGAAACAAGTCAAAATGTGTCTGAACTCTATGGAGACAGGAATTGCGTTCGGACTCACCAGCGCTGATATCGGAACCTTTCGCGATTTGGCTACCAAAGCCCATGCATTGGAATTAATGACTCGTAAGATGCCAGCATTTCATCATGAAACTGTCAGAAGAATACCTGGCAGGACAACCGTCAACACCATCGATCGGGATAAGAAAAATCAAGAGGTGAAGGGCTCAAGAGACAAAAGGCCGGAAGGAAAAGAAAACTGGAATCAATCAAGGGACAGATACGGTGGAAAAAAGCTTAGAATGCTCGATTCTCATGAAGGATTTGAGTTTGACAGAGAGGACGTGGTGCCTATGATGCAACAATTGTTAAAAGCAGGTACCCTGGAATTACCGGAACCGAAACGCCTTGAAGATGTGACAAGAACCCGAGAAAGAAACTTTTGCCGTTATCATCGTTTAGTGGGACATCCGACAGAAAATTGTTACACGTTAAAGTGCATCATACAGCAAATGATAAATAGAGGAGATATAATAACCAGCGAAAGCAAAGAAAAGAATACAAGGGCGACAGTAAATGTATTGTCAATTCAAGAAAAGACTCAAGGAATGAAAGAGAAGGGAGACCGAAGGCCGATAAGAAATGCGACAATGATTACGTTGCGATCAGGGAAGCAGATAACGAGTCCGATAAAGCAAAAAGCAGAATTATAAGGAAAGAATGACTGAAAAGCGAACATCAAGGATAGAAGTAGAAATGAAGATACAGCGACAAAAGGTGGTACGATCGTTTACGATGTAGTTAGTCACTTGAAAGGTATATCGGCACGTTTGAGTATTTATGATGCGCTCAAGTTATCAGAAGAGTTTCGACAGAGTTTGATTCAAGCACTGTCTGATCACGATATGAGAGAAACTTTACTGACAGAAATGAAGAATGAAAGAAGCAAAGACAAGGTAGATTGTCTACCAGTAATATCTTTTTCTGATGATGATTTAATTGGTGAAACAGAACATAACAGGCCATTGATGATAGAAGGGTACATTTGTGAAAAGAAGATAAAACGGATCATGATAGACAATGGGTCAGCAGTGAATCTTTTGCCACTCTCCATGATTACCAAATTGGGTTATCGCCGTTCAGATTTGCGCCCCAGCGGAATGATGATACAAGGGTTTAATCAAGATGGACAACGCGCGCTCGTTAAAATTACAGTAACATTGGAAGTAGGAGAATTAATCACTTCTGTTGTATGTCACGTTATAAATGCTGTGACGACATATAACCTTCTCTTGGGAAGGCCATGGATACATCAGTACAATATTGTACCTTCTACTCTACACCAATGTTTCAAATACTACAAGGATGGAATGCAGTGTAAGTAATAGCTGATGCGAAACCATATACAGAAGCTGAGTCTTTCTTTGCGGATGCTAGCTATTATAAATGTTTCTCCAAAGAAGCGGGAAATGATGATAGAAAGGGAATCTTGAAAGATGTCCAATAAATAAAGCTAGAGAAGAAAGGGCGGAGTCTTCTGAGACTACAGGAGCAAGGAAAAAGTTTTATTTTGTACCAAAGCGCCTGAGACAACCGGGACAACCGCCGTTGACATTGTTGTCGACAGAACAGTTGAAAGTCTTACAGTCCAATTACACGATGCCCTTACCCAATATCGAAAGATGTAAGCCATTTGCAGCCGCCCCAGGCACATTTCAAGTCAGAGCCAGTGCTAAATATCCTGAAGCAATAAAGTTCCACGTTGCAGCAGAGGTGAAGAATGAAAACACAAGCAATATATATCATGGAGAGTTAGCACCGCAGAATTTGAGAAAATACAGTGCAGTAAGCAAGAAAATCATGAGAAATATGGGTTTTGATTGTGACAAGCCCACTGGACTGAATCTTGGGAAAGGAATTCAAATCCCTCTCGAGTTAATCAAGAAAATGGAGAAAATTCCAAGGATTAGGAGCAGAATCATCAGTAAATATGGTATCAGTAGATATGACTCCAGCCGAACAGATGTCAGAACAAGATGCTAAGGTAGTTAAGTGTCCTGAAAACGCTCCAAGACAAATAGAAGACGGAGGGCAGCCGACGATAGATGGCTTGCGAGAAATAAATTTGGGGACAGCAGAAGAGTCAAGGAACACATTTATCAGTGTCAGTCTTTCAGATCAGGAATTTGAGAAATATGGCCAGCTTCTCAGAGAAAATAAAGACGTCTTCGCTTGGACATATGAAGAAATGCCAGGATTGGAACCTTCTGTAGCAATGCATCGATTAAATATTTCCAAAGAAAAGAAACCAGTAAAGCAAGCACAAAGGCGATTCCACCCAGACCTGATTCCATTAATCGAAAAAGAAGTAATAAATTAATAAAGGTTGGATTCGTCAGAGAAGTTAAATATCCTAAGTGGATATCAAACATTGTTCCGGTGAAAAAGAAAAATGGGCAGATTAGAGTATGCATCGACTTCAGAGATCTGAATGAAGCATGTCCAAAATGACTTCCCCTCCCGATAACAGAATTATTAATTGATAGCACTACTCAGTATGCTATTATGTCCTTTATGGACGGATACGCGGGTTATAATCAAATCAGGATGGCACCCGAAGATGAAGAGGCAACGGCTTTCAGAACACCGCTTGGAATTTATTGTTATAAAGTTATGCCTTTCGGTCTCAAAAATGCTGGGGCAACATATCAAAGGGCGATGAAAAACATTTTTCAAGATATGATGCATAAACATGTTGAATGTTATGTTGATGACTTGGTGGTCAGGTCAAGATCATCAAGAACATCGCGAACATTTAGCATCAGTTTTCCGTCGTCTCAGAAAGAAGCAACTAAAGATGAACCCTGCTAAGTGCGCATTTGGAGTATCTTCTGGCAAATTCCTTGGCTTTGTTGTGCGACATAGAGGGATCGAGATTGATCCAGAAAAAATTAAGGCTATTCAAAATATGCCGCCACCAACGACGTTGAAGGAATTAAAAAGCTTACAAGGAAAATTGGCATACATTCGCAGTTTCATTTCGAACCTCGCAGGAAGGTGTCAGCCATTTTCTCGGTTAATGAAGAAAGATACAGAATTTGTATGGGATCACGCCTGTCAAAATGCATTTGACTCAATCAAGGAATTATTAAGACAGCCGCTGGTGTTAACAGCTCCAATAAAAGGTAAGCCACTTATCTTATATACAGCTGCAGCTACAAATTCCTTGGGTGCTTTGTTAGCACAGGTGAACGAAGCCGGAAAAGAGACTGCTCTTTATTATCTAAGCCGAACATTGATGGGGGCAGAATGCAATTATTCTTCGATCGAAAAAGAATGTTTGGCGCTAATATTCGCTGTACAAAAATTGAGGCATTATTGTCTTTCCCATGATATAACTCTAATCTCAAGAGCAGATCCGATAAAATTTTTGATGACCAGGCCAATGTTATCAGGAAGACTAGCCAAGTGGATGTTATTGTTATCAGAATATACTATTTCATATAAACCGGCGAAAGCAGTAAAAGGGCAAGCTATGGCAGATTTCCTCGCAGCACATCCTATAGCAGAAAGTGAAGAAATTAATGACGAATTTCCAGATGAACAGGTTATATTGGCTGAATCTCAGAATCTTTGGCAAATGTATTTTGATGGTGCTGCTCGAATATCGGGAGCGGGGGCAGGAATAATATTCATTACACCTCAAGGCGATTTATTGCCATATTCCTTCACATTGGGCACCGCATGCACAAATAATGAAGCTGAATACATAGCTCTTATCATCGGAATGGAAATAGCCCAGCAAATGGAAATAAAATTATTGCATATCTTCGGAGATTCTAAATTGGTTATAAATCAATTGACAACAAAATTTGAAGTAAGGAAAGAAGAACTCCTACCCTATTATTGGAAGGCACAACGGTTGCTTGAACAGTTTTCTCATGTGGAAATTAAACACATACCGCGGTCGGAGAATACAAAGTAGATGCTTTAGCCGGTCTGGCAGCAGCTCTGTCCTGTACAAAACGAAGTCCTCTTCAGGTAACTATAGAAGAAAGAAGATTCCTGCCGTCTGCAGAGGTTATCGAAGAAACTGTAGAAATGTTTCCAATATCCTGTCTGGAGGTAATGACAAATGATTGGCGTCAGCCTTTTGTTGATTATCTCAAGTATAATATCTTGCCAGAAGATAATATACAAAGACAGCAGATTAAACAGCGATCGGGCAAATTTGTCATATGCAGCGAAGTGTTGTATAGAAAATCTTATAATGGAATGCTGTTAAGTGCTTAGACAATCAAGAAGCAAACCAAATGCTGCGGGAGGCACATTCAGGTGAATGTGGAGCACATCAAGCCGGCCGAAATTTATGCCATAGAGTGCATCGAATGGGTTATTATTGGCCTACTATGTTCAAAAATGCAATAGAATATGCAAAGCGGTGTCACGAATGTCAAATACACGGAGATGTAATACATGTTCCTCCAGAAGAATTACATCAGTCTGTTGCTTCCTGGCCTTTTTCAGCATGGGGACTCGACGTGATTGGTCCTATAAATCCCCCTTCATCAAAAGGAAAACAGTATATCCTGGCAGCAACAGACTATTTCTCCAAATGGACCGAAGCAGTCGCCTTGCGTAATGTTAAAGAACAGATGTGGTCAATTTCATTCGACATGCTATAATATATCGTCATGGTATTCCGAAAAAGATCGTCACTGATAATGACACCCCTTTTAAAAATAGAGGCATGGAAAAGTTGTGTCAGAAGTTCGGCATCCAGCATTCGTTTTCAACACCTTACTATCCTCCGGCCAATGGATTAGCTGAAGCATTTAACAAAACGATTATCAAAATAATCAAGAAAACGGTGACAGGTAATAAGCGTGAATGGGATGAAAAGTTACAAGAAGCATTATGGGCCTACAGAACTACTCATCGTATAGCAACAGGGGCGACACCTTATTCATTAATCTATGGAATAGAGGCAGTTATCCCAATCGAAATGCAGGTGGCATCACTCAGGATAGCAGTACATCAATCTATAACAGATGACGAAAATGCAAAAATAAGATTGAGAGAGTTAGATTTGCTCGATGAGAAACGTCTTGAAGCTCAGCAGCGGTTGCAGTCATATCAGGCCAGGATATCGGCTGCATTTGATAAACAGGTTAAATACCGCTCTTTCAAAAAAGGGGATATGGTGTTAATGCTAAAAAGACCTATAGTGATTACTCGCCGAACAGGGGGCAAGTTCGAGCCTAAATGGGATGGTCCATATGTAGTGAAAGAAGTATATTCCAATGGGGCATATAGAATCACAAATCAAGAGGGAAAGGATATCAGTAGACTTGTCAACACCCGATTCATCAAAAGATACTATCCTTAAAGATAGACATGTGGATTTTGATTCAGGATATTATCGGCATAATGAATCTGTATCAAAAGGGGGCAAGGATGAATAAGATCATGTTCATATATCAACAAGAGAAGCTGTGAAGAAAATTCACAAGCGCGTCAATTATCAAGCATCAAATCCGAAAATATGATCATCATCATCGCCAAACAAGTTTGACAAAATCAATATCATCTTGAAGATTCTCTTGAAGATACTGACAAAATTGATATATATCGCTTTACAAGGCATGGATCTTCTTGAAGATATTATCTCAAGTAGAAATATCTACTACTGCTATATTGGCAATGATGATGATCATAGATATTATTGCCTTACAAGTTAAAGGGGCAGTATAGCCAAGCCAAATCCTAAAAGAGCTAAATTGAGTAGAATCAAAAAGATCAAGCTCTAAAAAAAAAAAAAAAAAAAAAAAAAAAAACGCTCTCAAAGGATCAAGCTCTAAAAAGAGCCGGCCAACTATACATAAGACCTATGAAGATCGCCATTCGGGCAGCGGCGAGGAGTCAGTGGCCCTAAAAAGCCCGTGAAGACCATTGTGCTCACCCATGCGGGCAGCTGACGAAGTCAAGGATTCAAAGCCTAAAAGGCCATAAATCTGCGAAGACTAGTCACCGTAACTCCCATGCCGTCTGTATAGCTTCCGGCAGCGCCACGGGGAACGGATGAAAATGCCCTCCTGTGAATGGGCTCGACCTTGCAGACGAAGAAAACAGGGGCCGCAGTGCGAGCTTTATGCCAACCGTGCGTAAGACCCTCCAGATCTAGGGTTTGATTTCAGTAGTAACTCGTGAGGAAGGGCTTAAACCTACTCATTGATGGACTGGCGACCCTAGATTTGGTGCCCGAAGGTAGCCTTGCGAGCCCTGCGAACTCTAGAGAGTTACCGTGGCCAACCCTGTGCGTAAAACCAACAGTTCACCGCCCGGTAGCGTCAATGGGCCCTCTGATGGACCTTGGCCGTGAGCTCAAGGCAGTGAAAAGCCCAAAAGCGAACTCTAGAGAGTTACAGTGGCCATCACATAAGACCCATAAATGCTCCACTACTCATGAGCTTAAACTGTGTGTGTGCGCACGCTCCACTACTCATGAGCTTAAACTGTGTGTGGCTAATTAAATTGAAACTTAGTACCGCCAATTTAAATACTCATAGAGAATCCCGCACTAACAAAGCATAAAAGGTTTAGAAATTTTAAAGGATGTAATGAAATTATTATATAAAGTACGAATATAATTTAATAATGTTAGTATAAATATCATTAACATACAATGAGAAAATGCTATTATAAACATCTCAAAATGCTTTCATAAAAAAAAAACATGTCCAAAAAACATGAAAACAAAATAAAAAAATAAAAAATCACATGTTCAAAATTACATGTTTTAAAGATCTTCTGTAATTCCCACTGCTTCCGAATATCTGCGCAAATCTTCTTTTAACAGTGCCTGGGCTATATCATGTTTAGATTTTTCTTCAAGAATAAGTTTCACTTGATCAGGGACGCCAGCAAGTTTGTTCTCCAGAGAAGCGATCATTCCTTTACTTCGAAGTTGCGCGGATTTTTCAAAATTAATAGATTGAACATTCGCCTATATCCTTTCTTCAACATCTTGAATGATCAAGGCTTTTTCATGATTCCTTCTCTCCAGTTGAGAAATTTCTTCCTTCAGGGCTGCAATACGATCTTGGATAGTCTTATTTTCATCCATATGAATCTTTAATTGATCTTGAAGAATCATATGCTCTTGTTCAAGTCTAGAAATTGATGAAGCTGTCAGAGAGGCTTGTTCTTGAGATGAAGCCAGCTGCTTCCTGTACTCTAAAATCTCAGGGGCAATTGTAACGTTCTCTACCGACGCCAGAGAAATTACTGAATCGCGAAACTTGAGGAGTGAATCACGCAAAGGAGATATATTGAGTCTAGCCATCTTGGCAGAGCTCTCCAAAATCTCTATAGCAACATCCAAATCCAACCATTGATCGGGATTTCTGAAGATATGGATTATTGCTAACAAAGAATGTTTCACCATAAGCATTTTATGGACAGGGATTTTTGCAAAGGATGACAATTCAGAAGTAGTGGCCACAGAATCAGAACTGGCCGCACCACTGCAAGGATGAGTTCCTATAATAAAAGAAGAAAGATATTCAAAATATTATTATGAAATATGTGGTCGTGAATGAAGATAATCAGTGCATAAATATGTACCTGTCACCTGGATATGACCTACAGAGGCAGAAGCTCCCTGAGTCATGGAAAGACCGAGTTCCACCATATCAGCAAAAGATGGTGCTCTAGCTTCTGTGCTTGAATCTCTGGTAGTCGGAGTTGACAAGTCTGTAGTCTCTGTGGGAAATATGATTTCACGAGCCACTACTCTCTGCACTACCAATGGAATTATGGGTGCTTTTGATGGAGTTACCACAAGAGGGTTCATTGAAGAGATAGCACCTATTTCTGTAACTTGGGCGCCTAAAAAGGGAGACGCAATGATTTTAAATAATAGTTTTTAAAATAAAAATATGCATATGAAAATTTCCTTTACCTGGTGAATACCCATATTCTCCATAATCTAAAAGATCCTCGTCATCTTTCTCAGCTGTAGGAGATTTAGCAGGAACATTGGCGCCAGGAGAAGTCTTAGCAATTGCAGGGGAAGATTCCATCTCAACTTCTTTCACAGCTGTTTCCTCTTCTTCGCCAATATCAACTTCACCTTCTTCAAA
Organism: Magnolia officinalis; assembly: GCA_021015155.1. Taxonomy (NCBI): domain Eukaryota; kingdom Viridiplantae; phylum Streptophyta; class Magnoliopsida; order Magnoliales; family Magnoliaceae; genus Magnolia; species Magnolia officinalis. The sequence continues at coordinate 60,723,308 of JAJHSJ010000007.1, read as the reverse complement.
GTCATCATCTCTATCTTCACCACTATCGCTATCTCCGCTGGCTTCGTATTGTGAAGATTCAGTTGTATCTGATGATGAAGCTGAACTTTCATCTTCCAAATTTTCTTCATCAACTTCTTCAATAATAACCTGCTTCCCTTTGTAAGAAATGGGTTTGCTGCTCTCCGGTGCAGACTCTTGGACCATAGGGGAAGCAGATGCTTGGCGGGTCATTTCTGAAGGAATAGGGGATGATGTTTGCAAACGTGTTCTTGATCTAGTCATCGGAGAAGATGGACTAGGACCAAGGGGTTGTGGAGGAGATATGGAAGTACCAATAGCTGGTCCTTCTTGAACCTCTGCAGTCTCTACGGGAATTGGAGAAGATGTACCTACAGCATCGTCTGCGGCTTGGTTTGAAGAGTCCCGACGAGATTTCTCAAATTCTCTCAGATCTCCGTAAGCAAACCAGCCATCCAAAGTATTGATGGGCTTGATTTCACGGATGGGATCTTCCAATGATATCTTCCTACAAATTTCTCCGGGATGAGATGCATGGCTCTTTTCTGGAATATAGCCAATTCCGCTCTCTAAATTTCTGCCCTTCAGCCTGGGCGGATGAAGAAAGATAGAAGAATCCACTGGCAAGCATTTAACAACCAGGTATGATTGATGATCCCACCATCGCATCCAGCTATATGATGTACGGACTATGCGATCACAGCTTGGAATTATGAAGAGGGATCCAATGCAACCATTCAACAACTGTTTCCATATCATGGCCCAGTTAAGAGGACCAGTTCCATAGCAGCGCATTTTTCTGGTAACCAGCCCGTAGTCTTGTGGTACAGTTTGATCATAACCAAATTGACGAGCAAAACGACTAGGGTAGTAAGGTTCTCTCCAGAATTCTGTCCCTTCCCGAAGAGGCAAACTGCATGAGCGAATAGAAAAGAAGAAAGCTCTTTCTGCTGCAGTAAGTGTTTCGTTGTCCACCATATCTGTATCTTCGATGTAGCGATGTAGGCGGAAATGAAAGAAGTTTATCTGATCATCATCTCAAATTTTGTTGGCAACCCACTCATATGCTCTTTTTGCCATCGCTCTTTGCTGAAAGAACCAGAGTGGAAGGTGAGAAGGATGAGTATATGCTTGTTCCGGAGCTTCAAAAGTCCAGGGAAAATAAACTCCAAGCCACCCCGTAATATAATGCCAAGAAGTATGCGCAGACGAAGCTCCAAGAATTGGGTCTTTTATGTGGGTAGCTACTTCTCTAAGAGCCCTGTAGATAGAACATAATACGGGAGGAGCAAGAGAATATTTATGGCCCTCCGCTAAAGAACCAGCCACAACGAAGACACTGGGACGAACAACATCTGCCCACTTGGAGCTGGGCAATACGACCAAGCTTAGCCAGTAAGCCAAGAATGCTGCAAGCTCTCCGAAAGAACTATATTCTGGCTTTCTTCTTATTGCATCTCGAAGCTTCGTTAGTTCTTTAGAGTGGCAGTCGCGAAACCTTCAAAGAAAATAAGGAGGTTAATATGCAGGAATGGCTAAATAGCAAGAATACAAGGAGGAAGATCAGTTGTTGGATTGGTAAATACCTAAGACCCCTAGAGAAATGTGCTAGCCATTGCAGAGGGGGAATTTTGTGAAAGTTGGGAAATTTGCCCATCTCTTTGAATAACTCTATAGTAGTCTCAGAGATGGAAGGCTTGCGATCTGGAGAAGATACGAAGGCCAATTCTCTGTTTGTCGGAATGAATTCATCATAGAATTTGCCTGTTATTGTGAGACCGGCTATGCGATGAAGGTCCCAAAGTGATATGCTCATTTCACCATAAGGAAGATGGAAGGAGTTGGTTGTAGGCGACCAGTATTCAAGGAAGCCTTTCAGAATATTGGGTTCCCTATAGAAGTATTTGGAGGTCACTTCTATTGCATCATAAAGGCCGATCTTTGCAAGAGTGCTCGTATGCTTCAGCAATATAGCCTCCGCCCATTCAGAATAGTATCGACGAGCAGTTAACATGCCTCTGATGCGGAATTCTGCCTGTCCCCAGAGTTGCTCTCGATCTCTGAAGCGCTGTCGCACCGTCTCATAAAAATGAGAAGGAAAGAGATCATGAGGACTGTGGAAAGGAGCTAAGAAGATCATGGGATGAGCTTCTCCTATCCTTTGTCGCGGTTTCTGAGTTCGGATAGTTCCCTCCAGGATTCGGGGCTCTCTTGAGGTCCATGATTCAGTATACATTAATCTCTCGCCATGGATGTAATCTTTGGACTCGCAGTCTAGCATGGACTAATGGCGATATACCTTAATGGGAATGATTGTCATGCCCTCCGCATGAGGATTATCAAACTTCATAATACCTTCGACAACTCGTACTGAGTCCCACGAGTTTTGAAGCCTCTTCTTCTTGTGTTCCTTGATCTTTTCTGCAAATTCTTTCGCCTTATTGTGGTGAATTTTCTTTGGGCGAGAAGCAGGAGGAGTATCTTCACGGAGAGGTGCTCTCTCACTATCAGTCCTAATATGAGCGGTGGTCTTCAACCATTCATCCCAGTCATACTCTCTGCCATGCTTAGGCGGACATTTGATGTCTCCCAAAGATATAGATCTGTGAATGGGGGAAGGTAAAGATCTAATACGGTCAGAAAAGTCGAAAGTGGGAAGAACAGGTTCTTTGAAGTAAGCGGGATTTCTAGAAGTAGTCTTTGTCCGCTTAGCAGGAGGCTGATCAGAAGAAGGAGAGTTAGAAGGAGTTACAAGACGAGCCGTTTGTTTAACGCGAGCCATGAAAATAAGATAAAGGAAGTAAGAAAGGAAGAAGAGAGAAAATGGCTAAGTGTTGGAGACAGTTCAAAAAGAAAATTGGCTAAGTACAGAGTACTTTGCGCGGGGTCGCGCAAAGTATGCAGTTTGCGCGGAAAAACTTCAAGTTCAAAAGAAAATCGCGCAAAGTGAAACGGTTTGCGCGGGGTCGCGCAAAGTGGGAGGTTTGCGCGGAAGAAAATCGCCAGAGCAGAGTTTCAGCAGAGAACGGTTCGTAAAAATGACTAAGTAGTTGGACTATTTATAGCCTTTATGGCCGAGTACGGTACTCGACCAGAGCTTTGCGCGGGGTCGCGCAAACCCTGTAGAAGATAACTGGTTGATCCTTTTTCTTTGATTTTCAGAAAAAAAACAAAGAACGGATCAAGGGGGCATCTGTTGAGGCATAAAATAAGCAAGGGAGTGAAGACGAGAAAAATCAAGAAATCAATTTGAAAGATCAAGAAATCAGCTTCAAGACCACTTTGCGCGGGTTCGCGCAAAGTGAAATGGTTGCGCCAGACCGCGCAAAGTGAACGGTTTGCGCGGGGGATTATGAAGACAGTTTGCGCGGGGACTGATGGTTTGCGCGAGACCGCGCAAAGCATATCGTTTGCGCGTGTCCGCGCAAAGCATATGACGGTGGGATCAAAAAGGTTGGTTGATTATTTTGTCCCACATCGACCAGAACAGAGATTTCCATTGAAGAAAATATCTAAAATACCCGTTCCTCCTCTCAAAAGGGGTTCGAAGATTTTAGAAGTAAAAGAAAGACGAAAGAGAAGACAGAAGGTGCGGAGTATTGGACTCCTGCACTTTGCGCGACGGCGCACAAAGGAGTATTGGACTCCTGAAGTTTGCGCAGACCAGCGCAAAGTGGCACTGGGTTGATATAGTTTGGGCGGACCCGCGCAAAGCATATTGTTTGCGAGGACCCGCGCAAACCGACTGTTGAACAGTCTATAACAGCAATGGGCTATTATGTTGTTAGAATGGCTAGAGTCTTCAAGTCTTCAGGTTCTTCTTGTTCAGGAGAAAAGGAAGAATCATCGACGAAAAGGCGTGTTCCTCCTAAGTTTCAGGAGATGACTGAAATAGCGCTGTTATGCTGCCGGAATCTCCGTCCTCTTGAAGACTATTGGTCGATTTATCTATCCTCCTCCTAAGTCATAGAGATGATTGAGATTGGCGCTGTTATGTTGCCGAAATTTATATTTAACTGCGATAACTGTAACTTGTAATGAATTCTTTGTAAAATATCTTAGAATCAAGGGATACTTGAGGATGTAAATGAATTCAGAATCAATGAAGTGTGATGATTGTTTCTGTAATTATTTCATTGTTATGATTGAATAAGATAATTCCCAAATCAAATACTTTTGTTTTCTTGTCGAAACAACGACCTCAAGTGGCTGCTAATCAATCACAGGAATGGTTTCTGACTCACACTTCCGCAGCATCGAAACATGAAAAATGTTGTGAATGCTAGACAACTGAGAAGGTAAGGTGAGCCTATAGGCCACAGCGCTAATGTTCCCAGTGATATCAAAAGGTCCAATAAATCTTGGGGAAAGCTTGCCCTTCATTCCAAATCGAACTACACCCTTCATGGGTGAGACCTTGAGATACACTCTGTCCCCTACTGCAAACTCCAAGGGACGACACCGACGATCAGCAAAACTCTTCTGTTGGCTCTGAGCTGTGCGCATCCTCTGCCTAATGATATCGATGACCTCTGAGGTCTGCTGCACAAGCTCGGGACCTAGGAGACGCTGCTCTCTAACCTCGATCCAACAACTCAGAGATCTACATGGTCTGCCATATAATGCCTCGAAAGGAGCCATGCTAATGGTCGCCTAATAGCTGTTGTTATACGTGAACTTAGCCAAGCGCAAATGATCATCCCGACTACCTGAGAAATCGATCTCATAAGCTTTGAACATATCCTCAAGAATCTGGTTGACCCTCTCAGTCTGCCCATCGGGTCTGCAAATGATATACAGTGCTGAACTACAAACCAGACCCCATTGCCTTCTGAAAACTCTTCCGGAACTAAGATGTGAACCTTGGGTCTCGGTCGAAAATGATCGAAACTGGAACACCATGCAGTCTCACAATCTCATCAATGAATAATTTAGCAAGCCGGTCCATGGGCTAGGTCGCACGAATAGCGAGAAAATGTGCCGACTTCGTCAGGCAATCCACGACAACCCGGATGGCGTCATGACTGCACTGAGTCCTCAGCAAGCCTATAATGTAATCTGTGGATACGTGCTCCCACTTCCACATCGGGACGCTTAACGGCTGCAACGGACTAGTGGGTCTCTGATGATCGGCCTTGACATGCTGGCATATGTCACACTTGGCCACAAAACTGGCGATTTGACGCTTCATCCCTGCTCAGGAATACTGTCGCCTCATATCACGGTACATCTTCATCAAGCCAGGGTGGATAAAAAACCTCGATCGATGTGCCTCGATCATAAGATCTCTGCAAAACTCTGGAATATTCGGGACACATAATCGGCCTCTGAAGCGAGTCCACTATCAGAACCAATCTGACTGACTCTTAGATATCGCTTCTGCTCGATAACTCTGTAATGACTTGTCTTTTTGTTGAGCCTCAATCACCCTTACTGTAAGAGAAGGTTGAATTGATAGGCTCGATAACTACACGATAGAAGACTGCAGACCGATCTCGAAGTCATGCGCTGCAACATCCTCAAGCATCTTCCACTCCTGAATCATCATGTGTCACCAGGCCTCGTAGCTGACGGCTGAGGGCATCCGCCACTACGTTCACCTTGCCAGGGTGGTACTGCAGATCAAAATCATAGTCCTTCAGGAGCTCCATCCAACGTCTTTGCCTCATGTTCAACTCAGACTGAGAGAAGAGATACTTCAGGCTCTTGTGGCCGGAGAAGAGCTTGAACCTAACCCCATAAAGATAGTGTCTCCACACCTTCAGTACGAAGACGAATGCTGACAGCTCTAAATCATGCGCAGGGTAGTTTAGCTCATGGACCTTGAGCTGGCGAGATGCATAGGCCACTAGCTTCCCATGCCACATCAGAACAACACCCAAGCTAACATGCAAGGCATCGGTAAACACCACAAATCCATCACTCCCACAGGGAAGAGTGAGGACAAGAGCTGACGTGAGGCTGTCCTTCAGCTCCACAAATGTTCGCTCAGAGGCGTCACTGCACACAAACTCTGCGCCCTTCCAGGTTAACCTGGTCAATGGTGCTGCGATACTAGAGAATCCCTCGATAAAGCGTCGATAGTATCCTGCCAAGCCAAGAAAATTGTGGATCTCGGACGCGTTCGTGGGTTGGCCCCACTGACGCACTACATCTATCTTCGAGGGATCCACTGCGACATTCTCCCTCATCACCATGTGTAACGACCTGAAAAATTCCGTACAATGGCCCGAGTACCGCCTCGACCAGAAATCACTTAGGATTAAATCCTTTAGAAATTTGACAAAGTTAATTAAGTGCTAAACTAGATTAGCCATGAAATCCATTTGAATCGCTTTAAATACGATCTGCAAGACCCAAAACTTGTAGAATCATTGACGCTATATTACCCTAAAATCTAGGATCAAACTCATTACCCGACTGCTCTCGGGAGCACATTGAAACTCCGTATCAGGTCTAAACCGCACATCGGGAGTCCGAATAATACGAAGTTAAGGACTTAGGACCGCCTCTCTGGGCTTGACAACCATCTCGGAAATCAAATCTAGACAGTGTCCCACGGCTGTTCGCTTGAGTCCGGAGCGAGGAGTGTGAGAACGCTTATTTTTCTTTACAAATAAATATCTCAAATAGTAATCTGGCACGTGTTGCTTGCGGAAAATTTGTAAGCAACCAGACCATCAGAATCTGACCCAAATACACCCTCGGATCAGGAAAAATTTCATAAACATATTCATGTACTTTGAATTTCAGATCGAGATCCGCTGACCGTTGAACTGAAACTGGTCCGCCACGCGTGATCTGGGAATCCGACTGAAATGAAAACTTAACTCCACCTGAATCTAAGGTTGGTGAGCTTAAGTCCGACCTTTGGCTCATGGAGGCCTGCCAGAAGTCCTCCGTTGAGCTGAAACAAACCCGCTTTGGTTATAACCTAAGTATACCTTGACCTTAGGTCTACTTTGGTGAGTTTTCAGGCTATATAAGGACTTAGAACCCTCTCTCTCACAGCCATACGAATTTGAAAGAAAACCCTAGGAGAGAAGTGAGAAAAGATAGTGAAAGTGTGAGAGAAGTGAGAGAAACTCCCTACTACTATCCTCTGCCGCTACACAAGCTGCACCACCCCATTCTCATCGCTTTCCCGGCGATTCCGACTTCCTTTCTAGGTAAGAAACCCTAACCCTAATATGTTTTGGAGTTGTAAAGGTTGTAGGTTATGAAATAGCTAACCTATTTCACTCTATAGGTTACCAAACTGCCGAATACGGAAGCTTAACAAACCTATCGTATTTGTTACGATTCTACGGTAAAAGGTGAGGACTTTAAGTGTATAGGTTATGGTTTTCAACGCTTTCAATGTCAGATAATGATAGATTCATGATCTGCATGCAATTGCACATGTACAAAGTGCTGTCTGTTTTCCGTTTCGATTAAAGATGAAGAATATGAAATTTCACATACTTTAGGTATTTGTAGAAAGTACCGTATACGTATAAATTTTGGAAATGTGTTTGCCATGATTATTTGTTGTATGAATATATTATATATGGATAAAATACTGATTTGGCGAAAGGACTCGCCCTAATACGTGTTTTGCTAATATACACTACGTATGTTGAAATAGTGTATTCTAGAAAGTACAGTATACGTATAAATTTTGGAGATGTATTTGCTATGATTATTTGCTGTATGAACATATTATATATGCATAAAATACTGATTTGGCGAAAGGACTCACCCTAATACATGTTTTGCTAACACACACTATGTATGTTGAAATAGTGTATTCTAAGTGTTTGTGAAAATGCTTGTGAGAGTAAGTGCTTGGATGATAGTGCCTTAGGTAGGTGTTGAGATGGGATTCTCAATTACCTTAGAGACGTATATGATTTCCTCCATGTCGGTTGTTTACTTTAACCACTTACTTATGAAATATATGTGTTTGTATTTCCTGTTTACATGGTGCTTTATAACATGCTTTACGACATGCTTCTTATCATGCTTGAATTACTTTGTTCATCATGCTTTACTCTACATGCTCTAAATAAGGATTGATTGAGTTTGAGACTATGATTATAGTCTAGACAATCGGTACCGGACTTGAGATCGTGGTTGAGATTTATTTCGCCACGTAGGATGTGTTTGACGAACCCGAGTCGTACTTCAGTTGACGACAGTGGTTAGGCCATGCGAAGTGCATATGCAGTTCATGTCGTTCAGTTGATTGTGCGCTCGAGCTAGTCAGGCTCGTCAAGTAACCCGATATGTCTAATCTATGTTCACCATGTTTAGACGCTACTGCTTGAGCCTAGGGTACCAAACTTACCAGTGAAATCCCGTTAACCATGATACCTCGATCCGCTAAGACTCATGAGCCGGACATGATGGTATGAGACACCGTGGTCGAGCTGTCGGCCTACGCTGGGGCCACGTGCCTCCCCGTAGTGACCAGTGAGCAACCAGACTCGTGAGCCGATTATGGTGGTATGGGACACTATATTTGAGCTGTCGGCTTACACTGATTGGTGACGAGCCCTTTGTAGTGACCTCGAGCATACTCTCAATTTGCGGTGAGGCGACGAGTTTTACCGCAGTGTATAGAGTATGAACTAGGCCTGTATCAATTTAGTGATGAACCGTTAAAAAGGTGATGGGGGAGTGGTGTAACGAATGCATGTAATAGCCCTGGCAGCCTTTGCAGCGACCTAGAAACACACCATCGTATGAGATTAACTAGGATTGATGACCCTAGAATGGATCATGTTTGGGAATGATACAAGGGAAGTACCTTAGTTTCCCAATCTTGCTGTTTGAAAGGACTAATAACTACTCGATAATCATACTCATCGCCGCACTGCATGTGCCTGTTTGAAAGGAAGAACGCATGTCGCGAACGTAAGATGGTGTCACATGAGGGTGGTTTGGCAAGGGCATTCATCATGTCATTTCATACTTGCATTACATAAGAGTAGTTAGGATTGTTTGATTTTACTGCTTTATCATTACTGCTTTATCGTTACTGCTTGACTGAATTGATAACATGTTAACCTATGCTTTATTGTTCCACTGAGTTAGCTACTCACTCCCACATTACGGGACGATGTTGTACACACCAACCAGACTCTTTCTCAGGTGTAGATGATATGTCGATTCAGGAGGCTGAGCTAGACTACGATGAGGACTAGGACGAGTTCTCAAACATGCAGTACTCAGACGGCTTTGCTTAGGCTGACTGGATCGCGAGGATTTCAGGATTTATCTTTTTAGTTGTATTTTGACCTTTTGATTCAGAAACAATACATGTATATGGTTACTCAGTTAGTGTTCATACTCTGGAGATTGAGATGGTTTTGTTTCTTTACATACCTTATATATACAGTTTCAGTCTTCCGCTTGCCTTTATAAAATTGTTCTGGAGTATGAATTACTGTTTTGGTATAATCTCACTCATGTTTATTGCACTGACACAGAGAACATTCAATCATCATCATCTATGTTGCATAAGTGATGTTCTGGAACTCGAGCGTTGAGTTGCTACTCGACCCTCGAATTTCAGGGTGTTACACCATGTGAACGAGGAACTTCACCTCCTCCTGCCAAAACTCACACTTCTCCAGCTTCACATAGAGCTGGTAGGCATGGAGGGTCTGCAACGCAATCTCCAAATGCTACTTGTGGTTCCCACGAGTCCTCGAATAGATCAGAATGTCATTGATGAAGACTACAATAAACTGATTGATATAAGGATGGAAGACCTCATTCATCAACTGCATGAAGACCACGGGTGCATTGGTCAGTCCGAAGGACATGGCCTGAAACTCAAAGTGACATAACGCGTCTGAAAAGCTGTCTTTAGGATGTCCTCCTCTTGGACTCGAATCTGGTAATAACTGGACCACAAGTCAATGTTTGAAAAGAACTATGCACCCTGCAACTGATCAAATAAATCATCAATCCTTAGGAGCAGATACTTGTTCTTAATTGTGACCCGGTTGAGCTCGCGGTAATCCACGCAAAGCCTCAACGAGCCATCCTTCTTCCTGACGAATAGTACCGGCGCTCCCCGCGATGAACTGCTTGGATGAATGAAGCCTAGCTCACTCAACTCGTTCAACTGCTGCTGCATCTCCTGTAACTTCATCGATGCCATACGATACGGGGCCTTCGAGATAGCGAGGTACCAGGCACAAGGTCGATCTGAAACTCAATATGCCGGCGCAGCGGCAACCCCGAAATCTCCTGGAATACATCGGGGAAATTACAAACAACTGGCAGCTAATCAATGATCACTGCTACGGGCACTACTACGGCACACGACATCGAAGAAGATAACAGCTCTCCTTTGGGCTTGACAATGAATTAGAACTATGGCAAGCCGAGTATACAAAACGTGACTGTCCTCGCAGAGCAGTCCAAGACGGTGTGATACTCGACGAGCCAATCCATACCCAGGATGACGTCGAACTTTGACATTGGCAGCACAAACAAATTGGCGGGCAAGAAAGTCTCTCCTATCAAAACATGACAAGATGAATAGAAGCGACCTAACACTACGGTCTTCCCCAAGGGCATCGACATTAACAATCCCTCATGGGTAGACTCTATCGGTAATCCGATCGAATGGCAAAAACCCTCGGGCATAAAGGAGTGCGAAGCACTAGAATCAAACAATACTCGAGCGATGCATGTAAAGATGGGAAGAATATCCTTAACGACTCCTCCCGATGACTGCGGGTACTGCTGAGCTGCGTAGAACCTAGCCTGAGTTGGTTGGGGAGGTGTCTGTCCCCTCTGAGGTCTCTGTTACTGCTGTTGCTGTGGCTGGAACTGCTGCCTCGGCCGCTGAGGTCTCGGAGGTTGCTATGGTGCTCTCAGCTGCTGCTGTGGGGCCTCAGTGGTAGGGGCTGCTGTCGCTGCTACTGCTGCTGCTGTGGAGGCTGTTGCGGTGCTCTCGACTGCTGCTGCTGCGGTCAGAGACACTCCCACTTACAGTGTCCTATCCAACCACATCCAAAATAGGCACCTTAAAGCTACCTTTGAGGTGGTGTCGGGGGTACCGCTGGTGCTACTGGTGCTCTGACAGCTGGACGACCTATGTGCCTCTGCTGGGGGCGGTGCTGCTGATGTTGGGAGTCACTGGAGGGGGCCTACCTCTTTCAGTCTCCTCTACGATCACCGTCTCTCTACGAACTGGCCCAGTTTACCTCATAGATCTGAGCCCTCTGCACGACCTCCTCGAAATTCTGAAGCATATGGCCGATAACATCACCTCGGAGACCATATCGCAAGCCGTTCTCAAAAATGATGGGCCTTCCGCCCCTCATCATCAATCAAATATGGCGTAAACCTCGACAACGGCACAAAACGGGCTGCGTACTGTGCCACAGTCATATCTCCCTATACTAAAGTCTCAAACTCTAGCGCACGCTGCTGACGAATGTGGTTGGGAAAGAACTGCTAGTTAAACCGGTCGACAAAATCCTCCTAAGTCTAAATGAAATCAGGCCTTGCAGCACTGGCGACGGAGGTCCACCAATGCTCAGCCTCACCCTCAAGTATATATACCGTCAATGGGACCTGCTGCTAGGTAGTGCATCGCATGGTCTCGAACATCTTCTCCACTCGGGAGCGCTACCTCTTTTCTGCAGTCGGATTGGTCTCTCCATGGAATCCGGGGGATTGAACCGAAGAAAATCTCACAGTAGGGCTCTCACACTCTCTTGCTCTGCCTGCTCCGGGGTCTTAACGGAACGCCTGTCCTACCCATGGAGGGTGGCTATCACAGCATGGATCATCAGTTGTAACTGATCGATGCTAACTGATACTGTAGGGGCTGCGCTGGTCTTGAAAGGATGCACAGGATCTGCAGGGGTCTCAGGCGCAGGAACAAGAGGCTCAGGTGGGGGAGTGGGAACTGCGGAAGGTGGAGTGGGAGTCGCTGGCTTGCTCGGGCGCCTTATCTGGGCGGCATGACCTATAAAAAAGAACAAAGGTGCCTATTAAGCCTTGAAAACCCTCGAAGGCTCAGACATTAAGGAACTAAGCCAGAAAGTTACGCACTCATGACCTAATCGTCCTAAGCTCATAGTAGATAAGTAATGTTGTTCTAAGTTATTCCCAAGTTATGCTCTGATACCAACTTCTGTCACGTCCCAAACTTAGAAACTGGGCTCAAAAAATTCCTGATCACCGAATCCGGTGTCGACAGCCTCCGTAGTACCCTATTCTCGGCTCCTGGCACCCATATACCAGGTTCCGATCCTGAGACACTACAAGGAGAATTTTTAGCAAAAATTTGTTTCATAAGGAGCATAACCATAAGCATAACCCACAAACAACAACCAACAACATCATCACAAATCCACTATGATAAAAAACTTTAAGTATAATGCATAAAAGGAAATACAATGGATAACAAAAGGTTCTGAAAGCTCAGCTGCACACACTTGCTCCGCCTCAGCTATGTCCTAGGGTCACCTGCACGCAATGGTCGTGCATAAGTGTAACGCCCTGAAAATCGGGGGTCGAGCGTAAACACAACTCTCGAGTTCCAACGCATCACTTATGCAACAAAATGAATGATGATTGAATGTTGTCTGTAGTAGTGCATTGAACATGAGTGAGATTAAGCCAAAACAGTATATCATACTCCAGAGACAGTTATATTTGCAAGCGAAAGACTATGATAGATATATAAAATATATAAACTGTGGTGAGTCTCCAGAGTGTGATAATATTACCAGGTTAAAAAATTACAAGTACAATTCTAAAATATACCAAATGTGTAAGTGTAATGTCTTCTATCCCAAGTACCATAGCCCCGTCAATACAATACCAGGTCTTCATAGACCTGTCAGAGAGTTACATGTAGGAGAACTCCTCCTCAACATCATAGTAGTAGTCTGGCTCTGCTTCATAAGCATCGCCATCACCTGAAACTCAACAAATCTGGTTGGCGTGTACCACACTGTCCCGTAACGTGGGAGTGAGTGATCAACTTAGTGGAACAGTAAAGCATAGGTTAACATGTTATCAATTCAGTCAAGCAGTAATGATAAAGCAGTAAAATCAAACACTCCTAACTACTCTTATTAATGCGAGTATGAATGCAGTTATGAAGTATGCCCTCACCACACACACCCTAGTGCGACACCATCTTACGTTCGCGACATGCTTTCATCCCTCAGTGCTCCACATCTTATAGGCACATGCAATGCGATGATGAGTATGATTACCGAGTTGTTATTAGTCCATTTCAAACAGCAGTATTGGGAAACTAAGGTACCACCCTTGTATCATTCCCAAACATGATCCATTTTAGGGTCGTCAGTCCTAGTTAATCTCATACGATGGTGTGTTTCTATGTCGCTGTAAAGGCTGACAGAGCTGTTACACACAATGGTTACACCACTCCCCCATCACCTTTTTAACGGTTCATCACTAAGCTGATACAGGCCTAGTTCATACTCTATACACTGTGGCAAAACTCGTCGCCTCACTGCAAATTCAGAGTATGCTCAAGGTCACTACAAAGGGCTGACAGGGCGGTTGCTCGCATTCGTTGCACCACTCCCCCATCACCTTATCAATGTAGGCCGACAACACGAATATAGTGTCCCATACCATCATAATTGGCTCACGAGTCTGGTTGCTCACTAGTCACTACGGGGAGGCACATGGCCCTAGCGTAGGCCGACAGGTCGACCACGGTGTCCCATACCACCATGCCCGACTCATGAGTCTTAGCGGATCGAGGTACCATGGTTAACAGGATTTCATTGGTAAGTTTGGTTCCCTAGTTTCAAGCAGTAGCGTCCAAACATGGTGAACATACATTAGACATATCGGGTTACTTGACGAGCTCGACTAGCTCGAGCGCACAACAAGTTGGACGACATGAAGTGCATAAGTACTTTGTGTGGCCAACCACTATCACCAACCGAAGTACGACTCGGGTTCGTCGAACACATCTCATGTGGCGAATGAATCACAGCCACGAATTCAATCCCGTTACCGATTACCTGGACTATAATCATAGCCCCAAACACAATCAATCCTTATTCTGAAGCATATAGAGTAAAGCAGAATATACAAAGTAATTCAAGCATGTTATAAAGCACAAGATAAACAGGAAATACAAACACATATATTTCATGAGTAAGCGGTTCAATTAAACAAACAACATGAAGGAAATCATATACATCGCTAGGTAGCTGAGAATCCTATCTCAACACCACTATTAAATTTAGTTCATCACACAATTTTTCTCACTGGCATTTTATCAAACACTTAAACTACACCACTACAACATACATGGCGTATGTTGATTTCAACATAGAATAGGACAGATCCTCATGTCAAGGAGTTGTTGCATACACATCAATCATGTTCTTACATTCAATACATTTGGCAGGCATAAATCATAAATCCATATTTCTTTAGTCATTTCAACCAACACTTTAAACTACATACATCAACATACATGACGTATGTTGATCACATAGGTATAAGGCCAAATCCTTTCACTAGGGAGTTGCCCCAATTATAACTTACGCACCCACGATGGATAGTCATGGCAAGTAGGAATCCAAGTTCCATGTTCATTCAGTCATTTCCACAAACACTTGGGCTACACATTCTAGCATATGCCGTGGGGTGATTTAGGGCAAATCCTTTCGCCAAAGGGGTATCGCCTATACAACGATCATATATCCATGACAATTAGTCATGGCGAACACAAATGTGAATTCTATACTCATTCGGTCATTTTCACAAACACTTAGAATACACTATTTTAACATACATAGTGTATATTAGCAAAAACATGTATTAAGACGAACCCTTTCGCCAAATAAGTATTTTATCCATACATAATATATTCATACAACAAATAATCATGACAAACACATTTTCAAAATTTATACGTATATAGTACTTTCTACAAATACCTAGAATATGTAAAATTCCATATTCCTCGTCTTTAATCAAAACGGAAAACAGACAGCACTTTGTACATGTGCAATTGCATGCAGATCATGAATCTATCATTATCTGACATTGAAAGCATTGAAAACCATAACCTATACACCTAAAGTCCGCACCTTTTGTCGTAGAATCGTAACGAAGTCGATAGGTTTGCTAAGCTTTTGCATATGGCAGTTTGGCAACCTATAGAACGAAACAGGTTAGCTATTTCATAGCCTACAACTATCAAAACCCCAAAACAGGTTAGGGTTAGGGTTTCTTACCTAGAAACGACGCCAGAATCGTCGAAAAACCTATTAGAATGGAGCGGTTAAGCTTGTGCAGCGGCAGGGTAAAGTGGCAGGGAGATTCCCCCACTTCTCTCACACTCTCTCTCTTTTCTCTCTTCTCTCTCTAGGGTTTCTCTCAAATTCGTAGGGCTGTGAGGGAGAGGGTTCTAAGGTCCTTATATAGCCTAAAAACACTCTAAAATAGACTTATGGGCAAGGTATACTTAGGTTATAACCAAAGCGACCCTGTTTCAGCTCAACGGAGTACTTCTGGCGGGCCTTCTTGAGCCAAAGGTCAGACTTAAGCTCACTAACTCTGGATCTATGTTTGACTAAGTTTTCGTTTCAGTCGGAATTCCAGATCGCAAATGGCGGACCAGTTTCAGTTCAACGGTCAGTGGATCTCGATCGGAGATTCCAAGTACATGGATATGTTTGGGGAAATACCCCTGATCCGAGGGTGTAATTTGGTTTGATTCTGACGGTTTGGTTGCTTAAAACTGATCCGCAAGCGAGAGGTGCCAGATTTCATAAATTTCTAATTTATTTTGAATTAATTTCACATTTCTCACACTCTTCACTCTGGGCTCAAGCGAATTGCACTAGGACACTATCTAGATTTGATTTCTGAGATGGTTGTCAAGCCCAACAAGGCGGTCCTAATTCCTTAACTTCATGTTAATCGGACTTTTGACGTGGTGTCCAGATCTGATACAGAGTTTTGAGATGCTCCCGAGAGCAGACGGGTAATGAGATTGATCCTAGATTTTATGGTAACCTAGCGTCAATGATTCTACAAGTTTTGGGTCTTGCAGATCGTATTTAAAGTGATTGGTTCTAATTTCACAGGTATTCTAGTTTAACACTGGCTAATTCTCACCTAATTTCTAAAGGATTTAGTCTTGAGTAATTTCTGTCTGAGGTGATACCTGGGCCTTTGTAGTTTGTTTATAAAGTGATCCAAGTTATACTACTTGGCTAGTTTAAGATAGCGTCTAAGGTGAAAGTACTTAGAAAAATTGAATGAATAAGGTGGGGAAGGGTGGGATTTGTGAAAGAAATGGGTTAACAAGTGATTTTAGACTGTGGGATTGAGTTCTGACAAGTTAATAAGGTGTTAGGATTGACCCATTGCCTAAGGACGTTTAATCCTAAGTTGGCAAAAATTCGGGATGTTACAATCTATCCCCCTTAAAACAAAATTTCGTCCCCGAAATTGCCTAAAGGTAATAAGAAAAGATTTAATTATTTCTTTGCCTAAGTTTTATTGCGTAGGGTATATACTAGCCTGGTTCATTTTAGTCTACCCCCCTTAAAACTTATTTCTTTATCCCTTGCTTTTATCCTGATGGTTTGCTACAATGGATTTCTTTCCCTATTTGGAGTCCTGACTACAATCCCCAATTATTTAGAGTAAGATAGTTGTTTTCATTGTTTGACCAACACGGAGAGACGTTTATGGTGGGCTTAATCCCGAAACATCGATGATCTACCGGGCCAGGGTAAAAAGCTCATCGTATCCCTTCCGAATCCTGGTATCCTGGTCTTCTGCTCGGCCAAGCAGTGAGTTCGTTGGTAGTCGCCCAGGATTGAGAATTGGGTCATGCCGTGAATGTTTCGCAGTTTATATTTCAGTAACTCCATAGACCGATCACTCTAAAAACTTAGGGAATGCCCATCACAGAAAGGTTCAAATGTCCTATTTCTCGGGTTGCCCTTTAGGTCTTGGTCTAAGAGAGTCCTCGTTATTATCTACGTCCAAGGAAATGGTGAATCAAATTTTACTAGATCATCCTAAAACGGTTTCTCATAGTAGAACTTACTAGGGCTTCAATAATATTCGTATTCCACGAGCATAGTTTCGATCCTGGGCCAGTGGGGTAGGGTCCACCACGCTTTCGCTGCGCCACCTATATCAAAGAGGTGTATTGATTTGACCTAGCTACATCTATCGGTCTCTGACATTCTCTAATGTAACCGGTAGTTTAGTCTTAATTTAGGAGTAGTGGAAATGTAACATCCCGAATTTTTGCCAACCTGGGATTAGACGTCCTAGGGCAATGGGTTGATCCTAAGACCTTGTCAACTTGTCAAAACTCAATCCCACAGTCTAAAATTGCTCTTTAAACCATTTTCTTCACAAATCCCACCCTTCACTACCTTATGCTTTCAATTTTTCAAAGCACTTTCGCCCTAGACACTAACTTAAACTAGCTAAGTAGTAAAACTTGGATCACTTTATATACAAACTACAAAGGCCTAAGTACCATCTCAAGCAGAAAACAATTAGGATTAAATCCTTTAGAAATTTAACAAAGTTAACTAAGTGCAAAACTCGATTAGCCATGAAATCCGTTGGGATCGCTTTAAATACGATCTGCAAGACCCAAAACTTGCAAAATCAGTGACTCTAGGTTACTCTAAAGTTTAGAACCAAACTCATTTCCCGGCTGCTCTCGGGAATGAAATGAAACTTCGTATTAGGTCTAGGCCGCAACTCGGAAGTCTGATTAACACGAAGTTAAGGAACTAGGACCGCCTCACTGGGGTTGACAATCATCTCGAAAATCAGGTCCAGCCGATGTCCCACGGCCATTCGTTTGGATCCGGAGCGAGGGAGTGTGAAAAACACTATTCCCATTCCAAAATAAATATCAGGAATAGTGATCTGGCACCATTCGCTTGCGCATCAGTATTAAGCAACCAGACCGTCAGAATCAGACCAAATTACACCCTCGGATCAGGAAAAATTTTAGGAACATTTACATGTACTTGGAATTTCGGATCGTGGCCCACTGACCGTTGAACTGAAAGTGGTCTGCCACGTGCGATCTGGGAATCCGATCGAGTCGAAAACGTAATCCCACATAGATCCATGTGTGGTGAGCTTAAGTCTGATGTTTGACTCAATGAGGGCCACCAGAACCTCTCTTTTGAGCTGGAAAAGTGACGAAATACCTATATTAGCAGTAACCCTTGAACAGGAGTCTATTTCGGTGAGTTTTGAGACTATATAAGGACCTTAAACCCTCTCTCATGCCAGCCATACGAATTTGGGATTTGAGAGAGGGAAAAGAGAGAGGAAGTGAGGGAGAAGTGGGAGAACCTCCCTGCCGTCGTTCCCTGCCACCACACGGGCGGCACCATCCCTTTCTGGACGCTTTTCCGGCGTTTCCGGCGTCGTTTCTAGGTAAGAAACCCTAACCCTAATCTGTTTTGGGGTTTAGACTGTTGTAGGTTGTGAAATAGCTAACCTATTTCGTTCTATAGGTTGCCAAACTGCCGAATACGGAAGCTTAGCAAACCTATCGATTCCGTTGTGATTCTACGACAAAAGGTGCAGACTTTAGGTGTATAGGTTAGGGTTTTCAACGCTTTCAATGTCAGATAATGATAGATTCATGATCTGCATGTAATTGCACATGTACAAAGTGCTTTCCGTTTCCTGTTTCGATTAACGTTGTAGAATATGGAATTTCACATACTCTAGGTATACGTAGAAATACTGTATACGTATTTTTTTTGGAGAAATGTTTGACATGTTTATTTAATTTATGATTATACTATATATGGATAAAATACTAGTTTGGCGAAAGGAATCGCCGTAATACATGTTCACTTGTAAATGCTACGTATGTTGAAATTGTGTATTCTAGAAATACCGTATATGTGTAAGTTTTGGAAATGTAATTGTCATGATTATTTGTTGTATGATTATGGTATACATGGATAAAATACTCGTTTGGCTAAAGGATAACCCTAATACATGTTTTACTAACATACACCATGTATGTTGTAATAGTGTATTCTAAGTGTTTGTGGAAATGGCTGAATGAGTATAGAATTCTCATTCGTGCTCGCCATGACTAATTGTCATGGATTCATGATTGATGTATTGGCGATACCCCCTTTGACGAAAGGATTTGCCCTAAGTCACGCCACGGCCAATATACACTATATATGCTAAAATGTGTGGCCCAAGTGTTTGTGGAAATGACTGAATGGATATGGAACTTGGATTCCTGCTTGCCATGACTATCCGTCGTGGGTGTACGCGTGTTATGATTGGGGCAACTCCCTAGTGAAAGGATTTGGCCTAATGCCTATGTGATCGACATATGTCGTGTATGTTGATGTATGTTTGTTTAAGTGTTTCTTGAAATGTCTGAATGAGTAGTAGTTAGCAAATTGTAAAGTATAAGGGTGTTGAGATATGATTCTCAACCTCTTTTAACTATGTGTATGATCTCCTTTGATAGTTGTGTGATTAGGAATTGAACATGTACAAACGCATGCTTGTGTTGTGATTCATAACATGCTCAACTGCTTTATGATTTTAACTATGTAATGCATATGTTTAAATTTATATTTACGTTGTATGATCCGTCATGGGTGATGGGGGAGCGGAGCAACGAGTGCGTGCAACAGCCCTGGCAGCCCTAAACGGATAATACCAGACCTTGACTGTATGATTTGAATCCTGATCCATTACTGCTTTATCTATCTGCAATTGATTGTGTTTGGGGCTATGATTATGGCCTAGGCAATCGGTAACGGGATCGAACTCGTGGCTGAGATTCATTTGCCACGTGGGATGTGTTCGACGAACTCGAGTCGTGCGTTGCCTGTCGGCAGTGGCTAGGCCACACGAAGTTGTTTATGCACTTCATGTCGTGCAGCTCAACGGGCGATCGTGCTAGTCGAGCTCGTCAAGTAACCCGATCTGCCTTATGCATGTTCACCCTGTTTGGACGCTACTGCTTGAACCTAGGGTACCAAACTTACCAGTGAAACCCCTTTTAACCATGGTACCTCGATCCGCTAAGACGCATGAGCCAGGCATAGTGGTATGGGACACCGTGGTCGAGCTGTCGGCCTACGCTAGGGCCATGTGCCTCCCCGTTGTGACCATTGCGCAACCAGACTCGTGAGCCGAATATGGTGGTATGGGACACTGTATTCGAGCTGTCGATACTTACGGCGAGAGCCGAGTACGGTGAGACCTGTACTCGTGCTGACGGGCGACGAGTCCTCCGTAGTATCTTTGAGTATACTCCAAGGGTCTGTGATTGGCGACGAGTCTTTCACAACAACTAGAGTATGAGTGGAGCCGAGTAAGGTGAGACCTGTACTCGAGCTGACGGCTAGTGATTGAGCCGAGTACGGTGAGACCTGTACTCGAGCTGACGGTCAGCAATTGAGCCGCATACAGTGAGATCTGTATCCGTGCTGACGGGTGACGAGCCCTTTGTGATGCCTTCGCTAAGCCTCTCAAACCATAATGTCGTCTGAGATTAACTAGGATTGACGACTCTAGAATGGATCATGTTTGGGAATGATACAAGGGAGGTACCTTAGTTTCCCAATACTGCTGTTTGAAATGGACTAATAAAAACTTGGTAATCATGAGCATCATCGCACCGCATGTGCTTTGTAGATGTGGCGCACTGAGGGAGTAAGCATTCGCGAACGTAAGATGATGTCGCTTGAGGGTAGTTTGGCAAGGGCATACAGCATCATGTCATTTCACTCTCGCATTTAATAAGAATAGTTAAACTTGTTTGATTTGTACTGCTTTATCATTACTGCTTGATTGAATTGATAACATGTTAACCTATGCTTTACTGTTCCACTGAGTTGATCACTCACTCCCACGTTACAGGACGGTGTTGTACACACCAACCAGATTTGTTGAGTTTCAGGTGGTGGCGATGCTTGTGAAGCAGAGCCGGACTACTTCTATGATGATAGGAGGAATTCTCCTATCTGTATCTCTCTTGCAGGTCAATGAAGACCTGATATTGTATTGACGGGGCTATGGTACATGGGATAGGAGGCATTACACTTCCTCACATTTGGTACATTTTAGAACTGCACTTGTATTTATTTAACCTGGTAATGTTATCACACTCTGGAGACTCATCATAAGTTATATATTTTATCTATCTATCACAGTCTTCCGCTTACAAATTTAACTGTCTCTGGAGTATGATATGCTGTTTTGGCTTAATCTCACTCATGTTCAATGCATGAATACAGTCAACATTCAATCATCATTCATTTTGTTGCATAAGTGATGTTCTGGAACTCGGGAGTTGAGTTTATGTTCGACCCCCAATTTTCAGGGCGTTACAAGATGGTATCAGAGCATGATTTGGATTAAACCAGACCTGGGTTATGGTCACACGACGCACACTGACGCACTCTGACTTAGGAGGGAGCGACGGAACATAGAAACAGTCATAGGTATTCCGATTTTGCCAATCGGCGAAGTTCACTAAAGTCGAACGCCGAAATCAAGTCCGTATTCAACCATGGTCGCACGGGTCGACCTTAAAACATTCCTAAGTTGTCTATTAAAGATTCTAGATTACCCTAACCATTGAAGATAACTACTCCGAATCCTCGGAGCTTCTCTGTACTCCTCACAGAGACTTCTCAAATCCACGAGGAAAGAAAGCAGAAAATCAAAATTCAAATTCGAAACTGATTAATGAATGACTAAAACGAGTTCACAACCCTTTAAATAAGGATGCCAGGTAATGGGAAAGAAATCAGGAACAAACTACAACTAAAACTTCTAGAATTCGCGACTTACTATGGGTCGTGATGTCTACTAGTGGGTAAAGTTTTCGGTCAAAAATAGTAAGTGTCCTAAACGACTTCACCAAACCATTCTCCTAATTATTCTAAGCTCTTTACACGATGAGCGCAACTCCTAAAGCCCAACAGATGAAGAGTAATTAAAGTAAAACTACCATTTTTAGCAAAACGAAATTGAAACGGGGAAATGACCATCAATCGGGGGGTTTTCTCGCAATTCCGGGCTATGTAACCCGGCATAGCCGGGTTAGTTGGCTTCATTAGCTCGTTCTACCCTAAATTCATATATTTTACGTCAGATAACTCATTCCGGATTGCAAGTTACGTCCGGTTTAACCCGAAACTACCCGAAATTGAACGAACCGGATTCGGGGGCCTCCCCACTTAAATCCGATGGGACCCAGGGTCGAACCAGGGTGCGTTTGGCACCTTGGGACCATGGAGAACACACCCCACCCGCGGCGGCAGCCCACCGGCCACCTTGGACCGCGGTGGAACTGCGGTTCCGGCGGTGGACCGCGGTCAGGTGGGCCCTCTAGTGTGGGGCCGGGCCTGGGATGGGTCGGCCCGACCTCCCCTACCCCTTGGCACGTGCGGTTTTGGCTGGGGTTTGGGATTTTTAGGTCTGGAGCTCCCCTCTCTCTCAAACGCCCATCCAATCTCTCTTTTCCTCATATTCTTACTGTTTTCTCTTCAAATCGCCACTCCAATCGTCTCATTTCCCATTTTCGGTCATCACCCACTCCCTTCCATCGTTCACAGTAACACCCACCCTCTACCCTCTCCGTTTCCCTCATTTGGACTCCCACACGCCCACTTGGAGCTCAAAATCGGGCAAGCCCTCTAACCCATCCATTTTTTTCATTTTCCTTTCTTTCTTTCTTGTCAGTTGGGCCTCTACAACCCCTGATGAGAACCAAATCTATGGAGAACCAAACCTCCAGCCCTACCTCTCTCTCTCCATCACTTTTCATTCGCTTTTCCATGGCTCTATCCGAGCATGTACGACTATTCTCTTGGATGTCTAATCATCCATACTGTTGCCTCGTAGTTCACATGGGTTACTGTCTTAGGGTGCTTATGACTTCATGTTGATGGTTGTAGTTGTTGGTAGAATATTTTAGATATTTGAGGACGTTTAGGGCCCGTTCGGCCAATTGCATTAGGTGAGTTAGGGTGGATAGAATTGAAAAGGTAACAATAAATGTATGTGTAGGTATGGCCCTAGATTGGTTGTATCCCATATTTTCCAATGCCATGTTTGGAATGTATGCAATAAAGGGTATATCCCGGGTGTTCCTCTTACACTTAGGAGTTCCGATTCCTGGGATTTGGAAATCCCATCTCACACTTTCCGACACAAGGCTCATTTTCCAAAGCCTATACCATTAATTTTAATCCCCTCCCACCCTCCTACCAAACAAGTCACTTCTAATTCCAAGGTAGGATTAGTAATGCGGTCCCATTCAATACAACTTAAGACCACTTGCCAAATAGTGTTGAAGTGATAAAGTCCCTTGATATACATTAACCTACCGCACTCTGATAGCTTAAGCTTTTTGAGTAAATGGTTGTTTGACAAATAGACCCTCGGAGTTTTGGACCTAGAGCAGTGCTCCTAGATTTCGACAGACCTGACCGTAGAGGAAACCCAACAAATTAATAATGTGAACCTTAGGATCCTCTTAGCTGGTATGAGCATATGTGAAATGCTCGGGTGTAGTTAAATTCAACTATAGGCAACTCAGTTCCAATTAGACAACTTTGATCGTAAGTGACAAAACCCTTCCTTGTATTGGAAATGAAGTGAAATCATCTAGCGTAGAGGCATAGACTTTGAATATCAACTAGTGGATTACCGCTACGCATATGTTGAGCCTAGGCTGCTGATTAGACTAAGAAATATAAACGACTAACAATACTAAGATAATTGAGTGATGGACGTAGTTAGTTGGCTTGAATAGGTTGGAACGAGACCCCTTTCCTTTGTTGAATCCTCTCGATACCCATAGGTATCAATGTCATAGTACACATCGTTGATGAAAGGCAGACCAATGTATTTCCCATTTCATGTCAAGGATAGGTTATAAATTACACCTTGATCCGACTTATGGATCAGGACATAGCTCTTGAGCCTTGAGGGTGAAAATAAAATTTTAAGGGGGGTAGAACATTATGAGCCCAAGCTAGTTAGGTCACCTAATACACCTCTTTGATTTGGGTGGCGCAGCGGAAACGTGGTGGACCCTACCCCACTGGCCCAGGATCGAATCGGTGCTCAATGAATACGAACATTATAGAAGCCCTAGCAAGTTCTACTATGAGAACCCGTTTTAGGATGATTTAGTAAGATTTGATTCACCCTTTCCTTGGACATAGATAATATCGAGGACTCTTTTAGACTAAGACCTAAAGGGCAACCTTAAAATAAACAATTTGAGCCTTTCAATGATGGACATTCCCTACTCTTAGAGAGTGATCGGACTACGGAGTTACTGAAATATACAACTGCGAAACATTCGCGGCTTGACCCAATTCTCAATCCTGGGTGACTACCAGCGGACTCCCTGCTTGACCGAGCAGAAGACCAGGATCTACCAGGACTGGGAAGGGATACGATGAGCCTTCTACCCTGGTCAGGTAAATGATCGATGTATCGGGATCGAGCCCACTATTATCGTCTCTCCGTGTTGGTCAAACAATGAAAACAACTATCTTACTCTAAATTGTGGGAATTATCGTCAAGCCTCCAAATAGGTAAAGAAATAAATGGTAGCAAACCATCAGGGTATGATAAATGGATAGAGAAATAAGTTTTAAGGGGGGTAGACTAAAATGAATCAGCTGGTATATACCCTACCACGCGTATAAACTTGGAAATCAATCAGTCTTAGGCAAGTGAAATAATAGAAATCTTCCCTTATTACCCTTAGCCAATTTCGGGGACGAAATTTTGTTTTAAGGGGGGTAGATTGTAACATCCCGGATTTTTGCCAACCTGGGATTAGACGTCCTAGGGCAATGGGTTGATCCTAAGACCTTATCAACTTGTCAAAACTCAATCTCACAGTCTAAAATTGCTCTTTAAACCATTTTCTTCACAAATCCCACCCTTCACTACCTTATGCTTTCAATTTTTCAAAGCACTTTCGCCCTAGACACTAACTTAAACTAGCTAAGTAGTAAAACTTGGATCACTTTATATACAAACTACAAAGGCCTAAGTACCATCTCAAGCAGAAAACAATTAGGATTAAATCCTTTAGAAATTTAACAAAGTTAACTAAGTGCAAAACTCGATTAGCCATGAAATCCGTTGGGATCGCTTTAAATACGATCTGCAAGACCCAAAACTTGCAAAATCAGTGACTCTAGGTTACCCTAAAGTTTAGAACCAAACTCATTTCCCGGCTGCTCTCGGGAATGAAATGAAATTTCGTATTAGGTCTAGGCCGCACCTCGGAAGTCTGATTAACACGAAGTTAAGGAACTAGGACCGCTTCACTGGGCTTGACAATCATCTCGAAAATCAGGTCCAGCCGATGTCCCACGGCCATTCGTTTGGATCCGGAGCGAGGGAGTGTGAAAAACACTATTCCCATTCCAAAATAAATATCAGGAATAGTGATCTGGCACCATTCTCTTGCGCATCAGTATTAAGCAACCAGACCGTCAGAATCAGACCAAATTACACCCTCGGATCAGGAAAAATTTTAGGAACATTTACATGTACTTGGAATTTCGGATCGTGGCCCACTGACCGTTGAACTGAAAGTGGTCCGCCACGTGCGATCTGGGAATCCGATCGAGTCGAAAATGTAATCCCACATAGATCCATGTGTGGTGAGCTTAAGTCTGATGTTTGACTCAATGAGGGCCACCAGAACCTCTCTTTTGAGCTGGAAAAGTGACGAAATACCTATATTAGCAGTAACCCTTGAACAAGAGTCTATTTCGGTGAGTTTTGAGACTATATAAGGACCTTAAACCCTCTCTCATGGCAGCCATACGAATTTGAGATTTGAGAGAGGGAAAAGAGAGAGGAAGTGAGGGAGAAGTGGGAGAACCTCCCTGCCGTCGTTCCCTGCCACCACACGGGCTGCACCATCCCTTTCTGGACGCTTTTCCAGCGTTTTCGGCATCGTTTCTAGGTAAGAAACCCTAACCCTAATCTGTTTTGGGGTTTAGACTGTTGTAGGTTGTGAAATAGCTAACCTATTTCGTTTTATAGGTTGCCAAACTGCCGAATACGGAAGCTTAGCAAACCTATCGATTCCGTTGTGATTCTACGACAAAAGGTGCAGACTTTAGGTGTATAGGTTAGGGTTTTCAACGCTTTCAATGTCAGATAATGATAGATTCATGATCTGCATGCAATTGCACATGTACAAAGTGCTTTCCGTTTCCTGTTTCGATTAACGTTGTAGAATATGGAATTTCACATACTCTAGGTATACGTAGAAATACCGTATACGTATTTTTTTTGGAGAAATGTTTGACATGTTTATTTAATGTATGATTATACTATATATGGATAAAATACTAGTTTGGTGAAAGGAATCGCCGTAATACATGTTCACTTGTAAATGCTACGTATGTTGAAATTGTGTATTCTAGAAATACCGTATATGTGTAAGTTTTGGAAATATAATTGTCATGATTATTTGTTGTATGATTATGATATACATGGATAAAATACTTGTTTGGCTAAAGGATAACCCTAATACATGTTTTACTAACATACACCATGTATGTTGTATTAGTGTATTCTAAGTATTTGTGGAAATGGCTGAATGAGTATAGAATTCTCATTCGTGCTCGCCATGACTAATTGTCATGGATTCATGATTGATGTATTGGCAATACCCCCTTTGACGAAAGGATTTGCCCTAAGTCACGTTACGGCCAATATACACTATATATGCTAAAATGTGTGGCCCAAGTGTTTGTGGAAATGACTGAATGGATATGGAACTTGGATTCCTGCTTGCCATGACTATCCGTCGTGGGTGTACGCGTGTTATGATTGGGGCAACTCCCTAGTGAAAGGATTTGGCCTAATGCTTATGTGATCGACATATGTCGTGTATGTTGATGTATGTTTGTTTAAGTGTTTCTTGAAATGTCTGAATGAGTAGTAGTTAGCAAATTGTAAAGTATAAGGGTGTTGAGATATGATTCTCAACCTCTTTTAACTATGTGTATGATCTCCTTTGATAGTTGTGTGATTAGGAATTGAACATGTACAAACGCATGCTTGTGTTGTGATTCATAACATGCTCAACTGCTTTATGATTTTAACTATGTAATGCATATGTTTAAATTTATATTTACGTTGTATGATCCGTCATGGGTGATGGGGGAGCGGAGCAACGAGTACGTGCAACAGCCCTGGCAGCCCTAAACGGATAATACCAGACCTTGACTGTATGATTTGAATCCTGATCCATTACTGCTTTATCTATCTGCAATTGATTGTGTTTGGGGCTATGATTATGGCCCAGGCAATCGGTAACGGGATCGAACTCGTGGCTGAGATTCATTTGCCACGTGGGATGTGTTCGACGAACTCGAGTCGTGCGTTGCCTGTCGGCAGTGGCTAGGCCACACGAAGTTGTTTATGCACTTCATGTCGTGCAGCTCAACGGGCGATCGTGCTAGTCGAGCTCGTCAAGTAACCCGATCTGCCTTATACATGTTCACCCTGTTTGGACGCTACTGCTTGAACCTAGGGTACCAAACTTACCAGTGAAACCCCCTTTTAACCATGGTACCTCGATCCGCTAAGACACATGAGCCAGGCATGGTGGTATGGACACCGTGGTCGAGCTGTCGGCCTACGCTGGGGCCATGTGCCTCCCCGTAGTGACCATTGCGCAACCAGACTCGTGAGCCGAATATGGTGGTATGGGACACTGTATTCGAGCTGTCGATACTTACGGCGAGAGCCGAGTACGGTGAGACCTGTACTCGTGTTGACGGGCGACGAGTCCTCCGTAGTATCTTCGAGTATACTCCAAGGGTCTGTGATTGGCGACGAGTCTTTCACAGCAACTAGAGTATGAGTGGAGCCGAGTACGGTGAGACCTGTACTCGAGCTGACGGCTAGTGATTGAGCCGAGTACGGTGAGACCTATACTCGAGCTGACGGTCAGCAATTGAGCCGCATACAGTGAGATCTGTATCCGTGCTGATGGGTGACGAGCCCTTTGTGATGCCTTCGCTAAGCCTCTCAAACCATAATGTCGTATGAGATTAACTAGGATTGAACCCTAGAATGGATCATGTTTGGGAATGATACAGGGGAGGTACCTTAGTTTCCCAATACTGCTGTTTGAAATGGACTAATAAAAACTTGGTAATCATGAGCATCATCGCACCGCATGTTCTTTGTAGATGTGGCGCACTGAGGGAGTAAGCATTCGCGAACGTAAGATGATGTCGCTTGAGGGTGGTTTGGCAAGGGCATACAACATCATGTCATTTCACTCTCGCATTTAATAAGAATAGTTAAACTTGTTTGATTTGTACTGCTTTATCATTACTGCTTGATTGAATTGATAACATGTTAACCTATGCTTTACTGTTCCACTGAGTTGGTCACTCACTCCCACGTTACAGGACGGTGTTGTACACACCAACCAGATTTGTTGAGTTTCAGGTGGTGGCGATGCTTGTGAAGCAGAGCTGGACTACTTCTATGCTGATAGGAGGAATTCTCCTATCTGTATCTCTCTTGCAGGTCAATGAAGACCTGATATTGTATTGACGGGGCTATGGTACATGGGATAGGAGGCATTACACTTCCTCACATTTGGTACATTTTAGAACTGCACTTGTATTTATTTAACCTGGTAATGTTATCACACTCTGGAGACTCATCATAAGTTATATATTTTATCTATCTATCACAGTCTTCCGCTTGCAAATTTAACTGTCTCTGGAGTATGATATGCTGTTTTGGCTTAATCTCACTCATGTTCAATGCACGAATACAGTCAACATTCAATCATCATTCATTTTGTTGCATAAGTGATGTTCTGGAACTCGGGAGTTGAGTTTATGTTCGACCCCCGATTTTCAGGGCGTTACAGGAAATCCATAGGTGTAGTCCAAAGTCTATGCTCATACGCTAGATGATTTCACATCATTTCTATTACAGGAAGAGTTTTATCACTTAGGGTCAAACGTTGTCTAAATGGAATTGAGTTGTACGGACTTGAATTGAACTACGCTTGAGCACTACACACAGGCTTGTACCATCTAGGGAGGTTATAGGGTTCGTGTTATGATTTTATGGGATTCCCTATATTGTCAAATTCTTTGAAATCTAAAAGTACCAACTTTAAGTCCAAAACTCTAAGGGCCTATTTGTCAAACAACCATTTACTCTAAAAGCTTAAGCTATCAGAGTGTGGTGGGTTAATGTATATCAAGGGACTTTATCACTTCAACACTATTTGCCTGGTGGTCTTAAGTTGTATTAAATGGGACTGTATTGTTAATCCCTCTTCGGGATTGGGAATGACATGTTTGGTAGGAGGGTGGGTGGAATAAAAATTAATTTTATAGGCTTTGGAAAATGAGCTTGGTGTTGGAAAAGAGTGAGATGGGATTTCCAAATCCCAGGATAATGAATTTCTAAGTGGAATTTGAAAGGAAAATACGGGATTTACGTTTAACTGGATACATTCCAAACATAGTATCGGAAACCATGGGATACACCCAATCTAGGGGCCATACCTTACACATACATTTATTGTTACTTATACGATTTTATTCACCTAACTCATCTAATGCAGTTGGCCGAACGGGCCCTAAACATCCTCAAACATCTAAAACGTTTTACCAACTACTACACCCATCAACATGAAAACAAAAACACCCAAAGACGGTAACCCATGCAAACTACAGGACAACCATGGCCGTACAAGTTCAGATAGAGCCATGGAAAATGAGGATAAGGGAAAACGGGGGCTGGAGTTTTTGGTTCTCCACGGACTTGGGTCTCAACAGATGTTGTAAAGGCCCAAATGAAAGGAAAAAAATGTAGGAAATGAAGAAATGGAAGGGGTAGGGAGCTTACACGTTTTTTTGAGCTTCACATGGGGCATGCAAGGACCGAAATGAAAGGGAATGGAGAGGGTAGGGGGTAGGTTATGTTGTAAACATTGGAGGAGGATGAGTTCGGCAGGAAATGATGAAATGAGTGATTAGAGGGAAGGTTTGAGAGGGAAAACAACAAGTTGAAAAGGGAAAAGGGGGCTTAAAGGGTGAAATGAGAAAAAGGGGGGAAAACAAACCTAAAATAGGGGTCTCCCAGCAATTCCGCATGCACCACACGTGCCTAGGGGTCGGGTCGACCAAGACCAACACCGGCCCGACCTGACCGGCCCAACCTGACCGCGGTTGATCGCGGTGACCGCCGGCGCCGCACCACGCCACCACAGCTGGGCGGTGTTCACCATTCCCCCAAGGTGCCAAATGCACCCTGGGTCCACTTGGTTCTGTAAGTGTTATGGTCTCATGCTCCTTTGGTTGTCAAATTTTTATGTGCCAAAACGTCTATCTGTGTCCTGTACTTGTATGATCATTTATTGGAATTCAAGACACTTCAAGAAGCTACATGTTGAAGCCTCAAGGAGCTACATGTTGAAGCCTCAAGAAGCTACATGTTAAAGCCTCAAGAAGCTACATGTTGAAGCCTCAAGAAGCTACAATGTTGAAGTTCAAATCTAAAGAAACAACGCATGAAGTAGTTCTATGTTGATGAAGATCTCAAGCATGATATGGTTCAAGATCTCAAGCCTGATATGATTCAAATTATCTACATTCGTTGAATGGTTGAAGTTCAATGTCCATACGACATGGTTCAGGTTTGAATGACCTTAGGTTGACCCTTTAAGTAGGTCACTTTGGATACATTAATCAAATATTTATTTTATACAAGGTTGGTCTATTCTACGACCAGTCCTAGCTCTTGTTCGACCAGTCCTAGCATTGGTTCGACTAGTCCAAGAAATTCCACGACCAGTCCTAAGTAGTTGAAGATTTTTCAGAATTTTTGGTACGCCCACGACCAGTCCTGGAGGTCCTTCGACCGGTCGTAGGTGTGGCTTCGACTCGTCCACGACCAGTCGTGGAGCTACGACTTAAAGTCCAGCAACGAAATCACTGGTCCTACGACCAGTCGTAGGTATCTACGACCAGTCGTAGGTGACCCACGACCAGTCGTAGGGTACTCACGACCAGTCGTAGAATGGCTTTCAAAGATCGCGCTTATTTTTTCAAAAATCTATTAGAGCTACGACCAGTCGTAGGTTTCTAAGACCAGTCGTAGGACCGATTTCTGCTTCTATAAATTGAACACGAAATTCAGAGTTTTCACAACTTCAACTCCATTCGATTCAAGAATTTTCAAGTGATCACTCTGAGATAAGTCTGTGTTTATTTTAAGCTAGATTGTGCTTATTTAATATTCCTTTTTGCTAGCTTATTTAATTTGATTTTGTTTCTACATTCCAATCTTATTTGAAAAGAGGAATTATCTTATTCCTTCTTCTGGAATCAAAATCAAATATAGCTACGCCCAACGAGTTAAATCTAAAATCTATTAGAATTTAGAACCTTATGAATGTGAGTATTGGAAATTGAACTTTGACATTCAAATCATCTACTCCGATTGGTTCTACCGGGCTGCTACGAAAAAGGAGAAATCCAGGTATTTTACAATTCTGTAAAATTCATTTACTTTTGGTTTTGTTTGAGGTTAAGCCAGAAAAATCTCATTGTACTGGTTTTGTTTGAGGTTGAGCCAGAAAAATCTCATTGTATTGGTTGTCTGAGGAAAACCAGAAAACTCAGAAAAGAGGGGTTTTTGAATTGTGTAAGCCCAAGTGAAAAAGACACAATTGTAAAGGTTTTTGGTGAACCTGTGAAAACCTATTTGTTAGTGAACGCTAATATCCCCTGTGTGAGGATATTAGGAGTGGAGTAGCTTTTTGTGTGGCTGTTGGAAAACAGTTGGTGTACACACAAGCGAACCACTATAACTCTTTGACTTGTGGTTTGAATGCTTGCTTAATTTTCATATCTTTTATCATTCGATCTTGTGGAATGTACAAGTGGATGTGAATGTTGTAATTATTTACATTTCAAGCAAGTGTGGGGATTGTTGTAATAATTTAGATCTTACTTCTGCATTTAATTACAATTCCTTGCTATTTCATTTACTAATATTAATATTGAGTCCTTGATCCAAAAGAGGTTCTAGAAATATGGTTGTCCTACCATAAGCCCTTGTTGATTATGGTGTAAGGTTGTCCTTAGAACTGAATTTGCATCAATCTCTCGATACCTATTTATCAAGGTGATTTAAATTTAGCTTTGTGAATTGATTCATATTGTAAGGCTATTGGCTTATTTTATTTCCACTGATTTTATTTTAAATTTGGCATAGTCCTATTCACCCCCCCTCTAGGACATATAGCTTGGCCTTTTCAAGTGGTATCAAAGCCTAATAGCTCATTTTGTTGCTTTTTATTTGGATTTATTTCCTGAGCTAACGATCTAAGCTATATAAAAAGATGTCAAATTTTGATAGCCTTTCAGTTACTAGACCTCCTCCATTTGATGGCTCCAACTATGCCTATTGGAAAGCCAGAATGAGGATCTTCCTCAAATCAATGGATGAAAGTGTGTGGCAATCCACAGTGACTGAATGGAAACCTCCTATCATGGAAGTAACTGGTGTTGATGGTTCTAAATCTATGAAAATTACACCGTATTACCAATGGACCTCACTTCAGAAAAATGAGAGTAGTGCTAATGCTAAAGCACTAAATGCAATCACTTGCGCACTATCACCGGATGAGTTCAAAAGAATCATATCCTGTGATACTGCAAAGCAAGCTTGGGATATTTTAGAAATGACACACGAAGGTACATCAATTGTCAAGAAATCTAAAGTCCAACTCCTCACAACTAAATTTGAAGAAATTCATATGGAGGAAAATGAAATGTTTATGGACTTTTACACTAGATTGAATGACATTGTAAACTCAATGTGGGGTCTTGGCGATAAGATCCCAGAAAGTAAAGTGTGTGCAAAAATACTACGCTCTCTTCCTGAACGGTTCAATTCAAAGGTAACCGCAATCCAGGAACTTCGTGATACTGATAATATGAAGGTAGAGGAATTAGTTGGTTCTTTACAAACCTATGAATTAAGTTTTAAAGCTCCTAAAGGTAAATCTATTGCTTTGAAGTCATCTAAAAGTATTATTCAAGAAAATTCAGATTCAGAAAAGTCTGAAGATGATATGGCCCTTTTGGCGAAAAAGTTTTATAAGATTTTTCAAAAGTAAGAAAAGAGTTGATTTTCAAAAGGAAAATGAAAAGAAACGTTCCAAACCTAAGTCTAAAACTTGGAAATCATTGAAAGATAGTCAATGCTACAACTGTCAAGAATATGGGCATTTAGCAAACAAATGTCCTAAAAAGGACAGATTCAAAAGGAAGGGTATGTTGGCTACTTGGGATGAATCGTCTGATTCTGAAGCCTCTTCTGAGTCAGAAAATTCAGAAACCGAGTCGGGCAATGAACTTAAGGCCCTTATGACTCTAGCCAAGTTTACTTTTTCCGATCACGATGATTCAACTAGTGAAGAAAATTTGGATAGTGATCATGAATATGATGAAGATCTCCAAGATGCTTACAATGCCTTATATAAGGAAAGTTGTAAAATTGCTGTCAAACTTAAACTTCAAAAAGAAAAGTTTTATAAACTTAAAGAATGTTTTGAAACTCTTATTTTAGAAAAATCTCAAATTTCAGATAGTTTTGAAAAGTCTAAGTGTGATCTAGAATTCAAAACCTCCCTAATTGAAAATTTGAAATCTGAAAATGAGAAACTTAAAAATGAAGTATCTTCTCTTTTGAGTTTGAAGGACACATGGAGATATGCCCAAGGTGATCCAAAATTAGAAAAATTGTTATCTGGATCAAGAAAATGTGGCGATCGATCCGGGTTGGGTTATGATAAAAACACATCTCCTAAACAGAAGAATACTCCTTCCAATTTTGTGAAAGGAGAGACTTCTAACTCAAAAGGAAAAAGTACTAGTCAAGTTTTTTCTAAAAATACAAAAACTTTTCCTAAACCCAAAAGCAGCTATTTTAAAAATCAGATTCGAAACCCACTAGCTGAAAAAATTATTGATTTACTTAAGGAGCTATTAAAATCTAACTCAGTAGGTCACTCTTACAACTATAAACAAAAGAAGACCAATTATTCTCCTAAACCCAAAACAGTACTGAAATGGGTTCCTAAGGTTGCCTGTTTGGTTGCTCACACTGCTTTCAAAGCTACAAGCCATTCGAAATGGTACCTAGATAGTGGATGCTCCAGACATATGACAGGCGACAAAGCACTATTCACCGATCTTAAAGATATGATTGATGGGTCAGTTACATTTGGTGATGGTAGCAACTGCAAGATTATTGGCAAAGGTACGGTCCAACTCTATAACCTTCCCTTATTTAAAAACGTTTTATATGTTGAGGGTTTAAAACACAACCTGTTGAGCATATCTCAAATATGCGATAACAACCATAATGTTAAATTTTCTAATCAAGGTTGTGAAATTATAAATGAAAAGGGTTCTGTAATATTAACTGGTCGTAGAACTTCTGAAAACTGCTATATAATAAGCGATAGTAGCTCATCTAAACAAACGTGCTACATGGTCCATACCGATGAGACATAATTATAGCATAAACGCCTCGGACATGTACACTATCAAAATTTATACAGATTGAGCAAAGGAGAACTAATTAGAGGTCTACCTAAGATACAAAAAGTAGACAAGATTTGTGGTGAATGCCAGTATGGTAAACAAACTAGGAGCTCTCACAAAAAGGTGAACTACAATACCACCACAAGACCACTCGAGCTTCTCCACATGGATCTAATAGGACCAACAAGAACGGAAAGTCGAGGTGGCAAAAAGTACATCTTGGTTATTGTAGATGATTATACAAGATACACTTGGGTTTCATTCTTGAGGGACAAATCAGAAACCCTTGATGAAGTGAAAAAGATTATAAAACGGATTCAAACTGAAAAAAGTTCTCAAGTTAACAAGATCCGTAGTGATCATGGATCCGAATTCGAAAATAACGATTTTGAGAAATTCTGTAGCGATCAGGGAATATCACATGAATTCTCTGCACCTAAAACTCCTCAACAAAATGGAATTGTAGAGAGAAAGAATAGAGTGCTTCAAGAAATGGGAAATGTTATGTTAAATAGCATGAAGCTCCCTAGGAATCTCTGGGCTGATGCAGTGAATACAGCCTGCTACATTATTAACCGTGTTAATATCTGTAAATCTAATAATAAAACGGCTTATGAAATGTGGTTTGAGAAAAAACCTTCTATCAAATACTTTCGAGTTTTTGGCAGCAAGTGCTATATTTTGCGTGACCGTGAAAATTTGGGAAAATTCGACACTAAAAGTGACGAAGGGATCTTTTTAGGGTATTCTTTAAACAGTCGTGCATATCGTGTTCTGAACAACAGGACCGGTGTGATTCAAGAGTCAATAAATGTTGTGATTGACGATCTTTTTACACCTGTTCCTAGTTCAGATAATGATGAAGTGCTTATACTTGAAAAACAAGAAACTTCATCAAGTGAACCTAATTCTAAATTTAGGACTGTTAAAGATCATCCAACTTCTCAAATACTTGAAAACCCTCTCACTGGTGTGCGCACTCGTAGACAATTAGAGGACATATGTAACTACGTATGCTTTACATCCCAGATTGAACCAGTTAACGTAAAAGAAGCACTTTTGGATGAAAACTGGATTCTTGCGATGCAAGAAGAACTTAATCAGTTTGTCAGAAATGATGTTTGGTACCTTGTTCCTAGACCTAAAGATAAACATATTATTGGAACAAAATAGATTTTCAAAAACAAATCTGATGAACTTGGAAATATTATTCGAAATAAAGCAAGACTAGTTGTACAGGGATATACGCAAATTGAAGGTATTGATTATAATGAGACTTTTGCCCCTGTAGCTCGTCTTGAATCAATCAGACTTTTTATCTCCATTGCATGTTTTAGAAAGATTAAAATTTATCAAATGGATGTAAAGAGTGCCTTTCTGAATGGTGATTTACATGAAGAGGTATATGTTGAACAACCTACAGGGTTTGAAGATCCTAAATTTACTGATCATGTGTATCGTCTTAAGAAGGCTCTCTATGGTCTGAAACAAGCTCCCAGAGCATGGTATAAAAAACTGACTAAGTTTTTACTAAGTCATAATTTTCAGATGGGATGTGTTGATAAGACGCTCTTTGTTAAGAAACATAACGATGATATTCTAATGGTTCAAATATATGTTGACGATATTATTTATGGATCAACCTGTACTAATATGACTGTTGAGTTTGTAGATTTGATGAAGTCTAAATTCGAAATGAGCATGGTTGGAGAATTAAACTATTTCCTAGGGTTGCAAGTAAAACAACAACTTGATGGAATTTTTATCTCTCAAACCAAATATGCTCAGTGTTTAATCAAGAAATTTGGATTTGAGAAAGGTAAAAATTTTGATACTCCTATGAGTACAACTTTGAGACTCTCAAAAGACTCTGCAGGTAATGATGTGGATCCTAAATTGTATCGTAGTTTGATTGGTAGTTTACTTTATCTGACTGGAAGTAGACCAGATATCGCTTTGAGTGTTGGAATTTGTGCTCGTTATCAATCAAATCCTAAAGAATCACACTTAACTGTTGTTAAGCGGATTATGCGATATGTCGCAAGTTCTACTAAACTGGGTCTCTGGTATCCACATGAGACTAATGTTCAATTAGCCGGGTATGCAGATGCTGACTGGGCTGGAAACATTGATGATAGGAAATCAACCAGTGGTGGTTGTTTCTACATTAGAAATTGTCTTGTTTCTTGGTTTAGTAAGAAGCAAAGTTCTATATCGCTATCAACAGCTGAGGCTGAATACATTGCTGCTGGAAATGCATGTACTCAACTTGTTTGGATGAAACGAATGTTAAGCGATTATGGAATTACTCAGGATTCTATGATTTTATTTTGCGATAATTCCAGTGCAATAAATATCTCTAAAAATCCAGTTCAGCATTCACGTACTAAGCATATTGATATTAGATTTCATTACATTCGTGAATTAGTGGAAGAAAATGTAATATATTTAGATTACATTCCTACCGAGACTCAACTTGCGGACATTTTCACTAAACCGCTCGACAAAAGCAGGTTTAATAAATTAAAGTTTGATCTCGGTATGTGCAATTT
Source organism: Magnolia officinalis (assembly GCA_021015155.1). Lineage (NCBI taxonomy): Eukaryota > Viridiplantae > Streptophyta > Magnoliopsida > Magnoliales > Magnoliaceae > Magnolia > Magnolia officinalis. Next base: position 60,686,098 of record JAJHSJ010000007.1, on the reverse strand, counting down.
AAATTGAATTTGCATGATTTGGTGTATCATAATGTACAATAGTTTGATGATTTATTTGCTTAAATTTGAAAATTATTTAAAAAAATTGCAAATTTTAAGTCGTACTCGACCAGTCGTGAGTGTACTCCTATTATCTATTACTCAGGGGGAGTTAAGCTTCTCAGGGGTACCTATTACTCAGGGGGAGTTAAGCTTCTCAGGGGTAGTTATGGGAGAATGATGCTAGTTATTTCTTATCATATATATCTGTGCATGCTTCTCTATTGTTGAACTTGTTGTGAATATGTAGTGAGTACTTCGTTTCAAATTGAAGTATTATAATTTGGGTGTTTTGTCACAAATTTGACAAAGGGGGAGATTGTAAGTGTTATGGTCTCATGCTCCTTTGGTTGTCAAATTTTTATGTGCCAAAACGTCTATCTGTGTCCTGTACTTGTATGATCATTTATTGGAATTCAAGACACTTCAAGAAGCTACATGTTGAAGCCTCAAGGAGCTACATGTTGAAGCCTCAAGAAGCTACATGTTGAAGCCTCAAGAAGCTACATATTGAAGCCTCAAGAAGCTACATGTTGAAGCCTCAAGAAGCTACAATGTTGAAGTTCAAATCTAAAGAAACAACGCATGAAGTAGTTCTATGTTAATGAAGATCTCAAGCATGATATGGTTCAAGATCTCAAGCCTGATATGATTCAAATTATCTACATTCGTTGAATGGTTGAAGTTTAATGTCCATACGACATGGTTCAGGTTTGAATGACCTTAGGTTGACCCTTTAAGTAGGTCACTTTGGATACATTAATCAAATATTTATTTTACACAAGGTTGGTCTATTCTACGACCAGTCCTAGCTCTTGTTCAACCAGTCCTAGCATTGGTTCGACTAGTCTAAGAAATTCCACGACCAGTCCTAAGTAGTTGAAGATTTTTCAGAATTTTTGGTACGCCCACGACCAGTCCTGGAGGTCCTTCGACCGGTCGTAGGTGTGGCTTCGACTCATCCACGACCAGTCGTGGAGCTACGACTTAAAGTCCAGCAAAGAAATCACTGGTCCTACGACCAGTCATAGGTGACCCACGACCAGTCGTAGGGTACTCACGACCAGTCGTAGAACGGCTTTCAAAGATCGCGCTTATTTTTTCAAAAATCTGTTAGAGCTACGACCAGTCGTAGGTTTCTAAGACCAGTCGTATGACCGATTTCTGCTTCTATAAATTGAACACGAAATTCAGAGTTTTCACAACTTCAACTCCATTCGATTCAAGAATTTTCAAGTGATCACTCTGAGATAAGTCTGTGTTTATTTTAAGCTAGATTGTGCTTATTTAATATTCCTTTTTGCTAGCTTATTTAATTTGATTTTGTTTCTACATTCCAATCTTATTTGAAAAGAGGAATTATCTTATTCCTTCTTCTTGGAATCAAAATCAAATATAGCTACGCCCAACGAGTTAAATATAAAATCTATTAGAATTTAGAACCTTATGAATGTGAGTATTGGAAATTGAACTTTGACATTCAAATCATCTACTCCGATTGGTTCTACCGGGCTGCTACGAAAAAGGAGAAATCCAGGTATTTTACAATTCTGTAAAATTCATTTACTTTTGGTTTTGTTTGAGGTTAAGCCAGAAAAATCTCATTGTACTGGTTTTGTTTGAGGTTGAGCCAGAAAAATCTCATTGTATTGGTTGTCTGAGGAAAACCAGAAAACTCAGAAAAGAGGGGTTTTTGAATTGTGTAAGCCTAAGTGAAAAAGACACAATTGTAAAGGTTTTTGGTGAACCTGTGAAAACCTATTTGTTAGTGAACGCTAATATCCCCTGTGTGAGGATATTAGGAGTGGAGTAGCTTTTTGTGTGGCTGTTGGAAAACAGTTGGTGTACACACAAGCGAACCACTATAACTCTTTGACTTGTGGTTTGAATGCTTGCTTAATTTTCATATCTTTTATCATTCGATCTTGTGGAATGTACAAGTGGATGTGAATGTTGTAATTATTTACATTTCAAGCAAGTGTGGGGATTGTTGTAATAATTTAGATCTTACTTCTGCATTTAATTACAATTCCTTGCTATTTCATTTACTAATATTAATATTGAGTCCTTGATCCAAAAGAGGTTCTAGAAATAAGGTTGTCCTACCATAAGCCCTTGTTGATTATGGTGTAAGGTTGTCCTTAGAACTGAATTTGCATCAATCTCTCGATACCTATTTATCAAGGTGATTTAAATTTAGCTTTGTGAATTGATTCATATTGTAAGGCTATTGGCTTATTTTATTTTCGCTGATTTTATTTTAAATTTGGCATAGTCCTATTCACCCCCCCTCTAGGACATATAGCTTGGCCTTTTCAAGTTCTCCCCCGGATTGACGCGTGTGGCCCCCGACTCCGTTTCGAGTCGTTACGGGTTAAATCGGACGTATCTTGCAATTTAGAATGAGTTATTTGACGTAAAATATATGATTTTGGGGTAGAACGAGCTAACGAAGTCAACCAACCTGGCTATGTTGGGTTGCGCAGCCCGAAATTCTGAAAAAACCTTGGATCGATGGTCGTTTCCCAGTTTCAATTTTGTCTTTACTATAAATAGTAGTTTTAGTTTGATTACTCTTCATCCGTTGAGCTTTAGGAGTTGCGCCCAACGTGAAAAGAGCTTGGAATAATTAGGAGAACGGTTTGGTGAAGCCAAATAAGACACTTACTATTTTTGTCCGAAAACCTTGCGCACTAGTAGACATCACGACCTTATAGTAAGTCGCGAATTCTAGGAGTTTTAGTTGTATTTGTTTCTGATTTCTTTCTCATTACTTGGTATCCCTATTGAAAGGGTTGTGAACTCTTTTTTTTCATTCATTAACTCTTTTCTCGTAGATTCGAGAAGTCTCTGTGAGGAGTCCAGAGAAGCTCCGAGGATTCGGAGTAGTTATCGTCATCATGTTTATCCCGTATTCTACAGATTTTTAATGGTTGGGATGAGGTGGATTGTGATCTAGACTCATTAATAGACGGCTTAGGAATGTTTTAAGGTCGACCCGTGCGACTATGGTTGAATACAAACTCGATTTCGGCGTTCGTTTTCAGTGAACTAGCCATTGGACGGAACAGGGATGCCTAAGACTGTTTCTACATTGTTCTCGCACCCTCCTAAGTCAAAAGGCGTCAGCGTACGTCGTGGGAACATAACCCAGGTCCGGTTTAATCAAAATCATGCTCTGATACCATCTTGTAGCGCCCTGAAAATTGGGGGTCGAGCATAAACTCAACTCCCGAGTTCCAACGCATCACTTATGCAACAAAATGAATGATGATTGAATGTTGTCTGTAGTAGTGCATTGAACATGAGTGAGATTAAGCCAAAACAGCATATCATACTCCAGAGACAATTAAATTTGCAAGCGGAAGACTATGATAGATATATAAAATATATAAACTGTGGTGAGTCTCCAGAGTGTGATAATATTACCAGGTTAAATAATTACAAGTACAATTCTAAAATATACCAAATGTGTAAGTGTAACGTCTTCTATCCCAAGTACCATGGCCCCGTAAATATAATACCAGGTCTTCATAGACCTGTCAGAGAGTTACATGTAGGAGAACTCCTCAACATCATAGTAGTAGTCCGGCTCTGCTTCATAAGCATCGCCATTATCTGAAACTCAACAAATCAGGTTGGTGTGTACGACACCGTCCCGTAACGTGGGAGTGAGTGATCAACTCAGTGAAACAGTAAAGCATAGGTTAACATGTTATCAATTCAGTCAAGCAGTAATGATAAAGCAGTAAAATCAAACACTCCTAACTACTCTTATTAATGCGAGCATGGATGCAGTCATGATGTATGCCCTCACCACACACACCCTCGTGCGACACCATCTTACGTTCGTGGCATGCTTTCATCCTTAGTGCTCCACATCTTCTAGGCACATGCAATGCGATGATGAGTATGATTACCGAGTTGTTATTAGTCCATTTCAAACAGCAGTATTGGGAAACTAAGGTACCTCCCTTGTATCATTCCCAAACATGATCCATTCTAGGGTCGTCAGTCCTAGTTAATCTCATACGATGGTGTGTTTCTAGGTCGCTGCAAAGGCTGTTAGGGCTATTACACACAATGGTTACACCACTCCCCCATCACCTTTTTAACGGTTCATCACTAAGCTGATATTGGCCTAGTTCATAGTCTATACACTGCGGCAAAACTCGTCGCCTCACTGCAAATTCAGAGTATGCTCGAGGTCACTACAAAGGGCTGACAGGGCGGTTGCTCGCATTCGTTGCACCACTCCCCCATCACCTTATCAATGTAGGCCGACAGCACGAATATAGTGTCCCATACCATCATAATTGGTTCACGAGTCTGGTTGCTCACTGGTCACTACGAGGAGGCACATGACCCCAGCGTAGGCCGACAGCTCGACCACGGTGTCCCATATCACCATGCCCGACTCATGAGTCTTAGTGGATCGATGTACCATGGTTAATGGGATTTCACTGGTAAGTTTGGTACTCTAGGTTCAAGCAGTTGCGTCCAAACATGGTGAACATACATTAGACATATCGGGTTACTTGACGAGCTCGACTAGCTCGAGCGCACAACAAGTTGGACGACATGAAGTGCATAAGCACTTCGTGTGGCCAACCACTATCGCCAACCGAAGTAAGACTTGGGTTCGTCGAACACATCTCATGTGGCGAATGAATCACAGCCACGAATTCAATCCCGTTACCGATTGCCTGGACTATAATCATAGCCCCGAATACAATCAATCCTTATTCTGAAGCATATAGAGTAAAGCAGAATATACAAAGTAATTCAAGCATGTTATAAAGCACAAGATAAACAGGAAATACAAACACATATATTTCATGAGTAAGCGGTTAAATTAAACAAACAACAGAAATCATATACATTGCTAGGTAGCTGAGAATCCTATCTCAACACCACTATTAAATTTAGTTCATCACACAATTTTTCACACTGGCATTTTATCAAACACTTAAACTACACCACTACAACATACATGACGTATGTTGATTTCAACATAGAATAGGACAGATCCTCATGTCAAGGAGTTGTCGCATATACATCAATCATGTTCTTACATTCAATACATTTGGCAGGCATAAATCATAAATCCATATTTATTTAGTCATTTCAACCAACACTTTAAACTACATACATCAACATACATGACGTATGTTGATCACATAGGTATAAGGCCAAATCCTTTCACTAGGGAGTTGCCCCAATTATAACATGCGCACCCACGATGGATAGTCATGGCAAGTAGGAATCCAAGTTCCATGTTCATTCAGTCATTTCCATAAACACTTGGGCTACACATTATAACATATGCCGTCGCGTGATTTAGGGCAAATCCTTTCGCCAAAGGGGTATCGCCTATACAACGATCATATATCCATGACAATTAGTCATGGCGAACACGAATGTGAATTCTATACTCATTCGGTCATTTTCACAAACACTTAGAATACTCTATTTTAACATACATAGTGTATATTAGCAAAAACATGTATTAGGGCGAACCCTTTCGCCAAATAAGTATTTTATCCATATATAATATATTCATAAAACATATAATCATGGCAAACACATTTCCAAAATTTATACGTATATAGTAATTTCTACAAATACCTAGAATATGTAAAATTCCTTATTCCTCGTCTTTAATCAAAACGAAAAACAGATAGCACTTTGTACATGTGCAATTGCATGCAAATTATGAATCTATCATTATCTGACATTGAAAGTGTTGAAAACCATAACCTATACACCTAAAGTCTGCACCTTTTGTCGTATAATCGTAACGAAGTCGATAGGTTTGCTAAGCTTTTGCATATGGCAGTTTGGCAACCTATAGAACGAAATAGGTTAGCTATTTCATAACCTACAACTATCAGAACCCCAAAATAGGTTAGGGTTAGGGTTTCTTACCTAGAAACGATGTCGGAATCACCGGGAAAGCGATTAGAATGGAGCGGTTAAGCTTGTGCAGCGGCAGGGTAAAGTGGCAGGGAGATTCCCCCACTTCTCTCACACTTTCTCTCTCTTTTCTCTCTTCTCACTCTAGGGTTTCTCTCAAATTCATATGACTGTGAGAGAGAGGGTTCTAAGGTCCTTATATAGCCTAAAAACACTCTAAAATAGACTTATGGGCAAGGTATACTTAGGGTAACCAAAGCGACCCTGTTTCAGCTCAATGGAGCACTTCTGGCGGGCCTCCTTGAGCCAAAGGTCAGACTTAAGCTCACTAACACTGGATCTACGTATTGCTACATTTTAGTTTCAGTCAGGATTCCATATCGTAAATGGCGGACCAGTTTCAGTTCAACGGTCAGTGGATCTCGATCGGAGATTCCAAGTACATGGATATGTTTGGGGAAATATCCCTGATCCGAGGGTGTAATTTGGTCTGATTCTGACGGTCTGGTTGCTTAAAACTGATCCACAAGCGAGAGGTGCCAGATTTCATAAATTTCTATTTTATTTTGAATTAATTTCACATTTCTCACACTCTTCACTCCGAGTTCAAGCGAATTGCACTGGGACACTATCTGGATTTGATTTCCGAGATGGTTGTCAAGCCTAGCAAGGCGATCTTAATTCCTTAACTTCATGTTAATCGGACTTGTGACGTACGGTCTAGATCTGATACGGAGTTTTGAGATGCTCCCGAGAGCAGACGGGTAATGAGATTGATCCTAAATTTTAGGGTAACTTAGCGTCAATGATTCTACAAGTTTTGGGTCTTGCAGATCGTATTTAAAGTGATTGGTACTAATTTCACAGGTACTCTAGTTTAACACTGGCTAATTCTCGCCTAATTTCTAAAGGATTTAGTCCTGAGTAATTTCTGTCTGAGGTGATACCTGGGCCTTTGTAGTTTGTATATAAAGTGATCCAAGTTATATTACTTAGCTAGTTTAAGATAGCATCTAGGGTGAAAGTACTTAGAAAAATTGAAAGAACAAGGTGGGGAAGGGTGGAATTTGTAAAGGAAATGGGTTAACAAGCGATTTTAGACTGTGGGATTGAGTTCTGACAAGTTAATAAGGTGTTAGGATTGACGCATTGCCTAAGGACGTCTAATCCCAGGTTGGCAAAAATCCGGGTTGTTACAATAAGCTTATAAAAAGCTTAAAGGGTGGTGAAAGTGTGTGCGCAAGGTAAAAATGCAAGTATGCAATATCAGAGTAATGCAAAAATGCTGGTAAGTGAAATTTCGGTGAAGACCACTTTAATTGAAGTCGGGATATGCCAATATGTCCTAGAGGGGGGTGAATAGGATTTTTAAAATTTTTATGTTTTATTTCAAAATCCTATTTCACTAATCCTATGAATATGCAATTTATCAGGATTACTCAAATGTTACTCTACTGGCTTCCAAGCCTAGTAGAGGATCCAATCACAAACTATTCAAGAGATAGCAATATATAACTTAGTTTATGATGGATGTGACTGTGTCTGTGTGTGGGGTGCATTAGATATATAACCATGAATGCATTGACATAAATCACACACACAGAAGAAGAGCAATCACAAACACAGTCATTTTTATAGTGGTTCGACTACTTGTCTACTCCACTCCCGGTAACCGCACTCAACTCTTTAGTGTACCGGATTTCACTAAGGAGGTTTCACAGCGGTTCACCTCAAACCTAAGGTTTTAAATCAGGTTCACCTTCAACCTTTACAACCTACACTAAGGCTGATTGTTTATGCTCTCACGAGCAAGGGTCAACACAACACATCCACTTTTAGGCACATTGGCCAAGGATCTTCCTTAAGACCCTACCGGAGGTTTCTACACGGTTCACCTCAAACCCGAGGTTTCACAGCGGTTAACCTCAAACCTAAGGTTTTACTGGTTCACCTTCAACCAGATGTTTATGCTCTCCATAGAGCCAAGGTCCACACAACGCACCCACCACGTACACTCCCGCCGGAGGCCTCCTTGAGGACTTCAAAGGGTCAGAACCACTTAAGACCCAATCCTACAAAGGAATGATCACGAGTGTCCTCTTAGACTCTAGATACTTACAAATAAGTTGATGAGTTCCGATAAACACAATGCCAAAGATCTCCTCCTCCTTGTTGACGAAGAGTCTTCTGCTCCCTTGATCCACAACACAAAAGATGTACCGATATATGGTGACGGGTTGAGTCAAGGTTATGATAGGATCCTACTCTCTAAACGTTTTCCTATAAGGAAGATAGAGTAGTTCCAATCATCTAGGCATTCAAGGCATCCTAGCTTAATGATTTTCCATTAAGGTAGTAGCTGGATGATCCTTTAATGCGGAAGTTCATTCCCCAATCCACTCTATTGAATATCAATGGTAAGGGTGGATTGGAGGATGAACTTCCCTGAGAGAAAGGGCTTTGGGTATATGATCTAAGGTTAAACACTCAAAAGCTCTCTCTACTTTCTCTCTCCCAGCAATAATAGACAAGTCCTCTATATATACACAAAAGGTTCCAACGGATATAAAACGGTCACATTTATGACAGAGTTCGATATCATCGAGCGTATACTCTCGATAGCATCGATGGTCTACTCGATGACTCGAACTCAAAGTCATACGCTTTTGAAACCTTTTGCCAGTTGGTCTATGAATCGAAACAATTGTCGATGTCAGCGGATTTCGAACTTCGATTCCATCGATGATAGGTTCGATCCATCGACATTTGAAAAATGAGAGAGACTTGTCTTGAAATATTTCATGTTTTTAAGAAATGATCGAGGGTCAGCCGATGTCATCGAAATTTGCATATCGATGATATCGAAGGTAGTGTCGATACATCGATAAATTCTATAGATTTACCAATAAGCTCACTGGACAGTTTGTGTCCAGTTTCGATGCAATCGACTCGGCTTCGATATCATCGACATATGAATATCGATTTCCTCGAATGACCCCCGATCAAAGTTAAAAACAACCTGAAATATCTGGTGAAAGAAATGCGCGCCCTCGATCAATATCATCGATGGTCTTCCGATCTTATCGATATTTGATTTTAGATCATATTGGAAGGAGCATCGATATATCGAAGGAATTTAAAATTTTCTTGAAAAAATAGGGGCACCAGAAAACTGCCTGCCACTTTCGATGAGCTCGATATTTGAGTATCGATGATATCAATAGGTGTATCGATGCATCGATAATTCGTACAGATATGTTGTGAGGTTGCTGGACATATTTGGTCCTCTTTTCGATGGTATCGATGAAGTATCGAGGACTCGACAGCGCAGGTCGATCATATCGAGGGTGCTTCGATAAAATCGACAAGGCAAGAAAAACTTAGAGATTTTCTTGTTTTGAAAAAATATTTCTCACCTTAAAATTCTATGATTTTCTAACTTGTTTTTAAGGGTTTTATTCACCTGGTATATGAGACATGGGATGTGAGGCTTTAAATTTACCTGTGGCGAGCTTGCACACATCCGGTTGAGGCAGACGCTTGAATTGATCTTCCTATCAGGCTCTGTAGTCAATTTGACTTAACACTCACGTAACTTGACAAACCAGGGCACTTTCAATCTCCCCCTTTGTCAATTACGTGACAAAATCCTCGAAATACCCTAGAACACTCTAGACAAACACATCCTAAATTGTGTGTACATTCTTTTACACAATTTTACAATTTCTAGCCCACGTACACACCTATTAGCTGTTCCCCCTAACTTGTAAACTCTAACTCCCCCTTGCTTGTTGCAGTTGCTCTCCTTAAACACCTGCACAACCATTCAAGTAGATACACAATTTTTTGTTTGGGGTGTTTATAAATGTTCTCCCCCTTTTTGTCAGTCATTTACAAAGATATATCAAGTGATATTGACTGAAGAGTGAATTACTTGGGAGAACCGGCTAGACAAAAGCAGATCAATTGATGTATAATAATTAACTCAGATTAAGCAGACATCAATTTCATAACGTATGGATGCATAGTAGATCAGATGAAACAGTGATATAACAGATAGGATAATCAGTAAAGCATAATACATGCATACCATATCAGAAACTTGATAAACCAGGGGTACTCAAGAAAAAATCATGGCAGTAAAAATAAGAATTATACTTAGCCATATCCAATGTATCTAAAGTAAATCGCGCAAGATTGGCAGTTATATCAAAATTTCAAAATATATACTACCACAGACAGCAGGAGCTTTACAGTTTATCCAAATAAAAAGAATTATTTTCATCCCAACCATTTGAAGGAACCACCGGTTATCATTATGCATTTCCAAGTTTCTTCAATTTTATTGATGTTGAATATCGGTACCATTGATCTGTTATTGACACTGTTCAGATATCATCGAGACTATCATAACCTTTCATTCCAAAACTAACATGGTTAATACAAAGAGTTTAGACTTGTGGCTAACGTATAACCATGAATGTCCCAGTGTGAAGATTTACGTGTGTGACTCATGTTCACTGAGATTTAGTGAGTGCAGACCCCAATGGATTTTTGAAGGTCACTAAACCTATTTGTATCAAGAGGTTTGGTGAGAATGTCTGCGAGTTGCTTTTCTGTGGAAACATAGTCCAATGAAATAATCTTGTCATCAATAAGTTCTCGGATAAAATGATGACGGATGTCAATGTGTTTAGTTTGAGAATGTTGAACAGGATTCTTTGAAATGTTGATTGCGCTTTTGTTATTACAGAAAAGACTCATCGTGGGTTGTTCAATCCCGTAGTCCAACAACATTTGTTTCATCCAAAGGAGTTGTGCACAGCAGCTTCCAGCAGTAATGTATTCAGCCTCGGTAGTGGATAATGATATTGAATTTTGCTTCTTGCTTTGCCAGGAGACTAGACAGTTTCCAACATAAAAACATCCTCCGCTTGTAGATTTTTGATCATTTAAATTTCCTGCCCAGTCGGCATCAGAGTACCTAGCGATGATGGTGGATGTTTCAAATGGATACCACAATTCGAAGGAGGTGCTCCTGCTATGTATTTAATGATCCTCTTAACGGCCGTTAGGTGAGATTCTTTAGGATCAGCTTGATATCGAGCACATACCCCAACACTAAAAGATATGTCAGGACGATTAGCTGTGAGATATAGTAGACTACCTATCATACTCCGGTAGAGATGTTGATTGACACTCTTGCCATTTGCATCTTTGGAGAGTTTGAGTGTGGTGCTCATGGGAGTGTGATAAGAGCGACCAAATTCAAGACCAAACCTTTTCACCAAATCATGTGCATACTTGGTTTGACAGATAAAGATTCCATCATGTAGCTACTTGACCTGCAATCCTAAGAAGAAGTTTAGTTCACCAACCATACTCATTTCAAATTCTGATTTCATGAGGTCGGCAAATTTGTATGCGATATCTTCACATTCTAAACCAAAGACTATATCGTCTACATAAATTTGTGCAATAAGCAGTGAATCTTTTGTTCTTTGGGTAAACAAAGTCTTATCAACACTCCCTCTATAGAATTTATGGTCCAAAAGAAATTTTGTCAATCGTTCATACCAAGCACGTGATGCTTGTTTAAGACCATAGAGGGCTTTGTTCAGATGATATACGTAATGAGGACACTTAGGATCCGAAAATACCTTTGGTTGTTCAACATAGACTTCTTCAGCGAGATCTCCATTAAGAAAAGCACTCTTAACATCCATTTGAAATAGTTTAAATTTTAATGCACATGCAATGGACAAAAGAATTCTGATAGACTCAAGGCGATCTACAGGAGCAAATGTTTCATCAAAATCAATGCCTTCTATCTGTGAGTACCCTTGAGCTACAAGTCTTGCTTTGTTTCGGATTACATTTTCCGATTCATCAGATTTATTCTTGAAGACCCATTTGGTTCCAATGACATTTGTATCGAGTGGTCTGGGAACCAATTGCCATACCTCATTTCTTTGAAATTGTTCTTCTTGCATAGCATTTATCCAATGTTCATCTTGAAGAACTTCCACAATATTCTTAGGTTCAATTTTTGAGGTAAAACAGAAATGGCTATAGATGTTTTCTATCTGTCGTTGAGTTCTTACACTGTCGTTAAGATCTCTAATAATTTGTTCACGAGGGTGATCTTTTACGATGGGAGTGTCAGATGATGGTTGAGGTTCACAGGGTGATGTAGTTTTGTTATCAGATTTTTCTATTATGCATGAATCTACATCATCTTCTAATTTATTCACAGGTGTATCTTCTTCATGAGGTTGATCATTGATTACCACATTGATTGACTCTTGAATAGTGAGGGTTCTTAGATTGTATATTATATATGCACGACTATTCATTGCATACCCTAGAAAGATACCATCATCACTTTTAGACTCAAATTTCCCTAGGTGATCTTTGTCCCTCAGGATATAACATTTGCTACCAAAGACTCGAAAATATTTCACACTAGGCAATTTCCCAAACCATAGTTCGTATGGAGTTTTATTCAGACCTGCTCTAAGATATACTCTATTTATGATGTTGCAGGCAGTATTGATAGCTTCTGTCCAAAAACCTTTTGCCATATCTTTCCCATTTAGCATAACAGATCCCATTTCGTGCAATACACGATTTTTTCTTTCAACGACTCCATTTTGCTGAGGGGTTTTGGGGTAGAGAATTCATGATGAATTCCTTTCTTATCGCAATATTTTTCGAATATTTCATTTTCAAATTCTCCACCATGATCACTTTTGATGCGATTTATGTCGTACCCCTTTTCATTTTGGAGTCGCTTTGCCAGGATCACAAATTCCTCAAACGCATCCGATTTCTCTCGAAGAAATGTGACTCAAGTAAATCTGGTGTAGTCATCTACCACCACTAGGAAGTATCTTTTCTTGCCATGGCTTTCCACTTTCGTTGGTCCAACTAGATCCATATGTAGTAGATCCAAAGGTTTTGTTGTTTCTATGGTGGTTGTCTTTTTGTGTCCGACCTTAATCTGTTTTCTTTTTAGACATTCTCCACAGACAACTTTTTCTTCTTTTCTAATCTTGGGAAGTCCCCTAACCAAATTTTTTGAACTGAGCTTTGCTAAATTTCGGTAGTGAACGTGTCCCAACCTTTGGTGCCATAGTTTGGATTCATTCTTTACAGCCATATTACACTTTGTGGATAACACACTCTCACTTGTACTTTCAATGACATAACAATTATCACTAGTGCGTAAACCTTTTATGAGAGATTTTCCTGTATGATCCAAAAATCTACATACATCCTTTGAGAAAGTGACAAGATGTTCTTTGTCACAGATTTGGGAGCTACTAAGGAGATTATGTTTCGGACCTTCTACACTGAGGACATGTTTGATCTTTGGGAGGCCTAGTACAGCTATTGTTCCTTGTCCAATTATTTTGGCTAAGCTTCTATCTCCAAATCAAAGTTTGAATACTCACAAAAGTGAGTTTGATCACCAGTCATGTGTCTGGAGCATCCACTATCAAGGTACCACTTTGAACTATTTTCGACTTTCAAGGCAGTGTGAATTACAAGGCAATTATTCTGGTTTGACACACCCTCTTAGACACTTTTAAACATGATTCCAACTTCAGTCAAGATCACTCTCTAGGTGGTGAAGCCCTTAAAGAGAGACCCGCTTTGATACCAATTGAAATTTCGGTGAAGACTGCTTTAGTTGAAGTCGGGATATGCCAATATGTCCTAGAGAGGGGTGAATAGGATTTTTAAAAGTTTTTATGATTTATTTCAAAATCCTATTTCACTAATCCTATGAATATGCAATTTATCAAGATTACTCAAATGTAACTCTATTGGCTTTCAAGCATGGTAGAGGATCCAATCACAAACTATTCAAGAGATAACAATATATAACTTAGTTTATGATTGATGTGACTGTGTATGTGTGTGGGGTGTGATCAGATATATAAATATGAATACATTAACATAAATCACACACACACACAGAAGAAGAGTAATCACAAACACAGTCATTTTTATAGTGGTTCGACTACTTGTCTACTCCACTCCCGGTAACCGCGCTCAACCCTTGAGTGTACCAGATTTCACTAAGGAGGTTTCACAACGGTTCACCTCAAACCTAAGGTTTTAAATCAGGTTCACCTTCAACCTTTACAACCTACACTGAGGCTGACTATTTATGCTCTCATGAGCAAGGGTCAACACAACGCACCCACTATTAAGCACACTGGCCAAGGATCTTCCATAAGACCCTACCGGAGGTTTCTACATGATTCACCTTAAACCCGAGGTTTCACAGCGGTTGACCTCAAACCTATGGTTTTGCTGGTTCACCTTCAACCAGATGTTTATGCTCTCCATAGAGCAAGGGTCCACCCAATGCACCCACCACGTACACTCCCGCCGGAGGCCTCCTTGAGGACTTCAAAGGGTGAGAACCACTTAAGACCCAATCCTACAAAGGAATGATCACAAGTGTCCTCTTGGACTCTAGATACTTACAAATAAGTTGATGAGTCCCGATAAGCATAATGTCAAAGATCTCCTCCTCCTTGTTGACGAAGAGTCTTCTGCTCCCTTGATCCACAACACAAAAGATGTACCGATATATGGTGACGGGTTGGGTCAAGGTTATGATGGGATCCTACTCTCCAAAGGTTTTCCTATAAGGACGATAGAGTAGTTCCAATCATCTAGGCATTAAAGGCATCCTAGCTTAATGATTTGCCATTAAGGTAGTAGTTGGAGGATCCTTGAATGCGGAAGTTCATTCCCCGATCCACTCTATTGAATATCAATGGTAAGGGTGGATTGGAGGATGAACCTCCCTGAGAGAAAGGGCTTTGGGTATATGATCTAAGGTTAAACACTCAAAAACTCTCTCTACTTTCTCTCTCCCAACAACAATAGACAAGTAAGACTCCACTCTCTCCCCTCTTCGTAAGTCTCATTACGTCAGCACATTCTTGTTCTACTCCAATTACCGCCTCGTCAAAGAGTGGGGGAAAATATGCATGGCCGAGACAAATCAGGAAAATATGTCGACTATGGAGAATCGTATCAATGAGATGGCAGAAGCACAAAGAACACTAATGGATGAGTGCAGAAACCTCAGAGAGGCTTTAGCAACTCTTGCGTATAATGTGGCCCAGATAGCAGTTCCACCAATGATGGGCGCAATGAATGAACAAGAAAGCCAGCCCGAGGGCTATCAACAACAGGAGACAGGATCACGAGGGTCTGTCCCAGCCACAAGAACCGTAACACAAGATGATGTAAGGCAAGTTGTCGAAGAAGCTGTCAAGATAGAAAGAGAATGTGAAAATATTGACCGCTTCAGATACCGAACACCATATCCAAGGGAGGTAGAAGATGTCCCCTTTCTAGCTAACTTCAAGCATTCAGACTTTCAAAAGTTTAATGGGGAGGGATCACCAGAAGAACATCTAATGCACTTCATAATTAGTATGGGGAATTTTTCTACAATAGTGCAGTACTGCTTGCGACTGTTCGGGTCGTCCTTGACATACAAAGCATTTCGATGGTATTCCAATTTAGCACCATGGTCGATACATGGGAACAAATGCAAGAGATTTTCATGTCAAATTTTTTCTCTTCAGAACGCGATGTCAGTATTACGGAATTGGCTTCCATACGACAGAGAGATGGGGAACCAGTAGAAAAGTTTGTAGACAGATGGAAGGTACTGGGAACTTCATGTAAGCAGTTACCAGGAGAAAGCGAATAAGTAAAGATGTGTCTAAACTCTATGAAAACAGAATTCGTAGCCGGACTTCTTAATGCTGACACCAGAAATTTTCATGACTTGGCCACCAAAGCTTATGCTTTAGAACTGGTAAATCGAATAGTGCCAGCATTTCGCTATGATATAACTCAAGGGGCTTGTAGTAGGATGACAGTAAACACTACTGATCGTGACAAGCAGTGTAATAATGTAGAAGATTTAAAGAAAGAAAGATCAAAGCGCAAAGAAAAGTCAAATCAGATAAGAAGTTATAAAAAACCCAGGATACTCGATTTGCATGAAGGGTTTGCATTCGATAAAGAAGATGTCATTCCCATGATGGGTCAACTATTGAAGGCCGACACAATAAAATTGCCAGAACCCAAACACCTTGAGAATGTGACAAGAATCAGAGAACAAAATTTTTGTCGCTATCATCGATTGGTGGGACATCCAACAGAGAATTATTATACATTAAAAAGTATAATCCAACGAATGATAGATAGAGATGAGATAATAATTGGAAAGAAAACGAGCAAGAGGGTCATGAAAAGTATGGGTTTTGATTGTAAGGAATATACCGACCTAGATCACAGGAAAGGAACTCGAACTCCTACTAGGGTCGACCGGGAGAGGCAACAAAAAGTTCAAGACATGGGGGTAAAATTGTCAGTAAATATGGTTACAACTGAGCAGTTTGCAGAAGAAAATCCTAAGATGGTTGAATATCCTAAGGTAGCTCCGAAGCAGATAGAAGACGGGGGACAACCGATGACAGACAATTTGCAAGAGGTAAACTTGGGTACGAAAGAGGAGCCACGGAACACGTTCATCAGCGGTGGCCTTTCAGAACAAGAATCAGCAGAATACATTCAGCTTCTTAAAGAGAATAAAGATGCATTCGCTACATATGCAGAGAAGCCTGGCTTAGAGCCTTCTGTAGCACTACACCGACTAAATATTTTTAAAGAGAAAAGGCCGATTAAACAGGCACAAAGACGATTTCACCCGGACCTGGTTCCCCTAATTGAAGAAGAAGTCAATAAACTGATAAAAGTGAGATTTATTAGAGAGGTCAAATATCCCAAGTGGATATCAAATATTGTCCCGGTAAAGAAGAAAAATGGACAAGTTCGGGTGTGCGTCGACTTTATATACCGGAACGAAGCTTGTCGAAAAGACGATTTTTTGCTCCCGATAACTGAATTACTGATTGATAGTACAACTTAGTATGTTGTCATGTCTTTTATGGACTATTTTGCAGGATTTAATCAGATTCGAATGGCCCCTGAGGATGAGGAAGCAACGACATTCCAGACATCGTTGTGAATTTGCTATTATAAGGTTATGCCATTTGGACTCAAAAATGTCAGGGCAACATATCAGAGAGCGATGCAAAACATTTTTCAAGACATGATGCACAAATACGTTGAATGTTATGTCGATGACTTGGTAGTCAGGTCGGTAGGCCACCAGGAACATCGTGAGTACTTGGCTTCAGTTTTTCGCTGACTCAGAAAGAGACAATTGAAGATGAATCCCGCTAAATGCGTATTTGGAGTGTCTTTCGGAAAGTTTCTTGGTTTTGTTGTTCGACATAGATGTATTGAGATTGATCCAGGGAAAGTCAGGACTATTCAAGATATGCCGCCACCGAAGACATTGAAAGAATTAAAAAGTTTGCAAGGAAAATTGGCATATGTTCACCATTTCATTTCAAATTTGGTAGGGAGATGTCAGCCGTTTTCTCATCTGATGAAAAAGGGTACAAAATTTGTATGGGATCAAGCCTATCAAAATGCGTTCGACTCAATAAAGGACTTGATGAAACAGCTACCAGTATTGGCAGCTCCAGTGAAAGAAAAACCGCTTAATTTGTATATAGTTGCAGCTGAACATTCTTTAGGAGCTTTGTTGGCACAGGTAAATGAATTTGGAAAGGAAATCGCTTTTTACTATTTAAGTCAGACCCTAATGGGGGAAGAATGCAATTACTCCCCGATCGAGAAAGAATGTTTGGCGTTAATATTTGCAGTACAAAAGTTGAGACATTATTGTCTATCCCATCATATAACATTGATTTCGAGGGCCGATCCAATAAAGTTTTTAATGACAAGACCAATGTTGTCCGGAAGATTAGCCAAATGGATGTTGTTACTTTCAGAATATACTATTACGTATGAACCAGCAAAAGCAATAAAAGGGCAGACAGTGGCAGATTTCCTCGCAGCACACCCTGTGGCAGAAGCTGAGACCATTAATGATGATTTTCTAGATGAGCAAGTTATGTAAGCTGAATCACAAAGTCCATGGCAAATGTATTTTGATGGCGCTTCTCGAACATCAGGAGCGGGGGCAGGAGTAATATTCATCACTCCCCAAGGTGACTTATTACATTACTCCTTTACATTAGGGACTGCATGTACGAATAATGAGGTTGAATACAGAGCCCTGATTATTGGGATGGAGATGGCTAAAGAAATGAAGATAAAAATGCTACATATCTTCGGGGATTCTAAATTGATTATAAATCAATTGACAACTGAATTCGAGATAAGAAAGCAAGAACTTTTACCATATTATCGTAAAGCACAACAGTTGTTTGAATAGTTTTCCCATGTCAAAATTAAGCATATCCCTCGGTCAGAAAATGCAATGGTCGATGCTCTGGCCAGCTTGCAGTAGCTCTATCTTGTCCAAATCGTAGCCCTCTTCAAGTGATTATAGAAGAACGAATATTTTTACCATCCTCAGAAGTTATTGAAGAAACTGTCGAAACTTTTCCTATATCATGTCTAGAAATCACCAAAGAAGATTGGCGTTAGCCTTTCATACATTATCTTAAATTTAATATCCTATCAGAAGAACCCACGTAGAGACAGCAGATCAGGCAACGATCAAGTAGATTCATCATATGCAGTAAAGTGTTATATAGAAAATCTTACAACGGAACACTGTTACGTTGCTTAAACGAGCAAGAAGCAAGTCAAGTATTGCAAGAAGCACATTCTGGAGAATGTGGGGCACATCAAGCGGGTTGAAATTTATTCCATCGAGTACATAGGATGGGGTATTATTGGCCTGCCATGTTCAAAGATGCGATAGATTACGCGAAACGATGTCATGAATGTCAGATTCACGGCAATGTTATACATGTTCCTCCAGAAGACCTACATCAGTCAGTCGCTTCTTGGCCCTTCTCTGCTTGGGGGCTTGACGTTATTAGTCCTATCAATCCACCTTCGTCTAAAGGGAAGTAATATATTTTGGCAGCAACAGACTATTTCTCCAAATGGACTGAAGCAGTCGCATTACGCAATGTTAAAGAGAAGGATGTGGTCAATTTCATCCGACACGCGATAATATATCGTCATGGTATTCCAAAGAAAATTATTACAAACAATGGCACTCCCTTCAAAAATAAAGGCATGGAAAATTTGTGTAAGAAATTCAACATTCATCATTTGTTTTTAACACTTATTATCCACCGGCCAATGGACTAGCAGAGGCGTTTAATAAAATAATAATTAAAATACTGAAGAAGACGGTGACCGGTAACAGACGTGATTGGGACGAAAGGTTACAAGAAGCATTGTGGGCATACAGAACTACTCACCGGACAACGATAGGAGCAACACCATATTCACTAATCTATGGTGTAGAAGTAGTGATCCCAATTGAAAAATAAGTAGCGTCACTGAGAGTGGCAGTACACCAATCAATAACCGATGACAAAAATGCAAAAATAAGGTTAAAAGAGCTAGATTTGCTCGATGAGAAATGTCTGCCTGCCCAACAGCGATTGCAAACATATCAAGCAAGAATAGCAGCCGCCTTTGACAAACGAGTCAAATATCGCTCTTTCAAAAAGGGGGATATGGTGCTAATGTTGAAAAGACCTATCATGGTTAGCCGTTGAACATGGGGCAAGTTCGAACCTAAATGGGATGGACTGTACATAATAAAGGAAGTATACTCCAATGGAGCATATAGAGTCGTGGATCAGGATGGGCAAGGAATCAGTATACTAGTTAATGCTCGCTTCCATAAGAGATATCGTCCGTAAAGACACTACTGATTTTGATCCAGAATATCATCAGAATAATGATTCTGAATCAAAAGGAGGCAAGAATAGATCATGGTCATGTATCATCTGATGAATGAATAAAGAAAAAGTTCGCAAGCATACCAAGATTATGTAATAACAAACATTGCAAAAGGAAAGTGAACATCGCCATCATCAAGCGAGCCTCTACAAAATTCTGTTCGAAATTGATACAGTCACCAAGCTGGTATATTATGAACAACACAAACACAGACAGATGGGTATAATCGAACACATCAGTAGAAGTGGTGATGTATCAATTTCAGACAGAGACGTCTATCATTTTCACAACAACTGATCATATCTATCATTGTCTTCTAAGACATTTTAAGGCAGCCTAATCAAGCCAATGGCCAATCGCGCATAAGGCCTATCAAGATCGTCATTTGGGCAACGGTGAGAAGCTAGTGGCTCTAAAAAGCCCATGAAGGTCATCGTACGCATACCCATGCGGCAGCTGACGGAGTCAGTGACTAAAAGTCTAAAAAGGCCAAAAGTCCTCAATGGCCAGTCATGTGTAACCCCCATGCCGTCTGTATAGTTTTTCGGTAGCGTCACGGGGAATGGAGGAAAATGCCCTCCCGTGAATGGGCTTGACCTTGTAGACGAAGAAAATGAGGGCCGCAGTGTGAGCTTTAGATAGGCTAACTGTGCGTAAGACCCCCTAGGTTTACGGTTTAATTTCAGTACTAACTCATGAGGAAGGGTTTAAACCAACTCATTGACGGACTGATGACCCTAGACTTGGTACCCCAAAGGTCGCCTTGTGAGCTCTGTGAACTCTAGAGAGTTACCGTGGCCAACCCTGTGCGTAATTCTAACCGAGTTCACGGCCCTGGTAGCTTCACTGGGCCCCTCTGATGGATCACGGTTTGTGAACTCCCTAGGCAGTGAGAAGTCCAGTGAACTCCTAAGAGTTACAGAGGCCATCACGTGAGACCCGGCTCCACTACTCAGGAGCTTAAATTCTGTGTGTAACTGACTAAATTGAAATCTATTACCGTCAATTAAAACAAAAATCATATAGGAAGTCCCGCATTGATGAACATAAAATGCTAAGAGTTGTAATTAATTCCTTATTTATGTTAAAATTGCTTCACAGATAAATATGCTTGAATTTGCCATGAATTAGAAACTTATGAATACTTTAAAGTTGTCAATAATATGAGTTAGGAATACTACTGCATGTAAATGAACATATATATATATATATATATATATATATATATATATATATATCTTATTATTAAAGTATGGTAAGACATGTCAATCATTTGATATAATGACAAGAATCCCAAAGTTTCATATGCAAAATGTATTTCTGCTAAGTTAGATCAAAATATTTAATGTTTGGTATCCTTTAATCTAAAGCCAAATATTTCAGGATATACTTATCCGAGGTGGATGACGATAGTCTGACAGTTCCTGCTTTTCTGATGAAGGAGAATTATTGCGCAATATCTGCAAAGGCGGAGGAGAATGGAATTGTGTAGGACCGTCATTCTTTGCAGAAAATTAGTGAGTATTCGTCAGAGTACCGAAAGCTATCCATCCTTCAAGGACATTAGCAGGCTTTGCTTCATAAATGGCATCTTTTGAAGAGATCTTTGTACCAAACTAACCTGGAAAAGGGGGAGGACTTGTTTCTTCAAAATATCCAATGCTCAGATCTTTTTGATAATCCCTAAGGCAAGGATGGGGGATCCCTACGACATGATCTATCGGGTGATAATTGTCCACCAAGTAATGCTAGTGAACCCACCATCGTATTCATCAATAAGAGGCGCTAATTGGATAGTTGTAACCAGGAATCATGAAATGTGATCCAGTCCAAACGATCAAGAGTTGCTTCCATATCAAAGCCCCATTATATGGCCCAACACCATAACTCCTCATCGCTCTTGTGACAGTGTCACGAGTTTCAGTATGGTTTGATCAAAGCCAAATTGACAAGCAAACCTACTAGGGTATATAAGTACGGTTTGCGCCAGAATATGCTACCTTCTCTCCATGGAAGAGTACTGGATCTGATATAAACAAGGAAAGAACGTTCATTTGAATGAGATAGAATCATCATCAACAACATCTACATCTTCAGGATAACTGAATAGTGGAAATTGGTGAAAATCGATGGGGTCACCGCTTTTTAATCCCCTAGAAATCTATCCTCTCGATTCCTTAATCATATCTCTCAAATTGGAAATGTTGAAGAGGAAGACGATTGGGATTTGAGTATGCCCTTCCAAAATCAGCAAACGTCAAAAGTATACTCCCAGCCAACCTACAAAGAAATGCCAAGGAGCACAGACAGAAAAGGCTTCAAGAACAGGATCTTTTAGATCAGAAACGACATTTCCGAAAGTGCGATTGAGGGAACACAGAACTGAAGGAGCTAGCAAATATTTCTGGCCTTCCGCCATTGCTCCTACGACTATGAAGAGTGAAGACCTAATGGTGTCCGCTTAATCAAGATCAGGGAATATCACCAAGCTCAATTAGTAAGCAAGGAGGGCAGCTAATTCGCAGGAAGGACTGTGTTCCGCAGCATGCTCTATGTTCTTATGAATGTCTTTAAGTATTGAATGATTGTGGCCTGCAAAACTGTCAAAACGTAGATGCAATATCTGGGTAAAGACCATGAAAAGAAAGGGATTATGAAGAAAAGAAGGTAAGAGGAAAGGAATATACTGCAGTTTTCGAGAAAAGTGAGCCAACCATTCAAGAGAAGAGAGGCGATCCGGATGAGGGAAGGTGGTCAGTGCACTAAAGAGCTCAAGAGTAGTTCTAGAAATTTTGGAAATACCTCCTTCCACAGATGTAAGAATTAGTTCTTCATTGAAGAGTATATATGCGTCGAAGATATCGCCCATAATGGGAAAACCGGCTATACAAAATAGGTCTCACAAAGTGATGCTCATTTTACCTAGGGGAAGGTGAAATGAATTGGTGATTGGAGACTAATGATTAAGAAGGCATCTGAGGATAGTAGCATCCGTACGAAAGTGTTCTGATGTGGCTATGATTGCATCAGAAAGTGTAATCTGCTCCAGTATAGCGGTATGTTTCCGGACGACGACGCCAGCCCAGGCACTGTAAAAATCACGAATGGATAACAAGCCTGTGGCTGTAAATTTCTATATGAGCCTTCCAGTCTTCTGGTCAAGAATGATCATCCAGTCGTCCTTCAGTTGCAGTTCATTCAAGTTCTTTGCACGGAGGAAGATCGATCCTCCATTTGATTTTAGGAATCAATCAAAGAAGGATCGAGGAGGCATCTGTTGGTGCACAAAAAAATGTTCAAAGTTTCTATCATGTGTTGATTTGAGGAGAAGAGAAGAAAGAATAGCTTAGTATTTGCCAAATTGCACAAGCAGCAATATTGATTGCGTAGGACCGTGCAAGAGATTGATTGCACGGGACCGCGCAACCAAAATATCAGTTGCGCAGGATCGCTCAACTGACTTACAGGGTTTATTCTCTGAGAAGGATCCAAAGTAGTGGAAGGTGATTTGCGCGGGTCCGCGCAACCGATCTTCGTTGCACGGGTCCGCGCAAATAAAATATATGTTGCGCGAGTACGCGCAATGAAATTTAGAAATGGTTCTTTGTGAAAGGGTCTAAGGTATTGAAAGGTGGGTCCCATGGTACCAAGATCGAGGCACCACACGTGCGAAGGCCTATAATAACCCCTCCCCTCCTTCAATTGGACGGATTAAAGTTTTTTGAGAGAAAGCGGAGCAAAGAGGAAGATCGAAGGTGAGAGAGGAGGCAGCGATGGGTTGCGCGGGTCAGCGCAACCGATATCCGTTGCGCGAGTCTGCGCAACGGACTGCCCTACAGTCTGTGAAGAAAATGGGCCGTTATGTTGCAGAAATGGTTGAAGTCTTCAAGTTCCTTCTATTCAAGTTTAAAGAAGAATAATCAGCAGAAGAGCATATTCCTCCTAAGTCCTAGGAGATGACTGAAATCACTGACGAAATGCTGCCAAATTTAATATTGGACTATGACAATTGCACTTATAATATTTTCTTTATTCTAAATAATCTATCTTAGAATCAGGGGATGTTAAAAGGATGTAAATGAACTCAATATTAATAAAGTGTGATGATTGTTTTAGATACCCTTCTCTGTTATGTTTGAATAAGATAATCTTCCAAATCAAACACTTTTGTTTCTTGTTCGAAACAGAATGTTCAACCCAAATTCCATTGGAATCGATCTCAAGTTTAGCCTAGGTCAAGGATCAAGAGGTTCGGGAGGTTGTCGACCAAAGTGATCTACTCCACCTATCTGACATGACCAATTTAAATATGGAGGATGAGCCCCTTACAACCGACCCTTCTAACTCTTATGAGACATGTTTGGACGACTCTCCTGAATTGAATGATGATATGATTCAGGAGATGGATGAGCCGCTTAATATGACTCTGGAATTTGATACCACCCAGTTGAGGCCACCATCTGAGCTGTACACTTTTGACGATTCAATGCCTCTACTGAGTAGCTTCAATGAATAGAGTCCTCACATCAATACTTCATCTACTAACCCTCAATTTGTCTGTGCAGGGCTGGAGCAAGAAAGCATACCTCCATTTCCTTTTAACGACGATGGAGTCCTTGAGTATCTCATTAAAGATTTCAATGTGGAAAATAACTCACTCTCAGCTGAATTTCCCAACTCTTTGGACGATTACTTCGCACACTTTTCAGATTCGAACGATCCTATGATTAAAGAAATAGTGGATGCCTTGCAAGAGAATATCTCAGTAGTTGTTACTAATCGAAAGAACCCTTATTTTGAAGCCCCTCCTTCCCCAGATCTTGAATGTTTACTATTAAAGGAGGAGGAGCTGGAAATTGAACCGGAGTCTAAAACTTCAAAATGTGTTGAGACTACATCACTTTCTGAGAAATTTTTTAAATTTTATTTACGTGTAGTCTCTGATTCACCATGTTGTACTAACTCTAAAACTTTCTTTGTCATAGGTGAATCATATATAATCTGGACACCTCAGGAGATTGAAAGGAAACCTTATGCTGAGGTCCATAAATTTTTCTGAAAATTCATGCTCCAGGGCATCCAAGCCTATTGCAAAAAGGGCTTTTGGTTGATTTTGTTGAGAAACCTACTGAGAAATTTATCAAGATATTGGCCAGAAGAAGAACCTTGCGGCATCACTGAATAGTTTTTCCACTACTTCCATAGGACTAGGATAGTTTGCTTGTAACGTATCGGAAAAATCCGTACAAAGACCCGAGTACCACCTCAAGCAGAAATCTATAAGGACCATACTCTGTAGAAATTAGATGAAAATTTAGTTAAGTACTAAACTAAATAATCGATGGATTTGGCTCGAACCATTATCTATACAAATGGCAAGACCCAAAACCATCAAAATCGTTGACTCAACACTACTTAAAAACCTAGGAGAAATCTCAAAAGCCGGTTGCTCTCGAGAGCACATTGAAACTCCGTATTAGACCTGGACCGCGCGTCGAAAGTCTGATGACTGCGAAACTATAGGGATATGTCCATCTTATTAAGCTTGACAACTATCGCGAGAATCGACCCCAAATAGTATCCTGAAATGCACAACTTGGACCCTGAGCGAAGTGTGTGAGAAACCCAAATACCTATAGAAAATGTAATGAAACTTAAGTAAATTGGGTCGTTCAATCATGGGAAAAATTGAAGATTTTAGACCGTCAATTTCTGACTGAACTTCACCTATGGATCAGGGAAATTTTCCAGCACATATCTGCATACTTGAGGCCTTGATCGAGGAACAACTACCGTTGATCTGACACAGGTCCTCCACGGTGGATCCGCTAATCCCATCGTACCGAAATCATAACCTAGATTAGAACCATGGTTAGGGAACTTGCTCCATGTCGTAGGTCAATAATGGACCTCCATACGACCCCCGTTTGCCTAAAACAGACGCCCTTTGGCTATAACCTAAGTATACCATGACCCTGGGGCCATTTGTATCAGTTCTGGGCCTATATAATGTCCTTAAACCACCCCATTCCCATTCCATACGAATTTCTCTAACCCTAGGAGAGAGAAGAGAGAAAAGAAGAGAAAAGAGTGAGGAGAGAAGAGAGAGTTCGGGAGATCGTTGTCGGGATTCCTTCCCACAACTTCACGCACTGAATCGCCTCCCCACCATTGCTACACGAACTATTCTAACTACGATTTGGGTAAGAAATTCAAACCCTAAAGCTGTAGTTAAGACCTAGAATGGTTGTTTGTCAATCTAGCTAGCAGATTTCATGATTTAGGTACCCGTTATTCCATTTTCGGAAACGTAGGATTCGAACTGAGTTCAAACGAGAATTCCGACGGAAGGTGCAGACGATAAACATTTAGGTTATGGTTTTCAAGGCTTTTAATGTCAGTTAATGATTTATGTCTAGCTTGATTGCTACCACATCATCTTAGACACGTTGATTTTGATGTATTATGCATGTATGAACTATGTTGAATAAATATACATCCTACGTGTTTGTTGAAATGTTTGAATGAACAAGCCAACATGATTTGTGCTTGATATGACTACTAATCTAGGATTCATGTTTGTCATATGCATGATAACATCCTTGTGTAAGGATTTGCTATAATACATGTTGTAACTAACCTAGTCTATATATTTGGTGAAGTGTAGCCTACGTGTTTGATAAAATGTCTGAATGAGAAATTGTTGATGAATTAGATTTAATAAGGGTATTGAGAAAGGATTCTCAATTACCTTATCTATGCGTATAGTTTCCTTCATGTAATCTAAATTTTTAACTATGCAATTTATGGGTGAAATGCACTGTTTGGTAACATGTTCATTATGTTTGAAGAAATGCTCAAATGAGATATTGATTTGAATTGTTTGTCAAATGCTAATATGATTATCACCTTTGCAGGCACTCATTGGCCTGAGGAAGTCGAATACTGGCTAGATCGCATCTCTAAGATGCTGAAGCCGCTACACTGCACTAAGGCAGAGCAGGTCGAGCAGGTCACATATATGTTCGAGAACGAGGCTAGTCTATGGTGGGACAGCGTCCGACGAATAGTTCCTCAAGGACACGTGTGGACATGGGATGCATTTGAGACTCAATTCCATAGGAAGTACTTCCCCTCACATACCGTAATGGAAAGGAGGGTGAGTTCCTTCACCTCCGACAGGGGAGAATGACTGTGTCGGAATATGAGAATAAATTTACAGAGCTATCCAGATACGTTCCTTTAAACCTAGCGAATGAGCTGATGAAGATGCGGCGTTTCTCAGATGGTCTGCGGTCGTATATCTGCATGAAGATGTGTTGCGCTACCATTCCCAACTACGTTGAGCTAGTGAACATGTCCCTATGAGCTGAGCAAGATGGGGACAAACTATCCTGTACACGTATGCCCATGGGTCTGAGGCCTCGACCTGACTTTTCGAACTGACCATTCCTCGATAAGAGGCCGCGTGCGGATTCGCCTCCTAGGCTTATGGCTCCACCGACACAGCCTAGGCGATCAGATATATGGTGCACCTACTGTAAAAGGATGGACCATTCAGATACGTATTGTTTTACTAAGATGAGGGACAATGGCTTCACGCCCCCTCAGAAGATCAATCGCCAGCTTCCTCAAGCAATCTCGGCTCCACCTCTACGATCAGCGCCGCCAACACAGCCTTTTTATAGGCCGAATGTACCTCGTAATAGGCCACCTCAACGACCTATTATAGCGCAGCCGAATCGTCCTCAACAAGCTTGTATGCACTCACTTGCAGATGAGGCATCCGAGATAGTAACCGCAACACCATTGGCTTTCGAAGTCACAGCACATATCCAAGGTACACCAGTCTTCTTATTGGTGGACAACAGGTCCACTATCTCGATAATATCAGGCACAACAGTCAACCGAATTGTATTGGAAACTATTCATATGGTTGGGATGAGACTCCTTACTGCTACTGGGATCTTCTCAGACACTACCAAGATTTTAAGGATTGCTCGATAGACTTAGGAAGCAGAATAGTACTCGTTGACCTGATTGTTGCTCCATTATGTAATTACGATGTCATCCTCGGTATGGATTGGCTCATCGAGATGAAGGTAGAGATCGATTGCGATACAAGATTGGTGACAGCCCATGGACCTAAGGGCACGACCTTTACATTCCTAGTTCAGGTCAGTTGGTACTACCGCATTAGTTGTTATGCTACCTTGCTTGAGAATGTTGATGGTCCGACACTTGGGAACACCCCTGTAGTCCAAGACTCCACGGACGTATTCAGAACGATACATGGACTGCCTCCTCGGCGCGAGTCGACTTTACTATTGACCTTGTGCCTGGTGCGACACCCATTTCTTTATCGACGTATCGCATGCCTCCATGTGAAACGGAGGCATTGAGGAGACAGATTGATGATCTGTTGGATTCAGGCTTCATACGACCGAGTGTATCCCCTTGGGGAGCACCTGTGCTGTTTGTGAAGAAGAAGGATGGATCACTGGGATTATGTATTGATTATCGCAGGTTGAACCAAGTGACACTGAAGAACAAGTATCCTTTGTCCAAGATAGATGATCTATTCGACCAGTTGAAAGGGGCATAATATTTTTCAAAGATTGACTTGCAGTTTGGATATCATCAGTTGCGCGTCAGGGATGAAGACGTGTATAAAACAACATTCAGAACCAGTTTTGGGCATTATGAGTTTCTCGTGATGTCGTTCGGACTTACGAATGCACCGGCTATATTTATGGACGTCATGAACAGGGTGTTTCGGCTGTATTCGTATTGTTTCGTCATCGTATTTATAAATGACATTTTGATATACTTCAAGAGCCGAAAAGATCACGAAGAGCACCTGCGAGCAGTTTTCGATAATCTTAGGAAGAACCCGTTATTTACTCAGTACAAGAAATGAGACTTCTGGAAAGAAGAAGTCAAATTTCTGGGACATGTGGTGTCCAAGGAAGGTATCGTTATGGACCTTGCTAAGGTGACCGCAGTTCAGGACTAGGAACAGCCCGGTTCGGTTACTGAAGTGAGGAGTTTCCTTGGCCTGGTAGGTTAATATCGTAAATTCATTAGAGACTTTTCCAAGATAGCCAGACTATTGTCTTAGCTCACTCCAAAGGATCTTAAATTTGCCTGGAACGAGAAAACAAAAGCGGCCTTCAGGCACTAATGGACAAGTTGACGTTTTCCCCTGTGCCAGTATTGCCAGAGTAACAGATATACGATTTACACCGACGCGTCTCGTGTTGGTTTGGGTTATGTCCTAATGCAGAAGGACAGAGTAATTGCCTATGCATCGCGACAGTTGAGGAAACACGAAGAAAACTACCCTACGCACGACCTAGAATTTGCAGTAGTTATCTTTGCATTAAAGCTCTGGAGACATTACCTCTACGGAAAGGAGTTCGAGATCTTTTGCAACCATAAGAGCCTCAAGTACATATACACGTAGAGAGGCCTAAATATGAGGCGGCGAAGTTGGATGGAAACTTTGAAAGACTTCAAGTTTGAGGTTTCCTACCACCCCGACAAGGCCAACCTTGTGGCAGATGCGTTGAGCCGCAAGAAGACAATAGAATTTGTCGCTCTGATAATGATAGAAGAATGAAACATGGTAGAATTTGTGCGAGACTTCAAACAGAAGCTTACAGTCGAGGAGTCGTTCGAGAGTGTCGCACATATTCTTGTACAACTACTTATTGATGACCTAATCATAGTGGCTCAAAGAAAAGATGAATGGTTGGTGAAGATGAGAAAACGAGCTAGTGATGATGAAGACTCTGATTGGAGAGTTGGTTCGGATGGGGGCTTACGTCATCGTGGCCGCCTATGCGTCTCGAACCTCCCTGACTTGAGGAAGGAAGTTCTAGAAGTCGCTCACAATTCGAGGATGACAATGCATCCTTGTAGTACGAAGATGTATCGAGATATAAAATGTTCGTACTAGTGGGACAACATGAAGGCCCACATAACAGGCTTTGTGTCCCTTTACCTTATATGCCAGCAGGTCAAGGCCGAGCATCGCCGACCTCCTAGTTTACTTCAGCCCATGCCCATAGCTGAATGGAAATGAGATTTTATCTCTATGGATTTCATTTCAGGGTTACCAAAGACGAGAAAGGGACATGACTCCATTTGGGTGATTGTGGACTGATTGACGAAATCGGCTCACTTTCTCCCTATCAGAACTTCAAACTCAGCTGATGATTTGGCTAAGATGTACATCAAGGAGATAGTACGTCTGCATGGAGTGCTTATGGAGATTGTGTCGGATTGAGACACGCGATTCACGTTTATCTTTTGGACTCGAATCCAATCAGCAATGGAGGTTCAACTGAAGTTCAGTACTGCGTTCCACCCACAGACGGATAGGCAGACGGAATAGGTAAATCAAGTATTAGAAGATATGTTGCGGGGATGTGTGCTCAATTTCAAGGACAGTTGAGATGACTGTCTTCCCTATGCCGAGTTCACTTATAACAACTTCCAAGTGAGCATTGGCATGGCTCCCTACGAAGTATTATATGGGCGTCCATGTCGAGCACTGCATTGTTAGGCAGATGTTGGTGAGAAGAGTTTGATTGGCCCAGATTTAGTGCAGGCAACCTCAGAGAATATTGACATTATTAGGCGTCAACTTCTTGCAGCACAGAGCAGACAGAAGAGTTACGCCGATACGAGAAGGCAGCAGCTGGAATTTGAGGTTGGGGACCGTGTGCTTCTTAAAGTTTTCCTAATAAAGGGAGTCCTCCAGTTTCGAAAGAAAAGGAAACTCACGACGAGATTCATTGGCCCGTTTCAGATTTTAGAGCGATTGGGTGTGGTAGCATACCGCCTTCTTTACCCACACTACTCGTAAGCGTGCACAACGTATTTCATATATCGATACTGAAGAAATACGTTCCTGATCCTACTCACATTATCGAATGGGAGCAAATACAGCTAAGTGAAGATGCTACTTATGTACTATGATCAACCCGTATTCAATATAGGAAGGAACAAGTATTGCGCAGTAAAGTTATTCCACTTGTGAAAGTATTGTACACTCACCACACTGAGGAAGAGGCTATTTGGAAAACAGAAGCTGAAGTCCGAAAGAACTAGCCTCAGATCCTCGAGGAGTACGAAAGGTACTAATTTTGGAGACGAAATTTTTCTTTAAGGGGTGTAGATTGTAAAGTCTCGAAAAAATCCGTACACAGATGTAACGTCTCGAAAAAATCCGCACAAAGACCCGAGTACCACCTCAGGCAGAAATCACTAAGGACAGAATTCTATAGAATTAATCCATTCAAAGATGTAACGTCTCGGAAAAATCCGTACAAAGACCCGAGTACCACCTCAGGCAAAAATCACTAAGGACCGAATTCTTTAGAATTTAGGCGAAGTTTAATTAAGTATTAAACTGATTTAATCGGTGGATTAGCTTGAACCACTATCTATACGGATGGAAAGACCCAAAACTATTAGAATCCTTAACTCGACATTACCTAAAAACCTAAGTGTAATCCCAAAATCCAGTTACTCGTGGGAGCACATTGAAACTCAGTATCAGACCTGGACAGCGAGTCGAAAGTTTGATAACCGTGAAACTATAAGGTTGTCACCACCTTACTGGGCTTGACAACCAACGCGGTGTAACGCCCTGAAAATCGGGGGTCGAGCATAAACTCAAATCCCGAGTTCCAGAACATCACTTATGCAACAAAATGAATGATGATTGAATGTTGACTGTATTCGTGCATTGAACATGAGTGAGATTAAGCCAAAAAAGCATATCATACTCCAGAGACAGTTAATTTGCAAGCGGAAGACTGTGATAGATAGATAAAATATATAAACTATGATGAGTCTCCAGAGTGTGATAACATTACCAGGTTAAATAATTACAAGTACAGTTCTAAAATATACCAAATGTGAGGAAGTGTAATGTCTCCTATCCCAAGTACCGTAGCCCCATCAATACAATACCAGGTCTTCATAGACCTGTCAGAGATTACATGTAGGAGAACTCCTCCTCAACATCATAGTAGTAGTTCGGCTCTGCTTCATAAGCATCGCCAACACCTGAAACTCAACAACTCTGGTTGGTGTTGCAAACACTGTCCCGTAACGTGGGAGTGAGTGATCAACTCAGTGGAACAATAAAGCATAGGTTAATATGTTATCAATTCAGTCAAGCAGTAATGATAAAGCAGTACAGCCAAACAATTTTTAACTACTCTTATTTAATGTAAGTATGAAATGACATGATGTATGCCCTTGCCAAACCACCCTCATGCGACATCATCTTACGTTCGTGGATACATACCTCCCTCAGTGCTCCACATCTACCAGGCACATGCGGTGCGATGATGAGCATGATTACCGAGTAGTTATTAGTCCATTTCAAACAGCAGTATTGGGAAACTAAGGTACCTCCCTTGTATCATTCCCAAACATGATCCATTCTAGGGTCGTCAGTCCTAGTTAATCTCATACGATATTATGGTTTGAGAGGCATAGCGAAGGCATCACAAAGGGCTCGTCACCCATCAGCACGGATACAGATCTCACCGTATGCGGCTCAATTGCTGGCCGTCAGCTCGAATACAGGTCTCATTGTACTCGGCTCAATCGCTGGCCGTCAGCTCGAATACAGATCTCACCGTACTCGGCTCAACTCATACTCTAGTTGCTGTGAAGGGCTCGTCGCCAATCACAGACCTTAGAGTATACTCGAAGACACTACGGAGGACTCGTCGCCCGTCAGCACGAATACAGGTCTCACCGTACTCGGCTCTCGCCGTAGGTGTCGACAGCTCGAATACAATGTCCCATACCACCATATTTGACTCACGAGTTTGGTTGCTCAATGGTCACTACGGGGAGGCACGTGGCCCCAGCGTAGGCCGACAGCTCGGCCACGGTGTCCCATACCACCATGTCTGGCTCATGAGTCTTAGCGGATCGAGGTACCATGGTTAACGGAATTTCCACTGGTAAGTTTGGTACCCTAGGTTCAAGCAGTAATGACCAAACATGGTGAACACACATTCGACATATCGGGTTACTTGACGAGCTCGGCTAGCTCGAGCGCACAACAAGTTGGACGATATGAAGCGCATAAGTACTTCGTGTGGCCAACCACTATCGTCAACCGAAGTACGACTCGGGTTCGTCGAACACATCTCACGTGACAAATGAATCACAACCACGAATTCAATTCTGGTACCGATTGTCTGGACTATAGTCATAGCCCCAAACACAATCAATTGCAGATAGATAAAGCAGTAATGGATCAAGATTTAACTCATACAATCAAGGTCTGGTATTATCCGTTTAGGGCTGCCAGGGCTGTTGCACACACTCGTTGCTCCACTCCCCCATCACCCATGACGGATCATACAACGTAAATATGAATTTAAACATATGCATTACATAGATAAAATTATAAAGGCAGTTGAGCATGTTATGAAGCATAACACAAGCATGAGTTTGTACATAATCAATTCCTAATCACACAGCTATTCAAGGAAATCATACACATAGTTAAAGGAGTTGAGAATCATATCTCATCACCCCTATACATTACAATTTACTAACTACTACTCATTCATACATTTCAACAAACGCTTTAGAATATATACATCAACATACATGACATATGTTGATCACATAGGCATTAGGCCAAATCCTTTCACTAGGGAGTTGCCCCAATCATAACACGCATACACCCACGACGGATAGTCATGGCAAGCAGGAATCCAAGTTCCATATTCATTCAGTCATTTCCACAAACACTTGGGCCACACATTTTAACATATATAGTGTATATTGGCCGTGGCGTGATTTAGGGCAAATCCTTTCGTCAAAGGGGTATCGCCAATACAACAATCATATATCCATGACAATTTAGTCATGGCGAGCACGAATGAGAATTCTATACTCATTCAGCCATTTTCACAAACACTTAGAATACACTATTACAACATACATGGTGTATGTTAGCAAAACATGTATTAGGGCTATCCTTTAGCCAAGCGAGTATTTTATCCATGTATAATATATTACTATAACAAATAATCATGATAAATACATCTCCAAAATTTATACGTATACAGTATTTTCTAGAATATGCAATTTCAACATACATAGTGTATATAAGTAAAACATGTATTTAGGCGAATCCTTTTGCCAAATAAGTATTTTATCCATATATAGTATATCCATATAACAAATAAACATGTCAAACACATTTCCAAAAAATATATGTATACCGTACTTTCTACAAATACCTAGAGTATGTAGAATTCCATATTTTTCATCTTTAATCGAAACGGAAAACAGACAGCACTTTGTACATGTGCAATTGCATGCAGATCATGAATTTATCATTATCTGACATTGAAAGCATTGAAAACCATAACCTATACACCTAAAGTCCTCACCTTTTGTCGTAGAATCGTAACGAAGTCGATAGGTTTGCTAAGCTTCCATATTCGGCAGTTTGACAACCTATAGAACGAAATAGGTTAGCTATTTCACAACCTACAACTGTCTAAACCCCAAAACAGATTAGGGTTAGGGTTTCTTACCTAGAAATGACGCCGGAAACACCGGGAAAGCGATGAGAATCAGGCGGTGGAGCCCGAATAGCGGCAGGGAAGAGTGGCAGGGAGATTCTCCCACTGCTCCCACATTTTCTCTCTTTTCTCTCTCTCAATCTCAAATTCGTATGGCTGCCATGAGAGAGGGTTTAAGGTCCTTATATAGCCTAAAAATTCACCGAAATAGACTTATGTTCAAGGTATACTTACATTATAATCAAATAGGCATTGTTTCAGCTCAAAAGGGGGTTTCTGGTGGGCCTCCTTGAGCCAAAGGTCGGACTTAAGCTCACTAACGCTGAGTCTACGTTCTATTAAGTTTTCGTTTCAGTCGGGATTCCAGATCACGCGTGGCGGACCAGTTTCAGTTCAACGGTCAGCGGATCTCGATCGGAGATTCCGAGTACATGTAAATGTGTATGAAATTTCTCCTGATCCGTGGGTGTAATTTGGTCTGATTCTGACGGTCTGGTTGCTTAATACTGATCCACAAGTGAGTGGTGCCAGATTACTATTCAAGATATTTTATTTTGAATTAATTTCACATTTCTCACACTCTTCACTCTGAGATCAAGCGAATAGCGCTGGGACATTATTTGGATTTGATTTCCGAGATGGTTGTCAAGCCCAGCGAGGCGGTCCTAGTTCCTTAACTTCGTGTTAATCGGACTTCCGACGTGCGGTCCAGATCCGATACAGAGTTTCAAGATTGTCCCGAGAGCAGCCGGGTAATGAGATTGATCCTAGATTTTAGGGTAACCTAGCGTCAATGATTCTACAAGTTTTGGGTCTTGCAGATCGTATTTAAAGCGATTGGTACTAATTTCACAGGTACTCTAGTTTAGCACTAGCTAATTCTCGCCTAATTTCTAAAGGATTTAGTCCTGTATGATTTCTGTCTGAGGTGGTACCTGGGCCTTTGCAGTTTGTATATAAAGTGATCCAAGTTATACTACTTAGCTAGTTTAAGATAGTGTCTATGGTGAAAGTACTTAGAAAATTTAAGGAACAAGGTGGTGAAGGGTGGGATTTGTGAAGGAAATGGGTTAAGGAGCGATTTTAGACTGTGGGATTCAGTTCTGACAAGTTAATAAGGTGTTAGAAGCAACCCATTGCCTAAGGACATCTAATTTCAGGTTGGGGAAAATTCGGGATGTTACACGCGGGAATCGAGCCCGAATAGCATCCAGAAACGCACAACTAGGGTCCTGAGTAAAGTGTTTGAGAAACGCGAATATCTTTAGAAAATGAACTCAAACTTAAGTGAATTGGACCGTCCGCTTGCGGGAGAAATTGAAGACTTCAGACCATCAGATTCTAACTCAACTACACCCATGGGTCAGGGAAATTTCCCTGCACCTATTGGTACACTTGTGGGCCTGATCGAGTAACGAGGACCGTTGAACTGTTACAGGTCCTTCATGGCAGATCAGTTTGTCAGATCGTACCATAAACATAGTCCTGGCATAGATCCATTGTCAGGGAACCTACTCCATGACTTAGGCTAGAAATGGACCTTTCTAGGGGCCCCGTTTGTCAAAAACGGGCACCCTTTGGTTATACCCTAAGTATACATGACCCTGGGGCCATTGACATCACTTCTGAGCCTATTTAAAGGCCTTAAACGACCGCACCCCTCTCCCATACGAATTTCCTAAAAACCCTATGAGAGAGAGAGAGAGAAGGAGAGAAAAGAGGAAGGTAGGAGGAGAGATTCTTGGGGATCATTGTTGGGATCTTTTCCCACAACTCCACACACCGTTTCGCCTCGCTACTACACTACTCAACTTGTTTCGATTCCGATTTAGGTAAGAAATCCTAACCTTAATCTTGTTTTAAGAATCTAAATAGAGGAATAGACGAAATAGTGATCAGGGTCGAATATTGCATATCAGACCCCAGTAATTACTTGATTTTACATACATGATAATATTTAATGCCAGAATTTACTCGTATTTTTGTTACAGGAGGAAATTAGGAGCGTGTATAGAAAAATGATGTTAAAAGCATAGATTTGACGCTCTAAAATTACCAGAGCACGAGATGTACTCCAGAAAACCAATGGTGAAGAATATACACGCCTGGGATATGAGGAAAGCACGATGGTGCAAAATGCAAGATCACATATTTCCCGCCATCCGAT
The DNA here is from genome assembly GCA_021015155.1 of Magnolia officinalis. Taxonomy (NCBI): domain Eukaryota; kingdom Viridiplantae; phylum Streptophyta; class Magnoliopsida; order Magnoliales; family Magnoliaceae; genus Magnolia; species Magnolia officinalis. Next base: position 60,649,546 of record JAJHSJ010000007.1, on the reverse strand, counting down.
CAACTCGAAACTTTATACAGGGGATTAGGGACATTAATTAACCGTACATTTCAAATTTCAGCCCTGGGATCACTATGGAAGTGCCCCAACTGACAAATCAGCCCATAAACCGTTGATTCTGGGCCCACCTGCAATCTGGATATGGCTCAATTTTAATCCCAACTGTTTAAAAGATATGAGAGAAGGAATGGACGGAATGGATCTCTCATATCCATCATCATGGATTCTACCGGAGTTGAGAGTGCAAATTGCACAAGTGCATTGGATGTGCACTGGATGGTGCTAGACGGTCAAAGTCGGTTTGACCGACTACATCTCTCTAAAAAAACGGAAACTTCCGTTTCAAACAGCGTTAACGCTGTAGCTCGTCGGACGAGTTGTGGGCCCCACATATTGTCCAAACGGACAATCCAATCCGTCGATTCTCTTCCTGGGGCGGCAGTTACCCTCGCCTAGGTGGCAAAATTCCGAATGAAAGCATAGATCAGATCCCATCAGTTCAAACGCAGATTGGACGGCAAGACAGAAAGCCGCGTGGGCGTTGCACCGAATCCACCCTAAAACCAGTAAATTCTTACTGATTTTTCGAGCTGAATCTAATGTACGGAGTAGATTTCTCAAAGCACTTGTGAAGTGGGACCCACCATCATCACAGCGTCGGTTTGGCGTCCGCGTACGTCCGACGGCTGCCAGTTTTTGCGGAATTTAGTGGGCCCCGTACGTCACCTGTACAGAAGATCTGATCCGTCCATCTTGTAGAGGGCCATGAGAACTACAAAACCATGCTGAGATTCCACTCCCATGCGTACACACGTGTGCGGTACAGAGGCCAAAAGTGGACTGCCCCGGGACGTTAAAAACTGAGTTTTTTGTGATTTCTTCTGTGGGCCATGCTATTGGACCTTCAAAACCACCCATTCCTGACTGAAATTTCATCCTGAATCTAATGGACGGGGTGGATTTTCCAGAAAATGCCTCTGTGGGGCTCACCGATCACAACAGCGAAAGGGTGCGAAAAGTTTCGCACAATTTGGAAATCCGGTTTTCCAGGCGATTGTGGGCCACCATATTTGATCATATGGCAGATCTGAACCGTCCATCATGTAGAGGACCCAAGAAAGTCCTAAGGGACGGTGTTTGTTGGAATTTGAACGAGGAAAGTATGGTATTTTGAGGTCCCAAACTTGGCTGCGAAAAGGTTTTTGCTGCGCGTGCGACAGCTTCCCAAATCCGATTTTCACCACTCCAGCCACTCCATCAGCTATAAAAAGAGTTGCAAAACGTGAGGAGGGCATTCAGATCCAGAGAATTCGAGATCCAGAACTAGGGAGAGAAGAAAGAGAAGAAAGAGAAGGAGGAAGAGAGAGAGATCGATTGGTTTGGTGTTGTGATTTTATGAATTTTATTGAATATTTTTTTACGGATTTTATGGGTCACTAATCTCTCAGCTAGGGCTGAGATGAAGCCCCTAATTTGATCAGCTCTTGTATTGGTTGATTTACTTTGAATATTAATTAATTTATTTTTTTCTCTAAGTGGGCTTTATGGGTTTAAATTCCATACTTCTCCATCTATGAACTTGATCAAAGTATATAGATGGATGTTGTTTGGATGCTTATTACAGGTGCTTGGGTCTGATCAAGAACAAGTTTCCTATAGAGGAAGAAACAGGGTGCTTTAATGAATGTACATTCCATATGCCCGACCAAGGATATGGGATATGTTGTTCATGGCATTGCTTAAAGGAATTAGACAGTCTGTATGCCCGATTAAGGACACAGATTGTACTTTCTCTATTTAAGTGGTATCAATCTAGATCAAGGTGAATCAACAGACAAGACAAGGGTTAGGATAGTTAGGGGTGGATTCGAAGGTCCTAGTGCTCTCTCTCTATTGAATTTTCTTCCTTATTTTCAATAGTTATTTTCCATAGATTTGTGTTAGCAATTTGATCCTTTATTTGTTGAATTAGTTAAGGAGAATCATGAATTTGAATTGTGACGACCAGTCCCTGTGGATTCGACCTCGGTCTTACCGAGTTTATTACTACATCACAACCCTATACTTGGGGAGTGAACAAATAGCTAACCCATTTCGTGATTTAGGTTGCCATTGTCCTATAGACGGGGACGTAGTGTTCGAACCGAGTTCGAAACGAGCAATCTGACGAAAGGTACGGACTATAAACGTTTAGGCTATGGTTTTCAAGGCTTTCAATGTCAGTTAATGATTTATGACTGACTTGATTACTGCCATATGTACTTAGATACGACGCTTTCCATATATCTCACATGTAAGAACTATGTCGAATATATAATGCATTCCATGTGTTTGTTGAAATGTTTAAATGAAATTACTATTATGATTTAGCTTGCCATGACTATTAATCTGGGTTACGTGTTTGTTATATATATGACGACTCCTTTGTGAAAGGATTTGCTATAACATGCTTTAACTACGTTAGTTCATGTATGTAATAATGTGTAGGCTAAGTGTTTGATAAAATGTCTGAATGAGTAATGGCTTGATGAATTGTATTTATTAATGGTGTAGGGATAGGATTCTCAACTACCTTATCTATATGTGAAAATTCCTTCATGTAACCGTAATTCCAAATACATGATTTATGTATAAAATGCATGTGTATAATGTCATGCTCTATGTGTTTGAGAAAATGTTTAAATGATATTCGTGTTTGAATTGTTTTTTAAACGCTATTATGATTATCACATGTGACTACCTCTTGCATTTGAGTATGATTGGTAGTACCATGTAGTCCAAGCAATCAGTAATGGTTCTTGATTGAGTGGTCGAACTAATTTCGCCACATTAAATACGTTTGATGAACCCGAGGCGTACAGTGATTTTCGACAGTGGTTAGGCCACGCGGAGTGCTTACGCACTCTATGTCAATCAATTCAACGTGCGGTTGTACCAATCGAACTTGTCAAATAACCCGATTGACCAAATGTGTGTTTACCATGTATGGACGCTACTGTTTGAATCTAAGGTACCGCTTACCAATTTAACAGCCCGTTTCAACCATGGTACCACGATCTGCTAAGACTTATGAGCTGGGCATGGTGGTGTATGTGACACCGTGGTCGAACTGTCGGCCTTCGCTGGGGTGACGAGCCTCCCCGTAGTGACCAGTGAGCAACCCAAACTCGTGAGCCGAATATGGTGGTGTATGGGACACTGTATTCGAGCTATTGGCCTACGTTCAGGTGATGAGCCTCCCGTAGTGACCTCAAGTATAATCAATTGAACTTACCTGTCCACTGCTTGCCGTAGGGGTGACGCCCTACAACTTGCCTATCGTATGTGATTAACTAGGACTGACGACCCTAGATGGATCTTTGTTTGGGTTAATGATATAAAGGGAGGTACCTTATCTTCCCGAATCTACTGTATGAATAAGCGTAATAAATTATTTAGCTAACACGACCATGCACCGCATTGCATGTGCTTTGGCGAGGAAGCATACTTTTAGGGAGTTTGCCATGCGCGATCATGAGATGAAGTCGCTGAGGGTGTGCAGGAGAGGGCATGCATCATTACGGCATATCATTCCTGCATTAATAAGAGTACTTAGGACATGATTGTTGTACTTCTTTATCATTACTGCTTGACTTAATTGATAACATGTTAACCTTTGCCTTATGGTACCACTGAGTTGATCACTCACTCTCACTCTGGGACGGTGTTTTAAAACACCAACCAGACTCTGATTTAGGTGCAGGTTAAGTCGAGGCTTTCGTGATGGAGCCAGATTTCATTGACAAGGAGGAGGAGTTCTCCTACACGCAGCTCTCAGACTGGTCTCTGTAGACCTTGCGCTGCTTCGATGTGATTACAGGGATATTTGATTAGTTGGACATTTACACTTTGTATTTTATAAATTTTGGAACCATACATGTATATATTCAGCCTGGTGATATACTCATACTCTGGGGATTGAAAAACACTTACATACTTTGTATATGTATCTCAGTCTTCCGCTTGCTTAATTTAATTATCTCTGGAGTAAGATATGTTATTTTAGTGTAATCTCATCCATGTTTAATGTTCTAATATGGTCAACATTTCAACATCATTATCTGTGTTGCACAAGTGGTGCGATGGATCTCGGGAGTTGATCTTTGCTCGACCCTCAAAATTCAGGGCGTTACAAGATGGTATCAGAACATGATTTAGATTAAACTGGACCTTGGTTATGGTAACACAATGCTCTTTGATGCACTTTGACTTAGGTGGGGGCAGAAAATGTAGAAATGATTGTAGGATCCCAAGTTTCACCGACAGGCGAAACTGAGTGTCGAAATGTATGCCGTATGCGTCTGAGATAACATGAAATGATCTCAAATCCTTCTTAGATCATCAATCGACGAGTTTAAGCTACTAGTTGGCGGATCTCAAACCTGAAACACGCCAAAAGGCGTGAATATGTGCGAGATGGAACCTGAAACCACCTCAAACGGACACGGGGGCCGATACCATACAAAACAGTGGGACCCAGGGAGTCCCCCGCACCATTCCGGTACCACGGGAGGGGGAGGCCACCGCCCCCAGGCGGAGGCGCCGCCACCTGTCTAGGGGACCGCAGCGGCGCGCTGCGCCCACCTCTAGCTGGCTGCGACAGTTCCGCGGATCTGGCGGCCCACTGCCCTAACCCACATGTGTGGGGCCTTGCACTCATGTGGGACCACCCTATTTGGGTCCCCTTTACCTCCCTTTGTCCATTCCACCCCCATTCCAAGCTTACAAACCCTCCAAAATCTCATTTTCCTCTCAAATCTTCACTCTATATTCAAATCTCCTTCTTTTTCTTCATTGCACACCCATCCTCCACCATTGTTTTCAAAACCCATCACCTACCACCTCCTATCCCCCTTATTTCCTCTCATTTGAGTGCACAAATCCATCTTTGTATCTCATCAAACCCAAAACCCACTAACCCATCTCATCCTTAAAGTTTTCTTAACCCCATGGCTCTTTTTGAGCTAGTGGCTACCATCTTTTCCCTTTCCACACTCCTTTCCCTAATGGGAAAGAAGAGAGCGTCCGTGGATGAAGCCGGGCCTAGCCGCCCAACCCGTTCGAGGAAGAAAATGGGTGCCAAAGCAAGCACGCGCGCCAAGAGAGAAAGAGGATCAAAAAGGGATCTTGACCCGCGGATCCCTATTGGGAGATCATTATCGGCGGGCGTTGAATTTGGTAGGTTCTGTAACTGAAGAGTTGTATTTGAGGCTCATGTGGATGAAAGGCTTTTCGGGTTGTACCCAGTGATGTACATGCTCTTGGAAAATGGGTGGGGTCCCATATTTGAGGGAAATACCCATGCGAGTGAAGGTATAGTGCGTGCCTTCTATGCTCTTATACGAGACCCACTATTGGTGCCGCTATAGTTTACTATCCCTTTGGGAAGAGAGCAAGCCATAGTCGATGTTGACATGATAGCTCGTATCATGGGTATGGAGCATGGACTTGTACATGCTAATGAGGCAAACCTTATTAGTGAATGAGAAAGAAATCGGCGCACCCGTTTCCTCTGCAGCCGGCATAAGCGGTGGAGGCGAGGAAATAGCGTTGCATCGACCAAATTTACAGACGATTTTGCTCCACCACATATTCACATATAATGTATACCCCAGGTGAAGTAACCGCACGAAATGTACTTGGCTTATGATGGATTTCTTATACAGAGCTAGTAAGGGAAACAAGCTATGTCTGCCTACATACGTACTGTCTCATATTGTGGGTACTGCACGGTCTATACGGGGAGATGCCTCCCTTCCCTTCGGTCGACTTATTTATAAAATTGCCCGCCACTTCAGTTTCAGACTCCATATGGATGACGTTGCCCCGATCCATATCATTAGTGATAATATGCTTAACAATATGGGCATAGGCCCCATGCAGCGACAAGCCCGTCTTGATGAATATGGAGATGAGATAGAGGAAGCAAGTGAAGAGGGAGATGGAAGTGATGATGAAGAAGGATGTGGTGGAGAGGAAGAAAGTGAAGGTGAGGAAGGTAACGAAGAAGGAAGCGGTGAGGAAGAAGGGACTGATGAAGAAGAGGGGTCCCGAGATTCTGATAAGGGCCCTCCTCCTGTTACACATGAGCATCACCGTGATCGAGCTGCCTTGGAAGCCCGCATGGCTCAGATTGAGGAGAGTCAGGCCACGCTGAGAAAGGAGGTTAGAGAGACCCAGGCCGAAGTGAAACAAAAGCTTGAAGAAAATTAGGCTTACCTGAAGAAGAAATGCAAGAAGATGTCTCGCACCCTGAAGGCCTTCCTGTGCTGTATACAGGATAAGAGTGCTCCTCCACCATCACCAGAGTCAGACGACTAGTCATAGGGTGTAGTCGTCTTTGGGTTTTCCTTATTTCCGAAATAGCGGTGAAGACCGCTTTAGTTGAAGTAGGAATATGCCAATATGTCCTAGAGGGGGGTGAATAGGACTTTTTAAAGTTTTTACGATTTATTTAAAATCCTTTTACACTAATCCTAACAACAAGCACATATTAGGATTACTCTAAAATAACTCTACTGGCTTCTAAGCACGGTAGAGGATCCAATCATAAACTATTTAAAAAGTGAACAATATGCAAACTAGTTTATGATGGATATGACTATGTATGTGTGTGAGGTGTGATCTGAGATATTCAGATATGTAAATATTAAAGTCAATTACACAAACAGAAGAATAGAAATCTCAAACACAGTCATTTTTATAGTGGTTCGACTACTTGTCTACTCCACTCCCGGTAACCATACTCAATCCTTGAGTGTACCAGATTTCACTAAGGAGGTTTCACAGCGATTCACCTCAAACCTAAGGTTTTAAATCAGGTTCACCTTCAACCTTTACAACCTACACTGAGGCTGACGTTTATGCTCTTACGAGCAAGGGTCAACACAACGCACCCACTTTTAGGCATACTGGCCAAGGATCTTCCATAAGACCCTAATGGAGGTTTCACTTGGATCACCTCAAACCTAAGGTTTTAGACAGGTTCACCTTAACTGGAAGTTTATGCTCTCCACAGTGCAAGGGTCAACACTACGTACCCACCACATACACCCCCGCCGGAGGCCTCCTACGAGGACTTCCAAGGGTGAGAAACACCTAATACCCAATCCTAAAAAGGAATGATCACAAGTGTCCTCTGGACTCTAATAACTTACAAATAAGTGGATGAGTCTCATTCAACACGTTGACGAAGATCTCCTCCTTATTGATGAAGAATCTTCGGCTTCCTTGATCCGCAACTAGATGATGTACCAATGTGAAGCTTCGGGTTGGGTCAAGGTCAAAACGGAATCCTACTCTATAAAAAGTTTTCCTATAAGGAAGATAGAGTGATTCCAATTATGCATTCAAGGCATCCTAGCTTAATAATTTGCCATTAAGGTAGTAGCTGGAGGATCCTTGAATACAAAAGTTCATTCCCCAATCTACTCTATTGAATATCAATGATGAGGGTGGATTGGAGGATGAACTCCCATGAGAGAAAGGGTTTTGGGTATATGATCTAAGGTAAAACACACAAAAGCACTCTCTTCTTTTTCTACCAGCAACAATAGACAACTTCTCTTTATATAGGCAAAAGGTTCCAACGGATATAAAACAGTCACATTTATGACAGAGTTTGATATCATCGAGCAAGGTCGATATCATCAAGCGTATACTCTCGATTGCATCGACTTGCCGCTCGATGACACAAACTCAAATGTCATACGGTTTTGAAACCTCATGCTAGCTGGTCAATGGAATCGAAACACTGGTCGATGTCATCAGATTTCAAACTCCGATATCATCGAGACTAGTGTCAATTCATTGACACTTGAAAAATGAGAGAGACTTGCTATAAAATATTTCAGGCTTTTAAGAATGATCGAGGGACCTTCGAGATCATCAAAATTTGAATGTCGATGATATCGATACGGTGTCGATGCATCGATAAATCCAAGGGATTTTCATTTAAGTTTACTGGACAATTTTTGTCCCTGTTCAATGCTATCAAATCCATACCAATATCATCGATATTTGAATATCGATTCTATCGAGTGACCCCCAATCATAGATAAACCATCTTGAAATATTTTGCTGGAAGAACTTGGCGCCCATGACCGATATCATCGAGAGCCTTCCGATATTATTGAGATTTGAATTTCGATGGTATCAGGAGGTTTCGATATATCGATGCACATATGATATTCTTAAGAAAAAACAGGGGCATTGGAGATCTGTCTGTCGATATTATTGAATCACCTTTGACGGACTCGTGATTTGAATATCGATGATATCGATAGTATATCGATGTATCGATAATTCCGTCCAGATGAGCATGTGGTCGCTGGACATATTTTGTCCTCATATCGATGATATCGTTTAGGTATCGAGGACATTGACAGCGCAGGTCGATCATATCGAGATGTGTATCGATAAAATTGACAAAGCAAGAAAACTTAGAGAATTTTCCTATTTTGAAAAAAGTTTTCTAAACTTATAAACCCTATGAAGTTCTAGTTTGTTTTAAGGATTTTATATACCTGGTGTTTTGGGACAAGGGATGTGAGGATAGATTTACCTGTGGCGAGCTTGCATACATCCAGTTGAGGCAGACGCTTGAATTGATCTTCCTATGAGGTTCTGCAGTCTGACTGACTCAACACTCACGCTAATTGACAAACCAGGGCACTTTCAATTTCTTGTTTCCTTTGTAATAGCCTTGGTAGGCTTAGTTGGTTGTTAGTGTGTTTAATGTTTAAAGCTTTTGTTAGATTAGCACACATGCATCTTCTGTCATGATCCATGTAAGACTACATCTCATGTACTGTGACAATTTTGGTTAAATGAAATGCATATAGATTCTTTTGATTTGGAATGTGTAGAATGCTTGGAAAATTGAGTGTTGTTAATAAAAAACTTACACGTGTTGCACCCTATGTTGTATATAGGGAATGCCTCTGAAAACCACTCGGAATATGACACGTCTTGCACTTGGCGGATCGATTGACGGGGCACATCCCTTGAACGATAGCCAGATGGACCTCAGTTTGGGCACGAATTTTGAGACTATGCCGGATTCTCAGCCGGCCACTGGCCCCATAAATGGGCCAACACCTTTTATACCACTGGTTCTAGAATAGAACCGTGCGTCATCATCGATGCCACACGTACCACAGTCGGATCCTCCTCCTGATAGGTTGGAGCAGATGATATTTTTGATGTAGCAGCAGCAACAGTTTTTAGCCACTATTGCGGGGGTCATTGCCCAAAACATGAATATGGTCCCTCCTGCACCACCTGTGCAACCTGCTGGAAACATGAATACCAGCGGTATGTTTGAATGCCTCCAGCGCTTCTGACCTCCCACCTTTGTGGGCACTCACATGCCCAAGGAAGCTGAATACTAGCTAGATCGCATCTCTAAGATGCTGAAGCCGTTATACTGCACTGAAGCAGAGCAAGTCGAGCTGGTCACATATATGTTCGAGAAGGAGGATAGTCTTTGGTAGGACAGCGTCCTACGAACAGTTCCTATAGGACACGTGTGGACATGAGAGGCATTTGAGACTTGCTTCCATGGGAAGTACTTCCCCCTCACATACCGTATGAAAATGAGGGTGAGTTCCTTCGCCTCCGACAAGGGGAAATGACCGTGTCGGAATATGAGAACAAATTTACAGGGCTAGCCAGATACGCTCCTTTGATCCTAGCGAATGAGTCGATGAATATGCGACGTTTCTCAAATGGTCTGCGGCCTGATATCCACACGAATATGTGTTGCGCTAGCATTCCCAACTATACTGAACTAGTGAACATGTCCCTGCGAGCTGACCAGAATGGGGATAGACTATCTTGTACACGTATGCCCATGGGTCCGAGGCCTCGACCTGACTTACTGAACCGACCATTCCTCGGTAAGAGGCAGCGTATGGATTCGCCTCCTAGGCTTATGACTCCACCGACACAGGCTAGGCGATCAGATATGTGGTGCACTTACTGTAAGATGATGGGCCATTCAGATACGTATTGTTTTACTAAGATGAGGGACAACAGCTTCATGCCCCCTCAGAAGATCAACTGTCAACTTCCTCAAGTTATCTAAGCTCCACCTCTACGATCAGCGCCGCTAACACAACCTTTTTATAGGCCGAACGAACCTTGTAATAGGCCGCCTCAATGACCTATTGCAGTGTAGCCAAATCATCCTCAACAAGCTCGGGTGCACTCACTTGCAGCTGAGGCATCCGAGACAGCAACCGTAGTACCATTGGCTTTTGAAGTCATAACACATATCCAAGGTACACCAGTCTTCTTATTGGTGGACACCAGGTCCACTATCTCGATAATATCATGCACAGCAGTCAAGCGACTAGTATTGGAAACTATTTCTTTGGTTGGGATGAGACTCCTTACCGCCACTAGGACCTTCTCAGACACTACCAAGATTTGTAAGGATTGTTCGATAGACTTAGGAAATAGAACAGTACTCGTTGACCTGATTGTTGCTTCACTATGTCATTACAATGTCATCCTCGGTATGGATTGGCTCACCGAGACGAAGGCAGAGATCGATTGTGATACTAGATTGGTGACAACCCATGGACCCGAGGGCACAACCTTTACATTCCCAGTTCAGGTCAGTTGGTATTATCGTATTAGTTGTTATGCTACCTTGCTAGAGAATGTTGATGGTACGACACTTGGGAACACCCCTGTAGTCCAAGACTTCATGGACGTCTTCAGAACAATACTTAGACTGCCTCCTTGGCGCGAGTCAACTTTACTATCGACCTTGTGCCTGGTGCGACACCTATTTCTCTACCGAGGTATCGCATGCCTCCATGTGAAATAGAGGAATTGAGGAGACAGATTGATGATTTGTTGGATTCAGGCTTCATACGACCGAGTGTATCCCCTTGGGGAGCACCTGTGTTGTTTGTGAAGAAGAAGGACGGATCGCTGCGATTGTGTATTGATTATCGCAGGTTGAACCAAGTGAAAGTGAAGAACAAGTATCCTTTGCCCAGGATAGATGATCTGTTCGACCAGTTAAAAGGGGTACACTATTTTTCAAAGATCGACTTGTAGTCTGGATATCATTAGTTGCACGTCAGGGATGAAGACGTGTAGAAAACAACATTCAGAACTAGCTTTGAGTTTCTCGTGATGTCGTTCGGACTTACGAATGCACCGGCTGTATTTATGGACCTCATGAATCGGGTGTTTTGGCTATATCTGTACCGGTTCATCAACGTATTTATAGATGACATATTGATATACTCCAAGAGCCAAAAGGATCACGAAGAGCACTTGCGAGCAGTTTTTGATACTCTCAAGAAGAACCAGTTATTTGCTCAGTACAAAAAATGCGACTTCTGGAAAAAAGAAGTCAAGTTCTTGGGACATGTGGTGTTCAAGGAAGGTATCGTTATAGACCTTGCTAAGGTGACCGCAGTTCAAGACTGAGAACAGCCCGGTTCAGTTACTGAAGTGAGGAGTTTCCTTGGCCTGACAGGTTACTATCATAGATTCATTAGAGACTTTTCTAAGATAGCCAGACCGCTGTCTCAGCTCACTCGAAAGGATCTTAAGTTTTCCTAAAACAAAAAAGCAGAAGCGGCCTTTCAGGCACAGAAGGACAAGTTAACGTCCACCCCTGTGCTATTATTGCCAGAGAAAGGGGTCAGATATACGATTTACACTAACGCGTCTCGTGTTGGTTTGGGTTATATCCTTATGCAGAAGGACAGAGTAATTGCCTATGCATCGCGACAGTTGAGGAAACACAAAGAAAACTACCTTACGCACGACTTGGAATTGGTAGCAGTTATCTTCACATTAAAGTTTTGGAGACATTACATCTACGGAGAGGAGTTCGAGCTCTTTTGCGACCACAAGAGCCTCAAGTACATATTCACGCAGAGAGACCTGAATACGAGGTAGCGACGTTGGATGGAAACCTTGAAAGACTTCAAGTTTGAGGTTTCCTACCACCTTGTCAAGGCCAACCTTATGGCAGATGCGTTGAATCGCAAGAAGACAATAGAATTTACCACTCCGCTAATGATAGAAGAATGAAACATGGTAGAATTTGTGCGAAACTTCGAACAAAAGCTTACAGTAGAGGAGCTGTTCGAGAGAGTCGCACATATTCGTGTACAACCACTTATTAATGACCAAATCATTGTGGCTCAGAGAAAAGATGAATGGTTGGTGAAGATGAGAAAACGAGCTAGTGACGATGAAGACTCTGAATGGAGAGTTGGTTCGGATGGGGGCTTACGTTATCGTGGCCGCCTATGCGTCCCGAACCTCCCTGACTTGAGGAAGGAAGTTCTAGAGGCTACTCATAATTTGAGGATGGCAATGCATTCTGGCAGTACAAAGATGTATCGAGATATGAAACGTTCGTACAGATGGGATAACATGAAGGCCCATATAGCAGACTCGGTGTCCTGTTACCTTACGTGCCAGCAGGTCAAAGCCGAGCATCGCCGACCTCCTGGTTTACTTCAGCCCATGCCCATAGCTGAATGGAAATGGGATTTCATCTCTATGGATTTCATTTCAGGGTTACCAAAGACGAGAAAGGGACATGACTCCATTTGGGTGATTGTGGACTGATTGACAAAATCGGCTCACTTTCTCCCTATCAGAACTTCAAACTCAGCAGATGATTTGGCTAAGTTATGCATCAAGGAGATAGTACGTTTGCATGGAGTGCCTATGGAGATTGTGTTGAATCGAGACACGCGATTCACGTCTATCTTTTAGACTCGAATCCAAGAAGCAATGGGGGTTTAGCTGAAGTTCAGTACCGTGTTCCACTCATAGACGGATGGGCAGGCGGAACGAGTAAATCAGGTGTTAGAAGATATGTTACGGGGATGTGTGCTCAATTTCAAGGACAGTTGGGATGACTGTCTTCCATATGCCGAGTTCACTTATAACAATAGCTTCCAAGCGAGAATTGGCATGGCTCCCTACGAAGCATTATATGGGCATCCATGTCTAGCATCGCATTGTTGAGCAGAGGTTGGTGAGAAGAGTTTAATTGGCCCAGATTTAGTGTAGGCAACCTCAGAGAAGATCGACATTATCAGGCGTCGACTTCTTACAGCACAATGCAGACCGAAGAGTTACGCCGATACGTGACAGTGGCAACTGGAATTTGAGATTGGGGCCATGTATTTCTTAAAGTTTTCCTCATGAAGGGAGTCCTCCGGTTTGGAAAGAAAGGGAAACTCACATCGAGATTCATTAGCCCGTTTCAGAATTTAGATTGAGTGGGTGTCGTAGCATACCGCCTTACTTTACCCACACCATTCGCAGGCGTGGGTAACGTAATTCATGTATCGATGCTGAAGAAATACGTTCCTGATCCTACTCACATTATCAAATGGGAGCAAGTACAGCTAAGTAAAGTTGTTACTTATGTACTGCGACCAACCCGTATTCTAGATAGGAAGGAACAATTGTTGCGTAGTAAAGTTATTCCACTTGTGAAAGTATTGTGGACTCACTACACTGAGGAAGAGGCTACTTGGAAAATAGAAGTTGAAGTCCAAAAGAATTACCCTAAGATCCTCAAGGAGTTCGAAAAGGTATTAATTTCGAGGACGAAATTTTTCTTTAAGGGGGATAGATTGTAACGTCTCAGAAAAATCTGTACAAAGATGTAACATCTCAAAAAAATTCGTACAAAGACCCGAGTACCAACTTAGGCAGAAATCACTAAGGACCGAATTCTTTAGAATTAATCCATACAAAGATGTAACGTCTTGGAAAAATCCGTATAAAGACCCGAGTATCACCTCAGGGAGAAATCAGGACCAAATTCTTTATAATTTAGGCAAAGTTTAATTAAGTATTAAACTAATTTAATCGGTGGATTAGCTTGAGCCACTATCTATACGGATGGCAAGACCCAAAACTATTAGAATCCCTAACTCAACATTACCTAAAAACGTAGGAGCAATCCCAAAACCCAGTTGCTCTCGGGAGAATATTGAAACTCCGTATCGGACCTGGACTGCGCGTCGAAAGTCCGATAACCGCGAAAATATAAGGTTGTGACCACCTTACTAGGCTTGACAACCATCGTGGGAATCAAGCCCAAATAGTATCTAGAAAGGCACAACTAAGGCCCTGAGTAAAGTTTGTGAGAAATGCGAATATTTTTAGAAAATAAACTCAAACATAAGTGAATTGGACCGTTCGTTTGCGAGCAAAATTTAAGACTTTAGACCGTCAGATTCTGACTCAACTACACCGATGGATCAGGAAAATTTCCCTGCACCTATTGGTACACTTGTGGCCCTGATCGAGTAACGACGACCGTTGAACTGATACAAGTCCTTCACAGCCAATCATTTTGTTATATCGCACCATAAACACAGTCCTGACGTAGATTCATTGTCAGGGAACTTGCTCCATGACTTAGGCGAGAAATGGACCTTTCTAAGGGCCCCGTTTGTCAAAAACAGGCACCCTTTGGCTATACCCTAAGTATACCATGGCCCTGGGGCCATTGACATAACTTCTGAGCCTATTTAAAGGCCATAAACCACCCCACCCCTCTCCCATACGAATTTTCTAAAAACCCTATGAGAGAGAAAGAGAGAGAAAATGAGAGAAAAGAGGAAGGAAGGAGGAGAGATTCCTGGGAATTGTTGTTGGGATCTTTTCCCATAACTCCACACACAGTTTCGCCTCTCTACTACGCTAGTCAACTTGTTTCGATTTCGATTTGGATAAGAAATCCTAACCCTAATATTGTTTTAGGAATCCAAATAGAGGAATAGATAAAATAGCTAACCCATTTCGTGATTTAGGTTGTCGTTGTCCTATAGACGGGAACGTAGTGTTCGAACCGAGTTCAAAACGAGCAATCCGACGAAAGGTACGAACTATAAACGTTTAAGTTATGGTTTTCAAGGCTTTCAATGTCAGTTAATGATTTATGATTGACTTGATTGCTACCATATGCACTTAGATACGACGCTTTCCATATATCTCACATGTATGAACTATGTTGAATATATAATGCATTCCATGTGTTTGTTGAAATGTTTAAATGAAATTACTATTGTGATTTGTGCTTGTCATGACTATTAGGATTTTCTATAATACATGCTATAACTACATTAGTTCATGTATGTAATAATGTGTAGGCTAAGTGTTTGATAAAATGTCTAAATGAGTAATGGCTTAATGAATTGTATTTATTAATGGTGTTGGGATAGGATTCTCAACTACCTTATCCATATATGAAAATTCCTTCATGTAACCTTAATTCCAAATACGTGATTTATGTATAAAATGCATGTGTATAATGTCATGCTCTATGTGTTTGATAAAATGTTCAAATGAGATTCGTGTTTGAATTGTTTGTTAAATGTTGTTATGATTATCACATGTGACTACCTCTTGCATTTGAGTATAATTGGGACTACCATACAGTCCAGGCAATCGGTAATGGTTCCTGATTGAGTGGACGAACTAGTTTCGCCACATTATATATGTTTGATGAACCCGAGACGTACGGTGATTGTCGATAGTGGTTAGGCCATGCGGAGTGCTTACGTGCTCTATGTCGATCAATTCAACGTGCACTCATACCAATCGAACTTGTCTAATAACCTGATTGGCCCAATGTGTGTTTACCATGTATGGACGCTATAGTTTGAATCTAAGGTATCGCTTACCAATGTAAAGCTCGTTTCAACCATGGTACTACGATTCGCTAAGACTAATGAGCCAAGCATGGTAGTGTATGGGACACCGTGGTCGAGCTGTCGGCTACGATGGGGTGACGAGACTCCCCGTAGTGACCAGTGAGCAACCCAAACTCGTGAGCCAAATATGGTAGTATATGGGACACTGGATTCGAGCTATTGGCCGACGTTCAGGTGACGAGCCTCCCGTAGTGACCTCAAGTATAATCACTTGAACTTACCTGTCCACTGCTTGCCTTAGGGGTGACGCCCTACAACTTGCCTATCGTATGTGATTAACTAGGACTGACGACCCTAGATGGATCTCTGTTTGGGTTAATGATATAAAGGGAGTTACCTTAGCTTCCCGAATCTGCTGTATGAATAAGCCTAATAAATTATTTGGCTAACACGACCATGCACCACATTGCATGTGCTTTGGCGAGGAAGCGCACTTTTAGGGAGTTTGTCATGCGCGATCGTGAGATGAAGTGCTGAGGGAGTGCAGGAGAGGGCATGCATCATTACACCATATCATTCCTACATTAATAAGAGTACTTAGGACATGATTGGTGTACTGCTTTATCATTACTTCTTGATTGAATTGATAACATGTTAACCCTTGCCTTATAGTACCACTGAGTTGATCACTCACTCCCACTCTGGGACAGTGTTTTAAAACACCAATCAAACTCTGATTTAGGTGCAGGTTATGTTGAGGCTTTCGTGATGGAGTCAGATTTCATTGACAAGAAGGAGGAGTTCTCCTACATGCTGCTCTCAAGCGGGTCTATGTAGACCTTGCGCTGCTTCGATGGGATTACAGGGATATTGGATTAGTTAGACATTTACACTTTATATTTTGTAAATTTTGGAACTATAAATGTATATATTCAGCTTGGTGACATACTCATACTATGGGGATTGAAAAACACTTACGTACTTTGTATATGTATCTCAGTCCTCCGCTTGCTTAATTTAATTATCTTTGGAGTATGATATGTTGTTTTAGTGTAATCCCATTCATGTTTAATGCTCTAATATGGTCAGCATTTAAACATCATTATCTATGTTGCATAAATGATGTGATAGATCTCGGGAGTTGAGCTTTGCTCAACCCTCGAAATTTGGGGCGTTACAGTATGTGATTAACTATAATTGACGACCCTAGATGGAACACTCGGTTGGGTTAGTGATATAAAGGGAGGTACCTTAGCTTCCCGAATCTGATATATGAATAAGCCTAACTAAGTACTTGGCTAACGCGACCAAGCACCGTATTGCATGTGCTTTGGTGATGAAGGACACGTTTAGGGAGTTTGTCATGCGCGAACGGTTGACGAAGTCGTTTGTGAGGGAGCTTCGTACGAGGGCATGCATCATTACAACATACCATCCTTGCATTAACAAGAGAACTTAGGATATGAATGTTGTACTGCTTTATCATTACTGCTTGACTGAATTGATTACATGTTAACCTTTGCCTTATAGTACCACTGAGTTGATCACACACTCCCACTCTAGGACGGTGTTTTAAAACACCAACCAGACTTTGCTGTAGATGCAGGTGATAACAGAGTCTATACATTGGAGATGGACTTCTTTGATAAGGAGTTCTCCTATGTACAACTATCAGGCGGGTCTATATGGACCATGTACTGATCGATGGGATTACAAGGTTACATGGATTAGTTGGACATCTACATTTTGATATTTTGTATATTTTGAAACAATACATGTTTATATTCAACCCTGTTGCATCATCATATTCTGGAGATTGTCAAACTCTTACCGTTCTGATATACATATATTCTTGTCTTCCGCTTGCTAATTTAATTATATCTGGAGTATGATATGCCATTTTAGTATAGTCCCACTCATGTTTAATACATTAATATGGACAACATTTAAACATTATTATCCATGTTGCATAAGTGATGTACTGGATCTCGAGAGTTGAGCTTTGCTCGACCCTCGAAATCCAGGGCGTCACAAGTTGGTATCAGAGCATGATTTGGATTAAACTGGACCTGGGTTATAGGTAACACGATGCACTCTGGCGCACTTTGACTTAGGAAGGGGGCGATAGAATTTAGAAACTATCGTAGGATTCCAAATTTTCACCGACAGGCGAGATTGAATATTGTAGTTTAGCCCGCTCGCATCGTAGATCACGCGAATTGATCTCAGTCACCTTTAGGCTGTCAGTCGATGGGTTTGAGTCGCCAGTTGATGAATTTTGAACCTGAGACGGATCCAAGTGGCATGAATAAATGCCCGTTGGACCACGAAAAGCGGACCCAACCCATCTCCTTCAAAAATCTCACCTTCCCCCACTTTATTCTTCAAATCTTTCTAGGTATTTTCATATTAAACACAAATCCTAAAGCTCAAAGGGTGAAGAAATATAATTAAACTAAAATTTACTATAAATAGTAAGAATATAAATACAATGGACTTTTGACCATTAAACTATGGGATTTCATAAAATAAATATATTATTTGAATAAATCAGCTTCTCCTACCCCAAATTCATATATGGCACGTCGCCTAACTCATTCTGCTTTGCAACATACACTCAATTCAAAAAATAAATTAGTAGAACCACTAGATGGCCGCGGCAGCACCGCCCGGACGGTACCGCACCGCTGCGGCAGCGGCGACACACCGCCCAAATTCTGCGATTTTCTGGATTTTTTTACGAACTTCAAAAAGTCATATCTTCCTCAATATAACTCTAATTTAGGTGATTCAAAAACCAGATTGAAGCTTGATAAGTCTAGTTTCATATAAAAATAAGTGAAAAAAATAAAAATTTAATATCATTAAATCTAGGACGCTTTGAAAATTGTCCAACTTCTAGAATTTTAATCATTTGTCTACAACTCCAAATGAAATGAAATTTTGTGGGATGACTTTAAACTTAATGTTAAACCACCATAAAAATTTTAAAAATATTTCACTAGCTGAAACTATAGAAAATGTTACAAGGAATAAATACATTATGGAATCATATAGAAAATCATTAGTCTTGGACAACTAGTACTTCCCGAATTTTTATAATTTTCATGGAACTTTGAATGAAACGAAATTTTGTGAAATAAAAGTAAGCTTAACAATAGATTACTATAAAAATTATAAAAATAATATGGTAACTAAAGGTGACAAATATGTTATAAATAATAGAATGGTTGAAACCAAAAATTTCTACAACTTCGAATTGCCAATAGACCAGTTATATCTTTTCATATTAAAGTTTAGCATTTGGTGTCTATTTAAGAATTATTTATAATCATACTAAGAATCATCCTGTGGTTAAATTTGATTATACACACACACACACACAAACATATATACATATATATATATATATATAATATATATATATATGCACACACACACACATACACACACACACATACATATTTTTGTTTAAGTTATTTTCGTGTAATTAAATTAGGACCCTTAAGTAGGATTAAGTTTCATAGTTTAATGCTCCGTAACCTCTTGTTAAGGGCAGACTACAGTAAAATATTATAAGTTTTTTTTTATTCTCTTGTGAATTTGAGGTTCATACCGCGTCAAGGAGATGTCCCTCCTTTTTTCTTTTTTTGCGGCCTTATGTTGCTAACATTCCAAACCTCTGAAATATTTTAGAATTCGTAATTCTTCCTTCCCTCTCGAAGTTAATGAAATCGAAGTGCAGTCTGCTCATAACCTACTAGTCATAAGATAGAAGGGGTGATATACATATAAAATTTTATACTATTAGAAACTATTTTAGGATGATTTTTGACCTTAGGCATATTAAGATGTTTATCAACCCCAACCTTGGACATAAATTAAAACAAGGACTCTCTTAAACCAAGACCCAAAGGATCAATCGCCAGCCACCGCTAGCTATTTCGGCTCCACATCTACGATCCGCACCCCTGGCACAACCGTTCAACCGATATCCCACACCTCGAAATAGGCCGCCTCAACGACCTATGGTAGTGTAACCCAATCGTCAGCAGCAAGCTTGATTACGTGCACTTGCAGCTGAAGCATCTGAGTCAGCAACTGCAATACCATTGTCCTTTGAAGTCACTGCCCACATTTAAGGTACACCTGTGTTTCTGTTGGTAGACACCGGGTCCACTATTTCCATAATATCATACTCTACAGTCATGCGTTTGAGGTTGAACACTACCCCTATGGTTAGGGTGAGAGTCCTTACCACGACAGGGACCTTCTCCGACGCTACCAAGCTTTGTAAGGATTGGTCGATAGACTTACGAAGCAGAACGGTGCACATTGACTTGATTGTCAACCCCCTGTATCATGACGACGTCATCCTCGGTATGGATTGACTCACCGAGATGAAGGCCGAGATCGACCGTGAAACTAGATTGGTGACAACACATGGGCCCGAGGGCACGACCTTCACTTTCCCAGTTCAGGTCAGTTGTCCCTACCGCATTAGTTGTTACGCTTCCTCGTTGGAAAATGTTGATGGTCCATCTCTTGGGGACGTGCTAGTAGTCCAAGATTTCACTGACGTGTTCAAAATGATCCATGCACTCCTCCTCAGCGCGAGATCGACTTTACTATCGACCTTGTGCCTGGTGCGACGCCCATTTCCTTACCAACATACCGCATGCCTCCGTGTGAAATGGAGGAATTGAGGAGACTAATAGATGATATGCTGGATTCAGGTTTTATATGGCCTAGCGTATCTCCTTAGGGAGCACCTGTATTGTTTGTAAAGAAGAAAGACGGATCATTGCGGTTGTGTATTGATTATCGCAGATTGAATCACGTCACGGTCAAGAACAAGTATCCCCTGCCCAGGATAGATGACCTATTTGACCAGTTGAAAGGGGCACCGTATTTCTCAAAAATTGACTTGCAGTCCGAGTACCATCATTTGCCCGTCAGGGATGAAGACGTGCAGAAAACAACATTCAGAACCAGTTTTGGGCACTATGAATTTCTAGTGATGTCGTTTAGACTTACAAATGCATCGGACGTATTCATGGACCTCATGAACAAGGTATTTCGGCCGTATCTATACTGATTCGTCATCGTGTTTATAAATGACATTTTGATATACTCCAAGAGTCGGAAAGATCACAAAGAGCACCTGCGAGCAGTCTTCGATACTCTCAGGAAGAATCAGTTGTTCGCACAATACCGAAAATGCGACTTTTGGAAAGAAGAGTCAAGTTCCTGGGACACGTAGTTTCTAAGGAAGGAATAGTCGTGAACCTTGCCAAGGTAACTGCGGTATAGGACTGGGAGCAGCCCGGTTCAGTAACAGAAGTGAGAAATTTCCTTGGACTTGCCAGTTATTATCACCGATTCATCAAGGACTTTCCAAGATAAACAGACCGTTGTCTCAACTCACTCGAAAAGATCTTAAGTTCGTCTGGATTGAGAATGCAGAAGTAGCCTTTCAGGAGTTAAAGGACAAGCTGACGTTCGCACCCGTGCTAGTATTGCCAGAGCAAGGGGTCACGTATACTATAAAAACCCACGCATCTCGAGTCGGTTTGGGATGTGTACTTATGCAGAAGGATAGGGTGATCGCCTATACCTCATAACAGTTGAGGAAACAGAAAGAAAACTACCCCACGTACGACTTAGAATTGGCAGAGGTCATCTTTGCATAAAAGCTCTGGAGACATTACCTATATGGAGAGGAGTTTGAGCTCTTTTACGATCACAAAAGCCTCAAGTATATTTTCACGCAGCAAGACCTGAACATGAGGCAATGCTGATGGATGCAGACCTTGAAGGATTTCAAGTTTGAGGTCTCCTATCATCCTGGCAAGGACAACCTTGTGACCGACGCGTTGAGCCGTAAGAAGACAATATAATTTGCAGCTCCGCTAATGATAGAAGAGTGGAATATGGTAGAGTTAATGCGAGACTTCGAACAGAAGCTTACAGTACAGGAGTCGTTCGAGAGTGTCACACACCTCCATGTACATCCGCTTATTGACGACCGAATCATTGCGGCATAGAAAGAAGATGAGTTGTTGGTGAAGATGAGAAAACGGGCAAGTGACAGTGAGGAATTTGAATGGAGGATTGTCTTACATGGAGGTTTGAGATATCGTGGTCGTCTATGCATCCTAGATCTCCATGACTTAAGAAGGGAAGTCCTAGAAGCCGCTCACAATTCAAGGATGACAATGCATCCAGGTAGTACGAAGATGTATAGAGACATGAAGCGTTCGTACTGGTGGGACAACATGAAGGCCCACATAGCAGACTTCATGTCCCGTTATCTCACGTGTCAGCAGGTCAAGGCTGAACATCGCCAACCTCCTAGTTTACTCAGCCCATGCCCATAGCCGAGTCGAAGTCAAATTTCATATTTATGAATTTCATTTCTGGGTTATCGAAGACGAGGAAGGGACATAACTCCATTTGGGTGATTGTGGACCGATTGACAAAATCAGCTCATTTCCTCCCGATCAGAGTTTCAAATTCAGCAGATGATTTAGCCAAGCTGTACATCAAGGAGATTGTACGGCTGCATGGAGTGCCTATGGAGATTGTGTCAGATCGAGACCCGCAATTCACGTCCATTTTCTAGACTCGAATCCAGGAAGCAATGGGAGTGAAACTGAAGTTTAGTACCGCGTTCCACCCGCAGACTGATGGGCAGACGGAACGGGTAAATCAGATATTAGAAGATATGTTACAAGCATGTGTACTTGATTTCAAGGACAGTTTGGATGACCGTATTCCCTATGCTGAGTTCGCTTATAACAACAGCTTTTACGCGAGCATTGACATGGTTCCCTACGAAGCACTATATGGACGCCCATGTCGAGCTGTAACGCCCTGAAAATCAGGGTCGAGTAGAAACTCAACACCCGAGTTCGAAAACATCACTTATGCAACACAAATGCTTATAATTTAATGTTGTCTGTGTTAGTGCAATAAACATGAGTGAGATTATACCAAAACAGTAATTCATACTCCAGATCCATGTATAAACGCAAGCGGAAGGCTGAAAGATGGATATAGATGTATATAAAACAAAACAATCTCGATCTCAAGAGTATGGATACCAACTGAGTCACCATATACATGTATTTGTTCCTGAATCAAAATATTAAAATGGTTCAACTGTGATCATGAACCCTGTAGTCCCGTAAATCTGGATAGCCTACGCGAAGCCTCCAGAGAACTGCATAAAGGAAAACTCATCCTAATCTTCATAATAATCAGGGTCACCCTCCTGTGGATCGTCGGTACCTACGTCTAAGACAGAGTTTGGTGGGTGTCTAGAACACCGTCCCATAACGTGGGAGTGAGTAGCTAACTCAGTGGAACAATAGAGCATAACTTAACATGTTATCAAATCAGTCAAGCAGTAATGATAAAGCAGTATAAACAACATTCCTAAGTACTGTAATTAATGCAAGGATGAAGTGTGGTTATGATGCGTGCCCTCACCAACATACTCCCTCGTGCAGCACCATCTTACGTCCGTGGCATGCTGACACCCTCAGTGCTCCACATCTTCCAGGCACATGCAATGCGATGATGAGTATGATTACCGAGTTGTTATTAGTCCATTTCAATCAGCAATATTGGGAAACTAAGGTACTTTCCTTATATCATTCCCAATAATGATCCATTTTAGGGTCGTTTGTCCTAGGCAATCTCATACGATGGTGTGTTTCCAGGTCGCTGTAAGGGCTGCCAGGGCTGTTGTATGGAATCGTTACACCACTCCCCCATCACCTTATCAATACAGGTCTAGTTTATACTCTTGTTGCTACGGAAAGGCTAGATGCCTCTCTGTAGCTTCAGAGTATGCTCGAGGTCACTACAAAGGGCTCGTCACCAATCAGTGTAGGCCGACAGCTCGAATACAGTATCCCATACCACCGTATTCGGCTCACGAGTCAGGGTTGCTCACTGGTCACTATGGGGAGGCACGTGGCCCCAGCGTAGGCCGACAACTCGACCACGGTGTCCCATACCACCATGCACGGCTCATGAGTCTTGGCGGATCGAGGTACCATGGTTAACGGGATTGCACTGGTAAGGTTAGTACCTCAGGTTCAAGCAGTAGCATCCAAACATGGTGAACATACATTAGACATATCGGGTTACTTGACGAGCCTGACTAGCTAGAGCGCACAATCAACTGAACGACATGAAATGCATAAGCACTTCGCGTGGCCTAACCACTGTCGCCAACGGAAGTACGACTCGGGTTCGTCAAACACATCCTACATGGCGAAATGAATCTCAACCACGAACTCAAGTCTGGTACCGATTGTCTGGACTATAATCATAGTCCCAATCGTAATCAATCCTTATTCAGAGCATGTGGAGTACAGCATAATAAACAAAGTAATTCAAGCATGTTAACAAACATGTCATAAAGCATGTTACAAAGCACAATATAAACAAGAAATACAAACACATATATTTCATAGTAAGCGATTAAATTAAACAACCAACATGAAGGAAATCATATACGTTTCTAAGGTAGTCGAGAATCCCATCTCAACACCCACCTAAAGCATGATTATCTAAGCACTTACTCTTACAAGCATTTTCACAAACACTTAGAATACACTATTTTGACATACATAGTGTAAATCAGCAAAAACATGTATTAGGGCGACCCCTTTCGCCAAGTAAGTATTATACACATATATAATATGTTCATACAATAAATAATCATGGCAAACACATTTTCAAAATTTATACATATACGGTACTTTCTACAAATACGAAGAATACAGTATATTCAACATAGTTAACGTATAATCGAAAAACGAAACAGACAGCACTTTGTACATGTGCAATGACATACAGATCATGAATCTATCATTATTTGACATTGAAAGCGTTGAAAACTATAACCTATACGTCTAAAGTCCGCACCTTACGTCGTAGAAGCGTAAAGAACTCGATAGATTTGCTAAGCTTTAGTATACGACAGCTTGGTAACCTATAGAATGAAATAGGTTAGCTATTTCATAACCTATAACTATCAAAACACCAAAACAGGTTAGGGTTAGAGTTTCTTACCTAGAAATGATGTCGGAATCGCCGGGAAAACGATTAGAATGGAGTGGCTAAGCTTGTAGAGCGGCAGGGGAAAATAGCAGGAAGGTTCTCCCACTTCTCTCACACTTTCCCTCTCTTTTCTCACTTCTCACACCTAGGGTTTTTCTTAAATTCGTATGGCTGAATGAGAGAGGGTTTTAAGGTCCTTATATAGCCAAAAATCACACCAAAATAGACCTAAGGTCAAGGTATACTTAGGTTATATCCAAAGTGAGTCATTTTTAGCTCAATGGAGGTCTTCTGGTGGCCCCCCTTGAGCTAAAGGTCGGACTTAAGCTCACCACCTTGGATCTAGGTGGAGTTAAGTTTTCATTCCAGTCGGATTCTCAGATCGCGTGTGGCAGACCAGTTTCAGTTCAACGGTCATCAAATCCCGATCGGGGATTTCAAGTGTCCTGCCATGTGTATGAAATTTCTCCTTATCCAAGGGTGTATTCTAGCCTGATTCTGACTGTCGGAATCCTTATAACTGATCCGCAAGCGACATGTGCCAGATTACATAAATTTATATTTTATTTTTACTTAATTTCACATTTCTCACACTCTTTACTCCGGGCTCAAGTGAATAACGTTGGGACATTATTTGGATTTGATCTCCTAGGTGGTTATCAAGCCCAGCAAGGCGGTCCTAACTCTATAACCTCGTATTATTCGGATTTCCGATGTGCGGTCCAGATCTAATACGGAGTTTCCATGTGCTCCCGAGAACAGACGGGTAATGAGATTGATCCTAGATTTTAGGGTAATGTAGCGTCAATGATTCCACAAGTTTTGGGTCTTGCAGATCGTATTTAAAGTGATTAGTGTAGATTTCATGGCTACTCTAGTTTAGCATTTAGTTAACTTTGTCAAATTTCTAAAGGATTTGATCCTAACCGATTTCTGCCTGAGGTGGTACTCGGCCCATTGTACGGAATTTTCCGAGTCGTTACACGAGCACCACATTGTTGGGCAGAGGTTAGCAAGAAGAGCCTGATTGACCCAGATTTGATTTAGGCGACCTTAGAGAAGATTGATATTATCAGGCATCGACTCCTTGCAGCCCAAAGTAGATAGAAGAGTTACGCCAATATAATACGGAGACATCTAGAGTTCAAAGTTGGGGACCATCCCCCATTTATGGAGTCCTCTGGTTTGGCACGATGGGAAAACTCACGCTACGATTTATTGGCCCATTCCAGATTCTAGATCAAGTGGGTGTCGTAGCATACCTCCTTGCTCTGCCCACACCACTCACAAGCGTGCACAACGTATTTCATGTATCGATGCGGAAGAAATACGTTCCTGATCCTACTCATATTATCAAAAGGGAGCAAGTACAGTTAAGTGAAGATGCTACTTATGTACTTTGACCAACACGTGTTCTAGATAGGAAGGTACAAGTGCTATGCATCAAAGTGATCCCACTCGTGAAGGTATTATGGACTCACCACACTGAGGAAGAGGCTACTTGGGAAACAGAAGCTGAAGTTCGTAAGAACTACCCTCAGATCCTCGAGGAGTACGAAAAGGTACTAATTTTGGAGACAAAATTTTTCTTTAAGGGGGGTAGATTATAACGTCTCAAAAAAATCCGTGCAAAGACCCGAGTACCACCTCAGGCAAAATTCCCTAAGGACCGTACATTGTAAGAATTAGACGAAATTTTAGTTAAGTATTAAACTAAATAATCGATGGATTTGGCTCAAACCATTATCTATATAAATGGCAAGACCCAAAAGCATCAAAATCGCTGACTTAACATACTTAAAAACCTAGGAGAAATCTGAAAAGCCTGTTGCTCTCGGGAGCACATTGAAACACCGTATCGGACCTGGACTGCACGTCAAAAGTCCGATAACCACGAAAATATAGGGATATGTCGGTCTTATTAGGCTTGACAACCATTGCGGGAATCGACCCCAAATAGTATCCTGAAACGGACAACTTGATCCCTAAGTGAAGTGTGTGAGAAACGCTAATACCTAGAGAAAATGTAATGAAACTTAAGTAAATTGGGCCGTTCGCTCATGGGCGAAATTGAAGATTTTAGACCGTCAGTTTCTGACCGAACTTCACCAATGGATCAGGGAAATTTCCCTGCACATATCTGTAAACTTGGGGCCCTGATCGAGCGACAACGACCGTTGATCTGACACGGGTCCTCCACAGTCAATCCGCTAAACTCATTGTACCGAAATCATAACCTGGCTTAGATCCATAGTCAGGGAACTTGCTCAATGCCTTAGGTGAACAATGGACCTCCAGACGAGCCCTGTTTGCCTGAAACAGACACCCTTTGGCTATAACCTAAGTATACCATGGCCATAGGGCCATTTGCATCAGCTTTGGGCCTATATAATGTCCTTAAACCACCCCATTCCCATTCCATACGAATTTCTCTAACCCTAGGAGAGAGAAGAGAGAAAAGAGGAGAAAAGAGTAAGTAGAGAAGAGAGAGTTCAGGAGATCATCGCCGGGATTCCTTCCCACAACTCCACGCACTGAATCGCCTCCCCACCATCGCTACACGAACCGTTCCAACTACGATTTGGATAAGAAATCCAAACCCTAATGCTGTAATTAAGACCTAGAATGGTTGTTTGTCAACCTAGCTAAGAGATTTCATGATTTAGGTACCCGTTATTCGATTTTTGAGAACGTAGGATTCGAACCGAGTTCGAAACGAGAATTCTGACAGAAGGTGTAGACTATAAATGTTTAGGTTATGATTTTCAAGGCTTTCAATGTCAGCTAATGATTTATGTCTGGCTTGATTGCTACCACATCATCTTAGACATGCTGATTTTGATGTATTATGCATCTATGAACTATGTTGAATAAATATGCATCCTATGTGTTTGTTGAAATGTTTAAATGAACATGCAAACATGATTTGTGCTTTCTATGACTACTGATCTAGGATTCATGTTTGTTATATGCATGATAACATCCTTGTGTAAGGATTTATTATAATACAAGTTGTAACTAACCTAGTTATATATTTGGTGAAGTGTAGCCTAAGTATTTGATAAAATGTCTGAATGAGAAATTATTGATGAATTGGATTTAATAAGGGTATTAAGATAGGATTCTCAATTACCTTATCTATGTGTATAGTTTCCTTCACATAATCCAAATTTTTGACTACGCAATTTATGGGTGAAATGTAATGTTTGGTAACATGTTCATTATGTTTGAAGAAATGCTCAAATGAAATATTGATTTGAATTGTTTATCAAATGTTGATATGATTATCACATGTATTGACAAGCTACATCTGAGAAAGATTGGGACTACTACGTGGTCCAGGCAATCGGTAATGATTCCTGTTTGAGTGGCCGAACTAGTTTCGCCACAGTAGATACTTTTGATGAATTCGGGTTGTACGACGATTATCGATAGTGGTTAGGCCACGTGGACTACTTGTGCGCTCCATGTCGATTAAGTCAGCATGCGCTCGTACCAGTTGAACTTGTTAAATAACCGGATTGGCCTACTGTATTTACCATGTATAGACACTTTTGTTTGAATCTAAGGTACCACTTACCAATGTAAAGACCCGTTTCAACCATGGTACCACGATCCGCTAAGACTCATGAGCCGGGCATGGTGGTATGGGACACCGTGGTCGAGCTTCCGGCCTACGCTAGGGTGTCGAGCCTCCCCGTAATGACCAGTGAGCATCCCAAATTTGTGAGCTGAATACAGTGGTATGGGATACTGTATTCAAACTGTCGGCCTACGCTGAGTTGACGAGCCTCCCCGTAGTGACATTCGAGTATAAACTCTTGAATTTTCCTATCCACTGCTTTCATTAGGGGTAATGCCCTACAACTTGCCTATTGTATATAATTAACTAGGATTGACGACCCTAGATGGATCCCTCGATTGGGTTAGTGATATAAAGGGAGGTACCTTAGCTTTCCGAATCTGATGTATGAATAAGCCTAATTAAGTATTTGGCTAACACGACCATGCACTACATTGCATGTGCTTTGGCGATGAAGGGCACGTTTAGGGAGTTTGTCATCCCCGAACGGTTGACGGAGTCGCTTGTGAGGCAGCTTCGTGCGAGGGCATACATCATTATAGCATACCATCCCTACATTAACATGAGTACTTAGGATATGATTGTTGTACTGCTTTATCATTATTGCTTGACTGAATTGATAACATGTTAACCTTTGCCTTATAGTACCACTGAGTTGATCACTCACTCCCACTCTAGGACGGTGTTTTAAAACACCAACCAGACTCTATTGTAGATGCAGGTGATGATGGAGTCTATACATCTGAGATGGACTTCTTTGACAAGGAGGAGTTATCCTATGTACAACTATCAGGCGGGTCTATATAGACCATGTATTGATCGACAAGATTACAGGGTTACATGGATTAGTTGGACATCTACATTTTGATATTTTGTATATTTTGAAACAATACATGCTTATATTCAACCCTGTTGCATCATCATACTCTGGAGGTTGTAAAACTCTTATCATTCTAATATACATATATTCCAGTCTTCTGCTTGCTAATTTAATTATATCTGGAGTATGATATGTCGTTTTAGTATAATCTCACTCATGTTTAATACATTAATATGGACAACATTTTAACATCATTATCCATGTTGCATAAGTGATGTACTAGATCTTGGGAGTTGAACTTTGCTTGGCCCTCGAAATCTAGGGCGTCACAAGTTGGTATCAGAGCATGATTTGGATTAAACTGGACCTGGGTTATAGGTAACATCACGCACTCTAATGCACTTTGACTTAGGAAGGGGGCGATAGAATTTAAGAACTATCGTAGGATTCTAAAGTTTCACCGACGGGCGAGATTGAAAATTATAACTTAGCCCACACACATCTTAGATCACACGAATTGATCTCAGTCACCTTTAGGCCGTCAGTCGACGGGTTGAGTCATCAGTTGAAGAATTTTGAACCTGAGACAGATCCATGTGGCTCGAATAAACGCCCGTTGGACCACGAAAAGTGGACCCAACCCATCTCCTTCAAAAATCTCACCTTCTACCACTTTATTCTTCAAATCTTTCTAGGTATTTTCATATTAAACACAAATCCTAAAGCTCAAAGGATGAAGAACTATAATTAAACTAAACTTTACTATAAATAGTAAGAATATAAATAAAATAACTTTTGACAATTAAAGTTATGGAATTTCATAAAATAAATATGTTATTTGGATAGATCAGCATCTCCTACCCCAAATTCATATACGGCACGTCGTGTAACTCATTCTGCTTTGCAAGATACACTCGATTAAAAAATAATCATGTGGTAGAACCACTAGAGGGCCGCGGCGGCACCGCCCAGACGACGGTGCGCCGCCGGCCACTCCAGTGGAGCGCGGCAGCCGCAGCGCACCGCCCAGATTATGTGATTTTCTAGGTTTTTTTATGAACTTCAAAAAGTCATATCTCTCTCAATATAACTCTTATTTAGGTAATTCAAAAGTCAGATTGAAGCTTAATAAGTCTAGTTTCATATAAAAGAAAGTGGAAAATAAAAGAAAATTTTAATATAATTAAATATAGGATGCTTTGACAATTGTCCAACATCTAGAATTTTAATAATTTTTCTACAACTCCAAATGAACTGAAATTTTGTAAGATGACTTTAAACTTAATGATAAACCACCATAAAAATTTTAAAAATATTTCACTAGCTGAAACTATAGAAAATGTTACAAGGAACAAATACATTATGGAATCATATAGAAAATTGTTGGTCTTGGACAACTGGTACTTCCTGAATTTTTATAAATTTTATGAAACTTCGAATGAAATGAAATTTTGTGAAATAAAAGTAAGCTTAACAATAGATTACTATAAAAATTATAAAAATAATATGGTAACTAAAGGTGACAAATATGTTATAAATAATAGAATGGTTGAAACCAAAAAATTTTGCAACTTCGAATTGCCAATAGACCAGTCATATCTTTTCATATTAAAGTTTAGCATTTGGTGTCTATTTAGGAATTATTTACAATCATACTAGGAATCATCTTGTGGTTAAATTTGATAATACACACACACACACACACACACACACACACATATATATATATATATACATATATTTTTATTTAAGTTATTTTTGTGCAATTAAATTAGGACCCTTGAGTAGGATTGAGTTTCATAGTTTAATGATCTGTAAGCTCATGTTAGAGGCGGACTACAGTAAAATATTGTAAGTTTTTTTTTTTTATTCTCTTGTGAATTCACGATTCATACCGCGTCAAGGAGATGTCCCTCCTTTTTCCTTTTCTGCGGCCTTACGTTGTTAACATTCCAAACCTATGAAATATTTTAGAATTATCGATTCTTCCTTCCCTCTCGAAGTTAATGAAACTGAAGTGCAGTCTGCTCATAACCTACTAGTCATAAGATCGAAGGGGTGATATACATATAAAATTTTATACTACTAGAAATCATTTTAGGATGATCTTTGACCTTAGGCATATTAAGATGTTTATTAACCCCTACCTTGGACATAAATTAAAACAAGGACTCTCTTAGACCAAGACCCAAAGGTTTAATCGCCGGCCACTGATAACAATTTCGGCTCCACCTTTACGATCTGCACCACCGGCAAAACCGTACAAACGACCTCCCGCGCGTTGAAATAGGTAGCCTCAACGACCTATGTCAGTGCAATCCAATCATCCGTAGCAAGCTCAGGTACGTGCACTTGCAGCTGAAGCATCTGAGTCGGTAATTGCAATACCATTAGCCTTTGAAGTCACTGCCCACATTCAAGGTACACCTGTGTTTCTGTTGGTGGACACCGGGTCCACTATTTCCATAATAGCATACTCTACAGTCAAGCATTTGGGGTTAAACACAACCCCTATGGTTGGGGTGAGAGTCCTTACCACGATAGGGACCTTCTCTGACGCTGCCAAGCTTTTTAAGGATTGGTCGATAGACTTAGGAAGCAGAACGGTGCGCATTGACCTGATTGTCAACCCGCTGTATCATTACGACGTCATCCTCGGTATGGATCGGCTCACCGGGATGAAGGCCGAGATCGACTGTGAAACTAGATTGGTGACAGCATATGGGCTCGAGGGCACGACCTTCACTTTCCTTGTTTAGGTCAATTGGCCCTACCGCATTAGTTGTTACGCTTCCTCGTTGGAAAATGTTGATGGTCCGTCTCTTGGGGACGTGCCAATAGTCTAAGATTTCACAAACGTGTTTAGAACCATCCCTTGACTACCTCCTCAGTGCGAGATTGACTTTACTATCGACCTTGTGCCTGGTGCGACACCCATTTCCTTACCAACATACCGCATGCCTCCGTGTGAAATGGAGGAATTGAGGAGACAGATAGATGATCTACTCGATTCAAGTTTTATACGACCTAGCGTATCTCGTTGTGAGCACTTGTATTGTTTGTAAAGAAGAAAGATGGATCGTTGTGGTTGTGTATTGATTATCGCAGATTGAATCACGTCACGGTCAAGAACAAGTATCCCCTGCCCAGGATAGATGACCTGTTTAACCAGTTGAAAGGGGCATAGTATTTCTCAAAAATTGACTTGCAGTCCGGGTATCATCAGTTACGCATTAGGGATGAAGACGTGTAGAAAACGACATTCAGAACCAGTTTTGGTCACTATGAATTTCTCGTGATGTCGTTTGGATTTACAAATGCACCGGACGTATTCATGGACCTCATGAACAGGGTATTTCGGCCGTATCTGTATCGATTCATCATCGTGTTTATAGATGACATTTTGATATACTGTAAGAGTCAGAAAGATCATGAACAACACCTGCGAGCAGTCTTCGATACTTTCAGGAAGAATCAGTTGTTCACTCAATACCAGAAATGCGACTTCTGGAAAGAAGAAGTCAAGTTCCTGGGACACGTAGTTTCTAAGGAAGGAATAGTCTTGAACCTTGCCAAGGTAACCGCAGTACAAGACTAGGAGCAGCCCGGTTCAGTAACAAAAGTGAGGAATTTCTCGGACTTGCCGGTTACTATCGTAGATTCATCAAGGGCTTTTGTAAGATAGGTAGACCATTGTCTCAACTCACTCAAAAAGATCTTAAGTTCGCATGGAATGTGGAAGCAGAAGCAGCCGTTTAGGAGTTAAAGGACAAGCTGACGTCCTTACCCATGCTAGTATTGTCAGAG
Source organism: Magnolia officinalis (assembly GCA_021015155.1). Lineage (NCBI taxonomy): Eukaryota > Viridiplantae > Streptophyta > Magnoliopsida > Magnoliales > Magnoliaceae > Magnolia > Magnolia officinalis. The sequence goes on along the minus strand of JAJHSJ010000007.1, from coordinate 60,616,557 downwards.
CAAGGGGTCAAGTATACTATATACACCGATGCATCTCGAGTCGGTTTGGGATGTGTACTTATGCAGAAGGATAGGGTGATCGCCTATACCTCACATCAGTTGAGGAAACACGAAGAAAACTACCCCACGCACGACCTATAATTGGCAGCAGTCATCTTTGCATTAAAGCTCTGGAGACATTACCTCTACGGAGAGGAGTTCGAGCTCTTTTGCAATCACAAAAGCCTCAAGTACATTTTCACGCAGCAAGACCTGAACATGAGGCAATGCTAATGGATGGAGACCTTGAAGGACTTCGAGTTTGAGGTCTCCTACCATCCTGTCAAGGACAACCTTGTGGCCGACTCATTGAGCACAAGAAGACAATAGAATTTGTAGCTCCGCTAATGATAAAAGAGTGGAATATGGTAGAGTTTGTACGAGACTACGAATAGAAGCTTACAATAGAGGAGTCGTTCGAGAGCGTCGCACACCTCCATGTACATCCGCTTATTGACGACTGAATCATTGCGGCACAGAAAGAAGATGAGCTGTTGGTGAAGATGAGAAAACGGGCAAGTGACAGTGAGGAATCTGAATAGAGTATTAGCTTAGATGGAGGTTTGAGATATCGTTGCTATCTATGCGTCTCGAATCTCCATGACATGAGAAGGGAAGTCATAGAAGCCGCTCACAATTCAAGGATGACAATGCATCCGGGTAGTACAAAAATGTATAGAGTCATGAAGCATTTGTACTGGTGGGACAACATGAAGGCCCACATAGCAAACTTCGTGTCCCGTTGTCTCACGTGCCAGCAGGTCAAGGCTGAACATCGCCGACCTCCTGGTTTACTTCAGGCCATGCCCATAGCCGAGTGGAAGTGGGATTTCATTTCTAGGTTACTAAAGATGAGGAAAGGACATGACTCCATTTGGGTGATTTTGGACCAATTGACGAAATCAGCTCATTTCCTCCCGATCAGAGTTTCAAACTCAACTGATAATTTAGCCAAGTTATACATCAAGGAGATTGTACGGCTGCATGAAATGCCTATGGAGATTGTGTTGGATCGAGACCCACGATTCACGTCCATTTTCTAGACTTGATCAGGAAGCAGTGGGAGTGAAACTGAAGTTCAGTACCGCATTCCACCCGCAGACAGATGGGCAGACGGAATGGGTAAATCAGATATTAGAAGATATGTTGCGAACATGTGTGCTTGATTTCAAGGACAGTTGGGATGTTTGTCTTCCCTATGTTGAGTTCACTTATAGCAACAGATTTCAAGCAAGCATTGGCATGGCTCCCTACGAAGCACTGTATGGACGCCCATGTCAAGCACCACATTATTGGGCAAAGGTTGGCGAGAAGAGCCTGATTGGCCCAAATTTGGTTCAGGCGACCTTAGAGAAGATTTATATTATCAGGTGTCGACTCCTTGCAGCCTAGAGTAGACAGAAAAGTTACGCTGATACACGATGGCGACAGCTAGAGTTCGAAGTTGGGGACCATGTATTTCTTAAGGTTTCCCCCATGAAGGAAGTCCTTCGATTTGGCAAGAAGGAAAAAATCATGCCATGATTTATTGGCCCATTCCAGATTCTAGATCGATTGGGTGTGGTAGCATACCACCTTGCTCTGCCCACACCACTCACAGGCGTGTACAACGTATTTCACATATCGATGCTGAAGAAATATGTTCCTGATCCTACTCATATTATCAAAAGGGAGCAAGTACAGTTAAGTGAAGATGCTACTTATGTACTTCGACCAACACATGTTCTAGACAGGAAGGAACAAGTGTTACACATCAAAGTGATCCCCCTTGAGAAGGTATTGTGGACTCACCACACTAAGGAAGAGGCTACTTGGGAAACAGAAGCGGAAGTCTGTAAGAACTACCCTCAGATCCTCGAGGAGTACGAAAAGATACTAATTTTGGGGACAATTTTTTTCTTTAAGGGGGGCAGATTATAACGTCTTAGAAAAATCCATACAAAGACCCAAGTACCACCTCAGGCAGAAATCCCTAGGGACTGTACTCTGTAGAAATTAGACAAAAATTTAGTTAAGTACTAAATTAAATAATCGATGGATTTAGCTCGAACCATTATCTATACAAATGGCAAGACCCAAAACCATCGAAATCGCTGACTCAACACTACTTAAAAACCTAGGAGAAATCTCAAAAGTCGGTTGCTCTCAAGAGCACATTGAAACTCTGTATCGGACTTGGACCGCACGTCGAAAGTCCGATGAACGCGAAACTTTTGGGATATGTCCGTTTTATTGGACTTGACAACCATTGCGAGAATCGTGCCCAAATAGTATCCTGAAACGCACAACTTGAGCCCAGAGCGAAGTGTGTGAGAAACAAGAATACCTATAGAAAATGTAATGAAACTTAAATAAATCGGGCCGTTCACTCACGGGCAAAATTGAAGATTTCAGATCGTCGGTTTCTGACCGAACTTCACCCATGGATTAGGGAAATTTTCCTGGACATATCTGTAAACTTGTGGCCTGATTGAGCGACAATGACCGTTGATCTGACATGGGTCCTCCACGATCGATCCGTTAATCCCATCATACTGAAATCATAACCTACCTTAGATTCATAGTCAGGGAACTTGTTCCATGTCGTAGGTAAACAATGGACCTCCAGACGAGCCCCATTTGCCTAAAACAGACGTCCTTTGGCTATAACCTACGTATACCATGGCCCTGGGGCCATTTGCATCAGTTCGGGTCCTATATAATGTCCTTAAAGCACCCCATTCCAATTCCATACGAATTTCTCTAACCCTAGGAGAGAGAAGAGAGAAAAGAAGAGAAAAGAGTGAGGAGAGAAGAGAGAGTTTGGGAGATAGTTGTCGGGATTCCTTCCCACAACTCCATGCATTGAATCGCCTCCCCACCATCGCTACATGAACCGTTCCAACTATGATTTGGGTAAGAAATCCAAACCCTAATGTTGTAGTTAAGACCTAGAATGGTTGTTTGTCAACTTAGATAAGAGATTTCATGATTTAGGTACCTGTTATTCCATTTTTAGGAACGTAGGATTCGAACTGAGTTCAAAACGAGAATTCCGATAAAAGGTGCGGACTATAAACATTTAGGTTATGGTTTTCAAGGCTTTCAATGTCAACTAATGATTTATGTCTGGCTTGATTGCTACCACATCGTCTTAGACACATCGATTTTGATGTATTATGCATGTATGAACTATGTTGAATAAATATGCATCCTATGTGTTTGTTGAAATGTTTGAATGAACATGCCAACATGATTTGTGCTTGCTATAACTACTAATCTAGGATTCATGTTTGTCATATGCATGATAACATCCATGTGTAAGGATTTGCTATAATACATGTTGTAAATAACCTAGTCTATATATTTGGTGAAGTGTAGCCTAAATGTTTGATAAAATGTTTGAATGAGAAATTGTTGATTAATTGGATTTAATAAAGGTATTGAGATAGGATTCTTGATTACCTTATCTATGTGTATAGTTTCCTTCATATATTCTAAAATTTTGACTATGCAATTTATGGGTGAAATGTAATGTTTGGTAACATGTTCATTATGTTTGAAGAAATGCTCAAATGAGATATTGATTTGAATTGTTTATCAAATGATGATATGATTATCACATGTATTCACGTGCTAATATCTGAGTAAGATTGGGACTACAACGTGGTCCAGGCAATCGGTAATGATTCCTATTTGAGTGGCCGAACTAGTTTCGCCACAGTAGATACTTTCGATGAATCCGGGTCATACGACGATTATTGATAGTGGTTAGGCCATGTGGAGTGCTTGTACGCTCCATGTCGATTAAGTCGGCGTGCGCACGTACCAGTTGAACTTGTCAAATAATCCGATTGGCCTATTGTGTTTACAATGTATGGACACTACTGTTTGAATCTAAGGTACCACTTACTAATGTAAAGACCCGTTTCAACCATAGTACCATGATCCGTTAAGACTCATGAGCCTAGCATGGTGGTATGGGACACCGTGGTCTAGCTGTCGGCCTACGCTAGGGTGACGAGCCTTCCCGTAGTGACCAGTGAGCAACCCAAATTCGTGAGCCGAATACGGTGGTATGGGACACTATATTCGAACTGTCGGCCTATGCTGAGGTGATGATCCTCCCCGTAGTGACCTCGAGTAAAAACTCTTGAATTTGCCTATCCACTGCTTTCATTAGGGGTGATGCCCTCCAACTTGCCTATCGTATGTGATTAACTAGGATTGACAACCTTAGATGGAACCCTCGGTTGGGTTAGTGATATAAAAGGAGGTACCTCAGCTTCCCAAATCTGCTGTATGAATAATCCTAATTAAGTACTTAACTAACATGACCATGGACCACATTACACGTGCTTTGGCATGAAGGGCACGTTTATGGAGTTTGTCACGCACGAACGGTTGACGGAGTCGCTTGTGAGGGAGCTTCATGTGAAGGCATGCATCATTACAACATACCATCCTTGCATTAACAAGAGTAGTTAGGCTATGATTGTTATACTGTTTTATCATTACTGCTTGACTGAATAACATGTTAACCTTTGCCTTATAGTACCACTGAGTTGATCACTCACTCCCACTCTGGGACGATGTTTTAAAATACCAACCAGACTCTATTGTAGATGGAGGTGATGACGGAGTCTATACATCTGAGATGGACTTCTTTAACGACGAGGAGGAGTTCTTTTATGTACAGCTATCAGGAGGGTCTATGTAGGCCATATACTAATCGACGGGATTACAGGGTTACATGGATTAGTTGGACATCTACATTTTAATATTTTGTATATTTTGAAACAATACATGTTTCTATTCAACCCTGTTGCATCATCATACTCTAGAGGTTGTAAAACTCCTACCATTCTGATATACATATATTCCAGTCTTCTGCTTGCTAATTTAATTATATCTGGAGTATGATATGCCATTTTAGTATAATCTCACTCATGTTTAATACCTTAATATGGACAACATTTAAACATCATTATCCATGTTGCATAAGTGATGTACTGGATCTTGGGTGTTGAGCTTTGCTCAGCCCTCGAAATCTAGGGTGTTACATTTCTTAATGTCGTTTTAGGATAGTTGGCTTTATGTCGTTAGGATAGTTGCTTGATGTCGTTCTAGGATAGTCGGCTTTATGCCGTTAGGATAGTTTGCTTGCCAGTTGTTTTAGGACAGCTTGATTTTTGTTGGTCTAACTCTTTTGCTGACCAACTCTCATGTTGCGATCCTTTTGGGAAAAAGCATCTTGATTTCTCCTTGTCAGGTACTTCCTTTCCATCACTTCTCCTTTGCTTTCATTGTCACATGTTCATTGCATACCTATATCTTTTACATTGATGACAATGTAGATTTTAGGTTGGGGATGGGAGATTAGATTACCCAATCAGTATTTTCTTGGTCTTGAGCAAAATTTGTGGAAATTTTTAAAATTTTTCTGAAAATTCTTGTGAAATCGAAGTGATTTTGACAGCCGTCTTTGATTTAAAATTATAAGATACATAATGTTGGTAATTTATGACTCTTGGATTCAACCATCTGTTAGACTTCACGGTTAAGTTCGAATTGTTAATTCATGATTAGAAGTTCGAAACATTGATTGAGTCATGTTATCACATATCACACCTAGCTTACACGTTAAATCTTCAGTTCGATATTGAATTCTTAACCTGGTAGTCACTAGGCATGGAAGGAGCCAACTTGGGGAATTTGTCCATCATGTTCAAAAAAAAAAAAAAAGTTGTCTTTAGAAAGGGTTGCGTGAATGGTCTTCACCATAGGTTTGCTCCCTATAGGTGAGGGTTCGTTTTCCCCCCTTGGCTCTACCCGACACATGTGGTGGTGGGCGAACGGTCTTCACCATAGGCCTGCTCCCTATAGGTGAGGATTCGATTCCCTAAGGTTAACACGGCGTGAAAGCCGCCAATCAAAAAGAAATTGAACTATAAGGCAAGTTTTGGTTTAGGTTAGGTTATCCGGAGTGTTCCTTTTAGTTATCAATGTTAGCACGAAAATTGATGATTGGACCTTTAATCTTGATAAATCAAGGTTGCACTATACACCCATGGAACTCAATGTTTAAAAATTTTCTAATGAATGGATTAATATTTTGAACTTGACCATGAAGTTTACCATGCGCTTGAGAATAGTAGAAAGTAATGCCCAACATGCATGAATCTTAAAATTCTATTAACTGAATCTTTTTTCAAATATCACTCGATTTTGATAGGAATTGTCCAGTAATTCTTAAATTATTTTTCACATATTTTGCTCGAGACTAGCAAAATGTTGGTTGGGGATTGTATTGAGGGTCAAATATTGCATTCCCGCCATCTGTTTGGCTTGAAACTTTATGTCTGGCCTGAGGACCATAAATTAACCATACACGTCGAATTTTAGCCATCGGATCCTTGTTGAAGTCACCCAATGGATAGATCAGCCCATAAACACTGATCTGGGGCCCACCTGATATCTGGACATGCGGCAATTTTGATCTCAACCCCTCAAATTAGATGAAGAAACGAATGAACAAAGTAGATCCCTCGAGAAGTCTCCCTAGGGGGACCCCACATCAAATAGAATGTGCACGTAAGAAGGTGCACTTCCACTACACCGAACCAAGGAAGAATGGTCAAAGATTGTTTGACCACAAGAAACCAAGGAGTTTCCTTTTTCCCTTTCAGCCTGTGATTTTGCAACAGGGGGCTGCGGCTGAAATCTGGTGGGTTACCACCATCATTCTATTCGTTGATCTGGATCGTCCATTCGCACCAGGAGGTCAAACCGACCATACATTGATTTGCGGCTCGATTCTCTCAGACATTGCATGTACATGAAGGTTTAAAATGCATAATAGATGGCAAGAAAGAAAATCCTGTGGGGCACACTGAATTTGATCTGAAAACCGTCCATCTCTACGAATTTTCAAGCCACATCCAATGGACGGAGTGGATCTCTTCATCGACTTTGATCATGGGCCCCACCAATCAATCAGCGCAGGTAGATGTTACCCAAACTCTATTTTGCGTACAAAACTGAGGCTCCAGGTGGGCCATCACGACTGGTTGTTGAGGAAATCCAAACCACTCATCTTCTCGGGAATTCAAAACCTATAAAAAAAGGAGTAGACTTTGCAAGTTGAAGATCATGACTAAAGGTATAAATAAAATAGCAAACTTGTTATTTTTCTCACTTAGGTAAGAAAAATCCGTCCGGCTGTGAAACGTTACTGTGTAAACTTTCATGCACCGCCTCTCCTTACGCTACATCCAACCGACCCCCCTTATGATATAAAGAGGGAGAGAGAGGGCGTGAAGGGATATCTTGGGCAGCTGTGGAGGCTATGCACGTGGGAAGAAAGAGCAATGCGAGAAAGAGAGAGAGAGAGAGAGAGAGAGAGAGCGAGACATGGAGACGGCTAGAGTTCTTCTATCCTTTTCCTCTTTAGTTTTTATTCTCTCTCCTTTATGGTTTTAAGAGACTTTAGTTGATCGTGTCTATGGTTGGCTGAACCTCTTAGCTAGGGCTAAGATGTGAAGCTTGTAGCGTGATTAAGATGGTGGCTTTGCTTTGATTCATGTTTATTGAACTCTCCTGGATTCTAGTTTGATTATGAAAAAATATTTTTAGTTTTTAATGGTTTGTTGTGACACAAATTACAATGGATCTGCGATTTCTTTGAATATCTTCTTCCTGAATTGAGATTGTGAAATTAAGTAGTCCTGTTGTTCACCATCGTCCCATGGGCATGGTAGGGTGATGGAATCCTTCCTTACTTTCACAATTCTCTTATGATTAGTTGTGAGATTGGTAAATTGTTGTTGTTTGCCATTGTCTCCTGGGCATGGTTAGGTGACGGAATCACTTCTAAATCTTCACCACTCTTATTTGTTGATGATTAGATCCATGAGAAGTTCAGAGATCTGACAAATCTCTTCTTACCAATTGGATAGGATAGGACTCTAATTTCAGTTGTGTCCTTGAATCAATGCATGGTAGCTTCTCAATTGCTACAAGTGGATCCTTGGCACCCTAGTTCTCACCTTTATTTTTATTAGTTTTTAATTAATCTATTCACAATTACTCTCTCAAAATATCCTGATTTAAATTACATCTTCGCCTAGTTCTAGTTCTAGTTACTTTCAGAATACATATAAGGTTCAGTCCTCATGGATTCGACCTCGGTCTTACCGAAATTATTACTACATTGCAACCCTATACTTGGAGTGTGAATAGTCGAATCCACAGGGACTAATTTTGTGTGTATTCTGAAAGCAACTAGAAGTAGAACTAGAAAAAGATACGAATCTAAATCTAGAATTAAAGCGAGTAATTAGAAACTTAAGAATTCAAAGGTGGGAACTAGGGTTTCCAATGATCCACTTGTAGCAATCAGGATGATTCCTTACTTGATTCAAGTAACACAATTGGAATTGGAGTCCTATCATATCCAATTGGAAGATATAGCAATTAAAATCAAGTCTGAACTTCCTTTGACCTAATTCTCAAAAGAGAAGAATTATGATAATTGGCAGGGATTCCATCACTAAACTATGCCCATGAGACGATGGCAAACAACTGGATTTACCAATCCCATAATCTCAAAACAAGAAAAGAAGATACTCAAAGCTATTGCAGATCTACTGCAATTTAAGTCACAATAAATCACAAAAAAACTGAAAGTATTTCTTAAATATCAAACTAGAATCAAAGTAAGTTCAACATAAACATGAATCAAAGCAATAAAAACATCCCATCACGCTTCAAGCTTCACCTCTTAGCCCTATCTAAGAGGTTTAGCTAACCATAAACATGATTGGAACTAAAACCCTAGAAGAAAGCATGAAAAACTAAGAAAGAAAGGAAGAAAAACGCTTGGCGACGGCTCTCCACCCTTGTGTTTTGCTCCTTCAAACCCTAGAATATGTTTTGGAGCATCCTATGGAGTCCTATTTATAGTTGTGAAACTCCAACTTTCGCACCTAGTTAGAAAACTCTAGAAACTGCCTCAAATTTACGCAGTTAGCTAAAATAGACTTCACTCTGCACAGTTCTCCAAAATAGACTTCACTTTGTGCAATTTCACAGAATGACCCAGAGTTTTAGAATATGCTTTTTCAAGACAATTTCAGAATTCCTTTTCTTCACTTCAAATCTTTGTTTCTCTTCATTCCTCACTTGGTTTTCTTAGATCTTTGGCATGTGAATTCTTCAATCTTGGTCTCCTAAGGTCCATCTCTTGCCTTGGTGATCTTGAGCATCAAATTCATGCTTTTAGCACCCTTTTCAATCCAAGCTCTTAAATTTATCTTGCAACACAAACATGAGTAAAATAGAACATTAAGCATTATCATGTTCATAAAACCAAGATATAAATGGGGGATAATATCCAATATTTGACCCTTAACCATCTATGAGGATTAGTTGACTATTCAGCTACTAATTGCGCAGAATCAAGTGATTCACGAAGGGGTGGGTTTGTCCTTCTAATGAATTCTTCGTTCCTTTAGAGAAATCACTCTTAATTAAGCATGTGGTAGCTTATACTATTTAATATTAAGAGAATATAACTTTAAAAATAAGATTAGGGTAAATTTCGTCACTTAAATAAATAAGTTTTTAATTATAGTTGGCTGAAAGTAAATGATAAAAAGAAAACCGGAAAATGATAACTAACGACAATTTATTCATACTAATATGGCCATAAAAAATGATTGTCCATCGGTATTAAAGTTGAATTGCGATTAAATTTGCGAGAAGGTGTGGACATTTGTTCATCACACAGCTAGATTCGTGGCTGGATAGTCATTGTTCACAGTTGCCTATTCATCATGCATGACTGGGTTCCATGGTGAGAGGGCCAATGGTGGTTGGATCTTCGACAGTCTGTTCATCACACAACTAGGTTTTGTGGCAAGACAGTCATTAGGAAATGACAGTTCGTTCGTTACCCCCACACAATTGGGTTTCGTGGATCAGTAGGTCATGGTTAGATGACCGACCATTTGTCACTTAACCATGTACTTCGTGTAGACACCCCACCCCAAGCTGATAAGCTAGTTGAGTTTGAACAGATGGATGGACAACTAAACCCATATTATAAACCTTAACCCTAGAAGCCAAAACCCTAGGAACCCCAATCCTAAACCCAATCAACCCAATCAGCCTAACCCTAAACCCTAAGAACCTAAAACCCTAGAGCCTTGAGTTAGCTCGGCAAGTCAACTCACCCAATTGACTCGCTGAGTCAACTCATTTGGTTAGCCTACCCAACCCCACAACCCAGTCAACTTGCTGTGTAACGCCCTGAAAATCGGGGGTCGAGTAGCAACTCAACACCCGAGTTCCAAAACATCACTTATGCAACATAAATGCTTATGATTGAATGTTGTCTGTGTTAGTGCATTAATCATGAGTAGGATTATACAAAACAGTAATTCATACTCCAAATCAAGTTATAAAACGCAAGCGGAAGATTGAAAGATGTATATAAATGTATATAAAGCCAGAAACGGTCACAATCGGTCTCCAGAGTATGAACACCTTACTGAGTCACCATATACATGTATTAGATTCAAAAATCAAAATGCCAAAAAAAGTGGTACAACTATAATGATAAACCCTGTAGCCCCGTCATCTGAATGGCCTAAGCGAAGCCTCCAGAGAACTGCATGAAGGAGAACTCATCCTGATCATCATAGTAACCAGGCTCAGCCTCCTGTGTCTCGTCGATACCTGCATCTAAGACAAAGTCTAGTGGGTGTCCAGAACATCGTCCCGTAACGTGGGAGTGAGTATCTAACTCAGTGGAACAATAAAGTATAGGTTAACATGTTATCAATTCAGTCAAATAGTAATGATAAAGCAGTACAATCAAACACTCCTGAATACTCTTATTAATGCAAGCATGGAATGCAGTCATGATGCATGCCCTCACCAATGCTCCCTCGTGCGACACCATCTTACATCTGCAGCATGCGTTCATCCCTCAGTGCTCCACATCTTCCAGGCACATGCAGTGCTATGTTATGAGTGTGATTACCGAGTTATTATTAGTCCTTTTCATATAGCAGTATTCAGAAACTAAGGTACCTCCCTTATATCATTCCCAAACAATGATCCATTCTAGGGTCGTCAGTCCTAGATAATCTCATACGATGATGCGGTTTTAGGTCACTGTAAAGGGCTGCCAGGGCTGTTACACGCACTCATTATACCGCTCCCCCATCACCTTATCAATACAGGCCTAGTTTATACTCTATTTACTACGGGAAGACTCATCGCCTCACTGCAGATTTAAAGTATGCTCGAGGTCACTACAAAGGGCTGTCAGGGTTGTTACACGCAATCGTTACACCACTCCCCCATCACCTTATCAGTGTAGGGCGATAACTTAAATACAGTGTCCCATACCACCATATTCGGCTCACTAGTCTGGGTTGCTCACTGGTCACTACGGGGAGGCTCGTGGCCCCAGCGTAGGTCGACAGCTGGTGTCTCATACCACCATGCCCGCTCATGAGTCTTAGCGGATCGAGGTACCAAGGTTAACATGGTTACACTGGCAAGTGGGTACCTTAGGTTGAAGCAGTAGCGTCCAAACATGGTGAACATATAATAGATAGATCGGGTTACTTGACGAGCTCGACTAGCACGAGTGCACGACAAGTTGAACGACATGAAGTGCATAAGCCCTTCGTGTGGCCTAACCACTGTCGCCAACCGAAGTATGACTCGGGTTCGTCAAACACGTCATACGCGGCGAATGAATCTCAGCCACGAATTCAATCCCGTTACCGACTGCCTAGACTAAATCATAGTCCCAACTTCATTTTATTTCATCAAGAATCATATGAGATAGTTAAAACAGAAATAAACAAGTAATTCAAACATGTTAACAAGCATGTTATAAAGCACAATGTAAGCACAAAATACAACACATACATTTCATAAGTAAGCGATCAAATTAAACAACTTGCATGGAGGAAATCATACACATCTCTAAGGTAATTGAGAATCCTATCTCAACACCTACCTAAAGCACTATCTCCTAAGTGCTTACTCATACAAGCATTTTCACAAACACTTAGACTACACTTATTTAACATACATAATGTATATTAGCGAAAACATGTATTAAGGCGAATCCTTTCACCGAGAAAGTATTACACACATGTATAGTATATACATAGTAATTAATCATGGAAAAAACATTTTCATATATTGTACGTATACGGTATTTTCTACAAATATACCGAATACACTAAACGCCATAATTTGCATACGTAACTGAATCGCAAAACGAACATCGCATTTTGCATGTGAAATAACACCCAGATCATGAATCTATCATTATCTGACATTGAAAGCATTGAAAACCATAACCTATATGTCTATAATCCGCACCTTACGCCGTAGAAGCGTAACGAACTTAATAGAAACTCTACGCTTTCGTCAACGTCGATATGACGACCTATAATACAAGGTAAGTCAACTACTTCGCTACTTGTACCAATAGAAACCCTAAAACAGGTTAGGGTTAGATTTTTCTTACCTAGGAATGAAGTCGGAATCATCGGAAAAGCGATTAGATCGTGATGGTTAAGCACGTATGATAGCAGGGTAGAGTATCAGGAAGAATCTCTCACTCTTCTCACACTTTCTCTCTCTTTTCTCTCTTCTCTCTCCTAGAGTTTTCTCAAATTCGTATGGGATGAGAGAGTGAGGGTTTAAGGTCCTTATATAGCCTAAAAACTCACCAAATTAGACCCAGGGTCATGGTATACCTAGGTTATAGCCAAAGTAGGTCTGTTTCATCTCAACGGAGCACTTCTGAGCCCCCCTTGAGCCAAAGGTCGGACTTAAGCTCACCGACCTTGGATCTAGGTCGAGTTAAGTTTTTGTTCTAGTCGGGTTCCCAGATCACACGTGGCGGACCAGTTTCAGTTCAACGGTCACTGAAACTCGATCAGGGTTGCAAGTACATAGACATGTATGGGAAATGTTCCCTGATCCGAGGGTGTTTTTGGGTCAGATTCTGACGGTCTGATTACTTATATTTGGCCCGCAAGTGACAAGTCTCAGATTACTTAAATTAGATTTAATTTCTAAAGAAAACCACGTTTTCTCACACTCCTCGCTCCGGGCTCAAGCGAATAGCCCTGGGACACTATCTGGTTCTGATTTCTGAGATGGTTGTCAAGCCTAGCAAGGCGGTCCTAAGTCTATAACTTCGTATTATTCGGACTTTCGATGTGCAGTCCAGATCTGATACGGAGTTTCAATGTGCTCCCGAGAGCAGCTGGGTAATGAGATTGATCCTAGATTTTAGGGTAACCTAGCGCCAATGATTATATGAGTTTTGGGTCTTGCAGATCGTATTTAAAATGATTAGTGCGGATTTCGTATGTGATCTAGTTTAACACTAGTTAATGCTCGTCTAATTTCTAAAGGATTTGGTCTAGAGTGATTTTTGCCTGAGGTGGTACTCGGGCCTTTGTACGAGATTTTCTGAGTCGTTACATGCTAAGTCAACTCACTTAGTCAGCCTACCCAAACCCACAACCCAGTTAACTCTCCTAGTTAAGCCCAAAACCAAGCCCAAAACAAGCCCAATCAGAGATATGATCGAAACCTCAAAGCAACAACCCTCACATCAGAGTCTCCACACGCTTGGAGGATGCTTCCTGCTAAAGTAAGGAGTCCAAGTGGGGATTGACGGCATAGGTTGCCACCAGCCCAGTGGCACTCCTCTTTTAGGACAACATCCCTCAAACATGTGGAACTCTCCTTTTTCAAACTCCAAGTGTGTTGTTGAGGTGCATTTACTCTGATGTCCATCTCCTAACCCAAAATTACCCTTTTACCACCTCATGCAACCCATGAGATGATGTCATGTGGCAATCTCCAATCCCAACCCTTCAACTACTTTTTACCCCTAGAATTACCAGGAATTATAAGAAAATCAGGTTGGGAGACTATAAATAGCCCCCTTTCCTTCTCATGTCAAGCATCAGGAGGAAATCCAAGAAGCCATCCTTTCACTAAGGAGAGAGTGAGAGTGAGAGCCTAACCATGATTTAGCCCAGCCTAGACAAAGTCCAAGCCTCCTGAGCCACCCAAGTTCAAATATGAGCCACTCAATCTAGCCTTGTGACATTATTATTCATCCAACCATTCAAGCTTCTATCAACTTCATCAAACCCAAGCATTAGCATCTTGTAACATTAATTCCCTTCTCAACTTCCTTGATCCTCATATACATCAACGTCATAGTGCATTTTCATTAGTTTTTTGCATCTGACTAGTGGGCGTATTCTCTTAGGCTTGCTGATATCATCGGATCATGCCCACCAAAAACCTTAGCCAGTTAGCCGTCATTTTAGCATATACATTGCATTCCATCGTTTTCTTATATCTGACTGGCGGACGTATGCTCTGAGGCCTGTCAATATAATCATAGCAGGTCCACCAAAAACCTTAGTTGGTTGGCCGTCATTTTATCATAGGCATCAATATAGCATCAAGCATCCCATGAATACATACTTTGCACCATGCACTTGATCGTTTAAATGTTTGCTCTGCGGCTTAACAATATATTTAGGATCCTGCCCATCAGAAATTCAGATCGGTCAATCTTCACTCCTATTACATCTCATTTTTTGCACGCAAGAACTAACCTTATTCTTCAGAAATTAGTCAGGTCTTATGAAATAAATACCGTACACTGTATGGGCAAGGTGGGTGCCTAACACCTTCCCTTTATATAACCGCGATCACTTAGAATATGTGGAACATAAAATCATGAGTCATCTTAGGGTTAAGGATCTTTCAGTCCTCAATATTAAGCATTTCTAGGGTTCTAACCGACTGTAGAATTGTAATAATTGGTTAGTAGCAACTCTAGTCAAATATAACACTCTTTTACCCCTTTAACGAATGCGCTCAAGCAAGGCAGCCGGTGGAAGAAGCAAGAGTTGATCTCCCATTCCCTCAGGAAATCTGCCCTCCAGGTCCACAGAATGACGACTCCACTGGGGAAAAACTAAGTAGACTAGTCGTGACCCGAGTTGAAAAACATGAACTTACAAATTCTAGAAGATTACCATTTCTCGCACATCTGCATTTGCATTTGCATCTACCTTTACATATGCATCAATATTTCTACTAAAATGAATGAAAAATTGCAGTTCCACGAGTCAGGCGTCCTAAAAAAAGTCTCCCTTATCACAGCATAATCCGCACTAGATCACATGTAGTAATAGATCAACATGAGGAAGATGTTCAACCCTTCCATGCTCTCGATCTTGCAAAAGCTCAACCTGCACAACCACAATAATCAGAAGTCACGTTAATGACCTACAGCCATGAATTGGCACAAGCATGAAAGCAGTCAAAGATATGGTTCAACAATTTATGCAAGCGCAAGTTGCCGCAGGCAATAATCAAGTCGATCTAGTTCAACAACAACAACAATCAACTCACAGGCTCTTTTCAACCTCAAGTTCAAATCAAGCCCAACCGTTGGACTCCGCAAAGGACCACCGACACTAGCCAACATAGCCCTCGACCATGGGGCACTTCTTTTAGTACCCTCCCACTGCCAGGAGTCGATCTCAAAACAAATCCCAAAACTGGGATTCCTAGTCAATTCTAGAACATCCTCGTAGCCGAGGCCTCTTATCAGTTTCCGACACAACCCGCAACTGGGATTTTCAATCAATTTCAAACCGATCCTACAAATAGTATCCATAGTCAATTTCAGGATAGCTTCGCAGCTGAGGCTTCCAACCAATTTCCAGCTAAACTTTAAATCGATCTTGCAAAAAGGGTCTCCAGTCAATTTCTAGCACAGTTTCAAACCTATCTTGTAAACAAGGTCTTTAGTCAATTTCCAGCACAGTTTCAAACCGATCCTCCAAACATGTCCCCAGTTAATTTTAGGATAGCCTTGCAACCGAGGCCTCCAATTAATTTCCAATTCAGTTTCAAACGGATCCTACAAACAGGGTCTCTAGTCAATTTACAGCACATCCAACAACAAGGAAGAAAAGGAGATCTTAAGAAGTCCTAGAAGGGGGTGAAAAGGACTGCCAAATAATCGAATAAAGTGCTGAATAATAAATAAATTAGAGATCTCAATTGCCTATGTATTATGACGTTGATTCCAAATGATTCGTAGGACAACCTTCACCTAAAAGTTTAGGCAGGACAACCTTATTTCACGAATACCTTTAAAATCAAAACCCCAAACTTCGTAAGAGTAAATAAAAATAAATAATTGAAATGAAAATACAACCATTCACCGCATAAAAGATAAAAACATTCACCACATAACATAGATAATTATAGTGTTTGGTGTGTCAACAACTGTCCTACACCTACTCCACTCCCAAAATTACTCTCCACGTAATCTTGGCTTTCACTATGAAAAAGGTTTTCTTAGGGTCACCTTAAAACTTGATACAGTTGTGATTTTACTGGGCTATCACAATCAAACCCTTCACTGAGATTTTCAAGGTATCTCAGAAAAAAACTACTCTGAGATTTTCTAGCTATCTTAGAAAAACCAAACAAAAAAATTGAAGGTATACTTATCTTCACCATAGAAGAAGTTGTAACTGAAGAACCGCTTTTCTTGAATGTTGATTCTTCAATGTTCAGTCAAATAGAAAAGGTTCAGGGTTCTATTGATTTTAATTAAGTTCAAACAAATGGCTACTTGAGTTAATTCTCTTAAATCTCAAAAGAAGCGTATAATTTACTAACTTTAGAATCAGAATGAAAGTATCTAAGATTAAGGAATTAAACAAAAGTTATAAATAAAATTTATAAATGTTGTTCAATAGCTTGCTAATAACTGGAGCTTCTCTCTCTCTTGCAGAAGGATTTTGATAATAATAATTGATATTTCGGAATGAGAGAGAACCTAAATTTATAGGCAAAGAAGTTGAATCTTCGACTGGCCCGATGCAGTCTTCGACTAGCCCGAGCAGACTGAATTCTGTTCAACGGATTTCAGATCGCGCGGGATAAGATATATCCAAACTTCAACTAGTCTGAGGACGAGTTCGACTAATCGAAGAGCTCTGTTTAAATAGTCAAATTTGGTCTTCGACTGGTCGAAGATCCCAAAATCTGAAAAGACGTTGTTGCTGGACTTTGAGCCGAATTCTCTTGGACTGGTCGAAGATCAGTCTTTGACTAGTTGAACCAAAAATTCGACTGGTCGAATTTGCAACCATAAAACAGTTCTTTGACTTGAACTTGGACTGGCCGAGAAAACTCAGACTAGTCCAACTAAACCTTAGGCTGGTCGAATTCCAAGAAAACACAAGTGTAAAAACCCAATTTAAATAATTTTATAAAGCACCTAAACCTAAGGTCTTTCTAGGGTTTTATACTACCTGAGATATGTAAAATATTTGAACTTCTTTGTCTTGATTATTGACTTCATCTTGACTTATGAGCTTGATCTCGTACTTGAATATCAGTTGATCTTTAGCTTGATCTTCACTTGATCTTGGACCAGACTTGAGCTTGATCTTTTCTTGATCTTTGAGCTTGATCTTTTCTTAATCTTGGACCAGTCTTGAATATCTCTTGTCAAATTGTTTTGACTGTACGAAATTTAACAACTAAAGTGTTCTTTAATCATTTTAGCACTTATAAAGGATTTCAAGCAACAGCTTCCCCAACCGAAAGCCCTGGAACAGCACTGACGAATGCCCACAATGGGGGTCAGTGTTAAGCCCGGTTCAACCAGTGGAATGTGGTGAAAACCCAACAAGGGGGTCACTTCTCAGCATCTTAACCTCCCCCAACTAGGAGTGATTTTCAATTTCAATTCCCCGTACATGAGAACACGGTTACACTCCAACAAGCTCCCCCTAACAGGGGCCGTAGGGTTGAAGAAATCGATCACTATACCCAAGAAGCGGAACAGGCCTTGCCGCGAGAGACATCGATCCCTCAAACGAGCCACATAGAAATAGAAGAGTTACAAGAGTAGCTCCAAACCATGCAAAATCATCTTTAGAGACAGCAAGGGGTTGATCCTCCCTTAACAAAGTTTAGGGACTTGTGTCCCGTTCCAAATGCGCAAGTACCTAAGAACTTCAAACTACTTAGTTTCAAGAGATACGATGGCAATGGATGTCCTACAGCACATCTTAAAGAATTCTATGGAGAAGTAAATGGATTGGCATGGAATGAAGGAGCGCTTATCTGCTTATTCGAAAAATCTTTGAAAGGAGATACCTTAGACTGGTACACTTGGATTGCCACCGAATCATTACCTAGGAACAGCTAACGCAAGCATTTGTCGATAGATTTACCTACAACCTCAATATAGCTTCCAGAAGAGTGAACTTCATAGCCTTGAGACAAAAAGGCAATGAGACATTATTTGCATATGTAGGGTGATGGTGAGAGATGGTTGACAAAATGTGCACCCCAATCGACAACGAGGAGCAAATCTCCACGATCATCCATTCAACAAATCCAAGCATTTCTGGATATTTGATCTCGCATCCCTATCCGAACTTCACTCAACTCATATGTGTTGGAGAACAAGTAGAAGCAAGAATACGTGCAGGAACAATCTCCCCATGGCCTCATCAGGCCACTCAAGTCAAATGGAATAAGGTCAAGGGAAGACCATTTGAAACGGGAATGAAAATGACAACGGTACTACACATTGCTCGGTAAAAGCCAACATCATCGCTATAGCTTAAGGCACCCATCATACACCTCAACAAGGGCGCCAACAATTTTAGTATTAACGTCCTCAACATTAGAACATCAACCACAACCTCTGCTACCGCAAAATCTACAACCACAACGTCTGCTACCGCAAAATCTACAACCACAACCTCTAAAAGAGTAATAGTAACAATAGGAGGAACAATTCAGGATAAATGTCCACTACCTCCATCAAAATCGACAGGTGAACAGGGAGTTCGAGAGTTTCACTCCACTCACACAAAGGTGCAGCCAAATCATAGCAACATTGGTATAGAAACAAATCCTCAATCCCTTGCAACCCGGACCACCTCTAAATCCTTTTTTAATGAACTACAATGAGAATGAATACTGCGAGTTCTACCAGGGTCGAGGTCACTCGACAGAGAGATGCTTCTCCTTGATGCATGCAATCCAAGATCCCATCGACAGTTGAAAGATCTCCATTTCAACCCCTGGGACTATGACAACGAATCTCACAAACATCCTCCAGAATCCTTTGCCACAACATCTATCAGATCCTAACTCATCACAAGCTCCAGCTATCAACATCCTCGAAAAGGAAGCATTGACCACTTCTTCATTCCTCTATAATCTATCTGTCACACCCCAAACTCGGAAACCGAGCTCACAAAATTCTCGATCGCCGAATCCGGCACCGACAGCCTCCGTAGTGTGCCATTCTCGGATCCCAACACTCGTATGACAGATTCTGATCCTGGGATCCTACAAGGAGGATTTTTAGTATGATTTTTTTTTTGTATTAGAGCATAACCACAAGCATAACCAAGTCACAAAACGACATCACCACATATCCACTATATCGAAAACTTTAAGTATAATGCAGAAAGGGAAATACAGGGTGATCAAAAAGCTCCAAAATGATCCGATACGCACTCCTGCCTTAGCGCTGCTACGATCTAATGACACCTACATGCAACTGTCATGCATAAGCTTAAAAAAGCTTAGAGGGTGGTGTAAGTTTGTGCGCATGGCAAGTACCAAGTATACAATATCAGAGTAATGCGAAAATATGCGGATAAGTCCATAAATATAATCAGTCGTACCAAGGCTATGTGATGCAAGGCATGAATGCTATGGGTTATACTAAGACCATGCGATACGAGGCCTATGTAGCCAAATGTCATATGTGAGATGCAAAGCAAGCATGTCAGTCCTCATCAAGTACACATATCAATACAGTTTCTCTCTGAGATATCACCAGGAACTATTACACTTCACACTGATTGTCGCCTCCCTAGCCGCACAGCCCAACAAGTGGAAGAGACCACATTATCTGCCTGACCAGTAGTCTGTCAATACCTACTCGGCTCGTCGATAGCGGACTCATTTGTGAGCTGGTCAAACTCGGCCTAACTTACAACTCCCTCACTCGGGCAGATAAGGCCACACCCCCTTCCAACCGACCACGACATAGTGGGAGACGCAACCTACTGGTATTCGACACTCCTGCACTCGTGTATCCACTCAGTCTAGACGTTGGAGCATCTCCTGATACTAAAAAGGTTCTGGGACTTTCACCTAAGGACATCCTAAGTACCCACAATGCTAGAACCAAGTATTTTTGGTATCCAATACGGTCATTCACGATGTACCTGTGGAGCTATGGCCCTGATGTCACTAGGGCATACAATAATCAAGACATATAAATGCAAGATGCATGAAGCACATTGTCCAGTCATGCAACAATCTTGCGCATACCACGCGCTCATGTGGGTAACTACTATCAGTGAGTCCCATAAGTAATCAGCTCAATGGCATATGCTATGATCAGTCACTACTCATATCAAGCATACATATAGTGCATATGATATGAATCATGGAATTATACTAAGCTTGTTATAAAGTGATGAACTATCCTTACAACGAAGATGGGCCTAGTTGGCCTAAACACAACCAGTATGGGCCTATCAATGGGCCCTAGGGAGAGTTACAATGTGCACATTTAACCAACAATGTACTTACAATGTGGGCGTCAAACCATCATTGCTCCTAAGGCATAGCCCGTCATAAACATCATTGCATAAACCATGGTAGAATCACAGATTGTAATGAACTTGTGTACATCCCATTGGGCCTTGACCCATGGGCCTTAGATACATCAAACAGGCCACATAACATGGGCCTCATATATATCAAGGTAGGCCTCAATGGACGGGCCACAAATACATCAAGATGGGCCTAACCACATGGGCCTCATGTATATATCAAATGGGCCACACCAAGGGGCCTCTCCATCTACACCATTCATCTATATGATAAAGATTATCTTAGAACACAAAAAAAAAGAAGGATAAGTCATATCGAAAGATTATCTAGACTGCACTTCAGATATAAGTGGTGATAATGATTTCCACCAATGAAAATTCCCAAGGCCCACCATAACATTTAATTTCCATCCAAGCAGTTGATAAGGTCACACAGACCTAATAAGAGTAAATAATTAATTTTATGTTTATCCAAAACCTCTGGGCCAGAGGGGTTTCAATGGTAGACGTTCAACCCACCACTGTTATCAGTGGCTCACCAGATAAATAGATCTATCCCTTTTTGGCCTCAAGCCATAAGATGGGCTTTTAAAATGGTTGGACGTATGGATGCAACACATGCATTATGGTGGGCCCCACCGTCCAAACAGTGGACGGTGTGGATAAAACACATACATCATTAGGTGGGTCCCACTGTCTAGTGGTGTGGACGGTGTGGATAAAACAGGTGGGACCCACAGAACTTGCTGACGCCACTACAGCAACTATGTGGCTAGAGTGAGGTACACCGGCCATCCCACTCCCACACACAACGTCAGTGGGGCCCACCATAACGTTACTTTTCCATCCAATCTGTTAATAAGGTCATACAGACCCGGATGAGAGGAAAAATGAATTTCATAATGATCTAAAAATTCTGTGACAACCCAAAAAGGGTTTTAATGGCAGACGCTCACTCCTCACTGTTCCCTATCGTGTGGGCCACCTGGGTTCCGCATACGGCTGATTTTTGGGGTGGCCCATGGCTAGAGGGGGGCCCACCAAATGCACGGTGTTGATGTCGTACATACATCACGGTGTGGCCCATGGTTGGGACCCACGGTCCCTGCATCTCTCACATCCTAGCGCAGCAGGACGCTGCACGGCATCCTCTGGTGCTAGCAGCAGCACCTGCTGCCTTGCTTTTTATTTTATTTTTTTCTTCTGGTGGTTTTTTGTAGGTGGGGCCCGCATTAGGAGAATCCACCCCACCCATTGGATTCTAAGGCCAAAGACAAGCCAAATAAGCCCAATATTAGTCAAGTTTCGGTGTGTAGAAACATCAGGTGGATTTCAACAATAAAAGGATAATATTTTCCATGCTATGGCCCGCCAGATAGTCAGATTAGCCTCATTTTTTGGCTTAACGCCTAAAATGAGTTGGGAAATAGGATGGACGGTGTGGATTGAATTCATCCATCAAGGTGGGGCTTGCATGAGCAACCCACTTGAAATTCTAATATTATTATTTTTTTTTTACAAAGCACGTCTAGATGCTGGAGTGCATCCCACTACCTGTCACACTTCACTACACGTCCAGCATCCAAGGACGCTGGACGGTGTGAACATACATTTCATCACAGTGGGTCCCACATGGACGTGGCCCACGTGATTTTGATCAAGCTGTTATTCGTGTTTTCCCATCATCCATCCAGAGGGTAGGGCACACATAGCTTGGACGCTCGTGGGGTCCATTTGATGGATGGTCTGGACATCACATACACTCATTAAATGGGCCATAAAATAGAGGATGGAGAGAGAGAGAGAGAGAGAGAGAGAGAGAGAGAGAGAGAGACGTGATGATGAAGGGACCCCGACACTATGGGCCCTCCATTCCATACATTCAATCATACATCAAGTGGGTCCCAATACATGTGGGCCCACCAAATTAAAAATTAACAGTGAAGATTCTTTCTCCATAAAAATGGAAGGTCTACATGACCTCTTTCAAACTAGAAAGTAAAGATCATGATGAGGTCCATGGAGAAGGGCCCCATCATGGAATGATCATGAGAATCAAGGTGGGCAATCGTCCACATCTAGAGTCTAAAATGAGATCTATACCATCAATCGGTAGGCCTCCCTTAGAACATCATCAAAATAAGAAATCACCATTCGATCTTCTTAGTTCGATGGAACGCCGATCTCCTTGTGCCTCTCTTTGATGGAGGGTGATGAGAAATGAAGGGCTATGATGAAAGATTTTGGGAGAGGAAGTGGGCCACACACATACACTTTTCTCTCTTGAAAGGCTTGGACGTGACTTTTTTCTTCTTTGGTGTTGCTTGGAAATTGTGTAGGGAAAGAGAGAGAGAGAGAGAGAGAGAGAGAGAGAGAGAGAGAGAGGGGTGGTTGTAAAAGAGGTGATGGATGTGAGGTGATAGTTATACTTGACTTAAGAGTTGACTTGGTAGGTTGCCTGACTTGGGGAGAAAGAAAGCATGGGTGTATACTTTGATTGATTGATTGATTGATTGATTGGATGGGTTGTAGAGATTCTCTTGGGTTTGTAAAAGATCGGCCTTCTTCGAAATAAACGCCAGCCCACATCTCCTGGCCAGGGTATCGAATCGTGTGTAAGACGCGGAATTGGAACCGTGGCGACATTGCGGTCGTAATAGTACAAGTCTCGGATTAAGCCGACTCAAATCTATGGGATGCGACTTAGGGTCGCGCGCAAACATCGATTATATGTCGCAGGTTGTCAGAATTCATTGGGAAGGATCGCGGGAGTCGACGGAATAATATGGGCTAGGATACACACCTTACAACTCTCCCCACCGAATAAAAATTTCATCCTTGAAATTTGTACTACCATCGCATCTAACCATAACTCATAAGGGAATAGAAAACATAACATCATAATAATCAGAAAACAATACAACATATAATCAAACATCGAAAAGATGGGGATAGCGCTCTTGAATCTCCGCCTCGCGCTCCCAAGATGCCTCATCCACACTATGATGGCTCCATTGCACCTTCACTAAGGGGGTCCTTAGTCCACATGACCTGCTCCTTCCGATCTGGGATACGAACTGGCTGCTCAATGTAAGAAGCATCCTCACAAACCTCCAATGGCTTCCAATCAATAATAGGCGCGATGTCTGACCCACACTTCCTCAATATAGAGACATGAAAAATGTTGTGGACGCCAGATAACTGATATGGCAAGGCAAGCCGATAGGCCACGACGTCAATGCGCCTGATGATCTCAAAAGGTCCTATAAATCTCGAGGCAAGCTTGCCCTTCACCCCAAAACGAACCACACCCTTTATGGGTGAGACCTTGAGATACACATGGTCCCCAACAACAAACTCTAAGGGACGACGCCAACAATCAGCAAAACTCTTCTACCAGCTCTGAGTTGTGCACATCCTCTGCCTGATGATATCGATAGCCTCTGACGTCTCCTGCACAAGCTCAGGACCTAGGAGACGCCGCTCTCTAACCTCGGTCCAACAATTCAGAGATCTGCATGGTCTGTCATATAATGCCTCAAAAGGATCCATGTCAATGGTCGCCTGATAACTGTTATTGCACGCAAACTCATCTAATCTCAGGTGCTTGTCCCAACTACCCGAGAAATCAAACGCGCAGGCTCGAAGCATATCCTCAAGGATATGGTTGACCCTCTCGGTCTGGCCATGGGTCTGCGGATGGTACGCGGTACTAAACTATAAATCAGTCCCCATCGCTCTCTAAAAACTCCCCTGAAACTGAGACATGAACTTTGGGTCTCAGTTTGAAACGATCGAGACAGGAACACCGTGCAGTGTCACAATCTCATCAACAAATAGATTGGCGAGACGGTCCGCATGCCAGGTTTTACGAATCACAAAAAAATGTGTCGAATTCGTCAGACGGTCCACGAAAATCCAGGTGGCGTCATGACCGCGCTGTGTCCTCGGCAAACGCATGACAAAATTGGTAGATATGTGCTCCCACTTTTACATTGGGACACTCAACGGCTGCAATAGACTAGGGGGTCTCTGATGATTGGCCTTGACATGCTGGCACATGTCACACTCGGCCACAAAACTGGCTATCTGTCGCTTCATCCCTGCCCAAAAATACTGACGCCTCATATCGCAATACATCTTCATCGAGCCAAGGTGGATAGAGAACCGCGATCGATGTGCCTCGGTCATAAGATCTCAGCGCAACTCAGGAATATCCGGGACATATAATCGGCCTCTAAAGCGAAGTCCTCCATCAAAACCAATCTGTCAATCTGATTGACTCTCTAATGATGCCTCAGCTTGATAACTCTGCACTAACTCATCTGCCTACTGAGCCTCGATCACCCTTGCGACAAGATAGGGTTGAATCGACAGGCTCGATAACTGCACAATAGAAGACTACAAGCCGATCTCAAAGTCAAAAGCTGACACATCCTCAAGCATCCTCCACTCCTAAATAATCATGTGCACCACCAGGCCTAGTGGCTAACAGTTGAGGGCATTCACCACCACATTCGCCTTGCCCGGGTGGTATTGGAGATCAAAATCATAGTCCTTCAAGAGCTCCATCCAATGCCTCTGCCTCATGTTCAGCTCAGACTAAGAGAATAGATACTTAAGCTCTTGTGTTCGGAGAAGAGCTCGAACCTCACCCCATAAAGATAGTGCCTCCACACCTTCAGGGCGAAGACAACTGCTGCCAGCTCCAAATTATGCATGGGGTAGTTCAACTCATGTACCTTGAGCTGGCGAGACGCATAAGCCATTGGCTTCCCGTGCTGCATCAGGACAGCACTCAAGCCAACTCGCGAGACATCAGTAAATACAACAAATCCGTCACTCCCAGAGGGAAGAGTGAGGATAGGAGCGGACGTTCAACTCCATAAATGCCTATTCACAAGTGTCGCTCTAAACGAACTCTACACCCTTCTGGGTTAGCTTGGTCAATGGGGCTGTAATACGAGAGAATCCCTCAATGAAACGTCGGTAGTAGCCCGCCAAACCAAGGAAACTGCAGATCTCGGACGCGTTCGTAGGTTGGTCCCACAGACGCACGACATCAATCTTCGAGGGGTCCACTATAACACCTTGCCTCGTCACCACATGACCGAGGAACTTCACATCCTCCTGCCAGAACTCGCACTTCTCCAGCTTTGCGTAAAGCTGGTGTGCACGGAAGGTCTGCAAGGAAATCTCCAGATGTCGTTCATGCTCCTCACGGGTCCTCGAATATATCAGAATGTCGTCGATGAAGACTATGACAAACTGATCGAGATACGAACAGAAGAACTAGTTCATTAACTACATGAATACTGCGGGTGCATTGTTCAGTCTGAAGGACATGACTTGAAACTCAAAATGACCATAGCTCGTCCTAAAGGCTGTCTTCGGGATATCCTCATCTCGGACCAGAGCCTAATGATAACCGGACCACAAGTCTATCTTTGAAAAGAACTGCGTCTCCTACTGCTGATCAAATAAATCATCGATCCTCAGAAGCGGGAACTTGTTCTTGATCGTGACCTTGTTGAGCTCGCGGTAATCTACGCAAAGCCTCAACGAGCCATCCTTCTTCTTCACGAAGAGTATCGCCGCTCCCCACGGTGAACTGGTCGGACAGACAAAGCTTAACTCATGCAACTCGTCCAACTGCTTCTGCAATTCCCATAACTCCAACGGTGCCATACGATACGGGGCCTTTGAAATAGGCACAGTACCGGGCACGAGATCAATCTGAAACTCAGTGTGCCGATGAGGTGGTAACCCCGGAATCTCATGGAACACATCGAGAAAACTTCAAACAACTGACAACTGGTCAATACTCAAAGCAGCTGACTCCTCAACGACACATGATAATAGGCAAGAAAGCTGGTCTCCTCTGGGCTCGACAACAAACTAGAACCCTGGCACGCCGGGTATACGAAACGTGACTGTCCTCACGGAGCAATCTAATATGGCGTGGTACTCGGTGAGCCAATCCATGCGTAGGATGACATCAAACTCGGACATCGGTAATATGAACAGATTAGCAGGCAAAAAGATATCCCCAATTAGAACGGGGTAAGATGAGTAAAATCGGTCTAATACTGCAGTCTTCCCCAAGGCCGTCGATACTGACAAACCCTCACGGGCAGACTCCATCAGCAAACCGGTCGATCGGCAAAAATCATCAGCCACAAAGGAATGCGATGCACCAGAATCAAACAATACATGTGCAATGCATGAAGAAATAGGAAGAGTACCCTCGACGACTCCTCTTGATGACTGAGGGTCCTGCTGGGCGGCATAAAATCTGCGTTAGTCCTACAAGGAAGATTTTTTTTTCAACGTACATTTGTCTCATAAGAAGCATAACCACAAGTTTACCCAAATCACAAGGGCAACATCATCATCACATATCCAATAATATAAACATTTGAATATAATGCTGAAAGGAAAATACATATATCGAAAATCAAAGCTCCAGAAGTCAGTTGCACGCTCCAAGATTGATGTTGCTGCAACCTAATGCCACCTACACGCATCTATCGTGCATAAGCTATAGAAAGCTTAGAGGGTGGTGTAAGTGTGTGCACAAGATAAGTGTCAAGTATGCAATATTAGAGTAATCAAAGTAAGCGGAAATACTGACAAGGTCATGAATCATACGATATTAGACAAAGCAGAAATACTGACGAGTCCATAAAGATATCATCGACCTCATCCAGGATATACGATGAAAAGACATAACAATCCAATGTCATATACTGAGAAAGTAATGTAAATGGACTATGTAATGTGAAAACATAATGAACTAAATGTCAGATATTGAGGATGCAATACAATATGCAATTCGAAAGAGCTACGAATACCATCAATCTCATGCAGAAATATAGCAACCCAGAATGTCATATGCCGAGGATGTAATACAATAAGCGGTGCGAATGAAATGACCAAGCTGGAGTGAAGTCAGGATGATAGTACGTAATATCGCAGGCTATGGGGTCCATCATAAGGAAATTCTATCCAAACCAGTCCCATACCTAAATTTGGATAGTCAGACTCAATGTAGTAAACTTCTAATCTCAAGTTAGTTGCGCGCCAAATCGAAATTCTTGTCGTTACGAAGGTACACAACAATTAGTTGCGCACCACCAACCCGAGTGGATAGTGAATGAATGAATATGCAACTCCTACTCGATAAGTCCACATATCAGTATGGTTTCTCTCTGGGATCATCACCGGGGTTTAGTACAATCTAGATGTAAATTGCCGCCCACTGACGTACGACCATGCAAGTGGAAGAAACCTCACTATCCGCCTGACCAGTAGTTAGCCAATATCTACCCGGCACGTCGATAGCGGACTCATTCATGAGCTGATCAAACTCAGCCTAGCTATGCCCCTTACCCTCGGGCGAGTAAGGACAGACCCCCTCCCAACCGACCACGACACAGTGGGAGACGCGGCCTCCTGGTATTCGGCACTCGGGCGCTCATTTATCCACTCGGTCTCGACGTTGGGGCATCTCCTGACCTCGGAGGTTTAGGGATTTTCACCCAGGGACATCTATGATGCCCGTATGCTAAAACTAAATATTTTCGGTGTCCCATCTAGCCATCCAGGACATGCCTGTGCAGGCTACGGCCCTTATGTCACTAGGGCGTACAGTAATCACAACACACAATGCAAGATGCATGAGTCATACAATTCAGTCATGCATCAATGTTGCGCATACCGTGTGCTCATGTGGGATAAATCCGCCTATCAGGGAGTCCCATAAGCCACCAGCACTATGACATATGCAATGGTCAATCATATCTTATAACAAACATGCAGATGATGCCTATGGGCATGTATCATGATACTATGTTGTCACATACTCATAGTCGGTATCAATAACCGGCATCGACAATCAACCTCGACAATGTGGTCATTTAACCAACATTGCCCCTAAAGAATGGCCCACATAGAGCCTAACATATAGCGGACCCATGGCCTCACACAAGGGCCAAATATACAACACCATGGGCCTCACTCAAGAGCTTAATATACATCATGATGGGCCTTTCACATGGGCCTAATATACATCACAATGGGCTCCATCACCTGGCCCTCAAATGCATCATAATGGGCCTCATCACATAGGCCTCATATTCATCACATTAGGCCTTAAACACGGGCTGAATACACATCATAATGGGCCTTAAATACGGGCTACGTATTCATCATATGGGTCTCGACAATCGGCCTCGGCAATCGAAATCGGCCTCGATAATCGAAATAGGACTCGACAATCAAAATCGTCCTCAACAATCGGCCTCGACAGTCGGAATCGGCCTCGATACTCAGAATCGGCTTATACAATCGGCCTCGACAATCGGAATTGGCCTCGATACTCAGAATCGGCCTATATAATCAGCCTCGGCAATCGGCCTCAACAATCGAAATAGGACTCGACAGTCAAAATCGGCCTTGACAATCCGAATCAGCCTCGACAGTTTGAATCGACCTCAATACTCAGAATTAGCTTATACAATCGGCTCTCGGCCGGGGTCCATAGATGAACAGCCGATCAACTATAATATGATCTGCTCTTGGCCGTTGTCATATCAAATTCGATAGCACGGACCCATCTGTCTATAGCGAATGGAGCCCACTATTAGGGTTAACCCACAAGATAATGATGAGAGTGAGACTATCAAGGCCTAACGGAAGGTCACAATGCAGACATTCAACCATCATTACCCATCAATGTGGTCATTTAACCAACATTGCTCACAAGGAGTGGCCCGCATAGGGCCAAAGATATAGTGGGCTCATAGCCTCATACAAGGTCCTAATACACATCACTATGGGCCTCACTCATGGACTGCATTTATATCACAATGGGTCTCGTCACATGGGCCATAAATACATCACATCAGGCCCCAACACATGGGCCGGGTATACATCATATTGGGCCTTAAACATGGGCCTCATATACATCAAGTGGACCACATTACATGGGTCGCACCAATGGGCCAACATGCATCAATGGGGCCACATCATATGGACCACACCAATGGACCTCATATACACAACAGGTGGGCCCTACTCATGGGCCTCAATACATAACATGTGGGCCCTACACATAGGTCTTGAATGCATCAAATGGGATACATATCTGGGCCTCGAATCATCAAAAGGGTCACGCGTCATGGGCTTAATACATATCACAATAGACCCTGCCCATAGGCCACGAATACCTCACGATGGGCCTTGCCCATAGGCCTCAGATTCAAGCAGGTGGGCCGCATCATATGGACCTTAACTATATCACAATGGGACTCATCATATGTGCTTCAAATACATCACATTAGGCCTCATATATGGACCTCGAATGCATCTCATTGGGCCCCAAACATGGCCGCATATACATCATAATGGGCCTACCACAAAGGGGCTAATATACATCACGATAGGCCGCTCACACGGGCCTAATATACATCGCAATGGGCCTTGTATACATCAAGTCGGCTGCATCAATGGGCCACACTAATGGGCCTCATAAACGTTAAATCGGGCCCATCGTTCTAGGTGAGCAACCTATACCATACATCTATTTTTAGAGATCATTTTAGAACATTACCTAAAAATACATCAGAAGATCATCTGGACCATACCACAAATAACAGTGGAGATAATGATTTCCGCCATTAAAATTCCTAGGGACCACCATAGCGATTATTTCCCATCCGGTCTGTTCACAACGTTGCAAAGACCTGAATTAAAAATAAATTTCATACTGATATAAAACTTCTGTACTCTTCAAAGGGGGTTTTAATGGTAGGTGTTCAACCCCCACTGTTTTTGGCACTGTGGTCCACTTGATAAATAGATCTACCTTATCTTTAGTCTCAAACCTTAAGACGATCTCACGGGTGGATGGACGGTTTGGATCTAACCCATAACTCATGATCATGCTAGCAGAATTAGCAGATGTTAGTGCAGTAGCTATGCACTGCTGGAGGTCCACAGATGGAAGATTTAAATATAACACTTGCCTCATGATCAGGCCACTAGGAAGCTGGTTGGAACCCACGGAGTTTACTGACGTTTGGAATGTAGCACATACCTCAAAGGGTCCCACACATGGGACGGACGGTATAGATAAAACACATATCATGTGGGACCCATGGCACTTGTTGTCGTTATATGGCAGCTATTTGCTGCGAGTACTAGCCCACCGTCCATCAGACGGACAATATGGATAAAACAGATGGACGGTGTGGGTGATAAGTACATTAGAGGTGGCCCCACAACTCACATATATAACCATAATATATATTATATATATTATAGTATTATTATTATAATTATAATTAATTATTTTAAACTGCTCCAGTGCCCAGCTACCCACCGTCCCAGTTGGATGGTGAGGATACAATACAAACCTCAAGGTGGGTCCCACCCACACGTGTGGGATGGTCCACATATCAAAACAGATGGATGGCTTGGGAATCACGTACATCAAATGGGACCCACAGAACTTGTTGACGTCTTTCACAGCAGCTATATAGCTGGTGTATTCGTACACCGGCCAATCCTCATGCAGGTGGGTCCCACGTGGGGCCCACCATAATGTTTATCTATCATCCCATCTGTTGATAAGGTCACACAGACCTAAAGAAAGAGGAAAAACAAATTTCATATTTATCCAAAACTTTTGGGACCCAGAAAGGGTTTCAATGGTAAAGGTTAAATCTCTGCTATTCCTGTGGCGTGGACCACCTGAGCTCGCATATGGCTGATTTTTTTTAGGGCCCACTGCCTTAAGGGGCCCCATCAAAATGCATGGTGTTGAGGTTCTCACACATCACGGTGGGGACTACTTTGGGACCCCCCTGCCCGTCTGTCCTCAGCGCAGCAGTGCTTACTGTTGTCTCTCCTTCTTGATTTTTTTTTGAAAAATTGATTTTTTTTATGGTTTTTCTTAGGCGAGGTCCACATCAGTTGAATCCACTCCACCCATTGGATCCTATGGCTCAATACAATCCAAATGAGCCCAATATTCGATGCGTTTTAGCATATAGAAACATCAAGGTGGGTCCTAATAGATGTAAACGGTAGAAATAATTGTTTTCAATGCTACGGCCCCGCCAGAAAATCGGATTGGGTTCATTTTCTGGCTCAACGCCTAAAATGGGCTGGGGGATGGAATGGACGGCATGGATTGGACTTACACATTAAGGTGGGGCCTGCATGAGCGGCCCACCCCAAGGCTTGAACCAAGCTAATATTTTTGTTTTCATTTCTAACCTCCAGTGTTCAGGGAGGTTGGACGTCACATGGGTTGGGTTTCCTCCAGTGAGGATGGGTCCCCACATGCACTACCTACTTCACTTTGGGATGGGTCCACACGTGTGGGACCCACCTGCCTTGGATGAAGGGGACATTTGTGTATTTCCTCCAATTAGGCCCACCTTAACGGACTGCTAGGTGGGCCCACTAGGTGGACGACATAGATGTGAAACATATCACAAGGTAAGCCACGATCAAACACAAAAAAAAAGAGGGAGAGAGAGAATAGAACACCCACCTTTGATCTTCTCGGACTTTTCCTTCCACCGATGCGATCTAGAGCTCTAAGGGGTGGATTTTAATGGTTTAGATCGGTTTTGAATGGTTGAATTAAGTGGTAGGAGTGGACCCCACAAAGCTCTCTCATGGAGCTTGCTTGGACGTGGGTTGCTCTCATGGAACTTGGGAGAAAATGAGAGAGAGAGAGAGAGAGGTGATGTGAGTGATGGAATGATGGGGAGAGAGATGGGTGAAGTGATGGAAAGTTGACTTTTGAGGATGGGTAGTTGTACTTAGGGATAGGTGTGAGTGATGGGAGTGATGTGATATGGTACTTGATTGATTGATGTGATTGATGGGACATTTTCTTGGAATTACAAACGCGTGGCGTTTTTCTTGAACTGAATGCGGGCCCACATCTCCTGTCCTGGGTATCGCCTCGGCGCGCGAGACACGACATCAAAACTGCGATGACGCCGCGGTCGCTAGGGTACAAGTCTCGGGTTGAGTCGACTCTGGAATGTAGAATACGACTCGGGATAGTGTGCAAATACCGATAACAGATCGCAGGTCGCCAAAATTCTACCGGGATGACCACAGAAGCCTACGGAATGGTACAGGATAGGATACAGGTCTTACAATGTTGGTGCTACTGTGAGCCACCAGAGGGCGCCTTCCTCTTCTGATCTCTCCTCTGGTCAAGGGCTCTTTGCAAAATAGCCCAATCTGACTTGTAGATCTGGGCCCTCTGCACGATATGTTCAAACGTCGGAAGCATGTGTCCAATCACACGGCTCCTGAGGGCAGGACGCAAACCGTTCTTAAAATGGCTGGCCTTCCACCCCTCATCATCAATAAGGCACGTCGTGAATCTCGAGAGTGCAACGAAATGTGCCTCATACTAGGACACAGTCATGTCCCCCTAGACCAGAGTCTCAAACTCTAATACACGCTGCTCGGGAAAGAACTTCCGGTCAAACCGGTCTAGAAAGTCCTCCTAGGTCCACATGAAATAGGCCACTACCGCTTGGGCAACAGATGCCCACCAATGTTGAGCCTCACCCTGGAGAAGAAATACAGTTAATGGGACTCGCTACTGGGTCGTACATCTCATGGTGTCAAATAACTTCTCCACCTCGGAGCACCATATCTCTGCTACAGTAGGGTCTGCCTCGCCCCAGAAGCGCAGGGGATCATGCTGTCGGAATTCTTTGAGAAGGGCGCTCGGACACTCCTGCTCGGCCTCGGCTGGCGTAACAGTAGGACACCTGCTCTGCCCCTAAAGAATAGCGGTCATCGCCTGTAGCATCTGCTGCAGCTGGGCTGCACTCACAGGTATGGTCGGATCCACACCGGTCTCAAGTAGAGAAGTGGAATCCTCGGGATGGAAGGCAGGAATATCCAGTGGTGGAGCGAGAGTTGCAGGTGGTAGAGTGGGAGTTGCAGGTGGTGGATCGAGATTCACTCAGGTCACTCTTCTAGGGGACATGTCCTATAGGAAGGAACAAGGGCCTATCAGCCTTGAGAATTCTCGAAGGCATAAACATTAAGGGTCTATGTCAGAAAATTGCTAAGTTATTCGGACTCGGGACCTATTCATTCTAAGTTCATAGTAGATATGCGATGTGATCCTTAGGTATTCCCA
This sequence comes from Magnolia officinalis, assembly GCA_021015155.1. Lineage (NCBI taxonomy): Eukaryota > Viridiplantae > Streptophyta > Magnoliopsida > Magnoliales > Magnoliaceae > Magnolia > Magnolia officinalis. The sequence goes on along the minus strand of JAJHSJ010000007.1, from coordinate 60,582,594 downwards.
ATTTATGCTCTGATACCAACTTCTGTCATGCCCCAAACTCAAAAACCGGGTTCACAAAATTCCCGATCGTCAAATCTGGCGTCGACAACCTCCGTAGTGCGCCATTCTCGATCCCGACACTCGTATGCCAGATTCCGATCTTAGGATCCTACAAGGAGGATTTTAAGTATGAATTTTTTTTGTAATGGAGCATAACCACAAGTATAACCAAGTCATAAAACAACATCACCACATATCCACTATATCAAAAATTTTAAGTACAATGTGGAAAGGGAAATACAGGGTGATCAAAAAGCTCCAAAATGATCTGATACACACTCCTGCCTCAGCGCTGCTACAATCCAATGACACCTGCATGCAACGGTCGTGCGTAAGCTTATAAAAGCTTAGAGGGTGGTGTAAGTGTGTGCGCACGGCAAGTGCCAAGTATACAATATCAGAGTAATGCGAAAATATGCAGATAAGTCCATGAATACAATCTGTCGTACCAAGGATAAGTGAGGCAAGCATGAATGCTATCGGCCATACCAAGACCATGCGATGAGAGACCTATGTAGCTAAATGTCATATGTGAGATGCAAAGCAAGCATGTCAATCCTCATCAAGTGCACATATCAGTACAGTTTCTCTCTAGGATATCACTGGGGTCTAATACAATTCACACTGACTACTGCCTCCCTGCCGCACAAGCCAGCAAGTGGAAGAGACCACACTATCTGCCTGACCAGTAGTCTGTCAATACCTACCCGGCTCATCAATAGCGGACTCATTTGTGAGCTAGTCAAACTCAGCCTAGCTTATAACCCACTCACTCAGGTGGATTAGGCTACACCCCCTTTCAACCCACTACGACACAGTGGGAGACGCGGCCTACTGGTATGTAACGCCCTAAAATTTGGGGGTCGAGTATGAACTCAACTCCCGAGTTCCAACGCATCACTTATGCAACATACACAATACCGGTTAAATGTTGTCTGAGTTAGCGCAATAAACATGAATGAGATTAAACCAAAACAGTAGTTCATACTCCAGTTCAACTGTATATAAAAGCAAGCGGAAGACTGAAATTTTATATTCAAGTATGTAAAGTAACAAAATTTTCTGAACTCCAGAGTATGAGTACTAGCTGAGCATCAATATACATGTATTGTTTTAAAGTCAAAACCCAAAATACAATCCTCAAAAGAGGCCCTGAGAATCCCGCGATGCAGCCGGCCTAAGCGAAGCCGTCAGAGTACTGCATGAAGGAGAACTCCTCCTGGTCCTCATCAAAGTCGGGCTCTGGCTCCTGAACCAAGGCGCCCTCTATACCTGCGACAGAGTCTGGTTGGTGTGTACAACACCGTCCCGTAACGTGGGAGTGAGTAGCTAACTCAGTGGAACAATAAAGCATAAGTTAACATGTTATCAAATCAACCAAGCAGTAATGATAAAGCAGTACAAATCAAGCATTTCTAACTACTCTTGTTAAGTGCAAAATGACATGACATGATGCTGTATGCCCTTGCCAAACCACCCTCAAGTGACATCATCTTACGTTCGCGAATACTTACTCCCTCAGTGCGCCACATCTACAAAGCACATGCGGTGCGATGATGCTCATGATTACCAAGTTTTTATTAATCCATTTCAATCAGCAGTATTGGGAAACTAAGGTACCTCCCTTGTATCATTCCCAACATGATCCATTCTAGGGTCGTCAATCCTAGTTATTCTCATACAATATTATAGTTTGAGAAACTTAGTGAAGGCATCGCAAAGGGCTCGTCACCCGTCAGCGCGGATACAGATCTCACCGTATGCGGCTCAATTGCTAGCCGTCAGCTCGAGTACAGGTCTCACCGTACTCGGCTCAATCACTAGCTGTCAGCTCAAGTACAGGTCTCACCGTACTCAGCTCAACTCACACTCTAGTTGCTGTGAAAGACTCGTGGCCAATCACAGACCCTTGGAGTGTACTCGATGATACCACGGAGGACTCGTCGCCCGTCAGCACGAGCACAGATCTCACCGTACTCGGCTCTCGCCGAAGTATCGATAGCTCGAATACAGTGTCCCATACCACCGTATTCGGCTCACGAGTTAGTTGCGCAATGGTCACTACGGGGAGGCACATGGCCCCAGCGTAGGCCGACAGCTCGACCACGGTGTCCCATACCACCATGCCCGGCTCATGCGACTTAGCGGATCTAGGTACCATGGTTAAACGGGAATCGCCACTGGTAAGTTTAGTACCCTAGGTTCAAGCAGTAGCGACCAAACAGGGTGAACACATAAGTACATTTCAGTTTAGTTGGCGAGCCTGACTAGCTCGAGCGCACCATAAGTTGAGCGATATGGAGCGCAAAAGCACTCCGCGTGGCCAACCACTATCGCCAACCGAAGTACGACTCGGGTTCGCCGGACACGTCCTTTGTGGCGACATGAATCTCAGCCACAATCACAAGTCCGGTACCAAATGTTTGGAATATATACACAGTCCCAAACCCAAACAGTTTTCATCGTTAGCATGTGAAGTAAAGCATGATAAACAAGCAATACAAGCATGTTAGTAGGCATGTTATAGAGCATGAAGTAAAACATGAAGTCAAGCATGTTGTAAGGCATGTGATAAAGCACTATCCCCATAGGGATACAATTGTGTGCGCATTACAATTGAGTGTTTGCGGTGAACCACCGCATGGAGGGGATCCTACATGTCTCTAAGGGAGTCGCAAATCCCATATCAGCGCCTATCTAAGGCACTAGTACATACACATGTACACATACAAGCACTTACACAAACACTTAGAATACACTATTCCAACATACATGACGTATGTTAGCCAAGTTCGTGTTAGGGCTGTCCCTTCGCCCCGAGAGTATTTTTCCCGTGTATATTGTAATCATACAGCAAATAATCATTACAATTACATTTCCAAAATCCGCACGTATGCGGAATTTCTAGAATACGCAATTTCAACATACATGACATTTACACATGAACATGTATTTTTGCGATCCCTTTCGCCAAACTAGCATTTTATCCACACATGATATAATCAAACATTAAATAAACATGTCAAACATTTTCTCAACAAAAATACGTATACGGTATTTCTACGTATATCAAGAGTATGTAAAATTCCATATTCTTTATCGCTAATCGAAACAGGAAACGGAAAGCACTTTGTACATGTGCATTTGCATGCAGATCATGAATCTATCATTATCTGACATTGAAAGCGTTGAAAACCGCAACTTATACACTTAAAGTCCTCACCTCAGCCCTTGGAATTCCAACGAATCAGCAAGGGTGTTGGAGCTTCCGTATACGGGAGTTTCCTAGCCTAAAGAGCGTATCCGATTAGCCTTTTCATAACCTACCACTAATCAGGCTCAAATTAGACCTAGGGTTAGGGTTTCTTACCTTCAAATGGGATGGACACCGCCGGGAAAACCCCTGGAATAGGGCGGTGTAGGCCGTGGGAGGAGTGGAAGCAGCAGGAGGAAGATCGGCTTCGATCTCCAAGACTTTCTCTCTCTTTTCTCTCTTTCTCTCTAAGGGTTTGCTCCCAAATTCGTATGGCTGTGAGAGGGGCTGTTCTAAGCCCCTTTTATAGCCAAGAACATGTCCAAAATAGACTCAGGTTCAAGGGTGGCTGCATATTTAGGCAGTTCGCCACTTTCCAAGCTCAAAAGGGGTGTTCTGGTGGCCCTCCTTGAGCCAAACGTCAGACTTAAGCTCACCATCTACGGATCTACGTGGGATTACGTTTTCGGCTCGATCAGATTCCCAGATCGCACGTGGCGGACCACTTGCAGTTCAACGGTCCGTGGGCCACGATCAGAAATTCTGAGTACATGTAAATGTTCCTGAAATTTTTTTAATCCGAGGGTGTAATTTGGTCTGATTCTGACGGTCAGGTTGCTTAATACTGACGCGCAACCGAAAGATGCCAGATCACTATTCCAGATATTTTAATCTGGGTGGGAATAGTGTTTTTCACACTCCCTCGCTCCGGATCGAAATAAATGGCCGTGGGACATCGGAATCGCCTGATTTTTGAGATGATTGTCATGCCCAGTGGGGCGGTCCTGGTTCCTTAGCTTCGTGTTAATCGGACTCCCGATGTGCGATCTAGACCTCATACGAAGTTTCGTTTCAGTCTCGAGAGCAGACGGGTAATGAGTTTGGCTCTAGACTTTAGGGTAACCTAGAGTTACTAATTCTGCAAGTTTTGGGTCTTGTAGATCGTATTTAAAGCGATCCCAACGGATTTCATGACTAACCGAGTTTAGTACTTAGTTAACTTTGTTAAATTTCTAAAGGATTTAATCCTATGTGATTTCTGGTCGAGGTGGTACTCGGCCCAATGTACGGAAATTTTCAGGTCGTTACATGGTATTTGGCACTCTTGCGCTCGTGTATCAACTCGGTCTAGATGTTGGAGCATCTCCTAGTACCAAAAAGGTTCTGAAACTTTCACCTAAGGACATCCTAAGTGCCCACAATGCTAGAACCAAGTATTTTCGGTATCCGATACGACCATCCTGGATGTACTTGTGGAGCCAAGGCCCTGATGTCGCTAGGGCGTACAATGATCAAGACATACAAATGCAAGATGCATGAAGCACACTATCCAGTCATGCAACAATCTTGCGCATACCACACGCTCATGTGGTAACTCCTATCAGTGAGTCCCATAAGTAATCTGCTCAATGACATATGCTATGATTAGTCAGTACTCATATCAAGCATACATATGGTGCGTATGACATGAATCATGAAATTATACTAAGCATGTTTGTAACGCCCTGAAAATCGGGGGTCGAGCATAAACTCAACTCCCGAGTTCCAACGCATCACTTATGCAACAAAATGAATGATGATTGAATGTTGTCTGTATTAGTGCATTAAACATGAGTGAGATTAACCCAAAACAACATATCATACTCCAGAGACAGTTAAATTTGAAAGCGAAAGACTATAATAGATATATAAAATATAAAAACTATGGTAAGTCTCCAGAGTGTGATAAGGTTACCAGGTTAAAGAATTACAAGTACAATTCAAATGATACCAAATGTGTAGTGTCATCTAGTCAACATCTCTGTAACCCCGTCGATTAAGGCACGACTCACATGAAGCCGCCCGAAAACCGCATATACGAGAAAGCATCCTCGTCTTCATAAAAGTTCGGTTCCGCCTCAGGAGTAGCGTCACCATCTGCAATCAGATAAAGTCTGGTGGGTGTTCGGAACACGGTCCCGTAACGTGGGAGTGAGTGATCAACTCAGTGGAACAATAAAGCATAGGTTAACATGTTATCAATTCAGTCAAGCAGTAATGATAAAGCAGTATAATCAAACAATTCTAACTACTCTTATTTAATGCAAGTATGAAATGACATGATGTATGCCCTTTCCAAACCACCTTCATGTGACACCATCTTACGTTCGCGAATGCGTTCATCCCTCAGTGCTCCACATCTACCAGGCACATGCAGTGCGATGATGAGCATGATTACCGAGTAATTATTAGTCCATTTCAAACAGCAGTATTGTGAAACTAAGGTACCTCCCTTATATCATTCCCAAACATGATCCATTCTAGGGTCGTCAGTCCTAGTTAATCTCATACGATATTATGGTTTGAGAGGCGTAGCGAAGGCATCACAAAGGGCTCGTCACCCGTCAACACAGATACAGATCTCACCATATGCGACTCAATTGCTGGTCGTTAGTTCGAATACAGGTCTCACCATACTCGGCTCAATCGCTGGCCGTCAGCTCGAATACAGGTCTCACCGTACTCGGCTCAACTCATGCTCTAGTTGCTGCGAAGGGCTCATCGCTAATCACAGACCTTAGAGTATACTCGAAGACACTACAGAGGGCTCGTCGCCCGTCAGCACGAATACATGTCTCACTATACTCGGCTCTCACCGTAGGTGTCGACGGCTCGAATACAGTGTCTCATACCACCGTATTTAGCTCATGAGTTTGGTTGCTCAATGGTAACTATGGGGAGGCACATGGCCCCAGCGTAGGCCGACAGCTCGAACACGGTGTCCCATACCACCATGTCCGGCTCATGAGTCCTAGCGGATCGAGGTACCATGGTTAAAGGGATTACACTGGTAAGTTTGGTACCCTAGGTTCAAGCAATAGCGTCCAAACATGGTGAACATACATTAGACAGATCGGGTTACTTGACGAGCTCGGCTAGCTCGAGCGGACAACAAGTTGAACGATATGAAGCGTACAAGTACTTCGTGTGGCCAACCACTATCGCCAACCGAAGTACGACTCGGGTTCGTCGAACACATCTCACGTGACAAATGAAACTCAGCCACACATTGATTTTTGTTACCGATTGTCTGGACTATAATCATAGCCCCAATCACATTCAATTGCAGATAATTAAAGCAGTAATGAATCAAGATTCAAATCATGCAACCAAAATATGATATTATCCGTTTAGGGCTGCCAGGGCTGTTGCACGCACTCGTTGCTCCACTCCCCCATCACCCATAACGGATCATACAATGTAAACATGAATTTAAACATATGCATTATATAGATAAAATCATACAATCAATTGAGCATTTTATGAAGTACAACATAAGCATGAGTTTGTACATATTCAATTCCAAATCACATAGATATCTAAAGAAATTATACACATAGTTAAAGAAGTTAAGAATCATATCTCAACACCCTTAAACATTACAATTTACTAACTAGTACTCATTCAGACATTTCAACAAACACTTTAAAATACATACATCAACATACATGACATATGTTGATCACATAGGCATTAGGCCAAATCCTTTCACTAGGGAGTTGCCCCAATCATAACACGTGTACACCCACGACGGATAGTCATGGAAAGTAGGAATCCAAGTTCCATATTCATTTGAACATTTTCACAAACACTTGGGCTACACATTTCAACATATATAGCGTATAGTGGCCGTGGCATGATTCAGGGCAAATCCTTTCTTCAAAGGGGTATCGCCAATACAACAATCATATATCCATGACAATTAGTCATGGCGAGCACGAATGAGAATTCTATACTCATTCAGTCATTTTCACAGACACTTAGAATACACTATTACAACATACATGGTGTATGTTAGCAAAACATGTATTAGGGCTATCATTTCGCCAAGCAAGTATTTTATCCATGTATAATATATTCATACAGCAAATAATCATGGCAAATACATCTCCAAAATTTATACGTATATGGTACTTTCTAGAATACACAATTTCAACATACATAGTGTATATAAGCAAAACATGTATAGGGCGAGTCCTTTCCCCAAATAAGTAATTTATCCACATATAATATATTCATACAACAATTAATCATGTCAAACACATTTCCAAAATTTGTACGTATACGGTACTTTCTACAAATACCTAGAGTATGTAGAATTCCATATTTTTCATCTTTAATCGAAACGGAAAACAAACAGCACTTTGTACATGTGCAATTGCGTGCAGATCATGAATCTATCATTATCTGACATTGAAAGCGTTGAAAACCATAACCTATACACCTAAAGTCCGCACCTTTTGTCGTAGAAGCGTAACGGAGTCGATAGAATTGCTAAGCTTTTATGTACGGCAGTTTGACCATCTATAGATCGAAATAGGTTAGCTATTTCATAACCTACAACTTATACAACCCCAAAACAGGTTAGGGTTAGGATTTCTTACCTAGAAATGACGCCGTAATCGCCGGAAAAGCGACAAGAATAGTGCGGTTGAGCATGGATAGCAGCAGGGAAGAGTGGCAGGGAGATTCTCTCACATCTCCCACACTTTCTCTCTCTTTTCTCTCTCTTTTCCTAGGGCTTTTCTCAAATTCGTATGGCTGCAATGAGAGAGGGTTTAAGGTCCTTATATAGCCTAAAAACTCACCGAAATAGACTCCAGGTCAAAGTATACTTAGGTTATAACCAAAGCGGGTCAGTTTCAGCTCAATGGTGGACTTCTAGCGGGCCTCCTTGAGCCAAAGGTCGGACTTAAGCTCACCAACACCAGATCTACGTTTAGTTAAGTTTCCGTTTCGGTCGGGATTCCAAATCGCAAATGGCGGACCAGTATCAGTTCAACGGTCAACGGATCTCGATCGGAGATTCCGAGTACATGGATATGTGTATGAAATTTCTCCTGATCTGAGGGTGTAATTTGGTCTAATTCTGACAGTCTGGTTGCTTAATACTGATCCGCAAGCGAGAGGTGCCAGATTACTATTTGAGATATTTTATTTTGAATTAATTTCACATTTCTCACACTCTTCACTCTGAGCTCAAGCGAATAGCGTTGGGACACTATTTGGATTTAATTTTTGAGATGGTTGTTAAGCCCAGCAAGGCGGTCCTAATTCCTTAACTTTGTGTTAATCGGACTTCCGACGTGCGGTCCAGATCTGATACGGAGTTTCGAGATACTCCCAAGAGCAGCCGGGTAATGAGATTGATCCTAGATTTTAGGGTAACCTAGCGTCAATGATTTTACAAGTTTTGGGTCTTGCAAATCGTATTTAAAGTGGTTGGTGCTAATTTCACAAGTACTCTAGTTTAACACTGGCTAATTCTCGCCTAATTTCTAAAGGATTTAGTCCTGAGCAATTTCTGTCTGAGGTGGTACCTGGGCCTTTGTAGTTTGTATATAAAGTGATCCAAGTTATACTACTTAGCTAGTTTAAGTTAGTGTCTAGGATGAAAGTACTTACAAAGATTGAAAGAGCAAGGTGGTGAAGGATGGGATTTGTGAAAGAAATGGGTTCACAAGCGATTTTAGCCTTTTGGGACTGAGTTTTGACAAGTTAATAAGGTGTTAGGATCGACCCATTGCCTAAGGACGTCTAATCCCAGGTTGACAAAAATCCGGGATGTTACAATGTTATAAAGTTATGAACTATCCTTACAACGAAGATGGGCCTAGATGGCCTACACACAACCAGTTTGAGCCTATCAATGGGCCCTAGGGAGAGTTACAATGAGGACATTTAACCAACATTGTACTTACAATGTGGGCGTCAAACCATCATTGCTCTCAAAGCATAGCCCACCATGAACATCATTACATAAACCGCGGTAGAATCACACATTGTAATGGACTTGTGTACATCCTATTGGGCCTCGACCCATGGGTCTTAAATACATCAAACCGGTCGCATAACATGGGCCTCATATATATCAAGGTGGGCCTCAATGGACGGGCCATAAATACATCAAGATGAGCCTCAATAATGGGCCTTATATATATATATATATATATATATATATATATATATATATATATATATATATATATATATATATATATATCACATATATATATACATATATATATATATTACATATATATATATATATATCAAGATGGGCCTCGACAACAGGCCTTATACACATCAAGGTGGGCCTCAACAACGGGCCACAAATACATCAAGATGAGCCTAATCACATGGGCCTCATGTATATATCAAATGGGCCACACCAAGGTGCTCTCCATCTACACCATTCATCTATATGCTAAAGATTATCTTAGAACACAAAAAAAAAAAATAATAATAATAATAATAAGTCATATCGAAATATTATCTAGACCGCACTTCAGATATAAGTGGTGATAATGATTTCCACCATTAAAAATTCCCAAGGCGCACCATAACATTTAATTTCCATCCAAACAGTTGATAAGGTCACACAGACCTAATAAGAGTAAATAAATAAATTTTACGTTTATCCAAAACCTCTGGGCCAGAGGGGTTTCAATGGTAGACGTTCAACCCACCACTATTATCAGTGGCCCACCAGATAAATATATCTGTCCCTTTTTGGCCTCAAGCCCCATGATGTTGCATCCATACATCATGGGGTCCACCATGGTATATGGATGCAACACATGCATCATGGTGGGCCCCACCATCCAAACAGTGGACGGTGTGGATAAAACACATACATCATTGGGTGAGTCCCACCGTCCAGTAGTGTGGATGGTGTCGATAAAAAAGGTGGGACCCACAGAACTTGGTGACGCCACTACAGCAGCTATATATGTGGCTGGAGTGAGGTACACCGGTCGTCCCACTCCCACACACAATGTCAGTGGGTCCCACGTGGGCCCACCATAACGTTAATTTTCCATCCAATCTGTTAATAAGGTCATAAAAACCCGGATGAGAGGAAAAAAGAATTTCATAATGATCCAAAACTTCTATGACAACCCAAAAAGGGTTTCAATGGCAGACACTTAATCCTCACTGTTCCCTGCCGTGTGGGCCACCTGGGTTCCACATATGGCTGATTTTTGGGGTGGCCCACGGCTAGAGGGGGGCCACCAAATGCACAGTGTTAATGTCCTGTATACATCACGGTGTGGCCCATGGCTGGGAACCACGGTCCCTCCCTCTCTCACGTCCCCGCGCAGCGTCCTCTGGCACCCGCAATAGCACCTGCTGCCTTGCTTTTTATTTTATTTTTCTCTTCTGGTGGTTTTTCATAGGTGGGGCCCGCATCAGGAGAATCACCCCACCCATTAGATTCTAAGGCCAAAGACAGGCCAAACCAGCCCAATATTCGGCATGTTTCGGTGTGTAGAAACATCAGGTGGATTTCAACGATAAAAGGATAATGTTTTTTATGCTATGGCCCACCAGATAGTCGGATTAGCCTCATTTTTCGGCTCAAAGCTTAAAATGAGTTGGGAAATAGAATGGATGGCGTGGATTGAATTCATACATCAAGGTGAGGCCTGCATGAGCAGGCCACCCGAAATTCTAATATTATTTTTTTTTACAAAGCACGTCCAGACGCTGGAGTGCATCCCACTGCCTGTCACACTTCACTACAAGTCCAGCGTCTAGGGACGTTTGATGGTGTGAACATACATTTCATCACAGTGGGTCCCACATGGACGTGGCCCATGTGATTTGGATCAAGCTGCTATTCGTGTTTTCCCATCATCCATCCAGAGGGTAGGGCCCACATAGCTTGGATGGTCGTGGGGTCCATTTGATGGATGGTCTGGACATCACATACACTTATTAAGTGGGCCACAAAATAGAGGAAGGAGAGAGAGAGAGAGAGAGAGAGAGAGAGAGAGACGTGATGATGGAGGGACCCCGACACTATGGGCCCTCCACTCCATGCATTCAATCATACATCAAGTGGGTCCCAATACATGTGGGCCTACCAAATCAAAAATCAACGGTAGAGATTCCTTCTCGACTAAAATGGAAGGTCTAGATGACCTCTTTCAAACTAGAAAGTAAACATCATGATGGGGTCCATGGAGAATGGCCCCATCATGGAATGATCATGAGAATCAAGGTGGGCCATCAGCCACATCTAGTGTCCAAAATGAGATCCATACCATCAATCGGTAGACCTCACTTGGCCATCATCAAAACAAGAAATCTAGGCCTATAGAAACACCCATCGTTCGATCTTCTTGGTCCGATGGAATGTTGATCTCCTTGTACCTCTCTTTGATGGAGGGTGATGAGAAATGAAGGGCTATGATGAAGGATTTTGGGAGAGGAAGTGGGCCACACACATACACTTTTCTCTCTTAAAATGCTTGGACGTGCACTTTTTTCTTCTTTGGTGTTGATTGAAAATTGTGTAGGGAAAGAGAGAGAAGGGGTGGTTGTAAGAGAGGTGATTGATGTGAGGTGATAGTTGTACTTGACTTGAGAGTTGACTTGGTAGGTTTCCTGACTTGGTGAGAAAGAAAGCATGTGTGTGTACTTTGATTGATTGATTGATTGATTGATGGGATGGGTTATGGAGATTCTCTTGGGTTCGTAAAAGCATAGCGTTTCTTTGAAATAAATGTCAGCTCACATCTCCTGGCCAGGGTATCGAATCAGTGTGCAAGATGTGGCATTGGAACCACGGCGATAGTGCGTCACAGTAGTACAAGTCTCAGATTAAGCCGACTCAAATCTACAAGATATGAATTAGGGTCGCGCGCAAATGTCGATTATTGGTCACAGGTTTCTGAAATTCGTCGGGAAGGATCGCGGGAGTCGACGCAATAGTACGGACTAGGATACGGGCCTTACACTATCCATGGCATATCAGGAGACCACTCCAATGCATCATTGGTCTTGCAAGGGCACCTCAGACCCATCTCAAAGCAACCAAGTCGATAATCCTTCAAGGAAGGAACACTCCTTATCAGCCGTGAGAATTGGTGATATTGGAAGGCGCACCCTCCAACTTCAAGCCAATTGTCTTGGAAGGGCCACCCATAACATTCGAGTCAGTCATCTTACAAGGAGTAGTAAGAGTAATCACTGACAAGCCACTAAGGGCACCTTTTGCATGTCACATCAGCTAGCACATATAGGAGGACCACTAGCTAAACACCGGTAATGGAGAGAAGACCTTTCTTCATTCCATGGAAGCCTCCGACCACGAATGCAGTCAGGCCACTACCTAACCCCCATATCATCTATGAGGACGAACCTCACCATATCCCATTCAACATAGTCAATAAAGTAGTCTTACAGGCAAGGGCTCCATATGAGGAAGAGACAGTGGTCATTCATACAGCACCGACACAACTCCAAGCTCAACCAGTGATGTTTGATAAGGAGCCTCCATGCTAGAAGGTGATTCCTTGACTATCCAGAGTATGACAAAGTGAAGAGCCTGAGCCTTAACGAACGTGGTGATAACAGGAACTCCAAAGGCACCCTATCAAAGCCCGGACATGAGACAACATATGATGCAACAATGCATCTCAAGACGATCTCAGCATAGGTATTTGTATGTGAACTATTATGCACATCACGGACACATAGGGAGTTGTTCACCATGACATTGAACGATGCTCACATCACCTCGGACACTCCACCAGAGATGATTGCGTTAATGATTGGGCAACTCCTCATACTTAGAGCCACTACCTTCACAGATAATGAGCTTCCTCCCGATGGATGAGATCATGGAAGTGTAGACACCCCACCCCAGGCTGGTAAGTTAATAGAGTTTGAATTAATGGATGGACAACCAAACCCCCAATCCTAAACCCTAAGAACCATAAACTCAGCCCATTTAACCCAGTCAGCCTATCCTTAAACCCTAGGAACCTAAAACCCTGAATCCTTGAATCATCTCAGAGAGTCAACTTACGTAGTCAACTCACCCGGTCAGCCTACCTAACCCCACAACCCAATCAACTCACCTAGTTAAGACCAAAAGCAAGCCCGAAGCCAAGCCCAAAAGCAAACCCAATTAGAGAAATGGTTGAAAGCTCAATGTAACAACCTTCACAACATAGCCTCCATACACTTGGAGGATGCCTACCTGCCAAAGTAGAGAGTCCAAGTGGGGACCGGCAGTAGCCAGCAGCCGCAGGCCACGTGTCACTCCCCCTCTTTGGGGTAGTGTCCCTTAAGCATGTGGAACTCATCTTTTTCAAGCCCTAAGTGTGTAGTTGAAGTGTATTTACTTCGATGCCCATCTCCTTACCCAAAATTAGCCTTTTATCACCTCATCCAACCCATGAGATGATGTCATATGATAATCTCCAATCCCAACCCTTCTACCACTTTTGCCCCTAGGATTACCAGGAATTACAAGAAAACCATCGTAGAAGGCTATAAATAGTCCCCCCCTTCTCTTTTTAAGAATCCCATAAACATCAAAAACTATCCCTTCTCCTTTCAGAGGCCACAACCAAGGGTCTATTCCTCCACCAAGGAGAGAGAGAGAGAGAGAGAGAGAGAGAGAGAGAGAGAGAGAGCCCAACCTTGGTCTAACCTAGCCTAGCTAGAGTTCAAGCCTCTTCTGCCACTAAATCTAGCCATGCGACATTACCGAACATCCAACCATTCAAGCCTCAATCACTTTCATCAAATCAACGCATTAATGTAAGTCCTTTTGTTTAAATCACACATGTAGTTGTTGAATTTCGTAGACAAAATGTTGGTCAGATCTTCAATACACTCCAGTCCTCTACGACACCTTATGAAGATCGGCTTAACATCACAAGACTAGAAGACTCAATATGATTTCAAGTTAAAGATAAAGATCAATGTGTATGCCAACCATCAGGTTGATTGACCCTATAAAAGACCTTAAGTTAGGTGTTTTTGAAACACGGGCTTAAATATTTAAAATGTATAATTTATAGTGTAAGTTCACTGAAGTTCAGCCAGCCTAACTTCAGGTTCAGCCAACCTAACTAAATTTGGCTAACCCAACTTTAGATTTGACTAAGTTTTCAGATTCAACAAAGCAGAAAATTTTGTTGCAAGTTCGGCGAACCCAACTTTAGGTTCAGCTAGTCGAACTTGGGATTGGGCAAGCCCAAAGTTGTCTCAGGTCAAGTTTTCAGCAATGAAACTTTTGGATTTCAAAGGGATTTGGCCAATCGAATTTTGGTATGTCAAACTTTAAGATCAACACAACAATCAACGACATAGACTTCTTAGCAACATCGATCCTATAATATGTACTTTGGCAGCTTGAATTACAATGGACTTTCCAACTAAGGAGCAAGCAGATGCCCCCCCCCCCCCCCCCCCTGAATGTCCATTGATTTGATTTTCACATATACATAGACTACTCCTCAGGCATCCAATTTTCTTATGATGATGCACCTTTCATTGCTTTCGATCATTCCATTTTTATTAAGTCAGCCCTTACACAATGTTAACATATGTTGTTTTAGGAAAGGGGTTCGTGTCAATCCCCTGAAAGTACCCTGGTTTATCAATTAGCGTGAGTGTTGAGTCAACTAGACTTTAGTGCCTCATAAGAAGATCAATTCAGAGTGTCTGCCTCAACTGGATGTGTACAAGCTCGCCACAGGTAAATCTAAAGCCTCACATCCCATGTCCTAAAACACCAGGTAAATAAAACCCTTAAAATAAGTTAGAATATCATAGGATTTTTTAGTAAGAAAACTTTTTCAAAAACAGAAAATCTCCAAGTTTTCTTATTTTGTCGATTTTATCGAAACACATCTCGATATGATCGACCTGCGTCGTCGATGTCCTCAATGATAAATCGATTCCATCGGAATGAGGACAAAAGTGTCCAGCAACCACATGTACATCTGGACGGATTTATCAATGCATCGATATGCTATCGATATAATCGAGATTCAAATCTCAAGTCCATCAAAAGTGACTCGATAATATCAACAGGCAGATCTCTGGTGCCCCTATTTTTTCTTAAGAATATCATATGTGCATCGATATATCGAAGCCCCTTTGATACCATGAAATTCAATTCTCGATGATATCGGTCATGGGCGCCAAGTTTTCCAGCAAAATATTTCATGATAGTTTATCTATGATCGAGGGTCACTCAATAGAATCGATATTCAAATATTGATGATATCAGTACTGTTTCGATGGCATCGAACAAGGACATAAACTGTCCAACAAGCTTAATGAGAAATTCGTTGGATTTATCGATGCCTCGACACAGTTATCGATATCATCGACATTCAAATTCGATGATCTCGAAGGTCCCTCGATCATTCTTATAAACCTGAAATATTTCAAGTCAAGTCTCTCTCATTTTCAAATGTCGATGAATCGACACTAGTATCGATAGAATCAGAGTTCGAAATCCGATGACATTGACACCTATTTCAATTCCATCGACCAGCTGGCAAGAGGTTTCAAAAGAGTATGACATTTGAGTTTATGTCATCGAGCAGACCATCGATGTTATCGAGAGTATACGCTCGATGATATCGAACTTGCTCGATGATATTGAACTCTGTCATAAATGTGACCATTTTATATCCGTTGGAACCTTTTGCCTATATAAAGAGGACTTGTCTATTATTGCTGGTAGAGAAAGAAGAAAGTGCTTTTGAGTGTTTTACCTTAGATCATATACCTAAAGCCTTTTCTCTCAGGGAAGTTCGTCCTCCAATCCACCCTCATCATTGATATTCAATAGAGTGGATTGGAGAATGAACTTCTGCATTCAAGGATCCTCCGGCTACTACCTTAATGGCAAATCATTAATCTAGGATGCCTTGAAAGCATAGATAATCGGAATCACTCTATCTTCCTTATAGGAAAACATTTTATAAAGTAGGATTTCGTCTTAACCTTGACCCAACCCGAAGCCTCGTATTGGTACATCATCTGTGTTGTGGATCAAGGAAGCCAAAGATTCTTCATCAACAAGGAGGAGATCTTTGTCAACGTGCTGAATGGGACTCATCCACTTATTTGTAAGTTATTAGAGTCCAGACGACACTTGTGATAATTCCTTTTTAGGATTGGGTCTAAGGTATTTCTCGCCCTTGCAAGCCCTCGTAGGAGGCCTCTGGCGGGAGTGTATGTGGTGGGTACGTAGTGTTGACCCTTGATCTGTGAAGAGTATAAACTTCCGGTTGAAGGTGAACCTGTCTAAAACCTTAGGTTCAAGGTGAACCGTGTGAAACCTCAGATAGGGTCTTATGGAAGATCTTTGGCCAGTGTGCCTAAAAGTAGGTGCGTTGTGTTGACCCTTGCTCGTGAGAGCATAAACAGTCATCCTCAGTGTAGGTTGTAAAGGTTGAACGTGAACCTGATTTAAAACCTTAGGTTTGAGATGAACCGCTGTGAAACATCCTTAGTGAAATCCGGAACACTCAAGGGTTGAGTGCGGTTACCGGGAGTGGAGTAAACAAGTAGTTGAACCACTATAAAAATGATTGTGTTTGAGATTGCTATTCTTTGGTTTGTGTGATTCGCTTTAATATTTTCATATCTGAATGTCTGAGTTCACATCTCACACACATACACAGTCATATCCATCATAAACTAGTTTGCATATTGTTTACTTCTTAAATAGTTTGTGATTGGATCCTTACAGGGCTTGAAAGTCAATAGAGTAATTTTTGAGTAATCTTAATATGTACTTGTTGTTAGGATTAGTGTAATAGGATTTTAAATAAACTATAAAAACTTTAAAAAGTCCTCTTCACCCCCCTTTAGGACATATTAGCATATTCCTACTTCAACTAAAGTGGTCTTCACCGTTATTTCAATTGATATCAAAGCGGGTCTCTCTTTAAGGGCTTCAATGCCTAGAGAGTGATCTTGACTGAAGTTGGGAATATGGCCAAAGGAGAGGGCTCATCTGTCACAAGGCCTCCAGTATTTGATGGATCAAATTATGCATACTGGAAGGCTAGGATGCACTACTTTCTAAGATCTTTGGATCACGATGTTTGGGATATTGTTGAAAGTGGATATGTGCCACCAACTAAACAAATTGTACTTAACAGTGGCACAACCATCACAAAACCCAAACCAAAGAAAGAGAAGTGGACGGCGTTCGATAAAGAAAAATAAACAGCCGAAGCTAAAGCTATGAACACCATCTACTGTGCCGTGTCCCAAGATATTTTCAATCAAATAAGTATGTGTGGGACATCCAAAGAAGCATGGGATCTATTAGAAACAACCCATGAAGGCACAAGCACTGTGAAGAGATCTAAACTTCAACTCTTGACTTCACAGTTTGAAAGTCTTAAAATGGAAGAGCATGAGACCTTTGTGGAGTTTTTTATAAAGTTGAATATCATTTGCAACTCCATGGGTGGATTGTGAGAAAAAGTTCCGGTTCCTAAAATCTATAGGAAAATATTGAGATCACTGCCAGAATGGTTTAATCCAAAAGTAACAACTATTGAAGAGTGTAGGAATATTGATGAAATGAAAGTAGAAGAACTGGTAGGTTCCCTACAAACTTTTGAACTACACTTCAAACAAATCCAAAAATTCAAAACAACTGTCCTAAAAACTTCAAAGAAAACAACAAATGAGGACAGTGGAAGTGAAAAGGAAGATGAAGATGAGGAAGTAGCTTTACTGGCACAAAGATTCAGAAAATTCTTCCAAAAGAATCATGGCCGTCCTACTAGAGGAAGAAAGATGGACAACAGACTTTCTACAAGAAAATTTAGTAAAAAGACTAAAGAACCACAATGTTATGCCTGTCAGAAGTATGGACACCTATCTACTGAATGCCTAAACAAAAAAAAACTAAGGGCAAGGCGATGGCTGCCACATGGGATGATACAGAAGAGTCAAATTCAGAATCTAGTGACTTAGAGAGGAAACTGAAAAGGAAGAAGAAGAACAACAAAACAAGATACAAAATGCTTACAATCAACTTTATATCCATAGCATCAAAGTGGTTAAAAGACTTGGAATATCTGAGAACAAAAAGGAATTACTGCAAAAAGATTTGGATAAAGCTCTAGAAATTAATACACATCTAATCAATGATTTACAGCAATATCACTCAGATAATGATAGACTCAAGAGAATTAACTCATTCCTTAAATCAGAGTCTAAAAAACTAAACAAGCAGGTTGAGCAATTAAAAGAGAAAAATATGCTCGTTAAAATGAAAATCATACACTCATGTTTAATATAGAAGAGTCCAGAAGAATTGCCAAGCTAAACTGTAAGTTTTCCCAGAATGGTGAGAAGTTAGAAAAACTTTTAGGTATAGGAAAATCTGAAAAGGACAAAATGGCTTAGGATATGAACAAGTTAAAGCAAAAACTGGATATGAAGCACAAATAGAAAAATCTGGTGCTTCCAAAAGAAATACAAGAACTAACAGGATGAAGGAACCATTGAATCAAGTGGGCGAATCAAATGAAAAAGCTAAAACTACCACAACAAAAAATTCTGTTACAAAATGGGTAATTAAAGAAAAGAAAAATTCCCTTACTACTCACACAAATATTTTGACAGGCAAAAATACTAAGTGGTACTTAGACAGTGATTGCTTAAGACATGTCACAGGTGACAAATCCCTTCTTTCAAACTATACAGATCTTTATAATGGGATAGTCACCTATGGAGACGGAACCACCGCCAACGTAATTGGACAAGGAATCATAAGAGGAATTAATTCGCTAAAAAATGAGAATGCTTTCTGCATAAAAGGATTGACACATAATCTACTAAGCATATCTCAAATATGTGATAATAAGCACGTGGTTACATTCAACAAAGACGAATGCGTAATCTTAGACCTATCAGGAAAAACAGTTATGAAGGGTTGTCCCACACATAACCACTGCTATGTCATCAAAGGTAAAGATATGGCTGATTCCTATGCCTAGCAATGTCAAGCATGGAAAGACATGTCCAGGTCATGCGTCTAGATCTAGATATTTGCTGAAATGATGCAAATTTTGCTAAGCTTCAAATGATATATCTGAGGTTCCTCACCTCAATCTTTTGTATATAAACATTCAAATTTTTATAATTTTGATATGTACAGTAATTGTACATAATTTTGCTGAGTATACTATTGATTCATAGAAATACTAAAAGTATACTCGAAGGGTCGTTTGTATGCTGAAAAGGAAAAATATTCATCTTTGATATGAATGTCAATATGTCATTCTCGATTAATCGATCAAGGGTGATATCATCGATGCCACCTCGGAATAAGAAAAATCGTGAGATCGAGAATGATATAAAAGACAGGATCGATGAAATCGATCATGGAACCTCGATATCATCGATATGAGGATCGATGATATCGACAGATGCCGCCCCATATAAGCCAGTGGAACGCGAAAAGGGGATTTTTGTTCCAGGGTTTTCACTTCTCTTCCCTGCTCGCTCCTCTCAACTGGACCGCTCGGACCTTTTTCAGGCAGCCCCAACCATTTCACAAATTTGGTAATACCTTTCTAAACATCAAGAGTTTTTTTTCTGTTTCTATTGGGTTGTGTCCTTTTTCTCAAATCCTTCAAATCCTCTTTTTGTCCACATGGGAAAAGACAAAGGAAAAGTATCCGGTCCGGGTGAGTAATCGAGGTCCACTCGACAAAAAGTGGTTGCTTCAAAAGGAAATGCAAAGGCCCTGGAACGTGGGACCCCCACAAGGCAACACACGAAACATAGTGGGTCCTAGTCTGAAACGCAGGCACCTCTACCGATGCAGGTTAATCCAATCTTGGCGAAGTTCACTGGGAGAAAAGTTATTCCCGAGAGGAAAGTCGACAGAAGTTGTCTGATTCCATATAATCTAGAACCTCTATTTGCCGCCATAGATTGGTTACCAGTTCTCGATTTTGGGGGACCATATCAACTCGAACGGACATATAATTTCTTTAGCGCCTGTCATTCTCCAGCGTCCGACCCCCCGTCCATCATAGTGATCGTCGATGATGATGATTTGCAGATCACTCCTGAGTCTATCGCAGGAATTTTTAATCTTACTCTATCACCTGTAGGACTCCCATATATGGACATGGAAAACATTGAGGTTCGGTCCAAGGTCACCAAATTCCTATGTCATGACCATGATGTTCAGTGGCACCAAGGGAATGCCCTAAAAGCCAGATTTATGGAACCACGCTATCGGGTCTTGCATGGTATCCTTGCTTCAAACATCTACTCTAGGGGTTCCAACAGGGCAGATCTCACGAGCTTCATGACTTCGATAATTTACTCGATCGCCTCTGAAATCAAGATCTGTTTGCTTACTCTCATCGTGCGTCAGTTGATTTATGCCTTTCATACAGCTAGGGATGTTTATTTACCATATCCCTGGATCATACATACAATATGCAATGCCATTGCCTTTCCAACTACAAATGATCATGTTCTTCCTCTCCAAACCTTCAACAAAAGTAACATTCGAAGGATGGATTTGAAGTTTCACAAGTACCCTGAGGACCCAGAGGAAGGTATTCAAGCAGAAGAAGAAGGAGGTGCAGGTGTCACTGAAGGGACTGAAATGGGCGGAGATGAACCCCCTGAACCAGTTCCAGCACCGTCAACGTCAACGCTGGAATATGCCAAATGGTTCAAGCTTTAAAGGATTGGGGCAATTCAGAAAGATGTCCACTCGGTGCACGAGAGACCTACCATCCTAGAACGGCTGGTCCAAGGAGTGCAGCAGACGGTCCAACAATTGGTAGATCTGATGACTTGTCGACGGGACGACACAGCGCCATCCTACTCTGCCCCATAGTGTTGTGCCTTAAATGTTGTCACACACACCTCTCTTATTTCCGCGTATGAACATTAGTATCTTTTTGAATGCTCTACGCTCTCATGGGTGTATGTGACAGCTCTCTAACGTGCAAAGGCTGACGTTTTGTTTTCTGTTTTTGGTTGTATATGCCCACGATTGGGCTAAATACTGATAGTTATTTCTGGGTGCTCTTAAATGCTTGGTAATTTTTTATTGAGATAACTGTTAATCTACTGCTGTCTGTGGCAGTATGTGTTTTGGATATTTGGATATTTTTGTATATGGCTGAATGTAATTCTCATATTTACTGCCATAATTAGGTTCTCAGATCCCCTAGTTTATCTAGTTTATGATATGTGGAATGCATGTGATATCTCTTAATGATTATCCTATCTGCTATATCATTGCTCTATCTAATATGTTATGCATACATACTTACTATAAATGATGTTTGTTTATCAACTATTTAAACATTTTACATCTATCTGTTATATGCATATTCCTCTGAATGATAGTTCTCCCACGTTACCTTAACTTCAATCAATATCAACTGTTATATTTTTGTCAATGACTGCCAAAAAGGGGGAGAACAATCCAAACACCCCGAACGGAAAATTATATACCTATCTATGATGGTGTTGCAGGTGTTAGGGGGAGCAGCTGCCTCAAGATAGGGGGAGAATGCTGTAAGGGGAAGCAACTACTGGTTGTGTACATGGTTTCACTAGAAATTATAAAATTGTGTAAAATGCATGTACACACAATTTTAGGATGTGTTCATACTAGTCTAGGGTGTTTTGGTATTTTGTTACGTAATTGACAAAGGGGGAGAGTGAAAGTACCCTGGTTTGTCAATTAGCGTGAGTGTTGAGTCAGCTAGACTACAGAGCCTCATAGGAAGATCAATTCAAAGCATTTGCCTCAACCGGATGTGTGCAAGCTCGCCACAGGTAAATCTAAAGTCTCACATCCCATGTCCCAAAACACCAGGTAAATAAAACCCTTAAAACAAGTTAGAATATCATAGGGTTTTTGAGTAAGAAAACTTTTTCAAAAACAAAAAATCTCTAAGTTTTCTTGCTTTGTCGATTTTATCGAAACACATCTCGATATGATTGACCTGCGCTGTCGATGTCCTTGATGATAAATCGATTCCATCGGAATGAGGACAAAAGTGTCCAGCAACCACTGTACATCTGGACGGATTTATTGGTGCATCGATATGCTACTGATATAATCGATATTCAAATCTCGAGTCCATCAAAAGTGACTCGATAATATCAACAGGCAGATCTCCGGTGCCCCTGTTTTTTCTTAAGAATATCATATGTGCATCGATATATCAAAGCCCCCTCGATACCATCGAAATTCAAATATCGATGATATCAAAAGGCTCTCGATGATATCTGTCATGGGCGCCAAGTTTTCCAGTAAAATATTTCATGATAGTTTATCTATGATCGAGGGTCACTCGA
This sequence comes from Magnolia officinalis, assembly GCA_021015155.1. Lineage (NCBI taxonomy): Eukaryota > Viridiplantae > Streptophyta > Magnoliopsida > Magnoliales > Magnoliaceae > Magnolia > Magnolia officinalis. Next base: position 60,560,129 of record JAJHSJ010000007.1, on the reverse strand, counting down.
TAAAATCGATATTCAAATATTGATGATATCGGTACTGTTTCGATGGCATCGAACAAGGACATAAACTGTCCAACAAGCTTAATGAGAAATCCGTTGGATTTATCGATGCCTCGACACAGTTATCGATATCATCGACATTCAAATTTCGATGATCTCGAAGGTCCCTCGATCATTCTTGTAAACCTGAAATATTTCAAGTCAAGTCTCTCTCATTTTCAAATGTCGATGAATCCACACTAGTATCGATAGAATCAGAGTTTGAACTCTAATGACATCAACACCTGTTTCAATTCCATCGACCAGCTGGCAAGAGGTTTCAAAAGCGTATGACATTTGAGTTTGTGTCATCAAGCGGACTATCGATGCTATCAAGAGTATACGCTTGATGATATCGAACTTTGTCATAAATGTGACTATTTTATATCCGTTGGAACCTTTTGCCTATATAAAGAGGACTTGTCTATTGTTGCTAGTAGAGAAAGAAGAGAGTGCTTTTGAGTGTTTTACCTTAGATCATATACCCAAAGCCCTTTCTCTCAGGGAAGTTCATCCTCCAATCCACCCTCATTATTGATATTCAATAGAGTGGATTGGAGAATGAACTTCTGCATTCAAGGATCCTCCAGCTACTACTTTAATGGCAAATCATTAAGCTGGGATGCCTTGAATGCATAGATGATCGGAATCACTCTATCTTCCTTATAGGAAAACATTTTATAGAGTAGGATTCCGTCTTAACCTTGATCCAACCCAAAGCCTCGTATTGGTACATCATCTGTGTTGTGGATCAAGGAAGCTAAAGATTCTTCATCAAAAAGGAGGAGATCTTCATCAACGTGTTGAATGAGATTCATCCACTTATTTGTAAGTTATTAGAGTCCAGAGGACACTTGTGATCATTCCTTTTTAGGATTGGGTCTAAGGTGTTTCTCACCCTTGCAAGCCCTCGTAGGTGGCGTCCGGTGGGAGTGTACGTGGTGGGTATGTAGTGTTGACCCTTGCTCTGTGGAGAGCATTAACTTCTAGTTGAAGGTGAACTTGTCTAAAACCTTAGGTTTGAGGTGAACCGTGTGAAACCTCAGTTAGGGTCTTATGGAAGATTCTTAGCCAATGTGCCTAAAAGTGGGTGCGTTGTGTTGATCTTTGCTCGTGAGAGCATAAACAGTCAGCCTCAGTGTAGGTTGTAAAGGTTAAAGTTGAACCTGATTTAAAACCTTAGGTTTAAGGTGAACCACTGTGAAACCTCCTTAGTGAAATCCGATACACTCAAGGGTTGAGCGCGGTTACTGGGAGTGGAGTAGACAAGTAGTCGAACCACTATAAAAATGACTATGTTTAAGATTGTAATTCTTTGGTTTGTGTGATTCACTTTAATATTTTCAAATCTGAATATTTGAGATCACATCTCACACACATACACAGTCATATCCATCATAAACTAGTTTGCATATTGTTTACTTCTTAAATAGTTTGTGATTGGATCCTCAACAAGGCTTGGAATCTAATAGAGTTATTTTTGAGTAATCCTAATATGTACTTGTTGTTAGGATTAGTGTAATAGGATTTTAAATAAACCATAAAAACTTTAAAAAGCCCTATTCACCCCCTCTAGGACATATTGGCATATTCCTACTTCAACTAAAGCGGTCTTCACCGTTATTTCATCCCCATCCCTTCTCCGTCCTTTTCCGGGAACTAAAACAAAAACTATTGTCGATATTCTTTTATATCATATTCTTGAAAATGACACAATTATTCGTAGAATAAGTCCTTGAGCATCCCTTTATGGAACTCTCCCATTTTCATTTCTTAGTTGACAATATCTTATGGTACTCCAATAGTTTAATGAATTTAACTGTCAAGACGTGATTAAATATTTTGTCAGCGTTTATGATGTTAGAAGAATACTGTTTGCAAAACTCGTACATATTCTTCTTTACTATTGGCCTAAAAGGGGTATTGACCACATTCTTAGCCAATGCTTGGCAAATGAATAACGTTTTAGACACAATCTCAATGATATCCAATTCAAAATTTGAGTCTTAATAAAAGGGTTGCCAAAGATAAATTCCTCAATTAACTTTCATGTCGATGAAGCCATTCTTACCTAGTTGCTTAAGATGAGAGTTCAAATAAGTCCTCAAATTCCATGCCCTCATTTTTTCCAAAGTTTGTTGTTTAAGCCATTTTGAGTTACTTTCACAAATTTGGCTTTCAGACATTAATTTCTTGCCTTCTTAAATCAGGCTATTTTTTTTTTCTAATTGATTCTCCCAACAACTGTCTTAGTTGGGAAAAATCAACCATCGAGACTTCGAGCTCAGTCGTGAAGAATTGGGGTGAATTCTCTCTTCGATATCTAGCCTTGTTTGAATGGAGTTGGGCGACAAGTTGATATATCATGAGAAGGTTGTTTCAATCAGAGAATTTGTAAAGAACTAAAGTTTTATATAGTTGTTGGTTTATACTTTACCACATTGCATGATAAATTGATTGATATATTTAACTATTGACTGGCTGATCTCTCCTAAAAAGAGTGCAAACTTAGGAACGTTGTACCCTCACGATAACTTGAATTGTCGATTAATCCATTCTAACTAGCATTTTTTATACATAGGCCAGATGACCCTTCTACTTGGGATCTGGCAAGTGACTTGTTGGATTAGATTAACCAGGTCTGTCCAACCCATTGACTAAGGCTAGGCGACTGCTATGGGTTTCAAAGCTGCGGGATTCTTGAAATACATAGTTACAGGCATGGGTGGTTGCTCCCCATGTTATTCAGTTCCAACATTATGTCGTGGCACTAGATGCACAAGAGGTTGCCTTAAGCCTCTTGGCTTCATTAGCATGATGCCTCCTAGTATGAGGGGCATCTCAGATGTTTTGGCCAGGCCTTGGTCATTTACCGTAATGACAACTTGAGTTGACACATCGTGGCCTATCCTTTCTTCTAGCGGATGAACTAGATGCACCAAGGGTTTTCCTTCAAGCTATTCAATTTCATTTATATATTGCTTCCTAAGGATTTCAGCATTAAGGGTAGAGTTATACACGAGTCAAGTTAGCTTGGTCAACTCGCTCAACTCGACTCGAAAAAGCTTGAATCGCCTTAGCTCGAAACTGGATTAGACCGAGTCGAGCTTGTATTTGGAGATTAAAAAGATTTTGAGCCAAGTTCAAGCTTGCCCGAGCTTGACTCGACCTGGCTCAAACCCCGACTCAGATCGAATCAACTAAATGACTCTGCCATTTTGATCTTGATGTTGCTCACTGAGTGTTTGATAAAATACCTCAACGAAGTGTTGTTTCTTGGGCTGCCCTCATAGTAGGGTATTCTCAAAATGGGTATTCGAGGGAAGATAGAAGAAACAAATCCCCACATAAAAAAAATAATATTATATTATAGGATTGCCCTTATATCTTAATCTTAATGTTACTCGTCGAGTGTTTGATAAAATGCATGTAAAGTGCTCTTACTGATTTGCATTTGAAGTGTGGGAGATTGAAGATACAATCTATATGTTTGAGAAAATACAGCACAGGCTCGAACTTAGCTCGAGCTGGCCCAAGCTACTGACTGAATCGAGCCGAGCTGGTCGATTAAGCTCGATGATTAAGCCAAGCTGAGTTTGAGCTGGGGTTAACTGATGGCTGAGTCGAGTTATGCCAAGATCGACTCAGTTCGACTTGTGTACAACTCTAATTAAGGGCATCTTAGTACCCATGACCATGAAATTGGTCATCTCAGCCATTTTCGACTCGCGACGGCAAATTTCAATCCTACTGACCAACTCAATCGACCCTCGAAAGAGGATTAACTGGTCTTTGTGATCTAATGCTCATTAGCGGATTATTGTCCCTATGTCTTTGTTTAGGCAATGACATCCTCTCCAAGAAAACTCTCATAAGAAAATTAAAATTCTTGGTTGTTAATGCACTTATTTATGTATCTTGTTTGTCAATCACATGAGTCCATGTGTCATGTAGTTGGTTGAGCCCTTCCAAGTTGAAAACCGAAGACATAAAAAGACATGAGCATCAAGGATCAAGGAACATGTAAATGATGTGCCCTGGTGACCTAACCGTTGACCTAAAATAACTCTTGAACCTTTAGATGATCATTAATCTTATAGGTAAACCTTGTTAATCATCCCTTAGCCTCAAGAGCTTAATTAGAACATGATAAGTAAGCCTAAAAGAGGTGTTAAGCTGCTGTGAAATTATATACCCGAAATAACAGACTTTCGAGTGGTGCTCAATCTCATAGAACAACCCTCGAGGGGTCTTCGATGTCATCGAAGATCTCCTTGATGGAATCGAGTAGGTAACTCAGATACGTCCACCAATTTTTTATTATTTGATCTAAGTTTCTTGATGGAATCGAGGAACCTTCGATCACATCGAATGGTCTCATCAATTCCATCAAAAACCACTCGATGACATCAGGTAGCAATGTGTAAACTGTCCAGCAACGATTTAGCTGGAAACCTGATTTTCTCGATGCCTTCAAAGCTTTAATCAATGCCATCGAAAGATCCATTATCTGCCTATTTTTTACTGTTTGAGCTTGAACTCCTTGTAAAGGGCATTCGGTTATTGGTCATTTGCATGGGTTTTTGGTGCAATAGAAACTTAGGTATTTCCATGATCATATCCTATATCCCAAGTCTCTAAACCAATGAGTTATAAGTCATATTCATTGAGATTTATACTCAAATAAAGATTCTAACCTCTACCTTAAAGATATGTTTGAACTTCACCATTTTCTAGATATTAGACTCAACCTTTATAAGTAAACCATTGTTAAACTCTCTAGAAGACCCATCTTGCAAAACTCCCTAGGCATTGTAACTTTCCATTAATTGTATAAGATTTTACCAACCTCCCATCATCTTGGTACTATAAGTGCAATAGTTTATATCCCTTTCTGTTGTCAAATTTGTGGTGCCAAAGACACTAGTATGTAACTTGCTAAGTGAAGCTCTACTCAAGATCAAACAAAGATCCACTCAAGATCAACCTTGATGAACAAGCAATGCTCACAAGTGTAAAGTACAAAGATCCACTCAAGATCAACTTTGATGAACAAGCAATGCTCACAAGTGTAAAGAAGAAAGTTCTACTCAAGTTCAACTGTGATTGACAAGTATTGCTCTCAAGTCAAGACATTACAAGATGTCAAGAAGCTTACAAGTTCGATTGTAAAGAACTCAAGATACTTTCAAGGATTAGCTACAACAAGACTTCAAGATTTACTACTTTCAAAGGTCACTTGTCCTTAAGTTTCAATGTCCTTACTTCACGATTGAGGTTTGACTGACCTTAGGTTGACCTTTAGAGTAGGTCATTTTGGATATATAAGTTATATGTTTGATTTACGTGAGTTTGGTCAGTTCTAAGACTAGTCCTAGACTTTGTTCGACTAGTCCTAGCACTGCTACGACCTGTCTAAGAAATTCCTGGATCAGTCGTAAGTTTGTTACAAAATTCGGATATTTTCTGTTAGGCTTCGACTAGTCTTGGGGTTTGTTCGACTAGTCGAAGGAACAGTGTCAACTGCATCTAAGACCAGCCGTAAACCTACAACTCAAAGTCTCAGCGCTGAAATTCGAATCCTACGACCAGTCGAAGGAAACCTATGACCAGTCGAAGGAGACCTATGACCAGTCGAAGGATACCTTCGACCAGTCGTGAAACGGTTAAATCTTATCGCGCCCGAATTTTCAAATATCTGTTGGTTCTACGACCAGTCGAAGAGCTCCTTAGACCACTCGAAGACATGATTTGCTCACCTATAAATAGAGCACGAATCTCAGAAGAATTTAATAAATTCAAGTTAATCTAATTTGACCTTCTGAGAGATAGTTTTGTGCTCCATCAAAGCTAAGTATGCTTATTTAATATTCTCTTTCTTTAGCTTTATTTGATTGATTTTGTTTCTAGCATTCCAATCTTATATGAAAAGAGAAATTATTGTTTTCCTTCTTTTGGAATCAAAATCAATTAAAGCTAGCCCGTTGTTTTTAATTTAAAATCTATTAGAACCTAGAACCATAATAAAGTGAGTATTGGACACTGATCTTGGACATTCAAATCTCTACTCCAATTTGGTTCTTCCGGGCTGCTACAACGAAGGAGATAATCAGGTATTTTACATTTGTTGTAAATTCTGTTTGGTTTTCTTTTGAGATTTGCCAGAAAAATCTCATTGTATTGGTTATCTGAGGAGAGCCAGAAAACTCAGAAGTGGAGTTTTTTAATTGTGTAAGCCCACAGATAAAGACACAATTGTGAAGGTTTTTAGGTGAACCTGGGAAAACCTATTTTTGTTAGTGAATGCTAATATCCCTTGTGTGAGGATATTAGAAGTGGAGTAGCTGTGTGGCTGTTGTTAAACAGTTGGTGTACAAACAGGCGAACCACTATAATCCCTTGTCTTTTGTTGTTGTTTGATATTCATTTCATATCTTTAATTATTCAGTATGGGATGTATATGTAGATGTGAATGTTGTAATCATTTCATTTCAAGCTCAGTGGTGAATGTTGTAATAGTTAGATTTATATTTCTGCAATTTATCACTTACTATTACTTTATTGATTTGAGCCTCTGTTTCTATATTTGTTCAAGAAATAAGGTTGTCCTACCATAAACTTTGGTTTTTGGTGTAAGGTTGTCCTTAGAATAATTTTTTATTGCTTTCCATTCCTATACTGCAATTCAAGTTTAGTGATTTAAATTCTTATTCTTTATTCCGCTGTATCTTTTATTTACTTTGGCATAGTCCTATTCACCCCCCCTCTAGGACATATAGCTTGGCCATTTCAGGTACCACATCAGAGTATCGCATGCAAGGTATTTGATACTGGAACTGAAGATTGGCAACGCATCAACATCATGATCGGGGGAGCAAAGGAAATCTAATTGAAGCATGGGAGAGCATCGATCAAGTAACTCAAGATGACACATCAAAATGGGCTCAATCCGATAAGTAAGTTGTCATGTCAAGAGTTTATGTACCCTCCTTCCTTATGTAGAAATGAATGTAAGTGTTTGAATTGTTAAACTTGACTAGGTTCTTATGTAGGACCTTGGTTCTTGTATAGGACCTAAATCAAAGTCCTTGTGTAGGCCACCAGACACGGGCGTGTACGTGTTAGTCTCTAAGGGAGCCTCTAGCAAGAGTAGGCATAGGTCATTAGATTAGGACCGATACTATTGGTTAGCCGATGTCGATAGAAAACCAACTCAAGTCTCTTGTGGGAGCTTTCAATGGAAGTGTATGCTAATGTCCTTGTGAAGGGTTATAAAGGTTGGATTTGAACCTGATTAAAAACCTCTGATAGTGAAATCCGATACACTCATGGGTTGAGTGCATTCGTCAGGAGTGGAGTAGGGAAACTGAACCACTATACATACTTGTGTTTAGAATTATCTTTGAGCACTTGTTTAATTATGCTTATGTGATGAATGTATAATTATATATTTGCATGATTAGATAAATGCTAAGAGTTGATAAGTAGCACATCCCACACACATATGTACACTATTATTTATAGACTATTTGCTTTATAGATATATGATTAGTAGTCTATGTGATTGGACCCACTAATGGTTTATAAGCCTTAATGTTAAATTGTTTTACTTGGCTTTAATTAGAAATTAGTTTAAGTACGTAATTGGATTTAATTGGTATAAATTTTATTTGGTTCTAATCACCCCCGGCCCCCTCTAAGACATATCATTCATTCCTTAGCTCCGCCAAGTCTCCACGCATGGCCCATGGGCCCTCCATGTGCAATTTCATTGGCTTGAGACCTTTCCTATTTCAAAATATGCATCAAGTAAATTGCACATTGTGAGAACATTTGCAATACCAATCAGATGTTATTATTGGGTGAAGTAACATCCTCTAGATGAATGTGTACAGGCTTAGCCTTTAATGGCACATGTTGGGCTTAGATAGGCACATGTTCAACCTGGACAAGTACATCCAACAATACATATTAATTTTTTTTATTTTGCTGGAACTTCTTCCTACTTGTTAATTCTTTTCCATATTGCCTTATTATCGAACATTTATTAGCACATGTTTCCCATCGGGCATGTCGATAAATAGTGTTGGTGTAGAGTTTGGTCGCATGTATTATGTGTGTGTGTCCCAAGTATGCCGGAGCCAATAGCGGCTCAAATAAAATTAAATGTCTTGTAATAATAGATAAATGAGGATTAGATCTGTGAAGATCATCCTACTATTTAGCCATCGATTGCGCAAAATCAAGTGATCCATAAAGGGGAGGGTTCGTCCTTCTAATGAGTTCTTTTGCCTTTGGAAAAATGATTGTTAATTATGTGATACCTTACACTGTTCAAAATTAAGAGAGTAAAACTATGTCGAAGTCAATCAATTAAATAATTTTTAATTATAGTTGACTGAAAAAGTAAATAATAAAAGGAAAGAAAAAAAGGATAATAAATAAAAGAAAAGGAAACGATTGTCTATTCATAGCAAGAAGGTTGTCAAGCAGAAAGCTTAATCACCTTCTCAGCTGCCTTCATGGCTAGTAGGTCATCGTGAATGGTAGTTTATTGATGGTCCGTTTGTCGCATAGTTGGGCTTCATAGCAAGAAAGTCATTGTTAGGAAATAAAAATCCATCCATTACCCTAAAATGATTGATTTTCATGGGTGAGTTGTCATGGTTAGATGATCAACCATTAGTCACTTAGCCACGTACTTCGTGGTGAGAATATTAGTGGGGTAACAACATGTTCATCGCTTCGGATCTTCACTTCATGGCGAGATAATCATGGGAATGACTATTCATTTGTTGCTTGGATCCTGACTCTATGGGTCAGGCCGTCATGAAACAACTACTTGTTTATCGCTCTACTAGGCTCTGTGGCACTATAGCCATAGTGAAACCACTTCCTATTGGTAGCTTTGGTCAAACTTCATAGTAGAATCTCTAAGCACATGGTAAGATGGCTCTCCTAGCCATTCGAGACCTAGAGATCTTCTAGGTCTAACGGCATGATTGCGAACATAGGTTGCCTAGTTATCATATTATAATTTATTCAGGCTAGTTGTAGTGTTGCGTTGGCTGGTTGATATTGGAGGAGTCAAGTTGAATAATAATAATAATAATAATAATAATAATCATAATAATAAAAACCATAGAAGACATGATATATGTAACGTTGTAGTGAAAAGAGTATTGTTGTGTTGTATATATTGGAACAATGTGGGCCTCAAGCTCTTCATTCTTTGTTGAATTTATAAATATGTCAGACAGTTTGTTGGAGACTCATATTAGAATTGTTTTTTGAGATATTCTTTTAATTGATTGGTCAATTAGTAGATGTGGTTAATTATACTTCAAATTTCAGATAAGTCTATAAGATTTCATCTAATCCACCAATTATTTAGCAAACATAACTGATTATATTTCTATCTCAAAGAGATGTCTTTACGATCTTCACATAATCAGTTTGCTTCTAAATGTACACGGCGGGTGACCACCACCGTAGCTAATCATGTGTATTTGAGTTTTTCACTTATAGCTTTAAGTAGGTGCAATCATTTGATATATACCATGTGTTATGAGAAGAATCACGGCTGGCTAAAATACCTGCCGTAAACGTCCTCTCTCATTTTGTCATGTGTCAAATAACAACTATTTTGTAATCTCATCTTGATCTTTCATATAATGGTGCCACTATGTGTCACATTACTAGCTCTTGGTGTGGTCAAAATCAAGTGTAAATAGGCTATGGGTTGTTTCATTGACATCGTTAAACTATCGAAGGAAAGTTGCTTAACGATTTTATATATTAGGGGCTCTACCTCGAACCATGTTAGAGAAAAGAAAATTCTCCATCAAATAGTCTTACCCATTCAAGTGGGCCGTAAGAATAAGAATAAGGGACGGAATCGTTTATTATGACCCCGATGAGCACATATAATCACCAATAGATGGGGTGAAATGGCTTGATTTTTAAGACATGTACGTCCATGGCGCGAAGCTCGAACACATGGCTTAAATGGGGAAATCGGAATTCGAGATTCTATTTGCACGAGTAGTGATAGATGAACCCATGAATTATTGTGGCAGAAGAAAAGCCTGCTAGCTTTTACATTATTCGCCCAATACATGACATGTGGCTACTTTGACATGGTTAACTTAGTCTCCATGGCTGACAATTGAATACCACCTTGATGTTACAAACCAGGCCATACAACTCATGTCATTTAATGGCATTCTTTATATAGGAATTCCGTTTGATAAAGCATCGCAACGTATCCTTGAGGTAAACATCCAATGAAATTTATTGAAGTCAAACATTTGTATGGGAGAAAAGGCCGGATGTTGTCAGAAAAGTCTTCACCGCCTTCGACCGGTCGTAGGGATTTCTCGACCGGTCGTAGGGGTCCACACAAGCGGTCGTGGCTCACTCTACTCAAAGTCCAGCGAGCTCACCTTTTGGTGTCCAGACCGCTCGACCGGTCGTGGGGATGACTCGACTGGTCGAGGGGGTCCAACGACCAGTCGTAGCCTCGGCTCAACCAGTCGTAGTTTCACAGATTCGTTTCCGAATCCGATGCGGACTGCGGAAATTTGAGTCACCTTTCACAAGGGTGCAAAAGGGAAGTTGCCTAAACTATAAATAGGTGTCCCTAGGGCTTTTCTAAAGGTATGAGAAATAATTCTAAAGCTTTCTAAAGGGATTCTAGGGTTATCAAAGGGTGTAGCAAAGGTGAGATTCGAGGTAGTTCGAATCGGGTAAGTCCTCTGTCTTGTAATTTCTTTTCATAGTGGATTTCTTTCACTTTGTGCCGTGGTTTTTTTCCCACAAGGTTTTTCCACGTAAAAACTTTGTGTTCTTCTATGATTGCTTATTAATATTGAATTGCTATCCTAGATCTAGATCTGTGTGATTCCGCAGCACAAATCTCTAACAAGTGGTATCAAAGCAATCATCGGGGCACAGATCTAAATCTGCAGGATTAGTAATAATGGGAAACGGCAAGTTTGATATTGAGAAGTACTCAGGCAAAAATAATTTTGAGCTATGGAAGATTAAGATGATTAGTCTGTTAACCAAGCAAGGCGAAATTAAGGCTCTTGAGGAGCGGAAATCTACCATGAAAGATGATGAATGGAAAAACCTTGATAGTAATGCTTTAGCCTCTATCCGTTTATGTCTCATGAATGAGGTTCTCTATAATGTTTTGAGAGAGAAAACTGCGGTTAGTTTGTAAGTGAAGTTAGAGAACATCTATGCAAAGAAGTCCTCTGAAAATCGCCTACACTTGAAGCTACAGTGTTATACCTTCAAGATGGCAGAGGGTAGAGATCTAGAAGCCCATATCAACAACTTTAATAAATTAATGTATAAATTGCTAGATATGGAGGAAGTGGTCAAAGATGAGGAACAGGCATGTATATTGTTGAATTCTCTTCCTGCATCATATGAGTCTTTCAGGGACACGATGTGCACGGCAAATAAAACCCTAACTGTTGACACTGTTATCTCAGTCCTTCAAGGGAAGGCTATGAGAAAGTTAAATGGCGACATGGGGGCATCTTCCGATGCACTGATTATGAGGGACAGAGATTCTGAGCGAGGTATAGGATCCTCAAGACCTAGATCCAAATCGAAGGGCAAGGGCAAAGGAAAATTAAAGTGTTGGAATTATGAGTTGTCTGGACACATGAAGAAGGATTGTAGAAATCCTAAAACGAAGAAAGAAGATTTTGCGGCTTCTTCCAAGGAGGCCAATGTGGTCACATCTGATGAAGAATCAAGTGGTGCTGATATTCTGTCTGTTTCTATGATTAGTCGCTTGCACGACAATCATAAAGATGAATGGATACTTGATACAGGAGCGTCTTATCACATGACTCCTCATCGGAGTTGGTTTACCAGTTATAAGGAATGCGATGTTGGACAGGTTTTTATGGGCAATAACAATGCCTGTAATGTTATGGCTATTGACACAGTTAGCATCAAGATGTTTGATGGGATGAAGCGTACCTTGACTGACGTCAGGCACGTTCCTGATATGAAGAAAAGTCTGATTTCTCTCGGTGCACTCGAGGCAATAGGGTGCAAGTTCACCGGTATTGATGGTGTCCATAAAGTTTCAAAAGGGGTACTCGTGATTATGAGAGCGCAAAGGCACAGAAACCTTTACAGGTTGAGTGGGAGCACTTTAGCAGGTGGAGCGGCAGCAGCTATTGCATACTCCATATCTCTACATATGTGGCATGCTCGTCTGGGCCACATGAGCGAGCGAGGAATGAAGGTACTTTCTGATCGATGTTTGATTCCAGCTTTTAAAAATTCTGATTTAGATATATGTGAGCATTGTATATATGGTAAACAATCTAGACTGTCTTTTAAATTTGGAAAACATGTTTGTAAGGGAGTGTTTGATTATGTGCACTCTGACATATGGGGGCCATCGCCAGAAGTTTCCATTGGGTGGTTGTCATGGTTTGTTTCATTCATTGACAACTACTCTAGGAAAGTTTGGGTTTACTTCATGAAACGTAAATCCGAAGTTTTCACCATATTCAAGCAATGGAAGGCAATGGTGGAAAAACAGTCAGGGCAGAAAGTACAGGTTTTAAGGACTGACAATGGTAGAGAATTTACTTTCACTAAGTTTAATGAGTATTGCAAGGATGAAGGGATCATCAGGCACAACACAGTGCACCACATGCCCGAGTAAAACGGTGTGGCTGAGCGAATGAATCGGACTCTCTTAGAGATGGCTAGATGCATGTTAAGTAATGCTGCGTTGGGCAAGGACCTATGGACAGAGGCCGTTAATACTGCTTGTTATTTGGTGAATCGATCTCCTTCAACGGCAATTGAATGTAAAATCCCAGAGGAAGTATGGAGTGGTCAGAAGATCGACTACTCAGATCTTTGCATATTTGGTTGTGAGGCTTACTCTCATGTACCGTCAGTAGAGAGAGACAAGCTAGACTATAGGGCTAAAAAGTATATCTTTGTTGGCTATGACATTGTGTGAAAGGTTACAGGTTATTCGACAAGGTCACACACAAGGTCATCACTAGCCGTGACGTAAGATTCAATAAAAGCTTCCTATTTTGCAAAAATGATCAAACGGAGCAAGAGGAACCAGAAAGGGTGATTGTAGACGTCTAGAGTGACACAGATGATAATCAGGCAAAGACAGATGCGAAGACAGATGTACATGATCAGGTGGAGTAGCACTTGTAAGAAGGAACCCACCGGGTGATCGCAGGTTAGCGATGAGATACAGGGACGACTCTAATATTGCATATGCCCTCATTACAGATGAAGGGGACCCGTCTACTATTCAAGAGGCTCTTGATGAGGCTGATGCAGAAAAGTGGAAGGAGGCTATGGACGATGAGATGAACTCGTTGCACAAAAATCACACACAGGAGCTGGTGGAGCTTCCTGTGGGCCAAAAAGCGATTGGATGCAAGTGGTTATTCAAAAGGAAACAGGATAGATACAAAGCAAGGTTGGTAGCGAAGGGTTACGCTCAGAGAGAATGGATCGACTTCACAGAGATATTCGCGCCGATGGTAAAGCAAGTATCTATCAAATTCGTGTTGGCGCTGATTGCCCAATACAATCTTGAGCTGGAACAAATGGATGTGAAGACTACATTCCTGCACGGGGAATTGGAAGAGCAGATCTACATGAATCAACCAGAGGGGTACGAGGTTAAAGGGGTAGAGAAAAATGTTTGCAGGTTAATGAGGTCGTTGTAAGGCCTGAAACAGTCACCTAGGCAGTGGTATAAAAAATTTGATTCTTTCATGGTGAGTCAGAAATTTACTCGGAGTGAATACGATTACTGTGTCTATTATAAGATACTAAGTGATGGAAAATTCATCATCGTAGTACTGTATGTTGATGATATGTTGATCGCCTGTCATGATATGTCTGAAATCAACATACTAAAGACTCAGTTATCAGGGACATTCGAGATGAAAGATCTGGGGGCCGCAAAGAGGGTTCTCAGCATAGATATTCATAGAGACAGGAAGAGGAGCAGGATTTGGTTATCACAGGAAGAATACCTTAAAAATGTATTGATTAAGTATGGGATAGATCAGGAAAAGTCGGTGAGCGTTCCCCATGCGGCTCACTTCAACCTTTCCTCAAAACAATGTCCTAACTCCAATGAGGAAAAGTAGGTTATGTCTCATGTGCCTTATTCAAATGCGGTTGACAGTTTAATATATGTCATGGTCTGTACAACACCAGATATTTCACAAGCAGTCGGTGTTGTCAGCAGATATATGTCAAATCCCGGTAAGTAACATTGAGAAGTGGTGAAATGGCTACTTCGATACATTCGAGGTAAGAAAGACTACGTCTTAACTTTTGAGAAAACAGGGATAAAGTTGATAGGGTATGTGGATTCTGACTACGTAGGCAGTATAGATTCCACGAAGTCTACTTCAGGATACTCGTTTGTATTAGCGAGTGGAGCAATTAATTGGATGTCGAAGCTGCAGTCAGTGGTGGCTCTTTCCATGACCGAAGCAGAATATATGACAGTGACGGAAGCGTTTAAAGAAGATGTTTGGCTCAGGGGGGTAATAAATCAGTTGGAACTTCAACAGGAGGCCGCGCTGGTTAACCGTGATAGCGAGAGCGCTATCAATTTGGCTAAAAAATTTGTTTATCACTCACGTACTAAACACATTGATGTTCATCACCACTTTATCCGACAAGTGCTTGAGGAATGAGGCGTCACACTGGAAAAGATTCACACTAGCGTGAATCCAGCAGACATGCTCACCAAAGTCGTTCCTACAAAGAAGTTCAAGTTCTGTGCAACTTCTCTGGGCTTGGCGATGGCGTAAAAGAAGGACGGAGTGTGCACGAGAAGCGTTGATTGAAGCTATGATGCTATGAAGAGATAAGATAAGAGATCAAGGAGCTACACGGTTGAAGGTTGACTTGGTGGAGATTGTTGTCAGAAAAGTCTTCACCGCTTTCGACCGGTCATAGAGATTTCTCGACCGGTCATAGAGGTCCACACGACCGGTCGTGGCTTGCTCGACTCAAAGTCCAGCGAGCTCACCTTTTGGTGTCCGGGCCGCTCGACCGGTCGTGGGGATGACTCAACTGGTCGAGGGGGTCCCACGACCAGTCGTAGCCTCGGCTCGACTAGTCGTAGTTTCGCAGATTCGTTTCCGAATCCGATGCGGACTGCGGAAATTTGAGTCGCCTTTCACAAGGGTGCGAAAGGGAAGTTGTCTAAACTATAAATAGGTGTCCCTAGGGCTTTTCTAAAGGTATGAGAAATAATTCTAAAGCTTTCTAAAGGGATTCTAGGGTTATCAAAGGGTGTAGCAAGGGTGAGATTCGAGGTTGTTCGAATCGGGTAAGTCCTCTATCTTGTAATTTCTTTTCATAGTGGATTTCTGTCGCTTTGTGCCTTGGTTTTTTTCGCACAAGGGTTTTCCACGTAAAAACTTTGTGTTCTTCTGTGATTGCTTGTTAATATTGAATTGTTATCCTAGATCTAGATCTGTGTGATTCCGCAGCACAAATCCCCAACACCGGATCCAATACAAACTTTTTGGGGGTGTTGGGAGTATGGTATTGACAAGGATTAGGTGGGATGGGATTCAACAAATGTAATTATTAAATATGACAGGATTGTCCCTGTTATGATGGGATAAGCCTAATTATATGTTATGTTTGTAATAAGGTGGGATTCACTCTTTGGTTTGCTGTACATTGAATAGAAATACCCACCACCATTATAAACTATTGAGAATAACACATGTATTATATCCAAATCATTCATCTGTTTTGTAACCTCTTTTTATGGCATGGGCCTAAAAATGAGGCAGATCCAAATCGTTCATCTGTTTTGTAACCTTTGCACACGTGTCATGGGTGTTGAATCCGAGCGGTCCATAAGATGTGGAATCCCATGAAACCTCAGGGGGTGAATTTTCACCCTGATCTAAGATTCTGGTGGGCCATAGCAAAGAGAAATTCAAATCAAGGGAAGAAACTGTTTGCATTTTTCATGGCCCACCGAAGTTTTGGTTCAAAGTAAAAATTGGTACCATGGGGTTTCATGAGGTTCTGCTTCATGTGCACCTTTCAGATTTTCGAGACTCATCAAATATGATGAGTTCTCAAAAAAGTTCGTATGTAGTTCATACGAACTGGTTCGCAGGTGAGCGTTCCGCTATATATATATATGTGTGTGTGTGTGTGTGTGTGTGTGTGTGTTGTGTGTGTGTGTGTGTGTGTGTGTGTGTGTTTGTTTTATCTACACCATCCATCTATTGCCCCCCCCCCCCCCCCCGGTAGAGTCCACTTAGGCTTTAAATCTGCTTCATTCTCTGAGTCATGCCCTAAAATTCTCTCTACAAATGGATAGACGGTGTGGATACAACACATAATGGGGTCAACAAAACTTGGTGACACTGTGTCCGGTTAGTAGTTAATCTGCTCCCATAAACAATCTGCCTGTGCAGGTTTAAGTAGCTTGATTTTCGTGCAAACCTCCCTTTCTCGTAAGTCAGTCGCTTCTTTATAATGTTCGTGAAAAGTCCACTTGTTTTCTGTTTTTTTCAGTTCATTTTTTACCATGTGGCCAAAAAAGAGATGCACCTAAGCTCAATCTAGCCACACGATTGAAAACAGTATGAAAGAATTTTCGCCATTGAAATATCTTAAAGCTAATATGGGGCCATTTTGAACCTTAGATATGCTTCATTTTATGGCTCATGCCTTAAAATGTACTTGCAAAATATACGGAGGGAATAGATTTCTTATAAACATCAAAGTAGAACTCACGTGTGGTCAAGGTGATAGTTGCACAACAATCAACATATATATATATATGAAAAGGTACAATGCGCTCGAGCTGATTTTAACGCCCCATGAGATCAAGCTGTGTGGGCCCCACCGTGATGCATTTCGAACATCTACCCCATCAGTCAGATGCACCATTCCATCTGAGCCTAGGTCTCAAAAATCAAGTCAATCCGTGACTTGTGTGGGCCACACCACATACAAAAGTGGGGAGGGGCCGTGCACCATTAAAACATTCATAACCAATTTTGAGGGCCCACCGAGATGTAGTTTGCAAATCCAACCCATCCATTATGTGTGTCCCACTTGAATGAGGGTTCAGACCAAGTTTCAGGCGCATGCAAAACTCAGGTGGGCCCCACCAAGTGCTTTTATATGTTTTAACGGTGTCTTCACATAATTGTAGATGGTATGGCCCACCCGAGTTCCGTATATGGCTGATTTTTGGGATATCCCATAATTTAAAGGGTACCCATTAAATGAACGGTGTTGATGGTCGAAACACATCACGGTGGGGCCCACACAGCTCGACCTCATGGGAGCTTATCGGCAGCTCGAGCGCATTGTACCTATTCGAGATATATATATATATATATATATATATGTGTGTGTGTGTGTGTGTGTGTGTGTGTGTGTGTGTGTGTGTGTGTGTGTGTGTGTGTCTGTCTAAGAGGGGAAAGCATACATGTCAAGGAGGGCTTGACATTTAAGCCTATATGTTTTTCAACTCATTGTAGGTAGGGGTGTACACAAACGGGGCTAGCCTGGTTGGCTCACTCGACTCGGCCCGAAAAAGCTCGACTCGGCCTGACCCGGAACTCAGTTCCGGGTCAGGACGGGTCAATTTTGTAAGCCCGTTCTGAGTTCAGGCCGAGTTCGAATCTGACCCAGTTCAGCCCGGCTCGGCCCGAAACCCGACTCGGCCCGTCCTAGCCCAACTCGTCCCGGCCCGCTCGCACTTTAGGGTATATATACCCTGTTAAAAAAAAAAACCCTCATCCCATCGCTTTCCCTTTCCCCTTTTGAGAAAACGCCCGACCCCAGCGGCACAAAACCCTCTCCCCGCCCGACCCCAGCTGCCCCACCAAATCTATCTCTCTCTCTCTCTCTCGCGCGCGCGCATCTCTGCTCGTCCGTCCGTCCAGCGGCCCCACCAAAGCTCTCTCCCTCTCTCTCTGCTCGTCCGTCCGTCTAGCGGCCCCACCAAAGCTCTCTCTCTCTCTCCTCGTCCGTCCATCCAGCGGCCCCACCAAATCTCTCTCTCTCTCTACTCGTCCGTCCATCCAGCGACCCCACCAAATCTCTCTCTCTCTGCTCGTCCGTCCGTCCAGCGGCCCCACCAAATCTCTCTCTCTCTCTCTCTCTCTCTCTCTCTCTCTCTCTCTCTCTCTCTCTCTCTCTCTCTCTCGTCTCTCTTCGTCCTTCCTTCCACGGCCCCACCAAATCTCTCTCTCTCTCTCTGCTCGTCTCTGCTCGTCCGTCCGGCCGCTTCTCTCTGCTTGTCTCTGCTCGTCCGGCCGTCCGCCTCTCTCTGCTCGTCTCTGCTCGTCAGGTCGTCCAACCACCAGAGGACCTCCGCCTCTATGCTCACTCGTCCGTCCGTCCGTCCAACCACCAGGTATGATTTTCAGCTTTTTCTCATCATAGATACTTGAAAATATCACTATGCTTTCTTTTTCAAGTGGACTGGATATTCGCAATTCAATTCATTTATGCATCCAAACACTACATCACAGATAGCAATAGTATCTCCTTGATAGTAACATGTATGGTAGTGTTCATACATCTCCAGGTGAAAACCCAAATTAGACTGTTTAACAGTCCTCTTTAGTTGAATTATAATCTAAAAATTAAACTGATGTATTGCTTATTTAATATAATCTATCTAAGAATATTTTGTAGATAGTTGTGATGAAAACATTGGACAATCATTATTCGAGAAATAACCATAGTTTGCAAACCAGGTGAGTCGACTAGGGACTCATCTGTGTCAACCCAACCTGGTCACTAGTCTAGTCATTCAAAATGACTAACACAAGCATCTGAATAATACTCCTTTACACATGCTGACATACATCACATGGGTCGGATCTTGTTCATCTTGTGAACTCCACCATGTTCCAAAAGTCAGGCATGTCTGGCCATCAGGAGGATTAATGAGCATGGGAGAAATGGATGGTTGGAAAAAAAAACTACCAATTGTCACATCGTTGCTGACATTGTCAGCATTGTTGCATTAAGTGATAATGTGACCAATCAAATTGCATTAATTTTTGTCTGTGATAAGCAAATGATTTGGATTATTCACATTATGCTAGAGTAGATGATGCAATGCAAGACAATCTAAATAATTATAGGAAGTTTGTCAAGTTATAGTGAGATGGTGTGGTGAAATATACTGGGAACTTAAGATGGTTGATAGCACAAATAGTTTTATAGTGTGTGCACATGTGAGATGCTTCTAAATTGACAGTGGCAAGATATGAGTGCTTAAACATAGATGCTTTACATGTAGAATATTTTATGCATGTGATGCATTTGCAAGGGATATTATGTTCATGCATGTCTGTGTTAGAATATATGTTATTTTAGTCAAAAGATTTGTATATTTTTTTGTTTAATATTTTATTATCGTGCATAAATAAATTTGTATATGATTGGGATGTAAGACTTCTATAAAATAGGCTACTTGATCAATGGTTTGATCTACCAAAAGGATGGATAATTTTATTGGAATGTCCCAATGGAATTTGAATGTCAGCATATGTGCTTATAGGAGGGTCTGGACGGTGCCAAAGGACGCTAATAGCCCACCCTCCCACACACTCACGTATACTATACATATGTGCTTATGATATATATATATATATATATATATATATATATATATATATATATATATATATATATATAATATTTTATATTTAACTAATGATATGGTTGTAAAACCTCTAAGGAAATAATAGAGAATTACTTAGGCCAAGGATTTTAGTAGTTAATGGCAATGAAATTCTTGAGCACATGCAAGTGTCATTTATTTTGAATAGTCTACAACTACATAAAAAATAGTTGTGATAGTCCTAAGTTGAAAACAAAATTCTTAAACCTAACCAACCTTCCTCTTCAACTAGCTTTGGCAAGGAGTTTATTATCGTGGAACATGTATGACATCCGAACTATCCAACAGGTGCATCCTACCACCATGATTAGATGACTCAAAAGTGCGGTCTATCCAATTATATGACACACACCTTAGAAATTTGTGTAAATCACCCATCACCTCTAAATTCACATGCGGCCAACGAAATGAATTAGTTGTCCTTATTTGTGAGTCATCTAATCATGAGTGGGTGGGCCTTTGGATGGTTTGGATGTTATACACACAAGAAGCATGCCCACATGCTCAACTCCACATGATTATTGGTTATCAATATTATTTTTATTTGTTAGAGAAAAGAAATATAATCACAATTTCTAATACCTAATTATTTTTAACTAAAGTTAGATGAGTTTTTTTTTTCCCGACATTTTTATTCAATTTAAACGCATTTTATTACCATTTAGCTAAATGTTGAATGTGAATTACGATTGATATCTATGCTTATACCAATTGCCAATTAGATATATTTTTATTTCTTTGTTCTTGTTATCGTGGTATAGGATAATCAGTTACTCATTTGAGGATTTCTATGTTGCCAAACATAAATTGAGTGTGTTCATGGATGCATAGAAATTCTCAAATTGTCCCTTTTTGGACAGTTCAATGTTGGATAGACAGTAATGTTTTCATTTATTCTAATTTAAATGCACATGCCTGTTTCGGTTTGTCTCTCCTAATTCTCTCTGGATATATTTCTTGCATTTACTTCCTCATCAAATATCCCCACTTTGTGTGGATAGTTGACGTGTGAATCAAATCCAAGATTAATATATTCTGGAGAGATAAGGGGAGATGCTGCCGAAATTTTAGCGTGTCATTTAAATTGAATAATGAAAGCATTACTATCTATTCAACATTGAATGGGTAACTGATTTAATTATTTTTTATGTTGTTGTTGTAGTATAGGATAATCAGTTACCCATTTGAGGATTTCTATGTTGCCAGACATAGATTGAGTGTGTTCATGGATGCATAGAAATTCTCAAATTGTCCCTTTTTGGACAGTTCAATGTTGGATAGACAGTAATGTTTTCATTTATTCTAATTTAAATGCACATGCCTGTTTCGGTTCGTCTCTCCTAATTCTCTCTGGATATATTTCTTGCATTTACTTCCTCATCAAATATCCACACTTTGTGTGTGGATAGTTGACGTGTGAATCAAATCCAAGATTAATATATTCTGGAGAGATAAGGGGAGATGCTGCCGAAATTTTGGCATGACATTTAAATTGAATAATGAAAGTATTACTATCTATCCAGCATTGAATGGGTAACTGATTTATCCGCTTAGGAAATTCTTTATTAAGGTCCAAGGATAAATGAAATTGTTTCATATCTTTAGATATGGCTAGTGAGGATGAAGTCCCACCTACGGCTACCCCTAGTAGCGGTGTCGGTGCCGGTGCGTCAGCCACATCACCACTTGTTGAGGGAGAGGGGTCTTCAGCTGCAAACAAAGGAAAGAAACGATCAGCTGTTTGGGATGATTTTGAAGAAGTAGTAGCTAACAATGTCCCCAAGATCAGATGTATGCACTGCAAAAGTCTATACACCAAAAGTGTAGGTGGGTCGACGTCTCATTTAAACAGACATAGAAAAAGTTGTGCAAAGAGACCTAGACTTCCACGTTCAGGCCAACAATTGCTATCGTTTATAAAGTCCGAAGGATCTGCTTCTAAAGGTACCCTTACCACTCATAAGTTTGAAAAAGGAAAGTTGAAGGAGTGGTTTGCAAAGCTTATTATCATTGATGAGCAACCATTTAAGATGGTAGAGAGTAAAATATTTATGGGATACAGTAAATACCTTAATCCTCAGTTTGAGAATGTCTCCCGTGTTACTGTGAAGAGGGAGTGCATGAAGATGTATGCCAGTGAGAAAATGAAGCTGAAAGCAGTTTTAAATTCGGTTTCAAGGGTAAGTTTAACGTCTGATATGTGGACGGCGCAAAATCAAATAAAGGGTTACATTTCATTGACTGCACACTATGTTGATAAAAATTGAAAACTCTGCAAGAGATTATTGAACTTTCGCCACCTTCTACCTCCTCATTCCGGTTTGGTTATTTTAGATTGCATTTACAATTGTCTACGAGATTGGGGCATTGAAAAAAAAGTTAGTTCATTAACTTTAGATAATGCTTCCACAAATAACAGTGTCATACAATTCTTACGTAACCAGTTCAAGGCAACCGACAGTTTATTTTTTGAGGGAAAAATATTTCATGTTCGGTGTTGTGCAGACATTCTCAACATAATTGTACAAGAAGAGTTGAAATCAATTGACCAAACTATAGAGAATGTGAGGGAGAGTGTGAAGTACATAAGAGGCTCGCCGTCAAGATTGAGTATATGGAATGACATCGTCCAATGTTTGAATTTGACGTCTCAAAAAACGTTGAAGCTAGATGTATGCACATGTTGGAATTCCACTTTTGAGATGTTGGATTCAGCCCTGGAATTGGAATATGCCTTTCTAGAATATGCAGTGCGTGATAGAACATATGCTTAGTTGCCTACTGATGATGATTGGAGCAAAGCGAAAGAAGTTCACAAATTTTTGAAGGTTTTTTATGAATGTACGAAAATATTTTCTGGCAATAAGTTTCCAACAGCAAATATGTTTCTTCCATCTGTGTGAAAGATCAAGGATGCCCTGAAGAAAGCTGCTGATGACGGTCCATTTTTTCTCCAAATCATGATAGGTGGTATGCAAATGAAGTTCGATAAGTACTGGGATGATTGTCATATGATAATGTCCTTAGCTGTTGTTCTTGATCCTCGGCGCAAGATGAGTTTTCTTAAGTACATCTTCACGAGGATTTATCCTACTGAAAAGGCAATATCTGAAACTTCGAAGGTTCGTGACGCAATCAAAGCATTGTACAACGCGTACACAACTACAGTGTCCACACCAAGTGCTTCCGAAGTTAGATCGCAAGTTGCTTCAAGCGATGATGCTGATTTCATGTCTTTCTTAACAAAAGAAAATACAGACACATATATGAAAGAATCAGAGTTAAACATGTATCTCAAAGAGTCGGTCGTAGTACGGCATGATTCAGAGTTCGATGTTTTGGACTGGTGAAAATTGCGAGTTAGTGAAGGAAAATATCTTATACTATCGACGATGGCACGAGATATTTTATCAATTCATATTTCAACAATGGCATCGGAATCTGCGTTTAGCATAGGGAGAAGGGTCGTAAGCAAGACTAGAAGTTCCCTTGCACCAGATACAGTGGAAGCATTAATTTGTACACAAGATTGGTTGCCTCCGAGTCTAGGAGGTGATCTTGATGAGGAAGAAGAGGAGAATGTGAATGAAGCCGCAACACATGAAACAACAACAATATGATGGATGTTTGGGATGAATTTTATGATTTTGTTAGTTTAATTGAATTTGCAAATGTTGTAATGGGTACTCTTTTGACTTTTATTTTTATTTATCTGTTATGTTGATGGATGTTATGCAAGCTACGCAATGAATTTCTACATCTGTTTGCTGACTTTTATTTTTATTTATCAGTTATATTGACTTTTATTTTTTTTAATCCATAAATTGCTTTTATCTTATGTCGGATTATCGGTATTTCATTATTGTTAAAAAGCCTAAAATACTTTTCCAACGCAATATGTAGATATGTCTTCAAGCGAACCATCGGTTAACGTTTGGGACTATGGTTCCTTAGTCCATTCTCCAAAGTCTGGAAAGTTCAAGATTTTGTGTAATTTGTGTGGAGCCAAGTTTGTTAACAAAACTAATCGGCTCAGATTACACTTATCCTGTCGAGGTGGAGATGCAAGACCGTGTCCTAAAGCCTCAAAAGAAATCCAAATTCTTTTCCAAGCAGTTCTTGATTCAAACAAAAAAGATTTCACTCCCCAATCTAAACTTTCTGAGGCAGAGAAGGAAGCTAAATTATTAGCATTGAAATAAGAACAATTTCAACTCGCCTTAAAGCGTAGTATGGAAGAGGCTTCTACACATCAGCGATATCCTCCAAGACCACATGATGTCGAAGCAGGTTCAAGCTGCACGGGTAAAAAGAAAAATAGTAAAAATTCAGCTAAGTTTCTCTCCAGTCTGGGTGCGTTTTACAGGACGTTGGGAACTACGTATAAATCTTCTCACAAAAATAGTTTGAAAAATCTAATTCAAACTATACAAGAGGAGGGCGATAAAAAGATATCTCCACCTTCTGAAGAGGGAGAGGTGAATGAGTACGTATATGAAGATTTAGATAGCAGCAGCTCGGGCTTAGATGAATCTCCTCAACAGTAGTCACTAATGTATGACTGTATTCAGTTTGTATAAAATGTTTTATTTTATGCTTTGTTAAATATATGTAAATGTAGTAAAATTATAATATATCATTTCTCTCTCATGAACTTGTAAATTGTAATGGGACGCGGATTACTTGCCAAAACCCTTCCCATAAACTTGCCGTAAGGTTCGAAACTAGCCCGAACTCGAAGGTTCGAAACTGGCTCGAATTCAAAGGTTCGAACTCGGCCCGAACTCGCGCCGGCCCGGTTCGGGCTGGAGATGTTAGCCCGGTCCGGTTCGAGACTTGTGTGGTTGTTGAATGGGCCTGGATGGGCCGAGGCCAGTTCGACTCAGCCCGACCCGTGTACACCCCTAATTGTAGGGCATGGTCTAAAAAATGAAGCTGTTAGAGAGCTTGTGTAGTGTGCCACACGAACATAAAGATTGAAGATTTACAGTTTACATGAAATATTTATAGGTTACAGATTTTTTTTTTGACAAATCTACCCGTCCATTAGTTAAATCAGCTTATTTAGAGCATGGGTAAGAAAATAACGCAAATCGATATTGGACATAAAATAGCGGGCAATTCAACAGAAAACAGTGGGAAAAAACGTCCACGTTGGAATATCTTAGGGTAATCGTGGGGCCCACTTTGAGCTGTGGATATGCCTCATTTTTTGGTCCATGCCCTCAAATAAGCTAGAAAAACAGATGGACGGGGTGGATTACTTACTAACATCAAGGTGGACCCCAGGCATAGTTGGATTCGCTGGTGTACCACACCCCCCACCGACCTGGCTGATGTTGGTACGTGTGGTGACAAGACAAGCACTGCTCCTCGAGTTCCAAGTTGTACTAACGATTCAAGGGACATCAAAGTTATTTGGGCCACAATTATGTGTTTATTATATCCAAACCGTTCATGCATTTAAAAAGATCATTTTAGACAGTTATACCAAATGATTCATGTCCAAAGCTCAGGTAGACCACACAACAGATAGTAGTGGGATAATGATTCTCACCGTTAAAACAAAATTGGGCCCATCATAACGTTTATTTTCCATCCAATCTGTCCATAATGTCATAGAAAACTGGATGAAGAGGAAAAACAAATATTATATTGATCCACTTCGTTTTTCAGTGGGTTCGAACTAATATTTAAATCTATCCTAGTTTTCGGGTCAAGCCTTAAGATCAGCTCGTCAAATGAACGGGCAGTTTGGATATAACACGTACCTCATGATGGGACCTACAGAACTTGGTGACGTCAACACATCCGCAAGATCGGTTGGTCTGTGGTACGCAAGCCAATCTGCTACCGAAATTGGCCGCTGCCGTAAAGTAAGGGCAGTTTCGTACATTCAAAATTATAAAAATCAATTCGCACGTATAATTAATGGTAGACGGTTTAATGACTAACGGTTTAAACTATAAGCAAGTTTAAAGAAATAATTTAAAACAGGAGAATTTTTTTGTCCATAGCTAAAAAGGTAGATGGCCATACGAAAAAATCCCTTTAGCTTAACATACAAATCAGCCATGTGGGACCAACCTTGAAGTTTAACTGACATTCAATCCGTCCATCATGTGCGCCCCATAATATGCTCCTTAGTTCCCAAAAATCATTGGATCGGAAACTTTGGTAGGCCACGCCATATGGGACACTTGGGTGGGGATCCTCATCGTTAGAATCTTTCCCGATATTACGTGGGGCCCACCTTGTTTTGTGTATGCCATCTAATCCACGAAGAAGAAGCATCCCGCCAGGAAGAATGAACAGGCCATTCCGAAACTCAGGAGCTCTATAACCTATGAAATGAGAGGTTTTAGGCATGATATTAAATGGTGTGGCCCACCTGATTTTTAAGATCCAAGGGGAGCAGGAGGGGTTGCACATGATGGATGTATTAGAAGTTATTAAAACATCAGGCACCACAGATGGATTTGTGTGTTAAGCTTATTCTAGAAATGTTGGTATTTATTTCAAAAGCCTGAAAACTCGAGACAACTCGTTATCTAGAAGGGTCTAGTCAACTGGGAGACTCAATCAAGCCTTTAGTCTACTCAACCTTTTAATAATTAATATATAATGTTTTATATAATTAAAATTATTAAAAATAAATCAAGTAAAACATTCAAAATTGTTGTATTTGATGTCTTAAATCTAATTAGATTCTATGCAGATTTCTTCACAAAACTGCTAAAGTACAGGATTTGTTTCGGATTTCGTTTATAATTCTTTTCGATTTTGTTTGGGATTCTTTCTAAAACTATATATATGGGTGTAAACAGGATTGAGAGATATTATAAAGGATTCTAAGGCTTTCTAAAAGTGTAACACCCTAGTTAGTTCCCGCAACCCCAATACACTACTCGTTTTCCAAGAACCGATTGTTAACTTTTAAAGATAGTCAATTTCACGTACATTTTTTTTTTTTTTTTAAATCAGAGTTAACGATTTTGACAGAATAGAAACAAATCAAATATAAGAGGGAGTCAGAATATACATAACCAATATTTCAAGTGGTTACCCAAAAACTTATACAATATAGTGTCTTAAGTCTTTAAGATACATGAAAGTATAAACTAAACATGGAGAAATTTTGGAATGGAGAGCCACCACATCATCTAACTTCTCATACTCCCCATGAGCACCAGTAGACGCATCATCTGCGTGTCCTGCACACTGGATACAGTTTGATAGTGTCAATGTCTATCCCAATGAGGTATAACCCCAAGAATTAACAAACATCACGATGGTTAAGTATAGTTGTCAAGAACAGTGTGTAACAAATATTTCACAATGATTATCATAAAAATCAAATAAAGCTCATCAGATACACATTCATTAAATAAATTCCATAAAGATAATCTTGTTAAAATGCATGGATGCATGCACATGCTCACAGTCCTGGGGATGCACATCCAGCTGGTAAAAGTCGCCTAAGGAGAACTAGCCACCCGGAAAAGTACTCAAAGGTACGCTCTAAGGGAAACTAATCACCCGGAAAAGACGATATGCAACGAGGACACCCAAGGCGGCCTAGCTTCCTGGAAGAGTACTCTATGTACGTCCAAGGAAAACTAGACACCCGAAAAAGCCCATGCGAAAAGGATAGCCCATGGTACTCGAATGTACGCAGCGAAAACTTAGGATCATCAAGTAAAATACTCTACGATACAGCCCATAGTGACACAAGAAAATCCCGCGTCTTGTATCGACCACCCGGTAAAGCCCGCATGCCATGAAATGAATGATTAGCCCAACAGTTATTATTCCAGTTACTACCAACTAATTTATGTAAACTTAAATATCAATGTGAGGGTTCGTCACCCAGCGTGGTTCAACAACTCGGCATAATATAGATCGTTGAAGGTCACCTCTTAAACTAATGACCAATCATTACTTAATAAGTGGAGCTTACCATTTCAAGGTCGTACAAAAATGGTTTGTCAAGCCACATAGGCAAATGTTCCATCAAGACCGCAAGGACCAATAGCCCATCCTAAGGATGCAATCAAAATGGGATTATCCCCAAAAAGCCACATAGGTACAAATGATTCACAAGAGGATAATCCTATAACAACATTCTATTTAATCATATTAGGATAATTGACCACTAGTTTAAGGATCTCCAAAAACACTATAAAGTAATCACAAGTGGGAATACAAGCCACGTATCATCTCAATAGCACTTATACATTTAAAATGTCCATCTTAACTTAGAACTGAGGTAATTAAATTTCATCGCACTTTCAAATGTTTAAATTTAAATCCAATCCATCAATCATCTATAAAGGACCAAAGTCAAGAAGAGAAATTTACTATTTAAGCGATCAATGATATAAATGTACAAAGATGAATAAACTAAGCTAACTATCAAGATGTAGAAAAGCTTGAAGGGTGATCATCACCTTCGAATTGGATCGCCTATATTGACTTATTTGGCACTCGGGTGTAGATGTAGATGTAGATGATTTAAGATTCCAATTCCTTTACTAGATCGATTTAACTCAGTTCCAACTCGAATTCATTTCAGCATCTATTCGAATTTAGGGTAATCTACACATGGACAATTCCAATCTAAGGCAAGGTTTTAAAAACAATTAACTCTAATTAAACTTGGTTAGAAGTGCTCTTAGAACCGAGCTTGATTCACTTAGCTATTAACTCGATTAATTCATCTCGCCTACAATTCAATTTCTATCATAAGATAAAGAGCTTTAATCACACATTTATAAGGTATTAAACTCACTAATAATTGGATACGATTAACATACCTCAACCACCCATCTCAACTTGACTCACTCCCAAATTAAACCCGATTGGTTCGGCCCGGTCTTAACCAAATCCTGGCTCATTTCGACATCGCATGAGAAGCACGAACCTAGTTTGAACACAGATTCGACTCAACAGCTCCCCCAACTCATTTTCTTCATCTTCTTTCTCAATTCTTCTTCCTTCCACTTTCTCAAATGAAGTGTCCAGTAGTGATATGGACACAACTCGCAGCTAACCCAACATGGAATCGTCAGGTCAATGTGCTAAGTTAACTCGGCTCGACCAGAAAGACTGCAACTCCCTCTCACCCTCCTTTCTCCTTGTTCCTTCTCCCTCCTGAACTCGGCAAACCAGCAATGGCGCTGAATTCCAGCGCCAAACAGTGAAACGAGTTGAGTCAGTGCTCGACATGGTAGCTTGGCTCGAGCAAAGGTGGGGCAATGGGCAGCAGATCTTCTGTTCGGTCTCCTTTCTCAACCTGAACAGGTCCAAACTTAGCTGAGATTTGGCCCAGACTGGGACTGATTCAAGCCTGCAAGAGATGATCCGCAACTCGCCAGCAGCTTGACTCGTTGGAACTAAGCAACAACCCGCTGCATGGATTCAAAATGATCTCCCCTCTTACGACCCTCTTCTCTTCTCCTACTAGACTTTGTGCTCTCCCTAGACTACAGAGGTCTCGAAACAGCTCGGGCAACACTCGACTCAATGTGAGACTCGGTTCAAGTCATTTAGTGCAGTGGAACGGCAGCGTCTCCCACTTATTTTCTCTTCTCTTTATCTTCTTCTTCTGTTCACACTCTCTCCAGATTATAAAACCCATTTCAGCTCGAACTAACTCATTTCGAGTCGAACTTCGATGATGCTGACATGGTGAGTCGAGTTCATTTGACTTGACAGAGAGTCGGGCTCCAAACTTGATCGGGTGCGGTGCCCTTTCTCCTTTCTCTTTCCAGCTTTCCTTTTCTGGAAAGAGTTGCCCTAAAAGGCAGTCTTCTTATAGACTCTATTAACCTCATTCTAGAGGGTTCGAAGTAACTAATCAAAGGATTAGTTACACCCAACAACAAACTCGATGATTTAATCATATTCGTTAATCAGATACGGGAGATCTGATTGCATGACTGTGATTGGACTAGGTGGATGGATTGCTAGTCTCCCGGCCCATTGTATGATCGTCTCTGATATGGAAACAGGACCCACTAGAGTGTGATGGGCTTTCTCAGCTATTGGAGAAGATAATCTAGCCGTTAATGGCAGATTATCAATGGATGGCCAATCTTAAGTCTGATACTTAAGGACGATCTGGATAGGTTCTAAAAAGCTTGTGGGGCCCACTATTTTGATGGCTGACCACCATTTCTACGTGGGTTCCAGGATTATCGATTGCGACTGTTAACTCGCGCATTTATGAGTTTCTCGCGAGAACTTCGGTTTAAACGAGATGCTCTCGTTAGTTGCCCTAAAATCAATGTTTGAAAGGCGCTAGGGGGTTCTTAGAAGGAGGTGGACGGTTGAGATCGCGCCAACTGGCCGAAATCGCAAGATACTTTTCGCCTTTCTCTTTGCGGCTGTGGAAAACCCCAAAAATGGAAATGTATGAAGGGCTAGGATGCGAAGGGTTGAGTGGCTGGGATTCAAAGTGAAAATCCTTTTACGAATTGCCAGCGCATGGATCGCCAGCTAAGGGAAAGCGGAGTTTTTGCATTCAAAAACCGTTGCACATGGCTCGTTTTGTGCTAGTGTTTGCAAGCACGCACGTGTGCTTGAGTGTGTGATGCTGATGAGGTTTTGTGCGGTTTTACTTACCGAGCATGATGGATGGTTCCGATCGTTGATCGGGACTCAATCGGTGGGCTCGATTTCAAATCCCTTGCTGGCGGGAAAACAAAGGAGAGAAACTCTCCTTCTCTTATTTTTTTTAGGTTAACACGGTCAAACCGTGTTGATGGTTTCTGTGTGCTGCGTGTGCACACGTACCTTGTGTACACGCAGCCAAGGTGGGGTCTACATTGGTGTTCATGATGAGATCTACTCCATTCATTCTATTCTACTGCCCCTGATAGGTCATTATGCCAATTTTTCAATAAATCTAGCAATTAAATGGGCCATTGTAACATCCCGGATTTTTGCCAACCTGGAATTAGACGTCCTTAGGCAATGGGTCAATCCTAACACCTTATTAACTTGTCAGAACTGAATCCCACAGTCTAAAATCGCTCCTTAACCCATTTCCTTCACAAATCCCACCCTTCACCACCTTGTTCTTTAAATTTTCTAAGTACTTTCACCCTAGACACTATCTTAAACTAGCTAAGTATTATAACTCGCATCACTTTATATACAAACTACAAAGGCCCAGGTACCACCTCAGACAAAAATTACTCAGGACTAAATCCTTTAGAAATTAGGCGAGAATTAGCTAGTGTTAAACTAGAGTGCCTGTAAAATTAGCACCAATCACTTTAAATACGATCTGCAAGACCCAAAACTTATAAAATCATTGACGCTAGGTTACCCTAAAATCTAGGATCAATCTCATTACTCGGCTGCTCTCGGGAGCATCTCGAAACTCCGTATCAGCTCTAGACCGCACATCGGGAGCCCGAATAATACGAAGTTAAGGACTTAGGACCGCTTCGCTGAGCTTGACAACCATCTCGGAAATCGAATCTAGACAGTGTCCCACGACTGTTCGCTTGAGTCCGGAGCGAGGAGTGTGAAAATACATGTTTTTCTTTACAAATAAAATATCTCAAATAGTAATCTGGCACCTCTCGCTTGCGGATCAGTATTAAGCAACCAGACCGTTAGAATCAGACCAAATTACACCCTCGGATCAGGGATATTTCCCCAAACATAACCATGTACTCGAAATCTCCGATCGAGATTCACTGACCGTTGAACTGAAACTGGCCGCCACGCATGATCTGAGAACCCTACTGGAACGAAAACTTAATGGTACGTAGATCCAGTGTTGGTGAGCTTATGTCCGACCTTTGGCTCAAGGAGGCCCGCCAGAAGTCCTCCGTTGAGCTGAAACTAGCTGGCTTTGGTTATAACCTAAGTATACCTAGACCTTAAGTCTATTTTGGAGTGTTTTTAGGCTATATAAGGACCTTAGAACCCTCTCTCTCATAGCCATACGAATTTGAGAGAAACCCTAGAGAGAGAAGAGAGAAAGGAGAGAGAAAGTGTGAGAGAAGTAGGAGAATCTCCCTACTGCTTTCCCCTGCCGTTCTACAAGCTTAACCACACAAGTCTTGTCGCTTTCCCGGCGATTCCGACTTCGTTTCTAGGTAAGAAACCCTAACCCTAATATGTTTTGGGGTGTGAAGGTTGTAGGTTATGAAATAGCTAACCTATTTCATTCTATAGGCTACCAAACTGCCGAATACGGAAGCTTAGCAAACCTAACTGATTCGTTACGATTCTAAGACGAAAGGTGAGGACTTTAGGTGTATAAGTTATGGTTTTCAACGCTTTCAATGTCAGATAATGATAGATTCATGATCTGCATGCTATTGCACATGTCCAAAGTGCTGTCTATTTTCCGTTTCGATTAAAGATGAAGAATATGGAATTTCACATACTCTAGGTATTTGTAGAAAGTACCGTATACGTATAAATTTTAAAAATGTGTTTGCCATGTTTATTTGTTGTATGAATATATTATGTATAGATAAAATACTGATTTGACGAAAGGACACGCCCTAATACATGTTTTGCTAATATACACTATGTATGTTGAAATAGTGTATTCTAGAAAGTACGGTATGCGTATAACTCTTGGAGATGTGTTTGCCATAATTATTTGTTGTATGAACATATTATACATGCGTAAATTACTTGCTTGGCGAAAGGACTTTCCCTAATACATGTTTGGCTAACATACACTATGTATGTTGAAATAGTGTATTCTAAGTGTTTGTGAAAATGCTTGTGAGAGTAAGTGTTGGATGATGGTGTCGTAGGTAGGTGTTGAGATGGGATTCTCAACTACCTTAGATACGTATATGATTTCTTCCATGTTGGCTGTTTAATGTAACCGCTTACTTATGAAAGATATGTGTTTGTATTCCTGTTTATATAGTGTTTTATAACATGCTTTATAACATACTTTATGATATGCTTGTTAACATGCTTGAATTACTTTGTTTAATATGCTTTACTCTACATACTCTAAATAAGGATTGATTAAGTTTGGGACTATGATTATAGTCCAGACAATTGGTACCAGACTTGAGACCGTGGTTGAATTCATTTTGCCACGTGAGATGTGTTCGACGAACCCGAGTCGTACTTCGGTTGGCGATAGTGGTTGGCCACACTTCATATCGTTCAACCTGTTGTGCGCTCAAGCTAGCTGAGCTCGTCAAGTAACCCGATATGTCTAATGTTTGTTCACCATGTTTGGACGCTACTGCTTGAACCTAAGGTACCAAACTTACCAGTGAAATCCCGTTAACCATAGTACCTCGATCCGCTAAGACTCATGAACCGGGCATGGTGGTATGGGACACCATGGTCGAGCTGTCGGCCTACACTAGGGCCATGTGCCTCCCCGTAGTGACCATTGAGCAACCAGACTCATGAGCCGAATACGATGGTATGTGACACTATAATCGAGCTGTCGACACCTACGGCGAGAGCTGAATACGGTGATACCTGTAGTCGTGCTGACGGGCGACGAGCCCTTCGTAGTGTCTTCGAGTATACTATAAGGTCTGTGATTGACGACGAGCCCTTCGCAGCAGCTAGAGCATGAGTTGAGCCAGGTACGGTGAGACCTGTATTCGAGCTGACGGCCAGCGATTGAGCCGAGTACGGTGAGACCTGTATTCGAGCTGACAACCAGCAATTGAGCCACATACGGTGAGATCTGTATCCGTGCTGACGGGTGACGAGCCCTTTGTGATGTCTCCGCGATGCCTCTCAAGCCATAATATCATATGAGACTAACTAGGACTGAGACCCTAGAATGGATCATGTTTGGGAATTATACAAGGGAGGTACCTTAGTTTCCCGATATTATTGTTTGAAATGGACTAATAACAACTCGGTAATCATGCTCATCATTGCATTGCATGTGCTTGGAAGATGTGGAGCACTGAGGGATGAAAGCATGCTGCGAACGTAAGATGGTGTCCCACGAGGGTGGTTTGGTAAGGGCATACATCATGACTACATTCCATACTTGCATTAACAAGAGTATTTAGAATTGTTTGATTGTACTGCTTTATCATTACTGCTTGACCGAATTGATAGCATGTTAACCTATGCTTTATTGTTCCACTGAGTTAGCTACTCACTCCCACGTTACGGGACGGTGTTCCGAACACCCACCAGACTTTGTTTGATTTCAGATGGCGACGCTACTCCTGAGGCGGAGCCGGACCTTTGCATTGACTATGATGCTTGCTCGTATTGGTTGTTTTCTGGCGGCTTCACATGAGCTGTTTCTTGATCGACGGGATTACAGGGATGTTGACTAGATGACACTACACATTTGGTATAATTTGAATTGTACTTGTAATTCATTAACCTGGTAACCTTATCACACTCTGGAGACTTACCATAGTTTTTATATTTTATATATCTATCACAGTCTTCCGCTTGCAATTTAACTGTCTCTGGAGTATGATATGCTGTTTTGGCTTAATCTCACTCATGTTCAATGCACTAATACAGACAACATCCAATCATCATTCATTTTGTTGAATGTGTGATGCGTTGGAACTCGGGAGTTGGGTTTATGCTTGACCCCCGATTTTCAAGGCGTTATAGCCATAAATCCAGATTTTTGGTTATTTAGTTGTATTTTTGTCATTCTGATGGCCAGATTGTATTCAAGTTGATCATTAGCAGTTAATAGAGTTATAGGGTTTGCCTAGATGGTATTTAATAGTTGAATTTGGAGTTTGGTGGTCTATGTGTGATGATTAAGTGACGGACCTTCAAGTTGGACCCAGATGAATGGTGGGTTTGATGATCTGATTCCCGACTCGAAAGATGAACGGTTTGATTTGCTCTATTTAGGATTATCTATGGTGTTTGTTGTCGGTTCTAGGCAATATTTCAGTTAGATCAATCCATATCTGACTCATGTGGGTTCTTAGGTCTCTAAGAATTGCTAAATTTGCAGTTTAACTATTGATTTAATGATTCAGTGATGGATTGTAAAATCGGTCATTATGGACTCGATCTTGAAATGTAGATTAATCTTAAGGGCTAAATTCGGGCTAAAATGTGGGTTTCATGATGGTGTGATGGTTTATCTTTAAAATCAAGGGTTGGATAGCTCGATCTATAGACGAAGATCATTCCGATGGTTAGATTTTGATTAGAGTGTATGTGAATGGTTTAATAAGCTACGACATCACGGTAAGACCCGAGTACTAAGAGTATGGGGTGTTATAAAAAGGGTTCTAGGGTTTCTAAAAGGGTGGAGCAAGGGAGAGTTTTGAGGATTGCTCAAGTCTGGTAAGTCCTTCCCCTTTGTAATATCTGCTTTCATAGTGAAGATTTGTCGCTTTGTATCGTGGTTATTTCCTGAAAGGGTTTTCCATGTTAAATCTTTGTGTTCTCTTGTGGTTGTTTGGTGCTCTTAGATTGTTATCTTAGATCCATCTCTGTGTGATTCTGTAATTCAAAACCCAACAAGTGGTATCAAGGCAATCGTTGGGGCACAGATCTGGATCTGCAGGATTAACATCAATAGGAAATGCTAAGTTTGATATTGAGAAGTACTCAGGCAAAAATAATTTTGAGTTATGGAAGATCAAGATGATTAGTTTATTAACCAAGCAAGGCGAAGTTAAGGCTCTTGATGAGTGAAAATCGACTATGAATGACGAAGACTGGAATACTCTTGACATGAATGCTTTAGCTTACATCCGTTTATGTCTCACGATGAGGTTCTCTACAATGTTTTGAAGGAGAGAAAACCGCAAGTAGTTTATGGGCGAAGTTATAGGATATCTATGAGAAAAAATCCTCTGAAAATTGCCTACACTTGAAGCTACAGTGGTATACCTTCAAGATGGCAGAGGGTGGAGTTCTGGAGGCCCACGTCAGCAACTTTAATAAATTGGTTTGCAAACTGCTTGATATGGAGAAAGTGATCAAAGATGATGAACAAGCATGTATGTTGTTGAACTCTTTTCTGGCATCGTATGAGTCATTCAGGGACACAATGTGTAACGCAAATAAAACCCTGAGTGTCGACACCGTTATCTCATCCCTTTAAGGGAAGGTCATGAGAAAGCTAA
This sequence comes from Magnolia officinalis, assembly GCA_021015155.1. NCBI lineage: Eukaryota > Viridiplantae > Streptophyta > Magnoliopsida > Magnoliales > Magnoliaceae > Magnolia > Magnolia officinalis. The sequence goes on along the minus strand of JAJHSJ010000007.1, from coordinate 60,524,279 downwards.
ACGGTGACATTGGGACATCTTTCGATGCACTATTTACGAGGGGAAGAAATACTGAGTGAAGTATAGGATCTTCAAGACCTAGATCCAAATCCAAAGGCAAGGGCGAAGGAAAACTAAAGTGCTAGAACTGTGGGATGAATGAACACATGAAGAAGGATTGCGTAATTTCTAAAACGAAGAAAGAAAACTCAGAGGCTTTTTCTAAGGAGGCCAATGTTGTCACATCTGATGAAGAAACAAGTGGTGGTGATGTTCTGTCTGTGTCTATGGTCGGACACTTGCATGACAATCTTAGAGATGAGTGGATCCTTGACATAGGAGCATCATATTACATGACTCTTCATCAAAGTTGGGGCATCAGTTATAAGGAATACGATGATGGACAGGTTTTTATGGACAATGACAATGCCTGTAATGTTGTGGCAATTAGTAATGTGAGCATCAAGATGTTTGATGGGATAAAGCGTACCTTAACTGATGTCAGGCACGTTCCTGACATGAAGAAAAGTCTGATTTTTTTCGGTGCACTTGAGGCTATTGGGTACAAGTTCACTAGTCTTAATGATGTTCTTAAAGTTTTAAAAGGGGCACTCGTGGTAATGAGAGCGCAAAGGTAAGGAAACCTTTACAGGTTGATCAGAAGCACTTCAGCAGGTGGAGCGGCAGCGGCTGTTGCAGATTCTACGTCTGTATGTATTTAGCATGCTCGTCTAGGCGACATGTGCGAGCAGGGTATGACAGTACTATCTGATCGTTATTTGATTCTAGCTTTTAAGAATTATGATATATATATTATATAATATATATATATATATATATATATATATATATATATATATATAATATGAGCATTATATATATAGTAAACAATCTAGATTATCTTTTAAAATTGAAAAACATGTTTGTAAGGAAGTGCTTGATTATGTGCACTCTAGCATATGTGAGCTATCGTAAGAAGTTTCCATTCGGGGGTCGTTATGGTTTGTTTCATTCATTGACGACTACTACAGGAAAGTTTGGCTTTACTTCATGAAACGTAAATCCGAAGTTTTCACCATATTCAAACAATGGAAGGTAATAATGGAAAAATAGTCAGTGAGAAAAATAAAGGTTTTAAGGACTGACAATGGTGGAGAATTTACTTCCACTGAGTTTAATGAATATTGAAAGATGAAGGGATTATTAGGCACAACACAGTGCGCCACACGCCCAAACAAAACGATGTGGCCGAGAGGATGAATCAGACTCTCTTGAAGGGGACCAGATGTATGTTAAGTAATGTTGCGTTGGGCAGGGACTTATGGACAAAGGCCGTTAACACGGCTTGCTATTTGGTGAACCAGTCTCTTTCTACGACAATTGAATGTAAAATCTCAAAGGAAGTATAGAGTGGTCATAAGCTAGACTACTCATATTTGCGCATATTTGGTTGTGAGACTTACTCTCATATACCATTAGTTGAGAGAGATAAGCTAGACCACAGATCCAAAAAGTATATTTTTGTTAGCTATGATGTTGGTGTGAAAGGTTACATGTTAATCGACAAGGTCCCACGCAAGGTCATCATTAGTCATGACGTCAGATTTGATGAAAGCTCTCTATTCCGCAAAAATGATCAAGAGGGACAAGATGAACCACAAATGTTGATCGTAGACGTCCAGATTGACACAGATACACTCAAGCAGAGACAGATGCGCAGACAGAGGTACAAGATCAGGTGGAGCAGCCACCTGTGAGAAGAAACCCACCTCGTGATCACAGGTTACCGGCAAGATATAGGGACGATTCTGATATTACATATGCCCTCGTTAAAGATGAGGGGGACCCGTTTACTATTCAATAGGCTCTCAGTGAGCTTGATGCAAAAAAGTGGAAGGCGGCTATGGACGATGAGATGGACTCGTTGCATAAAAATCACATATGAGAGCTGGTTAAGCTTCTAGTAGACCGAAAAGTGATCAGATGCAAGTGGTTATTCAAAAGAAAACCGGATAGATACAAAGCAAGGTTGATAGTGAATGAGTATGCTCAGAGAGAAGGAATCGACTTCCTAGAGATATTCACGCCGATGGTTAAGCAAGTATCTATCAGATTCATGTTGGCACTGGTTGCCCAATACGATCTCGAGTTGTAACAGATAGATGTCAAGACTGCGTTCCTGCATGGGGAGTTAGAAGAGCAGATATACATGAAGCAATTAGAGGGCTGTGAAATTAAAGGGGCAGAGAAAAAAGTTTGTAGGTTAATGAGGTCGTTGTACGGCCTGAAATAGTCGCCCAAGTAGCGGTATAAAAAATTTGATTCTTTTATGTTGAGTCAGAAATTTACTTGGAGTGAATACAATCACTGTTTCTATTAGAAGACACTGAGTGATGACAAATTCATCATCCTATTATTATATGTTGATCGTCAGTCATGATATTTCTGAAATTAACATACTAATCAAGACTCAGTTATCAGGGATATTTGAGATGAAAGATTTGGGAGCTACAAATAAGGTTTTCGGCATAGATATTCATAGAGATAGGAAAATGAGCATACTTTGGTTATCACAAGCAGAATACCTTTAAAAGGTACTGATCAAGTATAGGATGAACCAGACAAAGTCGGTGAGCGTTCCCCACGCGGCTCACTTCAAGCTTTCCTTAGAATAATGTCTTAAATCAAATGAGAAAAAACAGGTTATGTTTCATATGCCTTATTCGAATGCGGTTGGTAGTTTAATGTATGTCATGGTCTATACAAGACCAGTGTTGTGAGTGGATATATGTCGAACCCCAGCAAGCAACATTGAGAAGCAGTGAAATGGCTACTTCGATACATTCGAGGCACAAAATACTACATCTTAACTTTTGAGAAGTCAAAAGCAAAGTTGGTAGGATGTGGATTCAAACTACGCAGGCAGTATAGATTCTAGAAAGTCGATTTTAAGTTACTCATTTGTACTAGCGGGTGGAGCAATTAGTTGGATATCGAAGCTTCAGTCCATGGTGGCTCTTTCCATGGCTGAAGTATAATATATGACGGTGACAAAAACATTTAAGGAATGTGTCGGGTTAAAAGGCATGATGAATCAGTTGTGGCTTCAGTAGGAGGCTGTAATGGTTAATTGTGATAGCGAGAACGCTATTAATTTGACTAAAATTTTGTTTATCACTCTCGTACTAAACACATTGATATTTGTCACCACTTTATCTGACAGGTGCTTAAAGAAGGAGGCGTGACTCTGGAGAAGATTCACACCAGCGTGAATCCAGTGGACATGCTCACCAAGGTTGTTCCTACAGAGAAGTTCAAGTTATGTACTACTTCTTTGGACTTGACGATGGTATAAAAGTAAGACAGAGTGTGCACGAGAAACATTGATGAAACTAAGAGAAGAGAACAAGTAGCTACACGTTTGAAGATTGAAGAAATGGTGGAGATTGTTGTATTTGATGTCTTAAATCTAATCAGATTCTGTGCAGATTTTTTCGCAAAACTGCTAAAGTGCGGGATTTGTTTCCGATTTCGTTTATGGTTTTTTCCGATTTTGTTTGAGATTCTTTCTAAAACTATATATATGGGTGTAAACGGGATTGAGAGATATTCTAAGGAATTCTAAGGCTTTTTAAAAGGGTTTTAAGATTTCTAAAAGGGTGGAGCAATGGAGAGATTTGAGGATTGCTCAAGTTTGGTAAGTCCTTCCTCTTTGTAATTTCTGTTTTCTTAGTTAAGATTTGTCGCTTTGTGCCGTGATTTTTTCCGGAAAGGGTTTTCCACGTTAAATATTTTTGTTCTCTTGTGTTTGCTTGATGCTCTTGGATTGCTATCCTAGATCCATCTCTGTGTGATTCCGCAGTCCAAAACCCAACAAAAATAACACACTATTAATAGTTTGGTGCAGCGGGAATGTTGTGTGTTTGATGGATGAGATTGGCTCTTTGAATCTTATCTCATACATCTTTTACTTTAAAAGAAGCTGACAAGGCCATTGACTCAGTCAAGTCATGGTGAGATGTATTGAGTCCGTTATACCCGCGAGTTTTCATGCGACACGGCTCCAAATCTCATCAAGACGAGTTGACTCCGCCAAGATTCAAACCGACTGTGGATCCATGGCTATCCATGAACAGGAACTACGGAAGAAACCCTTCACAAATAGCATATATTGCCTTAAATTTGTCTTGGTTCATATGTATTATGCGGGTTACCTAATATGCTTGACTTTGGAGCATATTCAGGTCAGGACCGATATGAATTATTTCAACCTATTACTTGTCGGCACGGATACGTATCATTCATATTGATTCCTTGCGTGAAATAAAGAATCAGAACCAACAAAAATCAAGGATAAGACCATTACAAATTAACTGACAACTACAGCTGTGGCACGGAAGGGCTCTATTGTTTTTGTCTTTTTCTTTTTCTTTTTCTTTTTCTTTTATCTTTTTTTTTTTCTTTAAAAAAATAAAAAATAAAAAATTATTTCAGAGGTTCGGCTATATGGTTGTTTGATAAAATTTATTTTTAGCATTTAGCATTGAAATTTGATATTTTTATTGATTTTTATTGATTCAAATCGTTTAGCAAATTTAACTTATTAAGCACTTAAATTAATTTTTTAATTAAAATATGAGTTTTTTTTTTTTATTTTCAAGCTTTCCTCTACTTAATGCTGAAGGTTGAATGCTGAAAGTGGTGGTGCATTATTTTTTTTCTTTCATTTTTACTAAAATATTCTTAAAATTATTTAAAAATTACAATTTAACACTTTAAGCTTTTCATCAATTAAATTATTTTTTATAGATTATTTTTCAGTTTATCAAATGGCACAAGTATTTAATCTCTCTCTTGGTTCGGTTTGGATTGGGAGTGCAAAGTTGGGATTATGCCTCAATTTTGATTTTTAATATGTATATTTAATGTAAGACATAAAAATATCAAAATTAAACCGAATCTTTTGAATTGTTCGCCAGATAGATTTTTCTTTTCTTTTCATAAAAACGTTGAATAAACGAATTTGATAACTATGATCGAGACTATCCCTGAATCTTAAATTTCCCTTGCTTGATGATCTACAAATCAGATGGGATTGGTGTAACTTAATATAGATCATTGTGTCATTTCACATCATTTCTCTTTTCGGAGGACTCACATAAAAAAGTTTTAATAAGTGGGAGAAGCTCGGCTTCGGTGTTAACGAATCTGATGAGGGCACTCCAAAGTTTGAATTAAGGCTTAATTCCAATTTCCAAAGACCCCTACAGAAATGGATCACCTTTTACAAACTCCGAAGCAAAGGCGTTGTTTCGAATTAAATGAAAATGCATCTAGATTCATGCGCGTACCATTTGGATCTTAAACACGAGACCTCCTAATTTGATATCTTTGATGCAAGACAATTATCCACTTGCTCTAAAAGCTCGAACTGATAGATCATGACGAATTAATCGTTTTATCTCATAGCACAGGCCTCACATCACATGGGTACCGCCTCATACGGCTGCCCACCCCGAGTGTGCCCCAAGATCCCACAGGCAACCCCACTTGAGCCCGATGTGAAAATGGTCATGCATTAATAACTCAGCATGGTTTTAACATCAGCCCCGCCGAGGAAATGACATATTGGTAACTTTTTAGAGATGATGATGATGATGGTGATAGACACCTAATAAAATTCTAGATTTGATAGATATCAAAATGGATAGACGCCCATGAATTTAAGTAATAAGAAGAGGAAGAACGACAACAATAAGAATCGCAGACTCCAAAAAAATCTCTAAATCAGACAGATCCAGGACACACCGATAGGTATAAATTTTGTGAGCAAAGATTCAATTCTGAAAAAGAAAGTGACCGTTTAACCTTTAACGCAGAGAATCAATATCTAGAAAAGAATTACAGATATAAATTTTGTGCGCAAAGATTCAAATCTGAATAAGAAAGTGACCATTTAACGCAGAGGAACCTGAATCAATATCTAGAAAAGAATTACAGATATAAATTTTGTGAGCAAAGATTAAAATATGAATTAGAAAGTGACCGTTTAACAGAGAGGAACCTAAATCAAAATCTAGAAAAGAATTACAGAATAATAATAATTATTATTAATGATTTGCCTGGTTGATTTGGGATTCGCCAGGTCAACTCAACCCAATAACTAACCCTGAGTACCGAACCGAAGTCCTAATTTCTAAACTATGTTCTGAAAATTCCCACACTAATTAGTTTACACTTTGGCTGTAACTTACATTATAGGAAAGCCTTTTGCGGTGGACTTTTTTTTTTTTTTTTTTTTTCTTTATTATTATTATTATTATTAAAATTTCCATTTGGGATCAAAGCTTTAAAGCAGCACAGCGATAATCATAACAGGTACAGCCTTTCATCGCTCTGTATCGTCCGTGCATCAGACCAATATGGCAGATAGAACCGCGTTGCTCGTGAGCGACACATAGCAGGAATATGTATTGATTTTCAGACTATCTATGAACGTTGGTTGTGAATCACCAGCTTTCACTGTGCATTCCGGCTGTTTTGGCTAACCATGATCGTGATTTTTTTGACGCCCCATGCCTCTTTTAAAATAAAGCACCCTAAAAAGAATAAAGCAAATGAAGATCATCACATCACGCAAGCAAAAGATTCCTGCTCACTGGAGGAAAAGATTACACATCGCGTTGCAATCCGCGGCTCCTGACGGATTCCTACTGTTAGAAGCTAGCTGGACCCCACTGTGAGAACTCCATCACATCCATCCATCCATCCATCTATTTTGCTAGCTGCTGCTAGGATATCAGCCCAAAAATCACACATATCCAAAACTCAATTGAGCCAAGTTATTGAAACTTTTCCACCATGATGTTTATATGCCATCCAAACTGTTCACAAGTTCATTCTCATTCATCCATTTTTCCATCTTATGCAAGGAAATGAGTTAAAAAATGAGGCAGATCCAAAACTCAAGTGGGCCTTGTTCTTAAAACATTTCAAGAGTCCACCATGATATTTATATTGCATCCAAACTGTTTATAAGATAATTCTGATTGGATAAAGTCCAATATAAAACCTTTTTTAGTTCCATGGAGCCATTTCCCTCATATTTTCCTCTCATGTGGCTCACTTGAGTTTTAATTTTACCTCATATTTAAACTTAGAGCTGTCAATGAGCGACACTCAAGCCTGAAAAATCTGAATTTCAAATTGGGCCAGTCAAATAGCCTGGCTGGAAACAGATCAAAATCAGGGCAGAGAGCTATCCGAGCCCATTGACAACCCTATTTGGGTTCATGTTCAACCGAGGTGGATTTCTCACAAACATGATGGGGAACCAACCTAGCTTCTGGCCGTGGGAGCTTGTGTGAGGGGATATCACAGGCAATCCGGGTGGATCATTTAGGGGTCGTCTTTTGGCCGAAATTAACCATCCTTTGGACACGTGGTGTGATCAAATCATCGCCTATAAAGAATTATCTAGATGATTCTTTTACTTTATATTTTTTATGGGATTGAATGTTGTCGGCGCTGTCCAACGGCCTATATTTTTATCAGTGGAATATATCAAAATGTGAGCCCAATGTTGCCATCCACATTATATAATGACAGATGCAAAACAAAATTCTGGATGAGAAGGACCTCCTTTGTTCACATATCATACCAGTATGCCCACTCCGCCTCATAATGGAAAATGCATATATGCCTTTGTGCGTATATATACGCCTTCAGTCATGTACGCCTAGGCATATCCGTGCATTCAGTCATATTTGTACTCCAATCTTATACCTAAAACTTTTAAATTCATGTGGCATGACCTATCTAAGTTTTGGAATATTGGGATCTTTGGGTATTCTTTCTTCCTGATGCACATCAGATGAATGGATTGGATGGGCCCTATACCAAACTAATGGTCAGCTTGTAGCTTCTCTGATTTTCTAATAATAATGAGTTTTTTGTTTAATGGTTAATATAAGGTATTATACCTGATGGATGGGTGAGATTGCATGAGAGTTGAACCCACGTGGCTCTAAACTCTGCACAAGCAAACTCGGGTAAGTACCCATCCTGGGTATGCTAGTTACACGGGTTCTTTACAAAGCTCTTGCGATATGCCAGACGTGTAATTCTTATCTTACACAGATTCTTTTACTTTTGCCTTTTCTTTTCTCTTAATTTATTTTACATGTCATGTCACAATCAATAGCATGGGGTGAAGGCAACTTACATGGAGGCGTATGCAGTGCCCAACAGCTATATATAGTCTCACCAGCTCATGTAAAGTTCATTTTCCATTCTCATCATCGGTACAAGCAAGCCAACCTAATCATCATGAGCCAACTACAAAATTCTGGCCCACATTGGATAGCACAACCCAATGTAAGTTAAACATTTGCAATCATCATCATCACCATCACCATTGTCATCGTCCTCATTATCATTATCATCCTCTTCTTCTTTTTCCTTGGAGAAATGTTCTAAACATGCAAGCTACACCTCATTAGTAGGCATATATGTAGGCATCCTTCTTTAAAAGATAGCCTAAAGGTGTGTTTGGTTGCACCAAATCTCATTAACTATCATAAAATTTTGCCATATTATGATATTTGGTGCAACCAAATCGTACTATAAATGAAATATATAGTCACACTTATTTGGTGTATTCTCATTGCCTACTACCAAATCATTGCCCAAAGGATCTTTGCTCCATCTTGAGATCCTTTCTGGACTTGAAGCTGGATATATAGCATCATACACAAAATAATGGTGTAATTCCAGTACACTTCAGGGTTCCTCTTCCTAATATATATATACATCAAGTTCGCATCCAAGTAACTTGAGAAAGTACATTTTGGGACCATGATTTGGTGCTAATGATAATAAGATCCAGACCTTACGGAAGGTGGCCTAAAAATTGATGGTCAAGGGAAAAAAAATAAAAAAAAATATAGAACAATAGTCCATACGAAAGGAAACACGTGATGGTTAGGATTTGTTTGAGGGTGTTTCCATGTTCATCATAGACCATCCATAAACAGTCTATATCACCAAATTGGGACATACATGTAAAGAAGTTTTGAGCCACTGCAAGTAGCTCAGGAACTTATGCATCTTTTTCTTTTAGTAAAGGAAATTTTTTCCTAAAAAACAAACCTAATTAATATGGAATAAACACTCTGAAACCTTTTTCAAAACAAGTAATTATTATTAAGAGTACTACCTCCCAATTAGATTTCTCAAGGGCTACTTAGGTAGGCTACGCAAGCAAAGGGTCTAAGACTCAGGTGGGCCTCACCCTGATGCTTATGTGAAATCCACTCCAACCACCAGGTGCATTTCCCCTTGTTAAGCCAGGGCCCAACACTCAGGTCCATTTGTTGTGATTTAGGTGGACCACATGGAAATAGTGGACATGGAAATGCTCACCCTTCAAGCTGCTTTCTTGGTGACATCCACTTGAATCACGTATGGGCCTAATTTATGGCCCCCTGGCCTAAATATTGGCATCACATCTAATAGCTGGGGTGAATTTCATATAATCATTATGGTGAGTCCGGTAAAATTCAAGTGTGGACATCTTTCTTCTAACTTTTTCCTTTCATGTGGCCCACCTCAATTACTCATCTCTCTTTCGATTGTTTACCTTCCAATTGTTTCCTTTCATGTGGCACACCTAAATCACAAGTCTGCCTCTTTTTTTTAGAATTGGGCCTCACACAGGATTACAAATCTAATGGTTGGACTGGATCTTGCATAAACATCATGGTAAGCCCAATCAAAAAATCAAGGGCAATTGAAGTTCCGTTTATTTTAACCAATCAGCTGAAATATCTGTTTATTTGGGCATAGATGGAAAAAGCGAGACTGCCCTTGATTAATGGGACCACCGTGATGTGTACATGAAATTCCCTCCAACCATTAGATATATAATCCCATGTTAGGTCATTGGAAAAAAAAATCAGGCTGACATGTGATATAGTTTGACCACACCAAAGGAAGCTATTGGGAGAGAGACGCCTAACCTTGATTTTACGTCCTACCATGTCATGATTATATGAAGTCCACTCAACCATTAGATGCCATGCCAAAATTTAATTGGGGCTTACAAATCAAGCCCATCCCTGATTTAGGTGGGCCACACCAAGGGAAATAATTTGCAAGGCAGGTGTTGCCATGTACACTTGTATAATGTTTCAAATAATGTGGTTTATCTTAATAATGGATGGAGCTGACAAGGGGTGACACACCTAGTGGCCAAGGTCAATTTCACATAAACATCATGGTGGGGCCCAACCGGGTCACCGACGCTTTGACCCAAATCGTTATTAAGAAATATAACCAAAGATACTCTAACGATAATTACTTAGATTAATGAGATAACTAGCTTATTGAAAAACATTTTGAAAAAATTATCGGAATGTAAATTCCACATTAATTAGATTTATTTTATTTTATTTATTTTTTATTTTTATTTTTTTTGTATGTAAAATTCCCTTTAGTTAATGGTAATTATGTATTAGAGACTGTGATTGTTGAGTACCAAGGTTATTTTTAAGCCCCACCAAAAAGAAATAAGATCTCTAGTACATAATTATGATCAACTAAGATGAGAATAACTCATCTTTAGGTGTCTACCAAACAAGACCTTTGATTCCTTTATTATTATTATTATTATTATTATTATTATTATTATATTATTATTATTATTATTATTATTATTATTATTATTATTATTATTTTCATTTAGAAATCTCGTGTCTGATAGTTTTGAAGTATAGCATACCATATAAGCTCTTATTTGATTTGCAGAGACCTTCCTCTCTCTAATTTATTGGAAGGGTGACATTGACATACATCTATATTGTCTACATGCATGCATATATTCTTTTGTTTTGCATTAATTACACAGAATGCTCCTATTTATACTTTATTAGATTAGCTTAGTGTCTGTCCATCTAATAATATACTTTTATTAATAGGAGCAATTGATAAGAAAAGCTCAAGGTGAAATTCACGTATCTTCCAAGGCTCTAGACATCATATGGGGCAATGATCCACGTTTTTGGCAATGGACAAAGCTTACTAAGCAAGACTCTGAGTAAGCTGTGTTTTTCTCTCATTACATTTGTTGACTTCATTGAGGGTTTCATGATTTCTTTAAGGCCTGTTTGCTTGTACAATAGAATTCATTTCAATATAGAGTTCAATATAGTCTCTACTGTCCCTCACCAGAACATCCAATATTGGGCATGATTTTTCAGTGAATGATTGGGCATGTGATGAAACGTCAACTGGACAGTTTGGATCTTACACATTCTTGATGCGTTTGCATGTGTGGTCCGGTGCAAATCACCGCAGCTTGAACTCGATCTTGTGGAGAAATTGCTCTGAGATACTTTCTAAAGGTTGTCAGTTGATTGGGCAAAATTGATAAAAAGTGTTAAACGGGCGCTACCAAACAAACCCTAAGTTTCTGAACTACATTGGGATGCTCCATGGAATTGAACTGAAATAATTGGTTTGACTTACGGAATAACCAAATACAGTTTTTTTTTTTCCACACGCACTCACACACCCCACACATGCCCGTACACTCACACCGCAATGGGTGATCAAACCCATGACCTCATGTTGAAACTCTTGTGAGTCTACCACTGAGCCATAGGGTCACAGGCATAATCAAATACTGTTACCATTTACCTTAGGATTAAAAATGAATTGTATTGTGAAAATTGACATTCGTTTGGGTTTGCAAGCAAGTTAAATTACGGATATTCGTATTATTCAAGAGGAAGTGAAGAATATTGATGATGTTTCCTTGATTCACAAGAACTGAGGAGCCCTCCAATTGCAGTTATGTGTCTTTTAACGTCCACCTTCAAAGAAACTTATTGCAATTTGGAGCATAGATCCTCAATGAAAATGCTGCAAAGGAAATTACAATTTGGATATTGCAACACTATTTTTGATAGTGTAATTAAATGCAATGAGCAAGAAATTATTACACACACACACACTTTTGTTTTTGGTAAGCATTATTGTATCTATATTCAAACATATAGTCCACATCGGTACTCTAATGCATTTCTCCCTCTATGTTAGAATAAATAGGTTTCCAAACTCTCTTTAAAATTGAAAGTGGATGTTACACCCAGATCCTTAGCTCAACCGGTAGACTGAGTGGAGATACCTTGTTCCAACACTTGAGGTCTTGGTATCGATCCCTAGTGGGGGTGGCTAGCATGGAGTGTGTGTACTGACATGGGTGTGTACTAACAAGCTAACCCGAAAAAAAAAAAAAAAAGAAAAAAAAAAGTGGATGTTCTAGCATGAATCTCAAAAATCATTTATTCTGATTCTACATATTGATCGTTTTGAAATAAAATAAAACTTTTTCATAGAATATTTACATTATGTATTAAATCTTGACTCTCAATAGTTATATATAGGTCTATATAACATTTAAAAAAAAGGTCCATATAAGTGTTTCGGACTGCACCTAGATTGTAGGTATGGTTCCTCTTTCTCAAGTCCAACTGGTGCGAAAACAACCTCGTAATGATTTAAATGTTGGGAAGTTGACGCATGGATGTAGGTGATGAGGTCAATCACTGTCTTCCTCAAGGATAACTAACCCGAATCCACGAAGCTTTTCTGGACTCCTCACAGAGACTTCTCGAATCCACGAGGAAAGAAAGTAAGAATAATAGAAATAAATTCTAACAAATTCATAATTTGATTGATGGATGAAATAAACGAGTTCACAACCCTTTAAATAGGGATACCAAGCAATGAGAGAGAAATCAAAAGTAAATTATAACTAAAACTCTAAGAAATCGCAACTTACTATTTATAGACGGTCGTGATGTTTACTAGCGTGCAAGGTTTTCGGCCAAAAATAGTAAGTGTCCTATTCGTCTTCAGCAAGCTGTTCTCCTAATTATTCTAAGCTCTTTTCACATTGGGCGCAACTCCTAAAGCCCAGTAGATGAAGAGTTATAATCAAACTAAAACCTACTATTTATAGTAAAAACGGAATTAAAATAGGGAAATGACCGTCAATCCAGGGGTATTTTGCAAATCCAGCTTGCGCAACCTGGTATCGCAGGGTTGTGTTCCACTTTTTTATTTTTTATTTTATTTTATTTTTTATTTATTTTTTTTTGGTTTTTTTAACACACGCACATACACCCCACACACTCATGCCATAGTGGGATTTCACCACCTATGGATGCTCAAGCAAGAGTAAGGATCTTATATCCCCTTCCGGCTCTGGCTCCGGCTCCGGCTCCTTGGCTTTTACTTTTCCCGGAGAATGTTAAAATCAACCTAGTATTTCTTGGGTATATTGTTAACTTTTATTTGATTGATATCGGCTGAAAAAAATGTCTACAATTCTATTCTAATTCTTCCAAGTTTTTCATTCACGATAAAAAGCTAGGGTCAAGTCTCCTTTTTCCCTTTAGGTAAAGCTAGGGAATGGAATTCATGGAGAATGTAAAAATCAATTAAAAGATGTAAACCAATTTATATATATATATATATATATATATATATAGACACACACACATGGAAACACTCACCTGCGAACTAGTTCGTACGTACTACATACGAACTTTTTTGAGAACTCATTATATCTGATGAGTCTCGAAAATCTGAACAGTCCACATGAAGCAGAACCTCATGAAACCCCCTGGTATGAAATTTTACTTTGATCCAAAACTTTGGTGGGCCATGAAAAATGTAAACAGTTTCTTCCCTTGATTTGAATTTCTCTTTGCTATGACCCACCAGAATCTTAGATCAGGGTGAAAATTCACCTCCTGAGGTTTCATGGGATTCCGCATCTTATGGACCATTCGGATTCAACACCCATGACACGTGTGCAAAGTATATATATATATATATATATATATATATATATATATATATATAGAGAGAGAGAGAGAGAGAGAGAGAGAGAGAGAGAGAGAGAGAGAGAGAGAGAGAGAGAGGCATGCTCACCTACGCACCTACGCACGTGCGTACCTTTGCACACGTGTCATGGGTGTCGAATCCGAACGGTCCATAAGATGCAGAATCCCATGAAACCTTAAGGGGTGAATTTTCACCCTGATCTAAGATTCTGGTGGGCCATAGCAAAGAGAAATTCAAATCAAGGGAGAAACTGTTTGCATTTTTATGTCCCACTGAAGTTTTGGTTCAAAGTAAAAATTGGTACCAGGGGGTTTTATGAGGTTCTGCTTCATGTGGACCATTCAGATTTTCGAGACTCATAAGATATGAAGAGTTTTCAAAAAAGTTCATAGGTAGTCCGTGCGAACTGGTTGCGCATGTGAGCATTCTGCTATATATATATATATATATATACATACCAGCTACCAAACAATCCTAAAGAAAATTACAGTTGGGTCATTTCCAGTACATTTAGTTATAGGAATTTGGATTGATAGAGCATCCAAACATAGCCTTATATATTGACAACAATCATAGGAAAATTAACTCACCTTAAGTGGTGGCTTGTTGATAGGTTCGAGATTGGTGCGGAGCTCCTTCAAGTGAACTGGATCGAAGTCGTCGGCAAGTTGGACTTGTCTTATTTTCTGACTGGAACCTGGGAAATCTTCTACGTGGTCAAGTTCAAGGTGGATGCATTTGGCTGGCACTCTTCTCCAGTTAAATTCAAGGTGATCACCACAGATGGGCAGAAGGACGAGGTAAGCCATAAGCTAGAGAGTTACAGGGATGTGACCGATAGGTGGCACGAGATCAATGGCGGAAAATTCAACGTACGGTCATGTGGCCAGAAGGGAACAGTTCATTTTGGCATGTATGAAGTTGACAGTGATTGGTGGAAGGGCAGCATGATTCTTGAAGGAGTCAAGATCAAGCTCAAGCAATGAATAGCGTAATGCTACATCATGCTCGACTGAGGAGCGTAAATGAGGAGGAGATTTGCAGCACATGTACCAAGTAGTACACATGCGTGAGATCCGCATCATTCATCAGCGGGACCCACATTAAGAATTAGGATGATCCACTGATCATGTGGGCTGACCGTGTATGTTTCATGTAGACAGCTAGCTGTTCATTTTCCTTTTGTGACCATCCATTATTCTCGTACAGGTGTGTGGACCTCCTAATAAGTGGAATAAGAGGGCATACTCAAAGTGGATCGGACCTGATGAACGGCCCAGATCTGACCTATAAGTGCCATATTAGAGCAAGTGCCACAATCGTCTTCTTCTGTTTGCCTTCGACAGGGAGAGTTTAGTAGCGAGATGTATCTTGTTTTTACTCTAAATTGTTGTAACGATGGACAGTTTGGTTTGATTGTTTCTTACTCTATTTAATTATTTATGAGATGATTACATGCAGCCTTTGTATGTGAACTTTTGCGTACAGACCGACGGTCACATGTGTAGGATATGAACTATCCAAGAATATCAACTTGGTCCCGTCAAAATGCAGCTAACATGCGTACATTAGCTATTGTTTTTATAAGCCTCTATTTCTTGGTCCACCTATCGATAAATGAGCCAGTTGAATTTTTTGGACCAATGGACACTCGCGACGTGGCCTGAAACATCAATGGCCTGGATCTTTTGTTTGTTTCAAGGTGACTGATAGTTCGTCTTGACCCAACACTACTGAAGACGAGGTTAACGTTGATAGTTCATCGTCAACCCTTGTACTTGCTTATCTCGTCCGCACCTCAAACGGCATACATAGACGCTATGCTTTGGTAACTGGGTCCATATTCCATATAGGGCGGTGTATACAAGGGACGCGATTTGGCTAGTACGCCGTACCAAAGCTTGGAACGGACAAGGGCTCTGCGGAGCCACCGTGATGTCTGGTTTTATCCACACTATTCGTATCATTTTGAAATGAGGTATAGTTCCGTGTTGCATTACTTTTTGATTGAATCTAAGGGTTAACAATATCAAGTATAGGGCTGCGATGCAATAATAGCTTGGTAACACTGATGTCAATTCATTGGGACTTTGGTAAAAATACACTAAGAGCTTAATCTAAGGGAAATGATTGGTCCAAGTTTTTAATCCAGTGAAATAGAAGTGTTCTAAAAACAAGTACTAAAAAGGAATATGGATCCAGGAATTTCTAATCACTAGACTTTTGAATTTAATTCGTCTTCTCGATATGATAACTCAACTAGAACTGGATGTCAATTCATTATAATTGGACGATAACATAGTAATATCAATCATAGACATTCAACATATATTAGAATCATTATAGACTTTTCTCATGAATACCTACGTAATCACATTGTGGGGAATTGAAAATATCTAATATACCCAGAGGTGACAATAGATCAATCAACTTTATAAATTAATTCATTTTTCAAATTAGAAATTTAATCACATCCAATCACAATTCAACATAAACACCTTAATTTTCATTGAAAAATAAATTAACTATCAAATATGCATAAAAATTTTCATCCATTAGCCTTATCTAAGAGATTAGCTACTACGCTAAAATCGTGAATTTGCGACGGATTTTTGCGACGGATGAAGTCGCTTTTTTTAACGATGGATTTAATCCGTCTCTAATGGAAAAAGTCCGTCGCCAATCCCGTCTTTCTTGAAAATCCATAGTTTGAAGTCGTGGAATTTTGCGACGGACCAAAATCCGTCGCTAAAATTTAATTTACGACGGATTATGGTCCGTCGTAAATTAGCGATGGACTAAATCCGTCGCAAATTTTGAATTTACAATGGAATGTTGCGAATTCCCGCCTAAAATAGCAATTCGTCACGGTTTTTAGTTGCTTTTGCGACGGATCATGGTCCGTCATAAAAGGACTTTTGCCTTGAACATTTTTTTTTTAGAATATGGTGGAAAATTATGTTTTTTTGTAGTCTAAGAATTGTTTTTTAATAGAATTTCAGTGGTTTAATTGTACATATTTATATCTAAGATTATTTTTTTAACAATTGATTAAATGTAAATATATATATATATATATATATATCAAATGAGTGGAAATTATTATTTTTTAATTTAAAACTAATATTTAAATGATTAGTAATATCACATGAAAAAAGAATATTGAGAAGTTTAAAAATTTTAACAATGTTTGAAAAAATTTGAGATTTTGAAAAAAAAAATCGTGATTTAATAAAAATCTATTTTGTGGGAAAAAAAAAAGAATATTGAATAAAGTTGATAATTTTGAAAAAAAAAATACTATCCTGAAAAAGAAAATTAAAAAGATTTAAAAAAATGTGAAAATTTTCACAACATTGAAAAATGAAAATATTTCGAAAAAGAAAATGAGAGTTTGTATTTTGAAAAATAAAATAAAATTGAGAAGTTCGAAGAAGAAAGAAATGCTTTAAAAGAAAATGGAGAAGTTCAAAAGAATTGAAAATTTTAAAATAAAATGATATTAAAAAATTGATACTTTAATAAGAAACAAACATTTTAAAACGAAAAATAAAGAAGTTGAAAACATTTGTGATTTGAAAAATAATTGAAAATGTTCAAAATTTGAAATTAAAAGAAAAAGTTATTTGTAAACACTGAGATTTTGAAAAAAATAATTACCATTTTAAAAAAGAAAATTGAAAAGTTGAAAATAAAATGATGCTTTTGAAGAAAAAAAATGGGCGTTTTGAAATTTTTGAGAAAAAAAATTGAAATTTGAGAAGTTTTTAGAGATTTTGAAAATAAAAATTCAGAATTTGTATTTTAATTTTTTTTTTTGAAATATTTTATAATAAAAATGATATTTTTTTAAAAGAAAAATTAAGAGTAAAAAATATACGTTTTGAAAAAAAAATGTTATTTTTAAATGGAAATTGAAACTTATTTGTGAAAAAAAATATATTTTTTACCAAATTATTAGGCACATCCACTAATTGAACCTTTAACCGTATTTGGACAATCTAATTAGTCCAGATTGAAGAGTAAATAACTTCAAATGTTTAAATCGAATTTCACTCAAATTGTTGATTAATCTTTTATGCCCAATATCTTTCTCATATGTAGCCTGATTGGGGCGAGTAACTAGTTAAATTGAGGGTATTGATCAGTAAAATAAAGTGAATGGACCAAACATGTAAAATAGGCCAAATATTCTGGTTAAAATTGTGACCTAACTTATTGACCTCATAAGAACCTAAGAATTGATGTTAGTAAGTTTTGTGGGCCCCATCATGATGTGTGTCGAACATCAATACCGTGCATTTGATGTGTCCCCTTTAGTTTATGAGATATCTCAAAAATCATCCGTATACGAAACTCGGGTGGGCCATACCATCTAAAACTATGTGAAGACATCCTAAAAAATATAAAAGCACTTGGTGGGGCCCATATGAGTTTTGGATGCGGCTGAAACTTGGTTTGACCCCTCATCCAAGTGGGACACACATAATGAGTGGGTTAGATATGTGAATCACATTTAGGCAAGCCCAATATATGGTTATGAATGTTTTAAGGAAACCCCTCTCCACTACATTTAAGTGAGTTACTCATTACCCTTACCAGAGTAAACTTTGTGGGGTCCACCGTTATTTTTTTATTTTATCCACTCCGTTCATCCATGTTAGTAGATAATTTGAGGTCTAAAGAACAAAAAGGAAGCATATCCAAATCTCAAGTGGACCACACCACAGGAAATAGTGTGATTAAACCTTTACCATTGAAAAATTCTTAGAGGCCATAGAAGTTTTGGATCAAGCTGATGTTTGTGTTTTCTCTTCATTCATATCTTTTTGATATTATGAACAGGTTGGATGGCAAATAAACATTACTGTGGGCCCA
The DNA here is from genome assembly GCA_021015155.1 of Magnolia officinalis. Classification (NCBI taxonomy): domain Eukaryota; kingdom Viridiplantae; phylum Streptophyta; class Magnoliopsida; order Magnoliales; family Magnoliaceae; genus Magnolia; species Magnolia officinalis. The sequence continues at coordinate 60,505,508 of JAJHSJ010000007.1, read as the reverse complement.
AGGAAGGTATCAACGATGGAAATCATTATTCCACACTATTTCGTGTGGCATGGTCCACTTGAGCTTTGGATTTACCAAAAATTTGGGATCAACCCACACCGTTCATCCATTTTTCTAAATCATTTTAGAGAATTATCCAAAAAAATGAATCATATCCAAAGATTAAATGGACCACACCACAAATAAGTTTTTAATGGTAGGCATTCAATCCCCACTATTTTCTATGGTGGGGTCCACTCGAAGTTTGGATCTGCCTCATACTTTGGCTCATGATCTAATAAAATTATCTGGTAAAATGGATGGACAGAATGGATAAAACATACGCATTCACGGTGGGTAGAGCTATACACGAGTCGAGTCGAGTCAAGTATCGCCCTACTCGTACTCGGCTCTTAACGCCCGAGTGTCGCTCGTACTTGGCTCTACTCGGCCAACGAGCATGGACTCCCTGCTCATACTCTATTCGCCCGAGTACGAGTAGTAAACGAGTCGAGTTCGAGTACGAGAAGAAATCGAGTCGAGTAGAGTGCGAGTTTTCGAGGCGAGTTCGAGTCAATTGGAATTTGAAGTTAAACCAAACAATAAAATATATAAAATGCAACAATAAAATATATAAAATGCACATAATTTATGATTAAAAAACTTCGATAATTACATTAGCATATTTACATTACATCGTTCACTTCAAAATGACAATTTATAACTAATAACCTTTATAAGAGGAGTGTCTTCCTGTATTGTCATCTGATCCATCGGAACTGCTATTTATTTTTTCATATACAAATTGGTTCACTTCCTCTGAGTCAGAAGGCGAAGAGATTTTTCCTTCGTGCTCTTCTACACTTTCAATTAGATTTTTCAAACTTGTTTTATGTGAAGAATTGTATGTAGTACCCAATGCCCTATAAAATTCACCGAGACGAGTTAGGAATTTTAATTTGTTACTCTTTTTCTTCTTATTGTTTGTCGTACTCGAGTAAATCGACCCTGCTTCAATATCGTGTTGTCTTTGACTCGAATATCGTTGAAGTCTAGAAACATCTTCCATACTGCGTTTTAAGGCGAGTTAGAATTGTTCTTCCTCCAAAGCTTTTAATCTAGCTTCCTCCTCTATCTTCTCTGAATGTCATTCGTGTACTAGATCCAGAAGCAGAAGGTTTGGATGGAGTGGAAGGTTTTCTATTCGAATCTAACAGAGCTTGAAAAAGAATTTGGACATCCTTAGGGGCATTGGGGCATGGTTTTGCATCACCACCTCGACATGACAAGTGTAAGCGAAAGCGATTAGTCTTATTTACAAACTTTGTGCTACACAAACCACACTTAATCTTTATTTTTTCAGACCTTGGTGGTGATTCAACTAGGGAAGCATAGTTCTAAATGTTTGTCGATGGCTCAGATGACGACATATCTACATTCAATTTTTAATAAAAAAAATCAGAATATTGATAAATAAATTGAACTTGATATAGGAACAAAAGAAAGCAATATAAATGTATCAAAAGTCAAAAATAAAAGCAAATGAATAGGCATATGTAAATAAATATCAAAGATTAAAAGTCTTCCAAACCACATTCCAAAAGGACCAACACTTTCGTGTTTGCAGTTGCAGTGAAATAATATTACAGATCATTCATCATTCAACCAAAAAAATTTGAAAAACCGAAAATAATTACTGATCTGTAGGTAGAGACTCGTCATGAATCTCAATCTCCTCCTCCTCATCATCATCATCATTCATATCTCCCCATATTGGGCACAACCAATCTTGCGTACAAATCAATGCTTCAACTGTATTTGGCGAAAGTGATCTTCGATACTTGCTCACAACCCTGCTCCCTGTGCTGAATGCGGATTCTGATGCCACTATTGAAATTGGTATTGATAATATGTCCTGTGCCATCACGGATAATGTAGGGTATTTTGATTCACTAACCCTCATCTTCCACCATTCCAACACATCAAATTCGGATCGCACTACGATTGACTCCTTGAGGTACATTTCTAACTCTGATTCTTTAGTATCAACTCCTATTCGTGCTTGTGCCAAGTATGATATGTATTCATTTAATACATCCGGATTACCAGGTACAGAAATATCCGACACCTGCTGCAGGTAAAGTATTAACATACGATTTGTACAAATCTTCAAGGGCTTGACGAACCTTAGACGTCTCTGCTGCCGCTCTTTCAGTAGGATAAAGCTTCATGAAAATAAAGGTAACTAACCTCATATTACAACGAGGATCAAGAACAACTTCCAAGGACATCAACAGATGACATTCGTCCCAGTATTTATCGAACTTCGTCTTCATACCAACTGTCATCTGGCGTATGAAATTTGGACCCGCACTGACATTTTTCTATAGAGCATCCTTAATCTTCCAAAGAGACGGAAGAAACAGATTCGCGGTTGGATATCGATTCCCAGAAAAAATCTTCGTGCAATCGTAGAAAACTTTGAGAAATGTGTGAACTTGTTGTGCTTTGGCCTAATCATCTGTGCTCGGTAATCAAAAATACGTTCTGTCACGTGCCGCGTATTCAGGAAATATAAGCTGTAATTCCATTGCCGCATCTAACATTTCATAGGTCGAGTTCTAACGTGTACAGACATCCAACTTCAACGTTTTTTTAGATGACACATTCAAACATTAGATGATGTCTTTCCATACACTCAGTATCGATGGCGACCCCCTTATATATTTCACACTTTCTCTTATGTTCTCTATAGTGTTGTCAATTGCTTTCAGCCCTTCTTGTACAATCAAATTTACAATATGGGCACAACATCTGACCTGAAATATTTTTCTTTCAAAAAATAAATTTCCTGTAGCCCTGAACTGGTTACGTAAGCATGAAATGACACTATCATTTGCTGAAGCATTGTCTAAAGTTATTGCTGAAATTTTCTTCTCAATGCCCCAGCCTTCTAGACAACTATAGATGCAATCTGAAATAAGTAAACCAGTATGTGGAGGAGGAAGGTGTTTGAAGTTCAAAATTCTCTTGCATAGTTTCAAATCTTTATCAACATAGTGAGCAGTTAATAAAATGCATCCTTTTATTTGATTGGACGTTGTCCATAAATCAAAAGTCAAAGCTATTCTAGTCACTGAAGCCAAAACTTCTTTCAGTTTCATCTTCTCTTCTACATACATCTTCATGCTTTCTCTCTGTACTGTGACCGGGAGACATTCTCTGCCCGAGGGTTATGGAATTGACAGAAAGCCCTAAACCCTTTACTTTCAATCATTCTGAAAGGTTTTTCTTCCAAAATCACTAATCTAGCAAACCACTCATTCAGCTTCTCCTTGTCAAACTTATGAGTGGACAATACGCCTTGGGAGTCATCCCCTTTTGACTTCGTAAATGACAACGTCTGTTGGCCGGGAGGAGAGAGTCTTGCTTTCTTACGACACGTCTTCAAATGTCTAATTAGATGTGTCGTAAATCCTCTTGGAATCTTGCTGAATAACCCTTTGCAGTGATTACAATTTATCTTCTGTACACCGTTAACTGTCACATCTTCGAAATCAGCCCACACTGTTGATCTCTTCTTCTTCCCTTTGCATGTGGTTGACGTGTCTGTGTCTCCCTCTACTATTAGAGGAGATGTGGCTGATGCACCCACTCCGGGGGTATTTGGACTTTCGTCTTGACTAGCCATCTATAAAATAAAGTTCTCGATATGTTATACGGCTATACCTAGGGTCCTAGATGGCTAGACCACTAGACGGGCATAATTACTTAACTGTCTAAATCAGTCACCCATTCAAAGTTAGATAGATTGTAATGCTTCATTTTTCAATTTAAAGACTACGCCGAAATTCCGACAGCATCTCCCCTTATCTCTCCAGAATATATTAATCTTATATTTGATTCCCATGTCAATCATCAGCACAAAGTGTGGACATTTGACGACAGAAATAAATACATGAAATATATCCAGAGAGAAAAAGAAGGGACGAAACCAGAATAGGCATATGCATTTAAATTGGAATAAATGAAGACATTACAATTTATCTAACCCTGAACTGTCCAAAAAAGGACAATTTGAGAATTTCTATGCATTCAAGAACACACTGAATCTATGTCTGGCAACATAGAAATCCTCAAATGGGCAACTGATTATCCTATACTACAAGTCTACAACTAGAACAATACAAATAATTCATATCTATGCAAACAAAGGAGCATGCTGAAATTGACATAATGACATTTATCATCTAGTTAACTAGGAACTATTAATTGATATGGCCACTCTGACTTTGATAGGCCCACCATGATATTAATTGAAGACCCACGATAGGCTTAGAAACAAATAAACAAACAAAATGATGACTTGTAATTTAGGTGGGCCACACTAAAGTAAACAATTGGGAGTGAGATGTTCACCCTTGAATAAATAATATACGAATATTGAATGTGTAACCTTCTAGAAGAATAGAGTTAGACAGACCTCCAAATTAAAATTCACAAGTGGATGTATACGACCATCCGTAAGCATGCCTTTGCATTAATTTAGTTTTATTTTCATTATTAAAAGATGTCCAAAATACAGTAAAAAATAAAAATTCTAAGAATTAAGTCTTCAAATAAATGCAACTTGGCTAGATGTTGAGTATAGTTTTCAAGTTCTTAAACTATTGTTTTAGCTAAAGTATGGAGTTCAAAAAACAACTATACATGTTTGTATATATGTACGTGTGTTGTATGTAAATAAGTTTAAATACAAAATTTTGATTAAAATGGACAAATTTTTATATGAGTAATAATATATTTAGGTGATCAAATGGTAGATTAATATCAATCTTTGCCTCTCAAATCTTTCATTTTCCAAGTAATCTTTATACTAACAATCCATCTTATTAAATTTAACTGCAACTAATATCTATTTTAAAAATTACCTTCAAATTTCTTTAAAAAAAATGTTTAAATAAGTTTTCCTAGAAAAATAAGATTGGCTTCTTCTTCTTCTTCTTCTTCTTCTTCTTCTTCTTCTTCTTCTTTTTTTTTTTTTTTTTTCATATCTTCTCAAGTACTGTTCTAAACAATAGAACTATTTTTGCAAAATTTTCCCCAAAACTATTGGCTTTGTTAACTGTGGATGCAACATCCATTTACCCAAATTCAAACCATCTAAATTATCAACTACCTAGATATGGAATACATACATAAAACCATACACTGATTGTACATCATCCATCAAACTCTGCCAGAACATCAAAGTTCATTTGAGATTCTCACCTATCACTTATGATGTTTGGCTCATGCACACTTACTTTGTACACTAGGCATGCTGACTTGGGTATTGTATGAAAACACAAATAGCAAACTTGGGTATTGTATGAAAACACAAATACCAATTTATCAATATGTATATGTTCGTTACCAAATACCAATGGCATATTAGACTTGGGTATTGTATGAAAACACAAATATCAGGTTAATCTCAAACTATATTAACAATTTCTAACATATATTAGCAATAAAAAATAAAAAAATCAACCCCACACCTTACCGGGCGAGCAGAAGAGGGACGACCTGCAGCTGCGTGCAGGGCAGGGTGACGACGGATGATGGGACGACAGACAGCCTGGCAGGGACGAGTTGTGGCACCGAACGAGTGGCAGGGACGAGTTCCGTCACCGGATGGGGGCACCGGACAGGCCGCAGGGACGAGCAGTAGGGTCTAGGCTTCTAGCACTGCCAGACAGGGGACAGGGGCGAGTGGGAGAGAGAGAGAGAGAGGGAAGAAGAGGGACGGCCGGACGGGCACTGGGAGAGGGAGGGGAGAGAGAGAGAGAGACCATTTTTTTTCGAACGGACGGGCGCTGGGAGGGAAGGGTTTGGGTGCTCTTGAAAAGGACGGGTGGGGTAGGGTTTGGGCGCTGCTGGAAAATGACGGGTGGGGTGGGGTAGGATTTTATTTTTTTTTGGGCGGACTTATATACACGGGTACAAGTCGAGTACTGAGTTGAGTATCTCTAGACTCGTACTCTACTCGTAATCTAAACGAGTCGTGGAAACCCGCTCGTACTCGGCTCTAACTCAGACGAGTTGAGTACGAGTCGAATATTCCGAGTCGAGTCGAGCGAGTACTCGAGCCTTAGTCTGCTCGTGTACAGCTCTAACGGTGGGCCCCATAGTTTACTTAGTGCGCTGAGCGTACGGACGCGGATTAACTACTGACAGGTTGAGTAGTGAGACTCGCTACTGAAGTGACGTCACCAAGTTCTGTGCCCCCCACCATGATGTATGTTTTGTATCCACACCATTCATCCATTTAGAGAGAGATCATATTAGGCAAGATCTAAAGAATGAGTCAGATCCAAAGCTCGAGTGGACCCCACCATAAAAAACAGTGGGGAGAGTGACGCCCACCATTTAAAACTTCTAAAGGACACAAAAATTTTCGATCAAGCTGATATTTATGTTTTCCCTTATTTCATGTCTGCATTAACACATGAACAGGTCGGATCTCAAATAAGCATTATGGTGGACCTTAGGAGGATTTCAACGGTGCACGTCACTCTTCTCACTATTTTCTATGGTGGGGTCCACTTCAGATTTGGATCTGCCTCATTCTTTGGATCATAGTATAAAATGATATCTCCAAATGGATGAACGGTGTGGATACAACACATACATCATGGCGGGGCTCACAGAACTTGGTGACGTCCCAAGCGTACTAAGTTATTCGGTATGCAATCGTGGCCTGGCACCCTAATCCGCCCCTCTCTGTCTCTCTCATACCCTCTCCTCTCTCTCTGTCTCTCTCGCCCTAATCGACCCTCTCCTCTCTCTCTCTGTCTCTCTTCCTCTCTCCACCACAGATCTACTGTTGCCAAACACCCTACCCATGCATGCCCTTCTCTCTCTCTCTCTCTCTCTCTCTCTCTCTCTCTCTCTCTCTCTCTCTCTCTGAAGCTCGGTTGAAGGCTAGCTCATTCACGACCATGAGGTATCTTTCTCTCTCTCTCTCTCTCTCTCAATCTCTCTCAATCTCAATGCCGATTTAGGGATATGGTGATTTAACAATTTCTGGATTCTTGATTCGATGTGGACTGTCATTTAGGGATTTGGGGATTTTAGGGCTTACATATTTGAATGTGAACCCCAAATCGGGGATTTTCTGATATTACAAATTAGGGATTTGGGGATTTTAGAATTTTAGGGATCTTGAGGATTTTTGGAATTGGGGATTTCAAGTGGTTTTGATAGTTGATTTGGTAGATCTGATGTTTATTTGTTCATATTTTGTTGATTTCTAGGGTTTTGATGGCCGATTTGGAGGATTTGATGGTTATTTATTCATGTTATCTTGATTTTTAGGGTTTTGATGGCCGATTTGTAGGTTTCGGTGTTAACTACATTAGTTTATGTCATAATGAACTTAAAATTACTGCAGTCCTTCCATACCCTTGAGTGAAAGTCATTGAACCAAGCAGTTTATGGGTAGGGCTTGAAGAAAACAAACAAAGAAATACTAAACATTTCTGATGTGTGTCCAACCAACCCCAAAGGATAGGGAAAATGAAATGGTATAGAGGGAACTAGGTCTGTCATATTCACATGGATCTCATCCTATGAATGGTGTTGTAATATATTGCCAAATGAGAATCAGGTTGCCAAGTTCAAAAAACTTCCTTAGCCATAATTCTTTACAGTGATAGTCTCTACAAACCAGACCCATATAAGCCCACAGCCATGACTATGAGTTTTATCCCCACAAAAGACATCTCTTCTTCCCTGTGTTAGATTGTGTGAGCTACTTGCTGATTTATCCGATCCCAAAACTCACTCATGTGACTTACAATCCATGGATAATCCATGAACTTGTCAAATTCATGGATTTACATTAGATTTGGATTTGGGAAATCCCAAAGTCCACTCAAATTGTTTTAATTTTTAAATCTGGTTAATTTTGAAAAGCTTCTCCATATTTATCTTTTTCATCTGAATGCATTTCAGATTGTATTGGATGGTATCATGGTTTTATTGATGTTAAGTTTTACCTATTTGTCTCCTCTCTTATTCAACTATGGAATGTGGGTTTTTGTGTGTGTGTGGTTTCTTTAGCTATAGTTGGTGCAATAAATGACCTGATGATATACTTGCGCAAATGCTTCCTATGCTCCATTGAATTACCAAAATTGGGAGATGCCATAAATGAGCAGAGGGTTGCTCTGCATTCTGCTCTAGAGAAGTGCCTTTTACAACTAGCAAATAAGGTGTGTTAATCCTCTCTACTCTCTGAAATAGCGGTGAAGACCGCTTGAGTTGAAGTTGGAATATGCCAATATGTCCTAGAGGGGGAGTGAATAGGACTTTTTAAAAGTTTTTATGATTTATTTAAAATCCTATCACACTAATCCTAACAACAGACATATATTAGGATTACTCAAAAATAACTCTACTGGCTTTCAAGCCCAGTAGAGGATCCAATCACAAACTATGAAAGAAGTAAGCAGTGTACAAACTAGTTTATGATGGATATGACTGTGTAAGTGTGTGAGGTGTGATCTCAGATATATGGATATGAAAGCATTGACATAGAACACACACATAGAAGAATAGCAATCGTAAACATAGTCATTTTTATAGTGGTTCGACGATAAGTCTACTCCACTCCCGGCTGCCGCACTCAACCCTTGAGTGTACCGAATTTCACTAATGAGGTTTCCCAGGGTTCACCTCTAACGTAAGGTTTTAAATCAAGTTCACCTTCAACCTTTGCACAGAGGTTTCTACTCGGTTCACCTCTAACCCTGAAGTTTTACTGGTTCACTCCTAACCAGATGTTTATGCTCTCCATAGAGCAAGGGTCTACACAACGCACCCGGGAGTTTTACTGGTTCACTCCTAACTAGATGTTTATGCTCTCCACAGAGTAAGGGTCCACAAAATGTACCCATAGCGTACATTCCTGCCGGAGGCCTCCTACGAAGGCTTCAAAGGGTGAGAACCACTTTAGACCCAATCCTAGAAAGGAATGATCGCAAGGGTCCTCTTGGACTCTAGATACTTATAGATAAGTTGATGAGTCCCGTTAAGCACAACGCCGAAGATCTCCTCCTCCTTCTTGACGAAGAGTCTTCTGCTTCCTTGATCGGCAACACAAAAGATATACCAAGACTAGGCTTAGGGTTGGGTCAAGGTTAAGATGGAATCCTACTCTCTAAAGGTTTTCCTATAAGGAAGGTAGAGTAGTTCCAATCTTATGCATTCAAGGCATCCCAGCTTAATGATTTTCCATTAAGGTAGTAGCTGGAGGATCCTTGAATGCGGAAGTTCATTCCCTAATCCACTCTATTGAATATCAATGGTGAGGGTGGATTGGAGGATGAACTCCCTCGAGAGAAAGGGCTTAGGGTATAAGATGTAAGTTGAAACACACAAAAGCTCTCTCTTTTCTCTCTTACAGCAACAAAAGATAAGTCCTCTATATATAGGCAAAAAGTTCCAACGGATATAAAACGGTCACATTTATGACAGAGTTCGATATCATCGAGCAGGTTTGATATCATCGAGCATATACTCTTGATAGCATCGATGGTCTGCTCGATGACTCGGACTCGATGTCATACGCTTTTGAAACTTCTTGCCAATTGATCGATGAATCGAGACCATGGTCGATGTCATCGGATTTCGTACTCCGATTTCATCGAGGACAGGATCGATCCATCGACATTTGAAAAATGAGAGAGACTTGACTTTGAAATATTTCACGATTTCAAGATAGATTGGGGAACCATCGAGATCATCGGAATTTGAATGTCGATGATATCGAGATCAGAGTCGAGGCATCGATAATTCCAGCGGATTTTTCTTTTAAGCTGCTAGACAGATTGTAACCTTTGATCAATGCAATCGACCTGGTGTCGATATCATCGATATTTGAATATCGATTCTATTGAAGGGCCCCCGATCATAGATAAGAACAACCTGAAATATCTGCTGTAAGATATGCGTGCCCACGATCGATATCATCGATGGACTTCTGATGTTATCGACATTTGAATTCAGATCATATCGGAAGAGCATCGATGCTATCGAAGATTTTTGAGATTTTCTTTAAAAAACAGGGGCGCTGGAAAACTGTCTGTCGATCTTATCGAGCCACTCTCGATGGACTCGAGATTTGAATATCAATGATATCGATAGGTGTATCGATACATCGATAATTCATCCAGATATGTTATGAAGTTGCTGGATATATTTGTACTTATATCGATGATATCGATATGTGTATCGATACATCGATAAATCTGTCCAGATGAATATTTAGTTGTTGGACACTTTTGGTCCTCTCATCGATAATATCATTAAGGTATCGAGGACATCGACAGAACAGGTCGATCATATCGTGGGTGTTTCGATAAGATCGACAAGGCAAGAAAAACATAGAGATTTTCCTATTTTGAAAAAGTTTTCTCACCATAAAAACCCTAAGATATCTATCTTATTTTAAGGGTTTTAATCACCTGGTGTTTTTGGACATGGGATGTGAGGCTATAATTTACCTATGACGAGCTTGCACACATCCGGATCAGGCAGACGCTTGAATTGATCTTCCTATCGAGCTCTGTAAACAGTCTGACCTATCATTCACGTAACTTGACAAACCAGGGCACTCATAGGTGCACTTTCACTCTCCATATATCAATAAAAACTGCAATCTCCTTTTTATATGTTTTTAAAACTAAAGGGAGCATCTTGGAATCTTGTGATCCATAGATGTTTCAGATCTGAAAATAGCTCTCTCTTTCCCCCCCACCCCCCCCCCCCCCCCCCTCTCTCTCTCTCATTTGCTGTTGTGGTGTTTAGGAACCAAGGAAGTTGTATCAGGCATTTTGGGCATTTTGGGATCCTTAGTAACAATTCCAAAAAAAGAAAAGTTGTGATGCTCTAGCAGAGTGTAATGGATGTCACCTTGTTAGATTTAATTATTCTGAAGCATTCCATGGGATTCCTGTGGTAATAACTGTCATCTCCATTTCAGCTTGTCTATTCAAGTCTTCGCTTCTATAAAGTTGGTCATTTAATTTCTGTATCCAGAGAAGTACCTATCACCACATGCATCAACTATGAACTACCGCCATTAGCAACAAAATGGAACTATCAGTTGAATAACTCAAGCCGTGGGTCATTTGCGCCACTAGCTCTAATGACACTTCCCTTCCATCTGAAAATAACTCTCATTGTCTCAAATAATTCTTTACTGCATTCATTCTTGCTTGCATTATCTTTCTATTACATGTGAGAAGAGAGCATTTATTAATGCTTGTTATGCTGGCTTTATGGCCTTGGGGTTGCTTGATTTGTTTTCTGGGTTTCTTAGCTCTAAGGACGAGGAGTGGGTTATTCATCTCTGAGGTTACTGCTTCCAATCTCGGCTTACAGGGGAGCAAGGGTTTGCTATTCCGTTAATAGGAATGGCCGGCTTGAGGGCCACAGGATGTCGTATGCCTTTTCTTTTCCCCCTTTTTGTTCCTTTTTTCTTTTTAGGATATATGATGGATGAACTTGGTTTCAATGCAGAACTCATGGTCTCTAATGCTTTGGTTTCATGGCAGGAAAAAAGGAATTATTGCAAGGCATTTTTTATATCTTCTTTTGGATCTCTAGTGCTTAATTAGCACAAAAGGTTTATCTTAATTTATGTTTTAGCTTCACAATTTCTTTCACGATGAATGAACTTGGTTTGTCTTAGAAATTTCTGACGAGTCCTTGAAGGACAAATTCAATTATAACTTATGGTACGGTTTAATCATATACAGGTTCTTATCTTAGACATTATGACATATATTCATGTAGTACCTTGTACTCAGTTGTAGACAGTTTGCAAATGGCAACGTTTTGAAGATTGCAAATATAATTGTTGGCATATCTTAAAGGATCCAACAATAGAAATTAACTTTTTAACTCTCAAAATTTACCTTGGAAGGTTTTAGTCCACCATTACTGTAGGGCTTTTAGATTGTATAGCAGAGGTATGTGCAATAGTGGATGGGCTTTGTAATTGTTATAGCTTGGGCCTTAGAAATCCGCAGGTGGAAAGTGATTCTATAATTATTTTTGAAGGGATACATGTGCATTCAAAGGGCCCATGTGGTATTGGTGGATTGAAATTCAGAAACATGCATCAATTCATCCATTCTATCTGAGGGGCGAACTCAGTGGTATTGGTATATGTTTCCGTCCACAAATGTTTCTATAGATAAGCTACACAGAGGAAATGGAGAGCTTATCTATTTCTTGTTGCATTCATGTTGGCTAGATCATCTTATGTTGACCTTCTCCTGTATTTAGTAATGGCCCATTCAGAAAATTCCACATGTGTTGCAATTATCAATATAGGACTCATGGTAGAATTTGTCAATCTATGTCAATTTTAGTAGATCCTGTATATTTTCTTGTTGTAGTTTTAATTTTTCCTTCAACATTAATGTTCAATTTCTTGTTCGTATTTGTTCATGTTACTTGTAACCTATGAAATAACATGTTTGAGTTGGCGAATTGGCTAGTAGGCAATTACAAAACTGATAACGACACAAATAACATTACCATCAACCCAAGGAGTTTCACTGTTTGTGAGAAAACAACTTGAGTTGTTATTTACATGGATTGCACGGTACCATCTGCAATGTCATGTTGTTTCTTTGTTAGGATACTATTGTAGAGCTAAGCTCCTTAACATGTAAAGGAGCTTGCTATTACCTCTTGGGCAAATACCACAGAAGATATTTTATTTTTCATTTTATAGGCATCAAAATATCCTGCTTGGGTTGCCTGTCATAATCAATATTCTGAAGTTCAAAATTAGTTTGGAAGTTTGATGTCTGTTAGTCCGTAAATGTTTTGATTATTTTGCCTGATTCATGGATGTTTATGTTCCATCAGCAATCCAACTTATGAAATTATTGACTGTTGTAAGATCAACCTTAGAAATGGCAAGCTCATGAAAGGGTCTGGACAATGCCTATGATGAGAACATCTAAATCTGAAATTTTATTCATGTGTAGCAATTCATTAATGAAAAATTGGGTGCTTCTGCTTTCAAGCAAATCAGCTTGACTATCAAACTGGAGAAAATATGTAAGTTTTGGAAATAAGCTGATAATCACATTTTATTATAGATTAATACAACCCCTTGTTATCATCTTTCTTTTCATAAGGCAGGCTATTGTTCAGTTTTTGCAAAATTTTCTGAATTTCGTTAACTCATCCACACGCTGATGTTGCATGGCCTGAAAGCTGCACCTACCATTCATCTCAACCATTTGTGTTGGTCCATGTCCTTTTTTTTTTTTTTTTTTTTTTTTTTTTTTTTTTTCTGAGAATTGTACTCTCATGAGCTGGCCTTCGTACTACAATCATGATGGCAGGAGTCACAATGGAAGAAAGAAAAGACGATGATGGGCGGATGGAAAAAATAGTCATTTTGAGGATGGTACATTGAGTATGGAACAGAGTGGGGTGACTTAGCAGACACTCTCAGCTACTGCCAAGCAATCTATGCAGGAATCAATGGATTACCAAGATGTTGAAGTTGCAATTGACCAAAATTTTGTTGAAAATGCATCAGAAGTTGCTCCTAGTTATGTGCCAAGTGAACTTAGTGAACAAATTATTTTGAAATCTCTTCATTGATGGTCTGCCCATTAGGTGCTGCACAAGGAACATTTCAAGTAAGTACAATATTTAAAAGTTTCTAAGTTAGATTCATTTGTTAGTTATCCATAGATCACCTTTTACTGGTTATTTTTAGGCATATATTTCCTACTCAGAATTCTTAGCTGTCAAGGCATAAAATCACCAAGATAAATGGCTTGATGGAAAAGAAGTTATGTTGTTTTAACTTACAAGTTATCTTGTTTAACTTGTAGTTATGTTGTTATAACTTTTATGCTTCAATGTCTCTTCCATGAGCTTTGATGTTAATCACATCAATTGTTCCTACTAATGGCATGTAAGAAAGTTGTTCAACCAAATATGTATAGAAATCTGCGAACTGTATAGAAATTTTCTTATCAGTTTGGTTATTAGTCTATCTTTGCTAAAGAAGGGTATGGATTATCTCTGGATTCCTCACGGATAGAGTCAGGAGGAAAAGATGAGGAAAAGGGTATAACCTGGGTAAAATAACACTAGGTAGCAGTGTTGATAATGACACTCATTGTTTAAACCTTTTTAGATCCCGCCGTCCATAAGGTCCCATAAACCAGCACAAAGGAGACCTTAATCAAAAAGTTTCAATGGTGGGCGTTCAACCCCCACTATGGGCCCACCTTAGCCTTAAATATGCTTTAAATTTTAGCTTATAACCTAACATGATTAGAAAAATGGATGAACCGTGTGGTAAAACACATATATCAGGGTAGGCATTATAGAGAGGATCAAATCAGGTGAGAACATTGCCTCACCCAGGACAAAGCAACCCTTATTGTGGGCCCACCTTGATGTATGTATTCTGTATTCTAATTGTGCATCTGTATTTTTCATATTATTTTAGGGCATGATCCCAAAAATGAAGAAATACAAATCTTGGGTGGACCCAGCTCTAGGAAAGAGTAGTACTGAATGCCTTACAATTTTCTGCTGTGTTTTTTTGGCATCCAATCTGTTGATAAGGTCACAGAAGCCTGGATGAAGGTACAAATATCAGCTTCATCTAAAAATTTTATGGCTCCTTAATTCTCAATCACCACTTTTCCTACAGTATCGTCTACTTGTTAATTGGATCTACTTCATTTTTGGGATAGTGTCCTAAAATGATATGGAATAATAGAAAGAGTAGGCAGATATAAAATATATACATCAAGCTCGGCCTTACCATTAGAGTTGTACACAAGTTGAGTTTGCTCAGTTAGCTTACTCAATTCGCCTTGGCTTGAAATTGGATTTGGATCTAGTTACTTGAAAAAACATTGAGTCGAATTTGAGCTTGCCCGAGCTCGACTCGACTTGGATCGAACCTCAACTCGAATCGAATCAGTTCGGTGACTCAATTATTTTGATATTGATGTTGTTCGCCAAGTGTTTAATGAAATGACTCAACAAAGTGTTGTTTTGGGTGTGTACATTCTTCGCAAGATCAACCAGTGAGAAGGAAGGAATTGGTACGAAATCAATCACTACAAAAAATTCTTTACACATTCATTCACTTACAAATTGAAACAAACGACTCTAGATCTGAAGGCAAGAAAAAGCGATGCCTTCATCACCTTCAACAAGCAGAAAATTAATTTTCACTTTCCCAGTTACAACAAGGGTATGTCACAAGTACACCATTTACACTTGCAATTGAAGCTATGAATTTGGGTATGGTACTAATGACAAGAGATGCTATATTATTTAATTTTATTCTATTTTTCCTATTTGAACTAGGCTTGAAGATTTACCTTCATTTATTTATCTTTCTAAAATAGGTTTTGGTTTGCATAATAGCATTTGGGTTTTCAAGAAGACCGAGAAGCAATCAGCCTGTGAAGAACCTAAGTTCACTAATCTATATGTAAAGAATTTGGAAAATGGGTTGACTGATGATCTGTTTTGGGAAATTTTCTCTATATTTGGAAAGATAATCAATGCTATTGTAATGAAGGATGATTATGAGAAAACTCAGGGCTTTGGGTTTGTTAGCTTCGAGTTGCCAAAAGATGCTAAGAAGGCTATGTAGGCCATGAATGGGGCACAACTGGTAAGTTATATTCATTGTAGTTATTTCTATTTGTCTAATTTGCAGGATCATTTGTTCAAATGAATACTTATAGCAGGATCTTTGTTTGTTGGCCAGGATCAAAGAATCTCCATGTAGGAAGGGCTTAAAAGAAGGCTGAACGAGAGCAAATGCTAAGTTGCCAGTTCAAGGTAAGGCATAGCCAACAGTATCTAAAGTTTCAAGTAATTTCTTTTTGTATGGATCTGTGATTGTTGTCAAACTTATGGTGAAGTCGTAATCTTAAACATATTGTACTTTACAGGGTTTGAACGCGTACGTGAAAAAACCTCATTGACTCTGTTGATGACAACGAATTATGTGAACTTTTCGGTACTTTCAGCAAAATAAGTGTAACGCCCTGAAAATTGGGGGTCGAGTAGAAACTCAACACCCGAGTTCCAACACATCACTTATGCAACACATTTAATGATAATTGTATGTTGTATGTATTGGTGTGTAAAACATGAGTGAGATCAAGCCAAAATAACAAACATAATCCAAGGACAGTTATAATATGCAAGCGGAAGACTGAAAAGAATATGTATAACCTTATAAAGCATTTCAGGTCCCCAAAATATGTATGCATTGCCAGGTCAATAATTACAAGTACTGTTTCAAAATATAAAATGTCAAAATTGTGGTAGTCTGCTGCAAGTAAAACCCTAGAGCCCCGTCGATCAGAACGGTCTAAATGAATCCGCCTGAATACTGCATATAAGAGTAGGCGTCCTCATCATCCTCAAAGTCCGACTCCGCCTCATAGGCATCGTCACCACCTGCATCTAAGACAGGGTCTGGTTGGTGTGTACAACACCGTCCTGTAACGTGGAAGTGAGTGATCAACTCAGTGGAACAATAAAGCAAAGGTTAACATGTTATCAATTCAATCAAGCGATAATGATAAAGCAGTAAATCACACATCCCTAAGTACTCTTATTAATGCAAGTATGATACATGCCCTCGCTTACGCTCCATCAGCGACTCCTTATTATGATCGTGGCATGCTACACTCCCTTAGTGCTTGACCATCAACACCAAACGCATACGTAATGCGGTGCATGAACGTGATTACAAAGTTCCTTATTAGTCATTTTCATACAGCAGGATTGAGAAACTAAGGTACCTTCGTTATATCACTTCCCAAACAAGGATCCATTCTAGGGTCGTCAGTCCTAGTATACACATACGATAATACGGTTCTAAGTCACTGTAAAGGGCTTGTCGTCTTATCAGTATAGGCCTAGTTATACTCTAGTTACTACGGAAAGGCTCGTTGCCTCACCGCAGACTCAAAGAATGCTCGAGGCCACTACAAAAAGCTCATCACCTTATCAGTGTAGGCCCATAGCTCAAATACAGTGTCCCATACTACCGTATTCGGCTCATGAGTCTGGGTTGCTCACTGGTCACTACGGGGAGGCTCGTCGCCCCAGCGTAAGCCGACAGCTCGACCACGGTGTCCCATACCACCATGTTCGGCTCATGAGTCTTAGCGGATCAAGGTACCAAGGTTAACAGGGATTTCACTGGTGAGTTTGGTACCCTAGGTTCAAGCAGTAGTGTCCAAACATGGTTAACATACATCGGGCCAATCAGGTTATTTGACGGGCTCGATTAGCACGAGTGCACATTGAGCTGATCGACATGAAGCGTATATGTAACGCCCTGAAAATCGGGGATCGAGTATAAACTCAACTCCCGAGTTCCAACGCATCACTTATGCAACATAGATGATGATGGTTAAATGTTGTCTGTGTTAGAGCAATAAACATGAGTGAGATTGTACCAAAACAGTAATTCATACTCCAGATCAATTGTATAAAGGTAAGCGGAAGACTGAACTGTATATATATGTATGTAAAAGGAACAAAATCATTTCATTCTCCAGAGTATGAATCCATCTGAGTCATCATATACATATGTCTATTTTATGTTCAAAAGTCAAAAATACAACTAGGGAAGTAATCCCAGCAAGACCCGTCGATCCGACAGTCTAATCAAAGCCACCAGAGTACTGCATAAATGAGAACTCGTCCTGGTCCTCGCCATAGTCCGGCTCAGCCTCCTGAGTCGTCATCTCATCTGTACCTAAGACAGATTCTGGTTGGTGTGTACAACACCGTCCGGTAACGTGGGAGTGAGTAGCTAACTCAGTGGAACAATAAAGCATAGGTTAACATGTTATCAACTCAGTCAAGTAGTAATGATAAAACAGTAAAATCAAACACTCCTAACTACTCTTATTAATGCAAGTATGAATGTAATCATGATGTATGCCCTCACCACACACACCCTCGTGCGACACCATCTTACGTTCGCGGCATGCTTTCATCCTTCAGTGCTTCACATCTTCCAGGCACATGCAATGCGATGTTGAGCATGATTACCGAGTTGTTATTAGTCCATTTCAAATAGCAGTATTGGGAAACTAAGGTACCTCCCTTGTATCATTCCCAAACATGATCCATTCTAGGGTCGTCAATCCTAGTTAATCTCATACGATAGTATATTTTTAGGTTGCTGCAAAGGCTGCCAGGGTTGTTACGCATAATGGTTATACCACTCCCCCATCACCTCTTTAACGGTTCATCACTAAATTGAAACAGGCCTAGTTCATACTCTATACACTGCGGCAAAACTCGTCGCCTCATCGCAAATTCAGAGTATACTCGAGGTCACTAGAAAGGGCTCGTCACCAATCAGTGTAGGTCAATAGCTCGAATATAGTGTCTCATACCACCATAATCGGCTCACGAGTCTGGTTGCTCACTGGACACTACGGGGAGGTACGTGGCCCCTGCGTAGGCCGACAGCTCCACCACGGTGTCCCATACCACCATGTCTGGCTCATGAGTCTTAGCGGATCGAGGTACCATGGTTAACGGGATTCGACTGGTAAGTTTGGTACCGTAGGTTCAAGCAGTAGCGACCAAACATGGTGAACATGTATTAGACATATCGGGTTACTTGACGAGCCTGACTAGCTCGAGCGCACAATCCGCTGAACGACATGAAGTGCATAAGCACTTCACGTGGCCTAACCACTGTCGCCAACCGACGTACGACTCGGGTTCGTCAAACACATCTTACGTGGCGACATGAATCTCAACCACGAACTCAAGTCTGGTACCGATTGTCTCGACTATAAACATAGTCCCAAACTCAATCCTTATTCACAGCATGTGGAGTAAAGTATAATGAACAAAGTGATTCAAGCATGTTAACAAGCGCGTCATAAAGCATGTGATAAAGCACTATATAAACAGGAATGCAAACACATGTATTTCATAAGTAAGCGATTAAAGTAAACAACCACATGGAGGAAATCATACATGTCTCTAAGGCAGTTGAGAATCCCATCTCAACACCTACCTAAGACACCATCATCCAAACACTTACTCTCACAAGCATTTTCACAAACACTTTGAATACACTATTTCAACATACATAGTGTATGATAGGAAAACAGGTATTAGGGCGAGTCCTTTCCCCAAGCAAGTATTTTATCCATATATGACATATTCATACAGCAAATAATCATGGCAAACACATCTCCAAAATATATACGTATACGGTACTTTCTACAATACACTATTTCTACATACATAGTGTATATTAGCAAAACATGTATTAGGGCGAATCCTTTCGCCAAATAAGTATTTTATCCATATATCATATATTCATACAACTAATAATCATGGCAAACACATTTCCAAAATTTATACGTATACGGTATTTTCTACGAATACCTAGAATATGTAAAATTCCATATTCTACGTCTTTAATCGAAACAGAAAACAGAAGGCACTTTGTACATGTGCAATTTCATGTAGATCATGAATCTATCATTATCTGACATTGAAAGTGTTGAAAACTGTAACCTATACACCTAAAGTCCTCACCTTATACCATAGAATCGCAACGAATTAGCTAGGTTTGCTAAGCCTCCGTATTCGGCAGTTTGGTAGCCTAAAGAATGAAATAGGTTAGCTATTTCATAACCTACAACCTTCACACCCCAAAACAGATTAGGGTTAGGGTTTCTTACCTCAAAATGAAATTGGTATCGCCGGGAAAACGACAACAATGGAGTGAAGGAGCTTGGGTAGCGGCAGGAAACAGTAGCAGGGAGTTTCTCCCACTTATCTCACTTTCTCTCTCTTTTCTCACTTCTCTCTCTAGGGTTTCTCTCAAATTCGTATGGCTGAGAGAGAGAGAGAGTTCTAAGGTCCTTATATAGCCTAAAAATGCACTAAACTAGACTTAAGGTCAAGGTATACTTGGGTTATAACCAAAGTGACACTGTTTCAGCTCAATGGAGGATTTCTGGTGGGCCTCCTTGAGCCAAAGGTCGGACTTAAGCTCATCAACCTTGGATCCAGGTAAAGTTAAGTTTCGTTTCAGTCGGATTCCCAGATCACGCGTGCAGACCAGTTTCAGTTCAACGGTCAGCGGATTTCGATCAGAAATTCCAAGTACATGGATATGTTTATGAAAATTTTCCTGATTCGAGGGTGTATTTGGGTCAGATTCTGACGGTCTGGTTGCTTACAAAATGTCCGCAAGCGACACGTTCCAGATTACTATTCAAGATATTTATTTTGTAAAGAAAACAAGTGTTTTCACACACTCTCTCTCCGGACTCAAGCGAACAGTCGTGGGACACTGTCTGGATTTGATTTCTGAGATGGTTGTCAAGCCCAGCGAGGCAGTCCTAATTCCTTAACTTCGTATTATTCGGACTCCCGATGTGCGGTCCAGACCTGATACGGAGTTTCAATGTGCTCCCAAGAGCAGTCGGGTAATGATTTTGATCCTAGACTTCAGGGTAACCTAGCATCAATGATTCTACAAGTTTTGGGCCTTGCAAATCGTATTTAAAGCGATTCAAATGGATTTCATGGCTAATCTAGTTTAGCACTTAATTAACTTTGTCAAATTTCTAAAGGATTTAATCCTAAGTGATTTTTGGTCGAGGTGGTACTCGGGTCTTTGCACGGAAATTTACGAGTCATTACAATCTACCCCCCTTAAACAAAAATTTCGTCCTCGAAATTTGTACCTTTTCGTACACTTTGAGAATCTGAGGATAGTTCTTTCTGACCTCGACCTCTATCTCCCACGTAGCTTCCTCCTCTGTATGATGTGTCCACAGTACCTTCACGAGTGGAATCACCTTGCTACGCAGTACCTGCTCCTTCCTATCAAGGATACGCGTCAGACGCAGCTCATACATAACATCCTCGTTCAGCTGTACCTACTCCCATCTGATGATATGTAAAGGATCAGGAACATACTTCTTCAGCATAAATACATGAAATACATTGTGTACAGCTGCAAGTGGTGTGGGCAAAGCGAGACGATATGCCACGGCACCCACTCGATCCAGTATCTGAAACGGACCGATAAACCTCGGTGTGAGCTTCCCCTTCTTCCCAAACCGAAGGACTCCCTTCATAGGGGAAACTTTGAGGAATACGTGATCACCGACCTCGAACTCAAGCGGTCGCGGCCTCGTATCGGTGTAACTCTTCTGCCTGCTCTGCGCTGTAAGAAGTCGACGCCTGATAATGTCGATCTTCTCTAAGGTCGCCTGCACCAAATCTGGGCCAATCAGACTTCGCTCGCCAACCTCAGCCCAATAATGCGGTGCTCTGCAAGGACGACCATACAGGGCCTCATATGGCGCCATACCAATACTCGCCTAGAAGCTGTTGTTGTAGGCAAACTTTGCATAAGGAAGACAGTCATCCCAACTGTCCTTGAAGTCCAAAACACATGCTCGCAACATATCCTCCAGAATCTGATTCACCCGCTCTGTCTGCCCATCAGTTTGAGGATGAAACGCCGTACTGAACTTCAACTTCACACCCATCGCTTCCTGGATACGAGTCCAGAAGATAGATGTGAACCGAGTGTTTCTGTCTGACACGATCGCTAAAAAAACTCCATGCAGACGGACGATCTCTCTGATGTACAATCTAGCCAGCTCGTCTGCAGATTTCGTGACTTTGATAGGGAGAAAATGGGCCGATTTGGTCAGCCGGTCCACAATCACTCAGATGGAATCGTGTCCCTTCCTCGTCTTCGGCAACCCGGATATGAAATCCATGGAAATGAAGTCCCACTTCCATTCTGCTATGGGCATGGGCTGAAGCAGTCCAGGAGGTCGGCGATGTTCTGCCTTGACCTACTGGCACGTCAGACAACGAGACACATACTCTGCTATATGCGCCTTCATGTTGTCCCACCAATATAACTATCTCATATCCCAGTACATCTTCGTACTACCAGGATGCATCGCGAGCTTCGAGTTATGGGCAGACTCGAGAAGCTCATGTCTCAGTCAGGTATGTCGAGAACGCATAGGCGGTCACGGAATCGTAGACCCCCATCAGAACCAACTCTCCACTCGGAGTCCTCTGCGTCGCTAGCTTGCTCTCGAAGCTCAGACAACCGCTCATCGCCCTTCTGGGCCTCAATGATCCTGTCATCAATAAGTGGTCGCACTCGAACGTGCGCAACACACTCAAATGGCTCCTCCACGGTGAATCTCTCCTCGAAATCCCGTACGAACTCAACCATGTCCCACTCTGCTATCATCAACGGAGCCGCAAATGCTATAGCCTTCTTGTGGCTCAACGCGTCTGCCACAAGGTTCGCCTTGCCAGGATGGTAGGAAACCTCAAACTTGAAGTCCTTCAAGGTCTCCATCCATCGGCGTTGTCTCATATTCAAGTCTCGCTGCGTGAATATATACTTAAGGCTCTTGTGGTCGCAAAAAAGCTCGAACTCCTCTCCGTAGAGGTAATGTCTCCAGAGCTTCAATGTAAAGATGACAGCTGCCAACTCCAGGTCGTGTGTAGGGTAATTCTCCTCATGCTTCATTAATTGTCTCGAGGCATACGAAATCACCTTGTCCTTCTGCATAAGGACACAACCCAAACCAACGCGAGACGCGTCAGTGTATATTGTGTACTTAACCCCTTGTTCTGGCAATACTAGCACAGGGGCGGACGTTAGCCTGTCCTTCAGATCCTTGAAAGCTGCTTCCGCCTTCTCATTCCAGGCAAACTTTAGGTCCTTCCGTGTCAACTAAGACAATAGCCTGGCAATCTTCGAGAAGTCCCGAATGAAACGTCTATAGTACCCTTCCAGACCAAGGAAACTCCTCACCTCGGTAACCGAGCCAGGCTGCTGCCAATCCTGAACCGTGACTACCTTAGCAAGGTCCATTGCTATCCCATCCTTGGACACCACATGTCCGACGAACTTGACTTCCTCCTGCCAGAAGTCGCACTTCTTATACTGCGCGAACAACTGGTTCTTCTTCAACGTATCCAACACCGTGCTCAGGTGCTCCTCATGCTCCTCCCAACTCGTAGAGTATATCAGAATGTCATCAATAAAGACGATGACGAATTGGTATAGGAATGGCTGAAATACCTGGTTCATCAGGTCCATGAACACGGCCGGTGCGTTCATAAGACTGAACGACATCACTAGAAACTCGTAGTGCCCAAAGCATGTCCTGAAAGCCATCTTTTGCACGTCCTCATTTCTGACGCGCAACTAATGATACCCGGACTGCAGATCAATCTTCGAAAAGTACTTCGCCCCCCTCAACTGATCAAACAGATAATCTATCCTGGGCAAAGGATACTTGTTCTTCACAGTGACCTGATTCAACCTACGGTAATTAATACACAATCGCTGAGAACCATCTTTCTTCCTTACAAACAACACGGGTGCACCCCAAGGGGACACACTAGGTCGAATGAAACCCTTCTCTAGCAACCCGTCAATCTATTTCCTCAGCTCCTCCATCTCACATGGAGGCATACAATAAGTCGGTAATGAAATAGGTGTCGCACCAGGCGTAAGATCAATGGTGAAGTCGATCTCGCGCCGAGGTGGCAAACCAGGAATCGTTACAAACACACCTGTAAAATCCCGAACCACAAGTGTATTTCCTAACATCGGACCATCAACCTGCTCTAATAGGGTAGTGTAACTACTGATGCGGTAATACCAACTGACCTACACTAGGAAAGTAAAGACCGTGCCATCAGGTCCACGTGCTGTCATGATCCGAGTATCGCAATCGATCTCGGCCTTCATCTCCACGAGCCAGTCCATGCCGAGAATCACATCATAATGATGGAGCGGTGCGACCAACAGATCGACAGTCACTGTCCTGCTCCCTAGGTCTATCGAACAACCCTTACACATCGTAGTGAAGTCTGAGAAAGTCCCTGTGGCAGTAAGGAGTCTCATCCCAATCATAGGACTAGTTTCCAACTAGTCGCTTGACCGCAGCACATGAAACAATAGAGGTAGTAGACCCGGTGTCCGCCAATAGAAAGACTGAAATACCTTGTACATGTGCAGTAACCTCGAAGGCCATCGGTGTTGAAGGTGCAGTCCCTGGTTCCTCTGTTATAAGCTCATGAACACATGCCTGCTGAGATCGGTTAGGCTGAGGTACCATGGGCCGTTGAGGCGGCCTGAAGCGTGATACAGGAGGTCTGAAAGATGGATGGACAGGGGCAGTCTATAGAGGTGGAGCCGATAGAGCTTGTGGGTGAGAACGACCAATCATCTGCGGTGGAGAGAAACCGCTATCCTTCATCCGTGCAAAATAACTCCCAATAGAATGACCCTATTTCCCGCAGTACGTACAGGTCACAATAGGGCTCCACATCGGAGCCACTGGCGCTGTGATCCTGGGAGGTGAGTCAGCACGAGGCTTCTTGCCTAGGAAAGGCCTGCCTTGAACATCTGGTCGTGGTCTCACAACCATAGTACCACGAGAACGTGTCAACCGATCAACATCCTGCTCGGCCATCATAGACATGTGAACCAACTCCGCGTAAGAAGGTATACTGATACAGCACATCTTCGACCGTATATCAGGTCGCAAACCCCCAGAAAAACAGTGCATCCGCATCTGCTCATCAACAAGGATGGTCGAGACAAAGCGGCCCAACTCGGTGAAGCGATGCTCGAACTCAGTAACAGTCATGCCTCCCTGCCTGAGGCGTAGAAACTCATCCTCCCGCTCGTGTCTGTAGGTCTGCGGGTAATACTTCTCGTGGAACCAGAACTCAAATGTTGCCCAAGTCCACACATAGCCCACTGCGACAGACCGCAGTACACTGTCCCACCACAGGCTGGCCTCCCTCTCGAACATGAAAGTGGCCAACTCGACCTGCTTTGCCTCAGTACAGTGTAGCATCAGTAGCATCTTGGAGATGCGGTCTAGCCAAAACTCAGCCTCCTTGGGTCTGTGAGAACTCGTGAATGTGGGAGGCCTCAAGCGCTGGAATCGCTCGAGTAGGCCACGAGTACCGACATCTCCAGTAGGGGGTACAGCAGGCACACGGGGAGGTATAGTCTCAGCCTGAGCAGGAGGCTTGGCAATCTCAGTAAGGTGTGTAGATGTCGAAGGTGGAGTCACTCTCCCACCCTGAGACAAGGCCTCAGAAATAATGGCCACAAGTTGCTGGTGCTGCTGCTGCTGCTGCATCTGCTGCTGATGCATCATCAACATCAACTACTCAAACCTGTCAGGAGGTGGAGCAGCCTGTGGGTCATGCTATGTAGATGAGGATGCCTGGTGCTGCTAGCGAACTGGGGGTGTATAAGGTGGCAGTCCACCAGTAGGACCAGCAGGAGGCTGATCAGAGTCTAACCCTCGGTCCGTAGGACCACCTCTACCAGAAGGAGTCTGGTCCATCGAGCCAGTGAGAAGGAGGGGTGCCGTGCTCCTCGTAGATCTCTGTGGCATGCCCTATATAACATAGGGTGCAACGTATGTGAGATAAAGCATAACAACACATTATACAAGCACTTTAAGCATTCCATACATCTCATAGCAAAAGAGGCTGCATGCTTTTCATTTATCCAAAATTGTCATAATACATGGAATACAGAGTTACATGAATCATGACAGAAATTACATGTGAGCCAATTACATCCACAACATCAAACACTTAAAACATACTACTAACTACTACATCATCAACATGAAACATAAACCTACTACAGAGGAAACCAAAACAACTACAAAACAGCAGTAAGGATGGCTAGGCATCCGAGTCAGGCGATGGAGGAGGGGCATTCTTGTCCTGTAAACAGCACAGGATGACCTTCAAGGTGCGAGACACCTTGCTGAGCTTCGTTTGGACCCTCCCGACTTCCTGTTGCAGAGTGGCTTGGCCCTCCTCGAGATGGGCTAAACGCGCATCTATGGTAGCCTGATCGGTGCCCTGCTCCTGAGCCACAAGAGGTGAACTCTCCTCCGTATCCTGGGCCTCAGGTTCCTCTTCTTCTTCTTCTATTTCATCGTCACCCCCATCTTCACTCTCTTCTTCTTCGCTCTCCACCTCATCCTCGCTCTCCTCTTGTCGGGCCCGTCGTCGCCGTGCCCCAAGTTTCATCTGATGGAGAGTATTCTCGTCGATTTGATGAATCGGTACTGGCCTTTCCACCCCCAGACTATAGCCAAACTCCCATGCAATCCTGCATACGTGTCGGCCGAAGGGAAGCGAATCAGAGCTCCTGGTGGAGCGTGCAATACCCACAATCTGTCGCAACACGAATGTAGGCACCCACAAGTTCGCCCTCTGCCCTACCTGGTACAGAAAGTCTACCATGAGTCGCGTGCACTCGCTGCGATTACTATGTCTAGGGTAGAGGTTGTATGTGAAGATGTGATGTAGTAGGCGGAAGTCGTCTGACATGTGGGACGCTAACAGGCTTTTGTTTGGCTGCCACTCAACTAGTCGGCCACCACAAAGGTAACGCGTGCGACGATCCCTTTCACGAGCAGTCCCCAGGTTCTGTTCGCTAGCATGTATATCTGTAACGCCCTGAAAATCGGGGGTTGAGCATAAACTCAACTCCCGAGTTCCAGAACATCACTTATGCAATAAAATGAATGATGATTGAATGTTGACTGTATTCGTGCATTGAACATGAGTGAGATTAAGCCAAAACAGCATATCATACTCCAGAGACAGTTAAGTTTGCAAGCGGAAGACTGTGATAGATAGATAAATTATATAACTTATGATGAGTCTCCAGAGTGTGATAACATTACCAGGTTAAATACATACAAGTGCAGTTCTAAAATTTACCAAATGTGAGGAAGTGTAATGCCTTCTATCCCAAGAACCATAACCCTGTCAATACAATACCAGGTCTTCATTGGCCTGTCAGAAAGTTACATATAGGAGAACTCCTCCTCCACATCATAGAAGTCCGGCTCTGCTTCATAAGCATCGCCATCACCTGAATCTCAACAAATCTGGTGGGTGTTCGGAACACCGTCCCGTAACGTGGGAGTGAGTGATCAACTCAGTGGAACAGTAAAGCATAGGTTAACATGTTATCAATTCAATCAAGCAGTAATGATAAAGCAGTACAAATCAAACATTTCTAACTACTCTTGTTAAGTGTGAAAATGAAATGACATGATGCTGTATGCCCTTGCCAAACCACCCTCAAGCGACATCATCTTACGTTCGCGAATGCTTACTCCCTCAGTGCGCCACATCTACAAAGCACATGCGGTGCGATGATGCTCATGATTACCAAGTTTTTATTAGTCCATTTCAAACAGCAGTATTGGGAAACTAAGGTACCTCCCTTGTATCATTCCCAAACATGATCCATTCTAGGGTCGTCAATCCTAGTTATTCTCATACGATATTATGGTTTGAGAAGCGTAGTGAAGGCATCGCAAAGGGCTCGTCACCCGTCAGCGCGGATACAGATCTCACCGTATGTGGCTCAATTGCTGGCCGTCAGCTCGAGTACAGGTCTCACCGTACTCGGCTCAATCACTAGCCGTCAGCTCAAGTACAGGTCTCACCGTACTCGGCTCAACTCACACTCTAGTTGCTGTGAAAGACTCGTCGCCAATCACAGACCCTTGGAGTGTACTCGATGATACCACGGAGGACTCGTCGCCCGTCAGCACGAGCACAGATCTCACCGTACTCGGCTCTCGCCGAAGTATCGACAGCTCGAATACAGTGTCCCATACCACCATATTTGGCTCACGAGTTGATTGCGCAATGGTCACTACGGGGAGGCACATGGCCCCAGCGTAGGCCGACAGCTCGACCACGGTGTCCCATACCACCATGCCCGGCTCATGCGACTTAGCGGATCTAGGTACCATGGTTAAACGGGGATCGCCACTGGTAAGTTTGGTACCCTAGGTTCAAGCAGTAACGACCAAACAGGGTGAACATGCATAAGGCAGATCGGGTTACTTGACGAGCTCGACTAGCACGATCGCCCGTTGAGCTGCACTACATGAAGTGCATAAACAACTTCGTGTGGCCTAGCCACTGCCGATAGGCAACGCACGACTCGAGTTCGTCGAACACATCCCACGTGGCAAATGAATCTCAGCCACGAGTTCAATCTCGTTACCGATTGCCTGGACTATAATCATAGCCCCAAACACAATCAATTACAGAGATATAAAGCAGTAATGGATCAGGATTCAAATCATACAATCAGTCTGGTATTATCCGTTTAGGGCTGCCAGGGCTGTTGCACGCACTCGTTGCTCAGCTCCCCCATCACCCATGACGGATCATACAACATAAATATAAATTTAAACATATGCATTACATAGTTAAAATCATAAAACAGTTGAGCATGTTATGAATCACAACACAAGCATGAGTTTGTACATGTTCAAATCCTAATCACACAACTATCAAAGGAGATTATACACATAGTGAAAAGGGGTTGAGAATCATATCTCAACACCCTTATATATTACAATTTGCTAACTACTCCACATTCAGACATTTCAAGAAACACTTAAACAAACATACATCAACATACATGACATATGTCGATCACATAGGCATTAGGCCAAATCCTTTCGCTAGGGAGTTGCCCCAATCATAACACGCGTACACCCACGACGGATAGTCATGGCAAGCAGGAATCCAAGTTCCATATTCATTCAGCCATTTCCACAAACACTTGGGCCACACATTTTAGCCTATATAGTGTATATTGGCCGTGGCGTGATTTAGGGCAAATCCTTTCGTCAAAGGGATATCGCCATTACAACAATCATATATCCATGACAATTAGTCATGGCGAGCACGAATGAGAATTCTATACTCATTCAGCCATTTTCACAAACACTTAGAATACACTATTCCAACATACATAGCGTATGTTAGCAAACATGTATTAGGGCTATTCTTTCGCTAAGCGGTTATTTTATCCGCGTATACCATATTCATACAACAATTAATCATGACAATTATATTTCCAAAATTTACACATACGCGGTATTTCTAGAATACACAATTTCAACATACTAGGCCTTTACACACGAGCATGTATTTCAGCGATTCCTTTCGCCAAACTAGTATTTTATCCATATACTATATAATCATACATTAAATAAACATGTCAAGCATTTTCCCGAAAAAAATACGTATACGGTATTTCTACGTATACCTAGAGTATGTGAAATTCCATATTCTACAACGTTAATCGAAACAGGAAACGGAAAGCACTTTGTACATGTGCAATTGCATGCAGATCATGAATCTATCATTATCTGACATTGAAAGCGTTGAAAAACGTAACTTATACACCTAAAGTCCGCACCTTTTGTCGTAGAATTGTAACGGAGTTGATAGGTTCGCTAAGTTTCCGTATACGGGAGTTTGGCAACCTAGAGAACGAAATAGGTTAGCTATTTCACAACCTACAACAGTCTAAACCCCAAAACAGATTAGGGTTAGGGTTTCTTACCTAGAAACGGGGCTGGAATCGCCGGGAAAGCGATGAGAAAGGGATGGTGCAGCCCGTGTGGTGGCAGGGAACGACGGCAGGGAGATTCTCCCACTTCTCCCTCACTTTCTCTCTCTTTTCCCTCTCTCAAATCCAAATTCGTATGGCTGCCATGAGAGAGGGTTTAAGGTCCTTATATAGTCTCAAAACTCACCGAAATAGACTCCTGTTCAAAGGTTACTGCTAATATAGGTATTTCGTTACTTTTCCAGCTCAAAAGAGAGGTTCTGGTGGCCTTCCTTGAGCCAAACGTCAGACTTAAGCTCACCACACATGGATCTATGAGGGATTACGTTTTCGACTCGATCGGATTCCCAGATCGCACGTGGCGGGCCACTTTCAGTTCAACGGTCAGTGGGCCACGATCCGAAATTCCAAGTACATGTAAATGTTCCTGAAATTTTTCCTGATCCGAGGGTGTAATTTGGTCTGATTCTGACGGTCTGGTTGCTTAATACTGAAGTACAAGCGAAAGGTGCCAGATCACTATTCCAGATATTTTAATTTCAAAGGGAATAGTGTTTTTCACACTCCCTCGCTCCAGATCGAAATAAATGGCCGTGGGACATCGGAATCATCTGATTTTTGAGATGATTGTCAAGCCCAGTGAGGCGGTCCTAGTTCCTTAGCTTCGTGTTAATCGGACTCCCGATGTGCGGTCTAGACCTAATACGAAGTTTCGTTTCATTCCCGAGAGCAGACGAGAAATGAGTTTGGTTCTAAACTTTAGGGAAACCTAAAGTCACTGATTTTGCAAGTTTTGGGTCTTGCAGATCGTATTTAAAGCGATCCCAACGGATTTCATGGCTAATCGAGTTTTGCACTTAGTTAACTTTGTTAAATTTCTAAAGATTTAATCCTAATTGTTTTCTGGTTGAGATGGTACTTAGGCCTTTGCAGTTTGTAGATAAAGTGATCCAAGTTTTACTACTTAGCTAGTTTAAGATAGTGTCTAGGGCGAAAGTGCTTTGAAAATTGAAAGCACAAGGTAGAGAAGGGTGGGATTTGTGAAGGAAATGGGTTCAGAAGCGATTTTAGACTGTGGGGTTCAGTTCTGACGAAATAATAAGGTGTTAGGAGCAACCCATCGCCTAAGGACATCTAATCCCAGGTTGGCAAAAATCCGGGATGTTACAATATCACTAAGGGGCATATTCATAAGCTGCGCAATCACTCTCACATCAACAGTGACAAATAGATCCACCTCAACTAAGAGTCGGAACTGCAAAGGTTCCAGTGTAGGCTTACGAATGTTGGCGTAGAAGGCTCAGACAGTACCAGGATTGGCGCGACCTCTGGCCTCAAATAGCGGACCCCAGTGGGCCGCCTCCACTTGCTCGAACAAGTAGTATTCACTAAAGAGGCGACCATCCACCTGGGCTTCAAAGAGAACCCGGCGGTCCTCATAAACTCCATGAGGTAGTGCCGCCAACTGTGCCCATTCAGCAGGGATTCGGGGATCAAGATCCCGCTTCGTTCGAAATTTTCGGGCAAAGCTTGAGCTAGCGGTGGTGTCTCTCGGCCGCCTTGAACGTGTAGGGCGACTAGACCTAGCCTCATCAGCGGTGCTCTTTCTCTTACCCATAAAAGAGAGGATGGTGGAGATGGAGAAAATGACAGAAACAATTGCGAGAAAGGCCATGGAACGGGAAGGAATGGAAAGAAAGAGGGCTGGAGGATTGGTTCTCCACTGACTTGGGTTCCAACAAACGTTGTAGGGGCCCAAATGATAGGGATTGAAGAAGGAAAATGGAGAGATCAGATGGTGAGGAAGCTCACACGATTTTTGAGCTTCAAAAGGGCTGTGTGGGAGTCCAAATGAGAGAAACGGAGAGGGAAGGGAGGAAATGACTGCTGTAGACGATGGAAATGGGTGGATGGTGGTCAAAAACTAGCAGAGAAGACGATTGCAAGGGCGATTTTGAAGAGAAAACAGCAAGTGGAGAGAGAAAAATGGCTTGGAGGGAGGGTTTGTGAAGGAAGTATGGGTTTGGGGGGGAGGAAATGCACGGGAGCTATGTCAGGGGGGTTATTAGACCCCCCAACACGATCGGCCCTAGCTACGGGCCCGGCCCAACCCAAATTTCGGCAAGGCCTCGCCGACTGGGCGAGGGCCTCGCCAACCAACTTTTCAGATTTCGAGGTCCCGCCCCATGGGCGAGATCCTCCTGTCCCCTAGGCCCCAAAAAACCCTGGGTCCCACCCTGGGTACCCCTAGATTAACGTGGGTAGGCGCCCGACCCCGATTCGCTCAATTCAGGTAGTTTCAGCACTTCGGACACATACTTGAATTTACAGATGTTTGACTGCTGGGATGAGGTGTATTGTGATCTAGACACGTCAATAGACAGTCTAGAAGTGATTTGGGATTGACTCGTGCGATCAGGATCGAGAACGAACTCGATCAAAACAATCATTTTCAATGAACTTCGCCAAATGGCGAAATCGGGAAAACCTAGGACTGTTTCTATATTCTTCTCGCACCCTCCTAAGTTGTAATGCGTCAGCGTAGTCGTGGGAACATAACTCAGGTCTGGTTTAATCAAAATCATGCTCTGATACCAACTTGTAACGCCCTGAAAATCGGGATCGAGCATAAACTCAACTCCCGAGTTCGAACGCATCACTTATGCAACATAGATGATGATGGTTAAATGTTGTCTGTGTTAGAGCAATAAACATGAGTGAGATTATACCTAAACAGTAATTCATACTCCAGATCAATTGTATAAAGGCAAGCGAAAGACTGAACTGTATATATATGTATGTAAAAGGAACAAAATCATTTCATTCTCCAGAGTATGAATCCATCTGAGTCACCATATACATATGTCTATTTTATGTTCAAAAGTCAAAAATACAACTAGGGAAGTAATCCCAGCAAGACCCGTCGATCCGGCGGTCTAATCAAAGCCACCAGAATACTGCATAAATGAGAACTCGTCCTAGTCCTCGCTATAGTCCGGCTCGGCCTCCTGAGTCGTCATCTCATCTGTACCTAAGACAGAGTCTGGTTGGTGTGTACAACACCGTCCGGTAACGTGGGAGTGAGTAGCTAACTCAGTGGAACAATAAAGCATAGGTTAACATGTTATCAAATCAGTCAATTAGTAATAATAAAGCAATAAAATCAAACACTCCTAACTACTCTTATTAATGCAAGTATGAATACAGTCATGATGTATGCCCTCACCACACACACCCTCGTGCGACACCATCTTACGTTCGCGGCATGCTTTCATCCCTCAGTGCTCCACATCTTTCAGGCACATGCAATGCGATAATGATCATGATTACCGAGTTGTTATTAGTCCATTTCAAACAGCAGTATTGGGAAACTAAGGTACCTCCCTTGTATCATTCCCAAACATGATCCATTCCAGGGTCGTCAGTCCTAGTTTATCTCATACGATAGTGTAGTTTTAGGTCGCTGCAAAGGCTGCCAGGGCTGTTACGCACAATGGTTACACCACTCCTCCATCACCTCTTTAACGGTTCATCACTAAATTGAAACAAGCCTAGTTCATACTCTATACACTACGGCGAAACTCGTCGCCTCACTGCAAATTCAGAGTATACTCGAGGTCACTACAAATGGCTCGTCACATTCAGTGTAGGCCGACAGCTTGAATATAGTGTCCCATACCACCATAATCGGCTCACGAGTCTGGTTGCTCACTGGACACTACGGGGAGGCACGTGGCCTCAGCGTAGGCCGACAGCTCGACCACGGTGTCCCATACCACCATATCCGGCTCATGAGTCTTAGCGGATCGAGGTACCATAGTTAACGGGATTCCACTGGTAAGTTTGGTACCCTAGGTTCAAGCAGTAGCGACCAAACATGGTGAACATACATTAGACATATCGGGTTACTTAACAAGCCTGACTAGCTCGAGCGCACAATCCGCTGAACGACATGAAGTGCATAAGCACTTTGCGTGGCCTAACCACTGTCGCCAACTGACGTACGACTCGGGTTCGTCAAACACATCTTACGTGGCGACATGAATCTTAACCACGAACTCAAGTCTGGTACCGATTGTCTGGACTATAAACATAGTCCCAAACTCAATCCTTATTCACAGCATGTGGAGTAAAGTATAATGAACAAAGTGATTCAAGCATGTTAACAAGCGCGTCATAAAGCATGTGATAAAACACTATATAAACAGGAATGCAAACACATGTATTTCATAAGTAAGCGGTTAAAGTAAACAACCACATGGAGGAAATCATACATGTCTCTAAGGTAGTTGAGAATCCCATCTCAACACCTACCTAAGACACCATCATCCAAACACTTACTCTCACAAGCATTTTCACAAACACTTTGAATACACTATTTCAACATACATAGTGTATGATAGGAAAACAGGTATTAGGGCGAGTCCTTTCCCCAAGCAAGTATTTTATCCATATATGACATATTCATACAGCAAATAATCATGGCAAACACATCTCCAAAATATATACGTATACGGTACTTTCTACAATACACTATTTCTACATACATAGTGTATATTAGCAAAACATGTATTAGGGCGAATCCTTTCGCCAAATAAGTATTTTATCCATATATCATATATTCATACAACGAATAATCATGGCAAACACATTTCCAAAATTTATACGTATACGGTATTTTCTACAAATACCTAGAATATGTAAAATTCCATATTCTACGTCTTTAATCGAAACAGAAAATAGAAGGCACTTTGTACATGTGCAATTTCATGCAGATCATGAATCTATCATTATCTAACATTGAAAGCGTTGAAAACCGTAACCTATACACCTAAAGTCCTCACCTTATACCATAGAATCGCAACGAATCAGCTAGGTTTGCTTAGCCTCCATATTCGACAGTTTGGTAGCCTAAAGAATGAAATAGGTTAGCTATTTCATAACCTACAACCTTCACACCCCAAAACAGATTAAGGTTAGGGTTTCTTACCTCAAAACGAAATCGGTATCGCCGGGAAAGCGACAAGAACGGAGTGGAGGAGCTTGGGTAGCGGCAGGAAACAGTAGCAGGGAGTTCTCCCACTTCTCTCACTCTTTCTCTCTTTTTTCTCACTTCTCTCTCTAGGGTTTCTCTCAAATTCGAATGGCTGTGAGAGAGAGAGTTCTAAGGTCCTTATATAGCCTAAAAATGGACTAAGCTAGACTTAAGGTCAAGGTATACTTGGGTTATAACCAAAGTGACATTGTTTCTGGTCAACGGAGGATTTCTGGCGGGCCTCCTTGAGCCAAAGGTCGGACTTAAGCTCATCAACCTTGGATCCAAGGAAAGTTAAGTTTTCGTTTCAGTCAGATTCCCAGATCACGCGTGGCAGACCAGTTTCAGTTCAACGGTCAGCGGATTTCGATCAGAAATTCCAAGTACATGGATATGTTTATGAAAATTTTCCTGATCCGAGGGTGTATTTGGGTCAGATTCTGACGGTCTGGTTGCTTACAAAATGTCCGCAAGTGACACGTGGCAGATTACTATTTAAGATATTTATTTTGTAAAGAAAATAAGTATTTTCACACACTCTCTCTCCGGACTCAAGCGAACAGCCGTGGGACACTGTCTGGATTTGATTTTCGAGATGGTTATTAAGCCCAACGAGGCGGTCCTAATTCCTTAACTTCGTATTATTCGGACTCCCGATGTGCGATCCAGACCTGATACGGAGTTTCAATGTGCTCCCAAGAGCAGTCGGGTAATGAGTTTGATCCTAGACTTCATGGTAACCTAGCGTCAATGATTCTACAAGTTTTGTGCCTTGCAGATCGTATTTAAAGCGATTCAAACGGATTTCATGGCTAATCTAGTTTAGCACTTAATTAACTTTGTCAAATTTCTAAAGGATTTAATCCTAAGTGATTTCTGGTCGAGGTGGTACTCCGGTCTTTGCACGGAAATTTACGAGTCGTTACAGCATAAGCACTCCGTGTGGCCTAACCACTGTCGCCAATTGATATACGACTCGAATTCATCAGGCACATCTCATGTGGCGGGACAAAGTCAGCCACTACTTCGAGGCCTATTACCGATTGCCTGGACTATATAATAGCCCCAAACACATTCAATAACAACGATCTAACATATGAGATACTCAAGCAGTAATGGAGCAATGATTCAAATCATACAATCAGTTAAGCGTGTTATGAAGTACAACATAAACATGAATCCACACTCATGCATTTCTAGGTAAAAGCAATGAATATGAAACAAGGCATATGGAGGAAATCATACACATCATTAGAGTGGCTGAGAATCCTATCCAACACCCATTTAAAGAACAGTTTACAAGTATTTATTCATACAGACATGTTTACAAACACTTAGCATACACGTTATACCATACATGGTATGTATTGGGTAGCATACGTATTAGGGCAAGTCCTTTCGTCAAAGGATTGCCGCCTACACAATAATCGCATAGCCACGATAGTTAGTCATGGCATACACTAACGCAAGGTTTATACTCATTTAGTCATTTACTCAAACACTTAGGCTACGCATTGTAACATACACGACGTATGTTAATATAACATGTATTAGGCTAATCTGTTCACCCAGAAGTTGATACACATGCATCTAGCATACATAGACAACAATTAATCATGGCAAGCACAAATCCGAATTTCATGCGTATACGGTATTTTCTACAAACACGAGGAATACAGTATATTCAACCTAGTTAACGTATAACTAAAAAATGAAACGGACATCACTTTATGCATGTGAAATAGCATCCACGTCAGTAATATATCATTAACCGACATTGAAAGCCTTATAAACCATAACTTATATGTTTATAGTCTACACCTTACGTCGATAAACAAGTATCGAACTCAGTTTGTATACCGAGTCTTCGTCTACGGCAAAATGGCATCCTAAATCATGAAATAGGTTAGCTATTTCATCACTTACGCTATTTAGTACTCTAAAACCGGTTAGGGTTAGGTTTTCTTACCTAAGAACGGGATCGGTATCGCCGGAAAAATGATACAGATACGATAGTTGAGCACGTAGACTGGCAGGGAAGAAGCCCTGGATCAATCACCAACTCTCTCTCTCTCTCACTTTCTCTCTCTTTCCTCCTTAGGGTTGGAAATTCATATGTGAAGAGAGAGAGAGGGGTTTTAAGGTGTTTATATAGGCTTAGAAGTGATGGAAATGACCCCAAGGTCATGGTATACTTAGGTTTCAGCCAAAACTCGGCTTTTTCAGCTCAACAGAGTACTTCTGGAGCCCCCCCTTGAGTCTAAGGTCGGACTTAAGCTCCCCTATGTTGGATCTATGTCAAGCTGAGTTTTCAGTCCGATCGGATTCGTAGATCGACCGTGGTGGACTAGTTTCAGTTCAACGGTCACCGATACTCGATCAAGGCCACAAGTACACTGACGTGTGTATGAATTTTTTTCCTGATTCGAGGGTGTAATTGGGTCAGATTTTAACGGTCTGAATCCATATATCTGGCCCACAACCGACGCGTCTCAGATTACTTAAATTTAGCTTTTTATTTCTAAGATATCCACGTTTCTCACACACTTCACTCCGGGCTCAAGCGAATAGCTTCGAGATACTATCTGGACTTGATTTTCGAGGTAGTGGTCAAGTCCAGCAAGGCGGTCTTGATTTTATAATTTCGTAGTAATCGGACTTTCGACGTGCAGTCCAGGTCCGATACGAAGTTTCAATGTGCTCTCGAGAGCAACTGGGTAATGAGATTGATCCTAGATTTTAGGGTAACCTAGCGTCAATGATTCTACAAGTTTTGGGTCTTGCAGATCGTATTTAAAGTGATCAGTGTGGATTTCACAAGTAAACTAATTTAGCACTAGATAAAACTCTCGCCTAATTTCTAAAGGATTTAGTCCTAAATGATTTCTGGCTGAGGTGGCACTCGGGTCTCACTACGGATTTTTTCGAGACGTTACAATCTACCCCCTTTAAAGAAAAATTTCGTCCTCGAAATTAGCACCTTTTCATACTCCTCGAGAATCTGAGGGTAGTTCTTACGGACCTCGGCTTCTGTTTCCCAAGTAGCCTCTTCTTCAATGTAGTGCATCCACAATACTTTCACAAGTGGAATAACCTTGTTATGAAGTACTTGCTTCTTCCGATCCAGGATACGCGTCGGTCGCAGTACATATGTCGCGTCCTCACACAACTGCACCTACTCCCACTTGATGATGTAGAAAGGATCAGGAACGTATTTCTTCAGCATAGATACATGAAATACGTTGTGCACGCCCGCGAGTGCAGTGGGCAGGGCAAGGCGGTATGCCATTGTACCCACTCGATCTAGTATCTGGAATAAGCCAATGAAGTGTGGTGTAAGCTTCCCCTTTTTTCCAAACTGAATGACTCCCTTCATAGGGGAAACTCTGAGAAATACATGGTGTCAAGCCCCAGACACGGTAACCGGAATCACAAGGAACCCGGTGGCCGGTTCTGGCCGTAACAGCCTCCATAGTACCCCATTCTCGGCTCCTGAGGCAGGTTCCGATCCTGGGATCCTACAAGGAGGATTTTTCATAATAATATAATCATTACTAATACGAGCATACCCAAGATCACAACAAGTACATTTGAGAATAATAAAGGCACACATCGCAAAATCCACTATAAATTTGAACTTTTACAATCATTCATAAGGTCCAAAAGGACATACATGAGATAAAAGGAAAAGAGAGAAAGGTCAGCAACACTGGAGTCCTCAAATGCTCAGCTCTACTCCATGCTCTACTGCTATGTCGCCTGCCTAGGGTATCCTGCACGCATCAATCGTGCATAAGCTTATAGAAGCTTAGAGGGTGGTGTAGGTGTGTGATAATGGTGCACAGAAGAGTAGTAGGAGATGCAAGGAGAGAAGCATGATCAATGAGGATATCACTAGCCTTACCTAGGCTTATCATGAATAAGATGCAATGAGTACTGGGTACCATGCCAAGGTAAAGCATGAAGGGGCTTGTACAACCAATGCTAATGCAATGCAAGTAATGTCAGTGCTCATATCCAAACCACAAGTCATGTACATTTCCGATCATAAGGAAATCACCAGGGTCCATTACACTACTGAATGATTGCCGCTCTACAGACCCCGCACAGTCAAACGAGCGTAAGAGACCTCACTACCCACCCGTGGACAGCCAATCACCAACAAGGCCTGAAGGTAGCGGACCCATTTACGAGCTGGTCAGACTCAGCCTAGCAATGCCTCCTCACATCAGGCAGGTAAGGGCACACCCCTATCCAACCGACTACATGACAGTAGGAGTCACGGCCTAATGGTATAAGACCCTCGTGCGCTCATATATTCAACCCGGTTACGGCGTTGGAGCAGATCCTTGGTACCATGGAAGTTTTGAGAATTTCACCCATGGGCATCCGATGCACCCGGTATGCTCAACTAATATTTTCGGTGTCCACATATACGGCCATCCACGAATACCCTTGTGGAGGCAAGACCCTGATGAAGTAAGGGCGGATATCCATAAGCTATGCAATGCCAGATGCATGAATCACACAATCACCCATACATCAATCCCAAGCATCCATCTCTTGGGGAGATACCAACATGTCCTACATAATGACACAACCATGGCCAATCATACCTCAACCAAGCATGCATATGATGCGTATGGGATTGGGCCATGAAGATGAATAGGGGTGACAATGAGGTGAAGATGAACTCTCTACCTAACCATGAGGGGTCTAGGTACTTAACCAATTCCTCATAAGGAATACAACCTCTAATGGGGGCCCATATACCTGGGGTAGCCCACGAGACTAAGGAGAACAATGATATGGGCCTAAATAGACGAAATGAGCCTAGCAAGGATCTATGGTGGGCTTTTAACCATCCATAGAAGCCCATGGGCCTACCTTAGGGCCACCAATGTGGACATCCAACCACAATTAGTCCCCAAGAGGTAGCCCATCTCTAATTGATTACGGATCAAGGCCCAAGGCCCACACAACATTAGAAATAAGAAATGGGCAGCCATTACATACCACATACATTCATGTTAGGCTACAGAAAGGCGGCCCAAGGCCTAACCAAAAGATGGGTCCAAGGGGAACACACATAGCCCAACCCATATATACCACTATGGGCCCATAGGGGAAAGATTAGGGCCCAACATAAAGGCCACTAATCCCATATATTGTGGTGGCATAGTGGGCAGCCCATTGCTCAAATCACATGGGCAAATGTCATGCTCTTAGTCAAGTAAGTTGGGCCTACAACCCGGCCCAAGTATAAATTTGATTTGGTGGACAACCAAGGACCCATATACTTATGTAGTCTGGCCCACTAATCCAACACAATATTATGGTAAAAATGGCCCAAGAGTTCCATGGGCCTATCTGGAAAGTTCCAGCCCAATTGGGCCTGAAGAGTTCAACAATTAGCTACATTCATGGACCCAATTAAATCAACTGTGGTGGGCCTCAAAAGTGCATTTATGAAGCCCAACATTTAAGGAACTAAAGGTATAAATTATTACCTCTAAGATTCTTCACAATGTGTTGGGCCCCACTCCTCAAAATTTCAGCCCAAAGGCCAAGCAAAATTATGACATGTTGTTGTCCTAAATTTGGGCACTCCATTGGAGTGGGCCCAGGGCCTCTAAAACTCTAAGAATTGAGGGCCAAGGTCCCGCATCATGCATACAATAAGAGGAAATGCAAAAAGGTGGCCCACCATCAGAGGAAACATTTTTGAATTATAATTTTATCAAGGCATATTGCTGGACTGCATAGCAGAAAATTCTGGCAAGCCAACCATCTTGGCCCATTCTTTTGGATGCCCAAATGGGGTCAGTTAGGGCTGAAATTTTACAGAATGATACTTCCATAGGTGGTACATACCCTCAAAATTTTCAGAATTTTTGGATATTTCTAAGTATTTGAATTAATTTAAACAAAATAGTCTATCCAAAAATCAGACAGACCTAGATGTCCCAACGTGGTGGGCCAGTCCGACCCTCGCCACGGTGTACACAGGAGTCCATTGGCTCTGAAACTTGGTAGGTAGGTCCCACCATAGGTGGAAAACAACTCCACAAAATTTTAGATTTTTTGGACATTCAAAAGTATTTTAATTTATTTAAAGAAATCAATCTATCCTGAAAATCGGACTGATCTGGACACCATATTGTAATGGGCCGGTCCAGCTACTACCATGGTGTGTACAGGTGTCCATTGGCCCCAAAATTTTGTAGGTTGGTCCTACCATGAGTGGACCACCTCTTTATAATTTTTCATAATTTTTAGACACCCAAAAGTATTTTAATAAATTTTGGAATTCCAACCTGTCCAGGGTGGAATGTTGCTGGAACAGTGCAGAAAATCTAGACTGTTCACCTCACTTGGACCACACCTTTGGGATCCCATTGAAGGTCAGATGGGGCTGAAATTTGGTATGGTTGTAGGTGGGTCATAAGGCTACAAGAATCACATATTATTTTGTTTCAGTATTTCCAGCAAAGACCCATAAATCAGGCCCCAAGGTGGCCCAAAAATCTGTCCAGGCAGATTTGGATAGCAACATGTAATAGAAATGATTAAAATATAAACATGGTTTTCCATGGAATTTAACCCCAGGAATTTGTGTGGTGGACCACCCTAGTGGGCCCCACAAATGTCCAGACCTTCACCATCATCAAATACCCCTTGCATGTGTCCCATTTAGGTAGATTTTGGGGCCACATGTCTAAGGATGGACCGCTATGGGCATCCAAGGGTCTGGATTTTTGTTGGCCTACAAGGTGGGCCACACATGTAAGATCAGAATTCTATCATAAAGAAAAAAAATAAAGAATTGGCCACAAGTGGAGGGGCTCCGCCACATTGAGGCCCTCCCCTTCATCAATCACACCATACATTCCTTCTATTCATATGTTACAACAAAGATCGACCACATGCATGTTCTAGATTCAAGATCAATGGTTGGAATGCCATCCCAACCATGATTTTAGGGTCTAGATGACCTATCATGCTATGGAATCCAAGTAATCCTCCATGATGGGGGCCTATAGAGGGAAAACCCCATGCATAGACATGCATGCATCAAATAGGCCATTTGGCCCTAAGGGATGATGTAGGATCTCCACCATGGATTGGTGGGTCCTACACTTCCCACAAAAAAGAGATCTAGGAACATGAAAATAGAAATCCTAAGTCCTAGGAGTACACCCACCTTAGATTGCTCCAAACTTGGACCTCCTAACTCCTAGTGCACCAAGGGATCTATATCAATGGGTGAGATTGGATTTAGATGGTTAGATTTAGAGGATTAAAGGAGAAATGGGGCTGGAGAAGAGAGGGAGATGGAAGGGAAGTTGCTGGATTTTTTTTGTTTTACAAATGGAAGAAAAAATGAGAAGGAGAAAGAGAGAGAGAGAGGATTTGTAGGGAAGAAATGATTATGTTGTAAGAAAGCTAATGATAGCCTATGATGACAATAACAATGTTGCTATACTTAGGCTAGGTTTGGGTGGTGTCTAGGTGGGTAGTGTCAATTCCATGCAATAGTGTAGTGTGCATGGGAAATTGTGCCATGGAGGTGGTCCACATGCATTTGTACAAAAAGTGGGCCACATGATGAAATGCTTATAACTTTTGATCCATAGGTCGGATTGACGCAAAAGACGCGTCGTTGGAACCGCAACGATGATACGAATGAGATGGCATAGGTCTTGGGTCGATCCGAGTCGGGTTTACATGACTGAACTCAAGGTGACCGCAAACACAATCTGAGGGTCGCGGGTCGCCGGAATTCGACCGGTAGGACTGCGAGACTATGATGAACAAGATGCATACACACACACATGCACACATGGGAACTACGGTCGGGTCTCACAATCCTCCCCACCAACAAAGAAATTTTGTCCTCAAAATTGACCAATCTAGGACAAAAGAAAAGATAAAACACCACCATCATATAACAATCATCATACAAGGAAGGCAATACAAACAATCATATATCTATCAATCATCAAACAAATGGGGATAACGCTCTCTAATCTCGGCCTCGCGTTCCCAAGACGCCTTGTTCTCCGAATGATGACCCCATTGCACCTTCACCAAGGGAATGACCTTGGTCCTGAGGACTTGCTCCTTCCGATCAAGAATACGAATAGGCTGCTCATTGTCGGAAGCATCCTCACGGACCTCAAGTGGTTGCTAATCAATCACGGGAATAGTGTCTGACCCACATTTCCGTAACATAGAAATATGGAATACATCGTGGATCACGGACAACTCAAGAGGTAAGGCAAGCCTATAGGCCACAACGCCTACGCGCTTGGTAATCTTAAAAGGTCCAATAAATCTTAAGGCGAGCTTGCCCTTCACACCAAAGCGTACCACACCCTTCATAGGTGAGACCTTGAGATATACCATGTCTCCGACTGTGAACTCGTGGGGTCGACACCGACGATCAGCAAAACTCTTCTGCCGGCTCTGAACTGTGTGCATCCTTTGCCTGATAACATCAATAGCCTCTGACGTCTACAGCACAAGCTCGGGACCTAAGAGACGATGCTCTCCAACCTCGGTCCAACAACTAGGAGATCTACAAGGTCTATCATAAGTGCCTCAAAAGGAGCCATGCCGATAGTCGCCTGATAACTATTGTTGTACGCGAACTTCGCAAGGCGTATATGCTTATCCCAACTACCCGCAAAGTCGATCACACAAGCTCTAAGCATATCCTCAAGGATCTGGTTGACCCTTTCGGTCTGCCCATCCATCTGCGGATGATAAGCGGTACTGAGACGTAAAGTGACCCCCAACGCCTACTGGAAACTCCCCCAAAACTGAGACGTAAATCTGGAGTCACGGTCTGAAACGATCAAAACTGGGACACCATGCAGTCTCACTATCTCCTCAATGAATATCCTTGCCAACCGATCCATAGACCAGGAAGCACACACTAGAATGAAATGAGTCGACTTTGTTAAACGATCGACGATAACCCAGATGGTATCGTGACCGCGCTAAGTCCTCGGCAACCCTGCGATGAAGTCCATCGATATGTGCTCCCACTTCCACTCTG
The DNA here is from genome assembly GCA_021015155.1 of Magnolia officinalis. Classification (NCBI taxonomy): domain Eukaryota; kingdom Viridiplantae; phylum Streptophyta; class Magnoliopsida; order Magnoliales; family Magnoliaceae; genus Magnolia; species Magnolia officinalis. The sequence continues at coordinate 60,461,870 of JAJHSJ010000007.1, read as the reverse complement.
GAACGCTCAACGGCTGCAAGGGACTTGGGGGTCTCTGATGATCGGCCTTGACAAGCTGGCATGTGTCACACTCGGCCACAAAACTTGCAATTTGACGCTTCATCCCCTGCCAGAAGTACTGCCTTCTCATATCACGATACATCTTCGTGGAGCCTGGGTGGATAATAAGTCTCGATCGGTGTGCCTCGGTCATCAAATCACGACGCAACTTTGGCACATTCGGGACACACAATCTGCCTCTGAAGCGTAATCGACCATCGGAATCAATCTGCCAGTATGACTGCTTCACGGATGCGGCCTCTGCTCAGTACTCCTGAAGTAACTCGTCCGTCTGCTAAGCTTCAATCACCCTAGCCACCAAAGAGGGTTGAATCGATAAGCTCGACAGATGAACAATGGAAGACTGCAAACCGAACTCAAAGTCAAACTCTGAAACATCCTCGAGCATCTGCCACTGCCGAACCATCATATGTGCCACCAGGCCTCGTGGCTGACGGCTGAGCGCATCTGCCACCACGTTTGCCTTATCCGGGTGGTACTGAAAGTCAAAATCATAATCTTTCAGCAAAACTCCATCCATCGCCTCTGTCGCAGATTCAACTCGGACTGTGAAAATAGATACTTCAAGCTCTTATGATCTGAGAAGAGCTCGAACCTGACCCCTCATAGATAATGCCTCCACACCTTCAGTGAGAAGACAACTGCTGCAAGCTCCAAATCATGAGTGAGGTAGTTCAGCTCATAGACCTTGAGCTGGCGCAAGGCATACGCCACTGTCTTCTCTTGCTACATCAGTATAACACCCAAGCCAACTCTAGAGGCATCAGTGAAAACAACAAAACCCTCACTCCCATTAGGAAGAGTGAGAACAGGAGCGGACGTGAGGCGGTCCTTCAACTCTGCAAATGCCTTCTCACAAGCGTCACTCCAGATGAACTCGACGCCCTTCCGCGTCAACCGGGTCAGTGGTGCTGCAATACGGGAGAAACCCTCGATAAATCGTTGATAATATCCCGCTAGACCAAGGAAGCTGCGAATCTCGGACGCGTTCGTGGGCTGGCCCCACTAAGGCACTACATCAACCTTCGAGGGGTCCACAACGACACCCTTCCTCGTCACTATGTGACTGAGGAACTTCATCTCCTCCTACCAAAACTCACACTTCTCCAGCTTCGCATACAGCTGGTGGGCACGGAGGGTCTCAAGCACAATCTGCAGGTGCTCAGTATGGTCCTCTCTAGTTCTCGAATATACAAGAATATCATCAATGAATACCACCACGAACTGATCGAGGAGCAGCCGAAAAACCTCATTCATCAGCTGTATGAATACGGCGGGCACATTGGTCAGTCCAAACGACATGACTAGAAACTCAAAGTGACCATAGCGTGTTCGGAAAGCCGTCTTCGGAATGTCCTCCTCTCGGACCCGAATCTGATGGTAATTGGAACGCAAGTCTATCTTGGAAAAATACTGCACACCCTGCAACTGATCGAACAGATCATCAATACGGGGGAGCGGGTATCGATTCTTTATGGTGACTCTGTTGAGCTCATGATAATCTACACAGAGTCCCAACGAACCATCCTTCTTCTCCACAAACAATACCGGGGCTCCCCAAGGCGAACTGCTGGGACGAATAAAACCTAACTCCTGGAGCTCATCTAACTGCTCCTGCAGTTCCCTCAACTCTAACGGTGTCATCCGGTGGGGGGCCTTCGAGATAGGTGCGGCACCGGACACCAAATCAATCTGAAACTCCACCTGCTGACGCGGTGACAAACCCGGTATCTCCTGAAACACATCCGTGTACTCACAAACAACTGACAGCTGCTCAATACTCTCTGCCATAAAATCCTCAACGACCGAAGCCAATAAAGTAGATGGCAGCTCTCCTTTAGGGTCAACGACGAACTGGAACGCTGGCAAGCCTGGGATATGAAACGTGACTGTCCTCGCGGCACAGTCCAAGATGGCACGATACTCTGTAAGCTAGTCCATACCCAGAATCACATCAAATCCTATCATCGGCATCATGAATAAATCGGCAGGGAGGAACATCTCGCTCACTAACACCAGGCAAGAAGGACAACGATGGGTCAGCATAATAGACTTTTCGATGGGAGTCGAAACGGTCAAGGCCTCAGACACGGCCTCCGACGGAATACCGGTCGATCGGCAAACCTGCTCAGCCACAAAAGAATAGGAAGCACCAGAATCAAACAAAACATGAGCAACACAACCAGAAACAAGAAGAATACCCTCAACGACTCCACCGGTCGATGACTGCGGGTCCTGGCCTGGCGCCTGCTGCGCAGAATAAAAACGGCCCTGAGCTGGTAGGGGAAACAAACATGAAGACTGAGGGTCCTGAATTTGAGCCTGCTGGGCTGCTATACACACTGGACCCAGGGATCGAACAACATACGGATATCCCCTCTACTGGTGCTGCGGCTGCTGCTGTCGCTGCTGCTGTCTCTGTTGAGGTGGTCTACCTGGATGCCTTTGCTGCTGAGGAGGAACCCTAGGAGCGGCCGGTGGAAGCTGTGCTCTCTGCTGCTGCTGAGGAGGACGAGGAGGGGGTAACTGCAGTGGCCGCTGTGCTGAATGGGGAGAAGGCACTCACGCCTCCGATGCCTGGCCTGTCCACAACCAAAGCATACACCGGAAAAGGGGTCGGAAGGTGAAGCAGCTGGCGGTGCTGATGACGATGAAGAGGCTACTGACTGAACCGCAGGCTGCCGATACCCTGATCTGCCCCTCCTCCTCTGCTGAAGATGCTGCCTAGAACTGCTGGCTGGTGCACTCCTCTTCCGGTCTCCACCGGAACTCTGCTCTCTCGATCTCTGGGTCATAACCCAGTCCTCCTCATAAACTAGTGCCCGATGCACAACCTGGTTAAAAGTCTCTAAGCAATGACCCACCACACGGCTGCGAAGGGTAGGACGTGAACCGTTCACAAAACGACGGGCCCTCATCTTCTCATCGCTGGTGAGATGAGGAGCAAATCTAGACAAGGACAAGAAACGGGCTTCATACTGAGATACAGTCATATCGCCCTGTACTAGGGTCTCAAACTCGATCGCCCGCTGGATCTGAACATGCTCAGGGAAGAACTTCTGGTCGAAGCGGGTCACAAACTCCTCCCATGTCCAAACGAACTGAGCCCCGACCATCCTGGACACAGATGACCACTAGTGTCGGGCCTCACCCTGAAGAAGGTAGGTGGCAAGGGATACTCTCTGGCCCGCAAGACACTGAATAGTGTAAAAAATCCTCGCAACCTCAGTGCGCCAAGCCTCAGCTGCAGAAGGGTCAGGATCACCACTAAACCTCGGGGGATCATGCTGTTGGAACTCTCGGGCTATCGTACTAGCACGCGGTAAGTCAGACTGCCCAGAAACCTCAGTGGTAGCTGGCTGACAGGTCTGCAATGCGGTGGCAACCAGCTGCATCAGCTGGTGGAAATGCTCAGCTCCAATGAATACTGTCGAAAAAGCGGGGGCAGCACTCACCTCAGGCGGAGACAAGGGTGCGGCTGTCGGAGTAGGAGCCTCCGAAACCGGAACAGCAGACTAAGGAGGGGGAATAGGTGGGGGAACCGGAGCAACTGGAGCCTCTTTAACGGGAACAACAGGCTGAGGAGAAGGGATAGGTGGGAGAACTGGAGTAACTGGAGGTACGGGCGCTACGGGCTCAACTGGGGGAGCAGGCCGGATCGGGACATCAGGAATCAGATCCTCAACAACGGGAGCAGGATGTGCCCGAGTAGGATGGGTACCTCGGGCACCTAGTCCACGGGCACCACGACCACGGGCGCCATGACCACAGGTACCACGACCATGGGCGCCACGTCCACGCGTCATCGTCTACAAAATAATGACATCACAAGGAATCAAGACAATTATAGGCCCAATACGGAGTGAAAAGAAGAATCTCGGGACACTACTTGTCCTATGTTCTTGGCAGACATGCGATGTTATCCGGAGTTATTCCAGAATTACTTGCTATGCTCTGGTACCAACTCTTGTCACGCCCCAGACTCAGTAACCGGAATCACAAGGAACCCGATGGCCGGTTTTGGCCATAACAGCCTCCATAGTACCCCATTCTCGGCTCCTGAGGCAGGTTCCGATCCTAGAATCCTACAATGAGGATTTCTCATAACAATATAATCATTACCAATACGAGCATACCCAAGATCACAACAAGTACATTTGAGAATAACAAAGGCACACATCGCAAAATCCACTATAAATTTGAACTTTTACAATCATTCATAAGGTCCAAAAGGACATACATGAGATAAAAGTAAAAGAGAGAAAGGTCAGCAACACTGGAGTCCTCAAATGCTCAGCTCTACTCCATGCTCTACTGCTATGTCGCCTGCCTAGGGTATCTTGCACGCATCAATCGCGCATAAGCTTATAGAAGCTTAGAAGGTAGTGTAGGTGTGTGATAATGGTGCACAGAAGAGTAGTAGGAGATACAAGGAGAGAAGCATGATCAATGAGGATATCACTAGCCTTACCTAGGCTTATCATGAATAAGATGCAATGAGTACTGGGTACCATGCCAAGGCAATGCATGAAGGGGCTTGTACACCCAATGCTAATGCAATGCAAGTAATGTCAGTGCTCATATCCAAACCACAAGTCATGTACATTTCCGATCATAAGGAAATCACCGGGGTTCATTACACTACTGAATGACTGTCGTTCTACAGACCCCGCACAGTCAAACGAGCGTAAGAGACCTCACTACCCACCCGTGGACAGCCAATCACCAATAAGGCCTGAAGGTAACGGACCCATTTATGAGCTGGTCAGACTCAGCCTAGCAATGCCTCCTCACATCAGGCAGGTAAGGGCACACCCCTATCCAACCGACTACATGACAGTAGGAGTCACGGCCTAATGGTATAAGGCCCTCGTGCGCTCATATATTCAACCCGGTTACAGCGTTGGAGCAGATCTTTGGTACCATGGAAGTTTTGAAATTTTCACCTATGGGCATCCTATGCACTCGGTATGCTTAACTAATATTTTCGGTGTCCACATATACGGCCATCCACGAATACCCCTGTGGAGGCAAGGCCTTGATGAAGTAAGGGCGGATATCCATAAGCTATGCAATGCCAGATGCATAAATCACACAATCACCATACATCAATCCCAAGCATCCATCTCTCGGGGAGATACCAACATGTCCTACACAATGACACAACCATGGCCAATCATACCTCAACCAAGCATGCATATGATGCGTATGGGAGTGGGTCATGAAGATGAATAGGGGTGGCAATGAGGTGAAGATGAACTCTCTACCTAACCATGAAGGGTCTAGGTGCTTAACTAATTCCTCATAAGGAATACAACCTCTAGTGGGGGCCCATATACCTGGGGTAGCCCATGAGACTAAGGAGAACAATGATATGGGCTTAAATAGATGAAACGAGCCTAGCAAGGATCTATGGTGGGCTTTTAACCATCCATAGAAGCCTATGGGCCTACCTTAGGGCCACCAATGTGGACATCCAACCACAATTGGTCCCCAAGAGGTAACCCATCTTTAATTGATTACGGATCAAGGCCTAAGGCCCACACAACATTAGAAATAAGAAATGGGCAGCCATTACATACCACATACATTCATGTTGGGCTTCAGAAAGGCGGCCCAAGGCCTAACCAAAAGATGGGTCCAAGGGGAACACACATAGCCCAACCCATATATACCACCATGGGCCCATAGGGGAAAGATTAGGGCCCAACATAAAGGCCACTAATCCCATATATTGTGGTGGCCTAGTGGGCAGCCCATTGCTCAAATCACATGGGCAAATGTCATGTTCTTAGTCAAGTAAGTTGGGCCTACAACTCGGCCCAAGTATAAAGTTGATTTGGTAGGCAACCAAGGGCCCATATACTTGTGTAGTCCGGCCCACTAATCCAACACAATAGTATGGTAAAAATGGCCCAAGATTTCAATGGGCCTATCTGGAAAGTTCCAGCCCAATTGGGCCTAAAGAGTTCAACAATTAGCTGCATTCATGGACCCAATTAAATTAACTATGGTGGGCTTCAAATGTGCATTTATTAAGCCCAACATTTAAGGAACTAAAGGTATAAATTATTACCTTTAAGATTCTTCACAATGTGTTGGGCCCCACTACTCGAAATTTCAGCCCAAAGGCCAAGCATAATTATGACATGTTGTTGTCCTAAATTTGGGCACTCCATTGGAGTGGGCCCAGGGCCTCTAAAACTCTAGGAATTGAGGGCCAAGGTCCGTCATCATGCATACAATAAGAGGAAACCCAAAAATATGGCCCACCATCAGAGGAAATATTTTTGAATTATAATTTTTATCAAGGCATATTGCTGGACTGCACAACAGAAAATTCTGGCAAGACAACCATCTTGGCCCATTCTTTTGGATGCCCAAATGGGGTCATTTAGGGCTGAAATTTTACAGAGTGATAATTTCATAGGTGAGTCACACCTCCACAAAATTTTAGAATTTTTTGATATTCCTAAGTATTTTAATTAATTTAAACAAAACGGTCTATCCAAAAATTGGACAGACCTGGACGTCCCAACGTAGTGGGCCAGTCCGACCCTCGTCACGGTGTGTACAGGGGTCTATTGGCTCTGAAACTTGGTATGTAAGTCCCACCATGGGTGGAAAATAACTTCACAAAATTTCAGAATTTTTGAACATTTGAAAATATTTTAATTTATTTAAAGAAATCAATCTATCCTGAAAATCGGACTGATCTGGACACCATATTGTAATGGGCCGGTCCAGCCACCACCATAGTGTATACAGGTGTCCATTGGCCCCAAAATTTTGTAGGTTGGTCCTACCATGAGTGGACGACCTCCCTTCATAATTTTTAGACACCCAAAAGTATTTTAATAAATTTTAAAATTCCAACCTGTCCAAGGTGGAATGTTGTTGGAACAGTGCAGAAAATCCAAACTGTCCACCTCACTTGGACCACACCTTTGGGACCCCAATGAAGGTCAAATGGGGCTGAAATTTGGTATGGTTGTAGGTGGTTCATAAGGCTACAAAAATCACATATTATTTTATTTCAGTATTCCCACTAAAGACCCATAAATCAGGCCCCAAGGTGGCCCAAAAATCTGTCCAGGCAGATTTGGACAACAACATGTAATAGAAATGATTAAAATATAAACATGGTTTTCCATGGGATTTAACCCCAGGAATTTGTGTGGTGGACCAACCCAGTGAGCCCCACAAATGTCTAGACCTTCCCCATCATCAAATACCCCTTGCATGTGTCCCATTTAGGTGGATATTGGGGCCACATGTCTAAGGATGGACCACTATGGGCGTCCAAGCTCCATGATTGGTCTGGATTTTTGTTGGCCTACAAGGTGGGCCACACATGCAAGATCAGAATTCTATCATAAAGAAAAAAATAAAGAATCGGCCACAAGTGGAGGGGCTCCGCCACATTGAGGCCCTCCCCTTCATCAATCACGCAATACATTCCTTCTATTCATATGTTACAACAAAGATCCACCACATGCATGTTCTAGATTCAAGATCAATGGTTGGGATGCCATCCCAACCATGATTCTAGAGTCTAGATGACCTATCATGTTATGCAATCCAAGTAATCCTCCATGATGGGGGCCTATAGAGGGGAAACCCCATGCATGGACATGCATGCATCAAATAGGCCATTTGGCCTCAACTAAGGGATGATGTAGGATTTCTACCATGGATTGGTAGGTCCTACACTTCCCATAAAAAAAAGATCTAAGAATATGATAATAGAAATCTTAAGTCCTACGAGTACACCCACCTTAGATTGCTCCAAACTTGGACCTCCTAGCTCCTAGTGCACCAAGGGATCCATATCAATGGGTGAGATTAGATTTAGATGGTTAGATTTAGAGGATTAAAGGGAAAATGGGGCTGGAGAAGAGATGGAGATGGAAGGGAAGTTGCTGGATTTTATTTTTTTTTACAAATGGAAAAGAAAATGAGAAGAAGGGGAGAGAGAGAGAGAGAGGATTTGTAGGGAAGAAATGATTATGTTGTAAGAAAGTAAATGATAGCCTATGGTGATAATAACAATGTTGCTATACTTAGGCTAGGTTTGGGTGGTGTCTAGGTGGGTAGTGTCAATTCCATGCAATAGTGTAGTGTGTGTGTGGTGTGTATGGGAAATTGTGCCATGGAGGTGGTCCACTTGCATTTGTACAAAAAGTGGGCCACATGATGAAATACTCATAACTTTTGATCCATAAGTAGGATTGATGATACGAACGAGATGACATAGGTCTTGGGTTGATCCGAGTCGGGTCTACGTGATTGAACTCAAGGTGACTGCAAATACAATCCGAGGGTCGCGGGTCGCCGGAATTCGACCGGTAGGACCGCGAGACCATGATGAACAAGATGCATACTCACACACACATGCACACATGGGAACTAGGGTCGGGTCTTATACATGGTCTCCAACCTCGAACTCCAACGGTCGCAGCCTCGTATTGACGTAGTTCTTCTGTCTGCTCTGTGTTGTCAGAAGTCGACGTCTGATAATTTCGATCTTCTCTGAGGTCGCCTGTACTAACTCTGGGCCAATCAGACTCTTCTCACCAACCCTTGCCCAACAGTGACGTGCTCGACAGGGGCGCCATTATAAGGCCTCATAAGGAGTCATGCCAATGCTCTCCTGGAAGCTGTTGTTGTAGGCGAACTCTGCATAAGGAAGACAGTCATCCCAACCGTCCTTGAAGTCAAGCCCGCATGTAACAGCCCGGATTTTTCCCAACCTGGAATTAGACGTCCTTAGGTGATGAGTCAATCCTAACACCGGTTTAACCTCTCAAACACTCAATTAAAGTGTCAAATCCCTTTTCAAACCATTTTCTTCACAAATCCCACCCTTCACCACCTTGTTCTTTCAATATTCTCTAAGTACTTTCACCTTAGATACTATCTTAAAGTTTAGGTAATGAAGAACAATACTTAAACAAAACATTGCTAGAAAGGACTAAGTACCACCTCAGACCGAAATCACCCAGGACTAAATCCTTTAGAAATTAGGCGAGAATTAGCCAGTGTTAAACTAGAGTACCTGTGAAATTAGCACCAATCACTTTAAATACGATCTGCAAGACCCAAAACTTGTAGAATCATTGACGCTAGGTTACCCTAAAATCTAGGATCAATCTCATTGCCCAGCTGCTCTCGGGAGCATCTCGAAACTCCGTATCAGATCTAGACCGCACGTCGGAAGTCCGATTAACACAAAGTTAAGGAATTAGGACCGCTTTGCTGGGCTTGACAACCATCTCGGAAATCAAATCCAAATATTGTCCCAGCGCTATTTGCTTGAGCTCAGAGTGAAGAGTGTGAGAAATGTGAAATTAATTCAAAATAAAATATCTTGAATAGTAATCTGGCACGTGTTGCTTGTGGATCAGTTTTAAGCAACCAGACCGTTAGAATCAGACCAAATTACACCCTCAGATCAGGAGAAATTTCATACACATTTACATGTACTCGGAATCTCCGATCGAGATCCGCTGACCGTTGAACTGAAACTGGTCCGCCACGCATGATCTGGAATCCCGACTGAAACAAAAACTTAATAGAACCTAGATCCATAGTTCGTAAGCTTAAGTCCTACCTTTGGCTCAAGGAGGCCTGCCAGAAGTCCTCCGTTGAGCTGAAACAGGTCCGCTTTGGTTATAACCTAAGTATACTTTGACCTGGAGTCTATTTCGGTGAATTTTTAGGCTATATAAGGACCTTAAACCCTCTCTCATTGCAGCCATACGAATTTGAGAGAAACCCTAGAGAGAGAAGAGAGAAAAGAGAGAGAAAGTGGGAGAGTTATGGGAGATCCTTCCTGCCTTTCTTCCTTGCTGCCTTAGGTGCTTAACCACCTCAATCTTATCGCTTTCCCGGTGATTTCAGCGACATTTCTAGGTAACAAACCCTAACCCTAAACTGATTTGGGGTTTTAAGAGTTATAGGTTGTGAAATAACTAACCTATTTCATCATATAGGTTGTCGAATCGCCGTATACAAAGCCTTAGCAAATCTATCAACTCCGTTACGATTCTACGACGAAAGGTGCGGACTTTAGGTGTATAGGTTATGGTTTTCAACGCTTTCAATGTCAGATAATGATAGATTCATGATCTGCATGCAATTGCATATGTACAAAGTGCTGTCTGTTTTTCGTTTCGATTAAAGATGAAAAATATGAAATTCTACATACGCTAGGTATTTGTAGAAAGTACCGTATACGTACAAATTTTGGAAATGTGTCTGACATGATTAATTGTGGTATGAATATATTATATGTGGATAAATTACTTGTTTAGCGAAAGGACTCGCCCTAATACATGTTTTGCTTATATACACTATGTATGTTGAAATTGTGTATTCTAGAAAGTACCGTATACGTATAAATTTTGAAGATGTATTTGTCATGATTATTTGCTGTATGAATATATTATACATGGATAAAATACTTGCTTGGCGAAAGGATAACCATAATACATGATTTGCTAACATACACCATGTATGTTGTAATAGTGTATTCTAAGTGTTTGTAAAAATGACCGAATGAGTATAGAATTCTCATTCGTGCTCGCCATGACTAATTGTGATGGATTTATAATTGTTGTATTGGCGATACCCCTTTGACGGAAGGATTTGCCCTAAATCACGCCACGACTAATATACACTATATATGCTAAAATGTGTGGCCCAAGTGTTTGTGAAAATGTTCAAATGAATATGAAGTTAGATTCCTACATTCCATGACTATCCGTCGTGGGTGTACGCGTGTTATGATTAGGGCAACTGCCTAGTGAAAGGATTTGGCCTAATGCCTATGTGATCAACATATGTCATGTATGTTGATGTATGTATTTTAAAGTGTTTGTTGAAATGTCTGAATGAGTAGTAGTTAGTAAATTGTAATGTTTAAGGGTGTTGAGATATGATTCTCAACTTCTTTAACTATGTGTAAGATTTCTTTAGATATCTGTGTGATTAGGAATTGAATATGTACAAAATCATGCTTACGTTGTACTTCATAACATGCTCAATTGATTGTATGATTTTATCCATATAATGCATATGTTTAAATTCACGTTTACGTTGTATGATCCGTCATGGGTGATGGGGGAGTGGAGCAACGAGTGCGTGCAACAGCCCTGACAGCCCTAAATGGATAATACCAGACTTTGATTGTATAATTTGAATCTTGATCCAATTACCACTCTAACTATTTGTAATTAATTGGGTTTGGGGCTATGATTATAGTCCAGGCAGTCGGTAACGGGATTGAATTCGTGGCTGTGATTCATTTGCCACATGAGATGTGTTCGACGAACCCGAGTCGTACTTCAGTTGGCGATAGTGGTTGGCCACACGAAGTGCTTATGCGCTTCATATCGTTCAACTTGTTGTGCGCTCGAGCTAGCTGAGCACGTCAAGTAACCCGATCTGTCTTATGTATGTTCACCATGTTTGGACACCTCTGCTTGAACCTAGGGTACCAAACTTACCAGTGAAATCCCTTTTAACCATGCTACCTCGATCCGCTAAGACTCATGAGCCGGGCATGGTGGTATGGGACACCGTGTTCGAGCTGTCGGCCTACGCTGGGGCCACGTGCCTCCCCGTAGTGACCAGTGAGCAACCAGACTCGTGAGTCGATTATGGTGGTATGGGACACTATATTCGTGCTGTCGGCCTACATTGATAAGGTGATGGGGGAGTGGTGCAACGATTCCTTGTAATAGCCCTGACAGCCCTTTGTAGTGACCTCGAGCATACTCTGAATTGCAGTGAGGCGACGAGTTTTGCCGCAGTGTATAGAGTATGAACTAGGCCTGTATCTGTATAGTGATGAACCGTTAAAAGGGTGATGGAGGAGTGGTGTAATGATTCCGTGTAACAGCCCTGGCAGCCCTTGCAGCGACTTAGAAATACACCATCGTATGAGATTGTCTAGGACTGACGACCCTAGAATGGATCATGTTTGGGAATGATATAAGGGAGGTACCTTAGTTTCCCATTACTGCTGTTTGAAATGGACTAATAATTACTCGGTAATCATGCTCATCATCGCACTGCATGTGCCTGGTAGATGTGGAGCACTGAGGGATGAACGCATTCGTGAACGTAAGATGGTGTCGCATGAGGGTGGTTTGGCAAGGGCATTCATCATGTCATTTCATACTTGCATTTAATAAGAGTAGTTAGGATTGCTTGCTTGTACTGCTTTATCATTACAGCTTGACTGAATTGATAACATGTTAACCTATGCTTTATTGTTCCACTGAGTTGATCACTCACTCTCACGTTACGGGACGGTGTTGTACACACCAACCAGATTTGTTGAGTTTCAGGTGATGGCGATGCTTTTGAAGCAGAGCCAGACTACTATGACGTGGAGGAGGAGTTCTTCTAGTTGCAGCTCTCTGATAGGTTTATGAGGACCTGTTATTGTATTGACGGGGCTATGGTACTTGGGATAGAAGACATTACACTTACACATTTGGTATATTTTAGAAATGCACTTGAAATTTATTAACCTGGTAATGTTATCACACTCTGGAGACTCACCACAGTTTATATATTTTATATATCTATCACAGTCTTCCGCTTGTAATTTAACTGTCTCTGGAGTATGATATGCTATTTTGGCTTAATCTCACTCATGTTCAATACACAAATGCAGACAATATTTAATCATCATTATCTATGTTGCATAAGTGATGTTCTGGAACTCGGGTGTTGAGTTATGCTCGACCCCCGATTTTTCGGGATGTTACAGTTGGTATCAAAGCATGATTTAGATTAAACTGGACCTGGGTTATGGTCACACGATGCACTCTGACGCACTCTGACTTAGGAGGGAGTGGCAGAATGTAGAAATGGTCATAGGTATCCCGATTTCGCCAATTGGCGAAGTTCACTGAAAACGAACGCCGAAATCGAGTCTGTATTTAACCATGGTCGCACGGGTCGACCTTAAAACATTCCTAGGCCATCTATTGCTGATTCTAGATTACAATCCACCTCACTCCAACCATTGAAAATCAGTAGAATACGGGATAAGCGTGATGATGATAACTACTCTGAATCCTCGGAGCTTCTCTGGACTCCTCACAGAGACTTCTCGAGTCTACGAGAAAAGAAAGCAGAAAGTAGAAATAAATTCTAATAAATTCAAAATTGATTAATGAATGACTATAAAAATTGAGTTCACAATCCTTTAAATAGGGATACCAAGTAATGGGGAAAAAAAATCAGAAACAAACTACAACTAAAACTCCTAGAATTCGTGACTTACTATAAGGTCGTGATGTCTATTAGTGCGTAAGGTTTTCGGCCAAAAATAGTACGTGTCCTATTTGGCTTCACCAAACCGTTCTCCTAATTATTCCAAGCCCTTTTCACAATGGAATAACTCCTAAAGCCCAACGGATGAAGAATAATCAAACTAAAACTACTATTTTTAGTAAAATGAAATTGAAACAGGGAAATGACCGTCAATCAGAGGATTTTTTTCACAATTCTGGGCTGCGCAACCTAGCATAGCTGGGTTGGTTGGCTTCATTAGCTCGTTCTACTCTAAATTCATATATTTTACGTCAGATAACTCATTCCGGATTGCAAGATACGTCCGATTTGACCCGTAACGACTCGAAATGGAGTCGGGGGGCCACACGCGCCAATACGGGGGAGAATCATGTGGACCCAGGGTGCATTTGACACCTAAGGGGGTTGGGGAACATCACCCAACTGCGGTGGTGGCACGCCGGTCAAAGCGGACCGTGGTCACCGCGGTCAGGTGGGCCTAGTCAAGTTGGGCCGGGCCTGGTCATGGTCGGCCCGACCTCTACACACGTGTGGTGTGTGTGATTTTGCGGGGGGACCCCTATTTCATGTCGTTTTACCCCTCTTTCTCTCAAACGCCCCTCCAAGCCCCCTTTTCTCTTTTCGGTTGCTGTTTTCTCTCTCAAACCTCCACTCCAATCGTCCATTTCGTTATTTCTTGTCCAACCATATATCACTCCATCGTTTACAGCCACACCTACCTTCTACCCTTTCCGTTTTCCTCATTTGGACTCCCACCCCCCCCATTTGGATCTCAAAATCGGGCAAGCCCTCTAACCCATCCATTTTCTTCATTTTCCTTTCTTTACTCCTTGTCAGTTGGGCCTCTACAACCCCTGATGAGAACCAAATCTGTGGAGAACCAAAACTCCAGCCCCTCTTCTCCCTTTAGGGCCTGTTCGGCCAACTACATTAGGTGAGTAAGGTGGATGGAAATGTAAAAGAAATAATAAATGTATGTGTAAAGTATTGTCCCTAGATTGGGTGTATCCCATGTTTTCAATGCCATGTTTGGAATGTAAGCAATGAAAAGTATATCCCGGGATTTCCTTTCAAATTACACTTAGAAATTCATCATCTTGGGATTTGAAAATCCCATCTCACACTTTCCCACACAAGGCTCATTTTTCAAAGCCTATACCATTAATTTTAATCCCCACACACCCTCCTACCAACCATGCCACTCCCAATCCCGAGGTAGGATTAGTAATACAGTCCCATTTACTACAACTTAAGACCACTGGCCAAATAGTGTTGAAGTAATAAAGTCCCTTGATAAACATTAACCCACCACACTCTGATAGCTTAAGCTTTTAGAGTAAATGGTTGTTTGACCAATAGACCCTTGGAGTTTTGGGACCTAGAGTGGTGCTCCTAGACTTCGACAGACATGATTGTGTAGGAAATCCAACAAATTAAGAATGTGAACCTTAGGACCCTCTTAGCTGGTATGAGCATGTGTGAAATGCTCGGGCGTAGTTAAATTCAACTTCAGGCAACTCAGTTCCAATTAGACAACCTTGACCCTAAGTGATAAAACTCTTCCTTGTATTAGAAATGAAATGAAATCATCTAGCGTATAAGCATAGACTTTGGACTCACCTATGGATGTCCGCTACTCCTAAATTAAGACTAGACTACTGGTTAGGCTAAGGAAAGTAAAGGACTAATTAATTTTGCTAAGCCAATTGCATGATAGACTTGGTTAGTTGGCTTGATTAGGTTGGAGCGAGACCCCGTTCTGTTGTTGAATCCCCTTAATACTTTAGGCTTCCTTAGTAACTCTTAGGGAGCTTGTTTGACGTAGAAACTATTCACGATTAGAGAAAACCTATATATCCCTTGGATTTAATGTTAGGTCCAATCAATACATCCCTTAGAATTGCCTTCCTAAAGACTTATTACAATCGGGAACACGGAGTAGAGAAACAATATATATAAGTGAGGTATTCGCGGTTTGAATTGAATTCTCAATCCTGGTAGTGACCAATGAACTCTATGCTCTGATC
The DNA here is from genome assembly GCA_021015155.1 of Magnolia officinalis. Taxonomy (NCBI): domain Eukaryota; kingdom Viridiplantae; phylum Streptophyta; class Magnoliopsida; order Magnoliales; family Magnoliaceae; genus Magnolia; species Magnolia officinalis. Next base: position 60,446,451 of record JAJHSJ010000007.1, on the reverse strand, counting down.
AAGCAGAAGGTCGAGATCAACTATGATTAAGAACTGATACGATACATTTTCTGTCCTCATGAGGCAGAAGATCTATGTATCCGGCTCAGACCCACTATGCAACTTTCTTCCGTGTTGGTCGAACCACTTGTAACCAAAAGTTTATAATTTTGTCTTTGAGAAGTGTAAGAATATATAGCCAATAGAGATTTTACCCTTTAGGCCTAAGGAATTTCCCAAGTGAGCAACTGACAGGTAGGAATTAGGTCCCTAGTTTGCCCGTTAACCTATTATGTCCAAATACCTTTTGTACTAATAATGCATAAATTATCTTACTGTAAGAAACTAGATAGGAATAAAGAGGGTAAGTTGAGATCGTAATAAACGTCCTTAGTAGAATTAGGCAGCTTGCCTCAAACTCACACTTGCCCCTGAAATCAACCACATTACCCATCATTTTTAGCTCCTTTCGATAACCATAGGTACCAATGCCATAATACACATCATCGATGAAAAGAAGACCAATGTAGTGGGAGACCGCATCCCATTTCATGTCAAGGATAGGTCCTAAATTACACCTTGTTCCGATATACGGAGCAGAACATAAATCTTGAGCCTTGAGGGTGAAAATAAATTTTTAAGGGGGGTAGAACATTATAAGCCCAATCTAGTTGTGTCAGCTAAAACATCCGTTTGACCAAAGTGGCGCAGCGGAAGCATAGTAGACCTCTCTCCCACTGGCCCAGGATCGAATGGAATTGATCCAGACTGTACGAAAAGATAGGTCACTAAATAGGATCTGAATCTTCCTTAGAATATAAAGCAATTAGGGTTCAAGTATTGCATTAATTTGTACTACTAGACTTATCAATAGTTACGAGTTACGTCACAATAAATAGAGTTAGTGTATTCACAAATGTTAATAGAAACCTTAGCCAATTCTATACTCTTGGAAACCTCATTAGGATGATCTATTAGGATATGGATTTACCTTGTCCTTAAATATAGATTATAATAAGGGCTCTCTTAAACCAAGACCTACAGGGCAACCTTAGAAAGTGGATATTTGAACCTTTCAACGATGGCCATTCCCTAAAGCTTTTAGAGTGATCGGACTACGGAGTTACTGAAATATACAACTGCGAAACATTCGCGACTTGACCCAATTCTCAATCCTAGGCGACTACCAATGGACTCACTGCTTGACCGAGCAGAAGATCAGGATCTACCAGGACTAGGAAGGGATACGATGAGCCTTCTACCCTGGTCAGGTAGATGATTGATGTATCGGGATCAAGCCCACTATAAACGTCTCTCCGTGTCGGTCAATCAATGAAAACAACTATCTTACTCTAAATTGTTGGGAATTATCGTCGAGACTCCAAATAGGTAAAGAAATAAATTGTAGCAAACCATCAGGGTAGGAGAAATGGATAAAGAAATAAGTTTTAAGGGGGGTAGACTAAAACGAACCAGGCTAGTATATAACCTACGCAATAAACCTAGGCAAAGAAATAATTAAATCTTTCTTTATTACCCTTAGCCAATTTCGGGGATGAAATTTGTTTTAAGGGGGGTAGATTGTAACAGCCTGGATTTTTTCCAACCTGGAATTAGACGTCCTTAGGCGATGAGTCAATCCTAAACCAGTTTAACTTCTCAAACACTCAATAAAAGCATCAAATCCCTTTTCAAACCATTTTCTTCACAAATCCCACCCTTCACCACCTTGTTCTTTCAATATTCTCTAAGTACTTTCACCTTAGATACTATCTTAAAGTTTAGGTAATGAAGAACAATACTTAAACTAAACATTGCTAGAAAGGACTAAGTACTACCTCAGACCGAAATCACCCAGGACTAAATCCTTTATAAATTAGGCGAGAATTAGCTAGTGTTAAACTAGAGTACCTGTGAAATTTGCACCAATCACTTTAAATACGATCTTCAAGACCCAAAACTTGTAGAATCATTGACGCTAGGTTACCCTAAAATCTAAGATCAATCTCATTACCCAGCTGCTCTCGGGAGCATCTCAAAACTCCGTATCAGATCTGGACCGCACGTCGGAAGTCTGATTAACACAAAGTTAAGGAATTAGGACCGCTTTGCTAGGCTTGACAACCATCTCGTAAATCAAATCCAGATAGTGTCCCAGCGCTATTCGCTTGAGCTCGGAGTGAAGAGTGTGAGAAATGTGAAATTAATTCAAAATAAAATATCTTGAATAGTAATCTGGCACGTGTTGCTTGCGGATCAGTTTTAAGCAACCAGACCGTCAGAATCAGACAAATTACACCCTCGGATCAGGAGAAATTTCATACACATTTACATGTACTTGGAATCTCCGATCGAGATCCGCTGACCGTTGAACTGAAACTGGTCCACCACGCGTGATCTGGAATCCCGACTGAAACGAAAAATTAATAGAACCTAGATCCATAGTTCGTGAGCTTAAGTCCAACCTTTGGCTCAAGGAGGCCCGCCAAAAGTCTTCCGTTGAGCTGAAACAGGTCCGCTTTAGTTATAACCTAAGTATACTTTGACCTGGAGTCTATTTCGGTGAATTTTTAGGCTATATAAGGACCTTAAACCCTCTCTCATTGCAGCCATACGAATTTGAGAGAAACCCTAGAGAGAGAAGAGAGAAAAGAGAGAGAAAGTGGGAGAGTTGTGGGAGATCCTTCCTGCCTTTCTTCCTTGCTGCCTTAGGTGCTTAACCACCTCATTCTTATCCCTTTCCCGGTGATTTCAGCGACGTTTCTAGGTAACAAACCCTAACCCTAAACTGATTTGGGGTTTTAAGAGTTGTAGGTTATGAAATAGCTAACCTATTTCATCATATAGGTTGCCGGATCGCCGTATACAAAGCCTTAGCAAATCTATCAACTTCGTTACGATTCTATGACAAAAGGTGCGGACTTTAGGTGTATAGGTTATGGTTTTCAACGCTTTCAATGTCAGATAATGAGATATTCATGATCTGCATGCAATTGCACATGTACAAAGTGCTGTCTGTTTTCCGTTTCGATTAAAGATGAAAAATATGAAATTCTACATACGCTAGATATTTGTAGAAAGTACCGTATACGTACAAATTTTGGAAATGTGTCTGACATGATTAATTGTGGTATGAATATATTATATGTGGATAAATTACTTGTTTGGCAAAAGGACTCACCCTAATACATGTTTTGCTTATATACACTATGTATGTTGAAATTGTGTATTCTAGAAAGTACCGTACATGTATAAATTTTGGAGATGTATTTGTCATGATTATTTGCTGTATGAATATATTATACATGGATAAAATACTTGCTTGGCGAAAGGATAACCATAATACATGTTTTGCTAACATACACCATGTATGTTGTAATAGTGTATTCTAAGTGTTTGTGAAAATGACCGAATGAGTATAGAATTCTCATTCGTGCTCGCTATGACTAATTGTCATGGATTTATAATTGTTGTATTGGCGATACCCCTTTGACGAAAGGATTTGCCGTAAATCACGCCACGGCCAATATACACTATATATGCTAAAATGTGTGGCCCAAGTGTTTGTGAAAATGTTCAAATGAATATGGAAGTTGGATTCCTACATTCCATGACTATCCGTCGTGGGTGTACGCGTGTTATGATTGGGGCAACTCCCTAGTGAAAGGATTTGGCCTAATGCCTATGTGATCAACATATGTCATGTATGTTGATATATGTATTTTAAAGTGTTTGTTGAAATGTCTGAATGAGTAGTAGTTAGTAAATTGTAATGTTTAAGGGTGTTGAGATATGATTCTCAACTTCTTTAACTATGTGTAAGATTTCTTTAGATATCTGTGTGATTAGGAATTGAATATGTACAAAATCATGCTTATGTTGTACTTCATAACATGCTCAATTGATTGTATGATTTTATCCATGTAATGCATATGTTTAAATTCAAGTTTACGTTGTATGATCCGTCATGGGTGATGGGGGAGTGGAGCAACGAGTGCGTGCAACAGCCCTGGCAGCCCTAAACGGATAATACCAGACTTTGATTGTATAATTTGAATCTTGATCCAATTACCGCTTTAACTATTTGTAATTAATTGGGTTTGGGGCTATGATTATAGTCCAGGCAATCTGTAACGGGGTTGAATTCGTGGCTATGATTCATTTGCCACGTGAGATGTGTTCGACGAACCCGAATCGTACTTCGGTTGGCGATAATGGTTGGCCACACGAAGTGCTTATGCGCTTCGTATCGTTCAACTTGTTGTGCGCTCGAGCTAGCCGAGCTCGTCAAGTAACCCGATCTGTCTTATATATGTTCACCATGTTTGGACGCCTCTGCTTGAACCTAGGGTACCAAACTTACCAGTGAAATCCCTTTTAACCATGGTACCTCGATCCGCTAAGACTCATGAGCCGGGCATAGTGGTATGGGACACCGTGGTCGAGCTGTCGGCCTACGTTGGCGCCACGTGCCTCCCCGTAGTGACCAGTGAGCAACCAGACTCGTGAGTCGATTATGGTGGTATGGGACACTATATTCGTGCTGTCGGCCTACATTGATAAGGTGATGGGGGAGTGTTGCAACGATTCCGTGTAACAGCCCTGACAGCCCTTTGTAGTGACCTCGAGCATACTCTGAATTGTAGTGAGGCGACGAGTTTTACCGCAGTGTATAGAGTATGAACTAGGCCTGTATCTGTATAGTGATGAACCGTTAAAAGGGTGATGGGGGAGTGGTGTAACGATTCCGTGTAACAGCCCTGACAGCCCTTGCAGCGACCTAGAAATACACCATCGTATGAGATTGTCTAGGACTGACGACCCTAGAATGGATCATGTTTGGGAATGATATAAGGGAGGTACCTTAGTTTCCCATTACCGCTGTTTGAAATGGACTAATAATTACTCGGTAATCATGCTCATCATCGCACTGCATGTGCCTGGTAGATGTGGAGCACTGAGGGATGAACGCATTCGCGAACGTAAGATGGTGTCGCATGAGGGTGGTTTGGCAAGGGCATTCATCATGTCATTTCATACTTGCATTTAATAAGAGTAGTTAGGATTGTTTGCTTGTACTGCTTTATCATTACTACTTGACTGAATTGATAACATGTTAACCTATGCTTTATTGTTCCACTGAGTTGATCACTCACTCCCTCGTTATGGGACGGTGTTGTACACACCAACCAGATTTGTTGAGTTTCAGGTGATGGCGATGCTTTTGAAGCAGAGCCGGACTACTATGATGTGGAGTAGGAGTTCTCCTACTTGTAGCTCTCTGACAGGTTTATGAGGACCTGTTATTGTATTGACGGGGCTATGGTACTTGGGATAGAAGACATTACACTTACACATTTGGTATATTTTAGAAATGCACTTGGAATTTATTAACCTGGTAATGTTATCACACTCTGGATACTCACCACAGTTTATATATTTTATATATCTATCACAGTCTTCCGCTTGCAATTTAACTGTCTCTGGAGTATGATATGTTGTTTTGGCTTAATCTCACTCATGTTCAATACACAAATGCAGACAATATTTAATCATCATTATCTATGTTGCATAAGTGATGTTCTGGAACTCGGGTGTTGAGTTATGCTCGACCCCCGATTTTTGGGGATGTTACACCACAACATGTCTTCCAACACCCGGTTTACCCGTTCCATCTGCCCGTCTGTCTATGGATGGAACGCAGTACTGAACTTCAACTTCACACCCATCGCTTCCTGGATACGAGTCCAGAAGATTGACGTGAATCGCGTGTCTTTGTCCGACACGATCTCCAAAGGAACTCCATGTAGACGAATGATCTCCCTGATGTATAGCCTGGCTAACTCGTCTACAAAATTTGAGACTTTACTCGGGAGGAAGTGAGCCGATTTAGTCAACCGGTCCACGATCACCCAAATAGAGTCGTAACCCTTCCTCGTCTTCGGCAGTCCTGAGATGAAATCCATAGAGATGAAATCCCACTTCCATTCTGCTATGGGCATGGGCTGAAGTAGTCCAGGAGGTCGGCAATGCTCGGCCTTGACCTGCTGGCATGTGAGACAACGAGACACATAATCTTCTATATGGGCCTTCATGTTGTCCCACCAATATGATCTCTTCATGTCGCCATACATTTTCGTACTACTAGGATGCATCGTAAGCTTCGAACTGTGGGCTGCCTCGAGAACTTCCTGTCTTAAGTTATGGAGGTCTGGGACACATAGGCGGCCATGGTAACGTAAGTCCCCATCCATACCAACTCTCCACTCTGAGTCTACGTCATCGCTAGCCCCTTCCCTCATCTCCTCAAACTGCCCATCTTCTCGCTGAGCCACTATGATTCGATCATCAATCAGTGGCCGCGCACGTACGTGTGCGATGCACTCAAATGGCTCCTCCACAGTAAGTTTCTATTCAAAATCCCACACAAACTCTACCATGTCCCACTCTGCTATCATCAGCGGAGCCGCAAATGCTATCATCTTCTTGCGGCTCAACGCATCTGCCACAAGGTTGGCCTTACCAGGATGGTAAGAGACCTCGAACTTGAAGTCCTTCAGGGTTTCCATCCACCGTCGCTGCCTCATGTTCAAGTTCCTTTGTGTAAATATGTAGCAAAGGCTCTTATGGTCATAAAAGAGCTCAAACTCCTCTCCGTAGAGGTAATGTCTCCAGAGCTTTAGTGGAAAGATGACAACTGCTAACTCGAGGTTGTGTGTGGGGTAGTTCTCCTCGTTTTCCTCAATTATCTCGAGGCATAGGCAATCACCTTGTCCTTCTGCATAAGGACATCGCCCAGACCTACTCGAGATGCGTCGGTATATATCGTATACTTAACCCCTTGCTCTGGCAATATTAACACAGGGGCAGACGTCAGCTTGTCCTTCAGCTCCTGCAAAGCTGCTTCGGCCTTCTCATTCCAGACGAACTTCAGATCCTTCCGTGTCAACTGAGATAACGGTCTGGCAATCTTGGAGAAGTCCTTGATAAATCGACGATAATACCCTGCCAGACAAAGAAAACTCCTCACCTCAGTAACCGAACCGGGCTGCTCCCAGTCCTGAACCGCGGCTTCCTTGGCAAGATTATCCCTTCCTTGGACACCACATGTCCCAGGAACTTGACTTCCTCCTTCCAGAAGTCGCACTTCTTGTACTATGCAAACAACTAGTTTTTACTCAGCGTATCCAAGACCGTTCGCAAGTGTTCCTCGTGCTCTTCCCAACTCTTAGAATATATCAGAATGTCATCTATAAACACAATGGCGAATCGGAACAGAAACGACTGAAATACCCTGTTCATTAGATCCATGAACACGGCCGATGCGTTTCTAAGACCGAATGACATCACGAGAAACTCGTAGTGCCCAAAACTAGTCCTGAAAGCAGTCTTCTGTACGTCTTCGTCCCTGACGCGCAACTGATGATACCTTGACTGTAGACCGATTTTTGATAAATACTGAGCCTCCTTCAACTGATCAAACAGATCATTTATCCTAGGCAAAGGGTACTTATTCTTCACCGTCACTTGGTTCAACATGCGGTAGTGATACACAATCGTTGTGTTCCATCCTTCTTCTTCACAAACAACACAGGCACACCCCAAGGGGACACACTCGGTCGTATGAAGCCCGACCTCAACAGATCATCGATCTGTCTTCTCAGTTCCTCCATCTCACATGGAGGCATGTGATATGTCGACAATGAAATGGGAGTCGTACTAGGCACAAGATCAATGGTAAAATCGACCTCGTGCTGAGGAGGTAATCCAGGAATCGTCCTGAACACATCCTGAAAGTCCTGAACCACTGGCGTGCTCTCAAGTGCCGGACCGTCAACATACTCTAGCAAAGTAGTGTAGCAACTGATACGGTAGTACCAACTGACCTGTAGTGGAAATGTAAAGGTCGTGGCCTCGGGTGTATGGGCTGTCACTACCCTAACATCACAGTCGATCTCTGCCTTCATCTCCGTAAGCCAGTCCATGTCAAGTATCACATCATAGTGACATAATGGAGCGACCATCAGGTCAACAAACACTGTCTGGCTCCCTAGGTCTATCGAACAACCCCTACACATCTTGGTCAAGTCTAAGAAGGTCCCTGTGGCAGTAAGGAGTCTCAGTCCAACCATAAGACTAGTTTCCAACCCTAGTCGCTTGACTGCGGTGCATGATACAATAGAGACAGTGGACCCGGTGTCCACCAATAGGAAAACTGGAATACCTTGGATCTGTGTCGTAACCTCAAAAGCCATCGGTGCTACGTCTGATACCTCGGGTGCCTCAGCTGCTAGTGAGTGCACCCGAGCCTGCTGTGAACGGTTCGGCTGAGGTACCATAGGCCGTTGAGGCGGCCTGAAACGAGGCGCAGGTGGTCGGAATGATGGATGTGCTGGTGCTGACCATAGAGGTGGTGATGACAAGACCTGAGGAAGCTGGCGGTTGTTCCTCTGAGGAGGCAAAAATCCGCTATCCCTCATCCTAGTAAAACAGTTTACCTCTGTGTGGCCTGCCTTCTTGCAGTAGGCACACCATAAATCTGGTCACCTCACTGGAGCAGATGGAGCCGCAAGCCTTGGCGGTGAATCTGCTCGCAGCCTATTACTGAGGAACGATCTGCTCGGTAGATTGGGTCGAGGCCTAGGGGGCATAAGTGGTCATGCACGGGATAACCTATCCCCGTCCTTCTCTGCTCGTAGGGACATGCCCACCAGCTCAGCATAGGTGGATATGTTAGCACAACACATCCTCAAACGTAATTCGGGCCGCATGCCCTCTTTAAATCGCCGCATCCTCATCGGCTGGTCAGCAAGTATCAACGGAGCATATCGAGCCAACTCCGTGAATCTGTTCTCGTACTCTACCACTCACATCCCTCTCTGTCGGAGGCGCAGAAACTCACTCTCCTTCTCGTTGTGGTACGTGAGAGGGAAGTACTTCTCATGGAAGCGGGCCTCAAATGCCTCCCACGACCACACGTAATCGACAGCGACAGTCCGTAGAACGCTGTCCCACCATAAGCTGGCCTCCTTTTCGAACATAAAGGTGACCAACTCTACCTGCTCAGACTCTTTACAGTGTAGCAGTTTTAGTATCTTAGAGATACGGTCAAGCCAATATTCAACCTCCTCGGGCCGATGAGTGCCCGCAAAAGTGGGAGGCCTCAAGCGCTGGAATTGCTCGAAATAGCCGTCAACGCCCGCATTCCCTGCGGGGTGTACAGGAGATGCAGGTGGAGCCGCACCCATGCCCTGGGCAAGAAGTCCTCCAAGGGAGGCCAAAAGCTATTGCTGGTCCTGTTGGTGCTATAGCTGCTGCTGCTGTATCATCAGCAAAATCTGCTCAAACCTACCAGTAAGTGGAGCGGACCTGGGCACGTGCTGCGTCGAAGAAGACGCACGGTTCTGGTCAGGAACTGGTGGTGGAATAGGCGGCACCGCAGATGGTGGCACAGGTGGTGCGGTGAATGATGCAGCAGGTATCGGCCCATTCGTGGGGCCAACGGCCGGCTAAGAGCCCGGCATGGTGTCAGTGGAAGATGGGTCCGAACAATGGTCCATATGGTGATCGCTGAGGGGAGGTGCCTCGTCAAGTAAATCGCCAGGTCCCAGGTGGGAGGTACTCCGTGTGCTCTTAGGTGGCATTCCCTGTTTATAATAAAGGGGGCAACCCATGTCAGATATAACATAGCAATACGCAATTCCTTAAGCATTCAACACATCTTATGGCAAAAGAAAACTGCATGCATTTCATTTAACAAAATTGTCACAATACATGGACTAAAGTTCTACATGAATTATGACAGGACCGCATGCGACCAAGCTATGCCTAAGCCACCAACTACAACATACTTTCTACCTACCACACCACAAAGCCCACCAACAACAAAACATAGAAATTCTGAGACAGCAATAAAACAAGCTACAGGACAACGGCCTAGACACCTAGGCATCAGAATCTGGCCATGGAGGAGGGGCGCCCTTATCCTGCAGGCAACACAGGATAGTCTTCAAGGTGCGAGTCACCTTCTTGAACTTGTGTTTCACGAGGGCCTGGAGATCCGTGATATCCTGTCACAGGACAGCTTGGTCTTCCTCAAGTCGAGCTAAGCGGGCATCCCTAGCAGCCCGATCAGTATCGTGCTCCTGTGCCATAGGAGGAGAGCTCTCATTCGTGTCCTGTGCCTCTTCTTCTTCTTCATGTCATTCTCCTCCCTCTTCTATTTCTTCTGACCCAACCCGGTCTTCTTCTTCACTTCCTTCTTCTAAATTGACACTGCCCTCCCCTGCACTATCTGACTCCTCCTCATACTCATCAAGTCAGGTTTGACGTTCTCGAGGACCGATCTTCATGTTATTAAGAGTCGATTCGTTTATGATGCGGATCGGCACAATATCATCCATGTTGAGTCTATAGCCGACCTCTTGAGCCATCTTGCATATCAATCGGCCAAACGGGAGTGGGATATCATTCCTGACGAAGCGTACGGTCTAGATTATCTATAGTAGGGCGAACGTGGGTAGGCATAACTTGTCCCCATGTCCAACTTTGTACAGGAAGTCTACCATCAACCGAGTGCATTCCGTACGGTTGCCCCACCGTGGATACACATTGTACGTGAAAATGTGATGAAGCAAGTGGAAATCATCAGACAACTTCGATGATGGAAGACAATTACCTTGCGTCCAGGGAACTAGTCGGCCACATAGATTTTGCGTACGACGATCTCTTTCTCACACACTCTTGAAATAATCCTCATTAACATGTACTTCACCACGTGGAATTCCCATAGCCCGAGACACTAAGTCTACGTTGATTGTGTAATCCTGCCTTCCGATGGAAACAGTGAACTGTAGAGGTTCTAGCGATGGGTCTCGGATATGGGCGTAGAAAGCACGAACCGTATTCTCACATGCGTGAGACTTACCTTCGAACATGGGACCCCACCCGGCATCCACCAGAAAATCCATGATCTGGTGTAGTCCAAACAGCTTCTCATCCACGTGAGCTTCAAGTACAACCCTGCGGCCACCAAACTGACCGTATTCCATGCCTATCGGTAGCGCTCTCTCGATGGGAACTTGTGGATCTAGGTCCGGCTTCGACCTATGCTCACGAACAATGCTTGTACTAGCCCCGACATCCGTCTTCCGCCTCGGTCGGGTAGGGCGGCAAGGCCCAGTCTCATCCGTGGAAGCTCTTTTATTTCCCATGAGGGAAAGAATGGTAGAAATGGAGATGGCTATCACTAGCTCGAACAAAGCCATAGAAAGGGAAGGGAAATGAGGAAATATGATGGTTACTTGGGTTCCCACAAATTTGAGACACATAATGGGGTTTCAGTGCTTAAATAAATGTGAAAGGAGGTGAGCAACAACTGTGGAGGGGGGAAATTTCGAATCAGGGGTGAAGGTGGTGCACGAAAATGGAAGAAGAAGTGATTGGAGGGGGATTTGAGTGAGGGTTTTTGGGTTTTCTTGAAGAAAGAAGAGCTTGGAGGGATGCTTTGAGAGGGAGGGGGCAAAATAAAAAACAAATAGGGGTCCCCACAAAATTTCATGGGCCCCACACGTGCCTAGGGGTCGGCCCGACGCCGACCAGCGTCAGCCCGACCGGCCCGGGCAAAGGGGACCGCGATCGATCGCGGTAGGCAAGGCACCGCCATGGTCCTCTAGACCTGGTGCGGTGCTATCGGGGTAGGGCGGTGGCCACCCCCCTCCCGGGGTGCCAATGATAACCCGGGTCCACCGTGGGTCCCCCCGGATTGCATCCTTTGGCCCTTGACTCTGTTTCGAGTCGTTTCGGCTCCAAACTACTGTACATTCATGTTTTTCAAGTTTTTTGAAGTTGGAATGGGTAACTTGTCATCTAAACTCATCAACAGACGGTCTAGAAGTGACCCGGGATCACCTCAAGTGATCACGGATGTGTATAAACCTAATCTCAGCGATCGTGTTCGGTGAATTTCGCCAATTGGTAAAACTGGGAAACCTACACTTGTTTCTATGTTCGTATCGCACCCACCTAGGTCAAAATGAGTCAGCGTACGTTGTGTGACAATAACTTAGGTCCATTTTAATCCAAATCATGATCTGATACAACTTGTAACGCCCTAAAAATTGGGGGTCGAGTAGAAACTCAACACCCGAGTTCCAACACATCACCTATGCAACACGTTTAGTGATGATTGTATGTTGTATGTATTGGTTCGTAAAACATGAGTAAGATTAAGCCAAAACAGTAAACATAATCCAAGGACAGTTATAATACGCAAGCGGAAGACTGAAAAGAATATGTATAACCTTATAAACCATTTCCGGTCCCCAAAATATGTATGCATTGCCAAGTCAATAATTACAAGTACTGTTTCAAAATACAAAATGTCAAAATTGTGGTAGTCTACTGCAAGTAAAACCCTAGAGCCCCGTTGATCAGAATGGTCTAAATGAATCCGCCTGAATACTGCATATAAGAGTAGGCGTCCTTGTCATTGTCAAAGTCCGGCTCCGCCTCTTAGGTATCGCCACCACCTACATCTAAGACAGGGTCTAGTTGGTGTGTACAACACTGTCCCGTAATGTGAGAGTGAGTGATCAACTCAGTGGAATAATAAAGCAAAGGTTAACATGTTATCAATTCAACAAGTGCTAATGATAAAACAGTAAATCACACATCCCTAAGTACTCTTATTAATACAAGTATGGTGCATGCCCTCGCTTACGCTCCATCAACGACTCCTTACGATCGTGGCATGCCACACTCCCTCAGTGCTTGACCATCAATGCCAAATGCATATGTAATGCGTTGCATGAATGTGATTACTAAGTTCCTTATTAGTCATTTTCATACAGCAGGATTGGAAAACTAAGGTACCTCCGTTATATCACTTCCCAAACAAGGATCCATTCTAGGGTCGTTAGTCCTAGTAAACTCATATGATGATATGGTTCTAGGTCACTGCAAAGGACTCGTCGCCTTATCAGTGTAGGCCTAGTTATACTCTAGTTGCTACGGAAAGGCTCATTGCCTCACCGCAGACTCAGAGTATGTTAGAGGTCACTACAAAAGGCTCGTCACCTTATCATTGTAGGCCGACTGCTCGAATACAGTGTCCCATACCACCGTATTCGGTTCACGAGTCTGGGTTACTCACTGGTCACTACGGGAAGGCTCGTCGCCCCAGCGTAGGCCGACAGCTCGACCACAGTGTCCCATACTACCATGTCCGGCTAATGAGTCTTAGCGAATCAAGGTACCATGGTTAATAGGGATTTCACTGGTGAGTTTGCTACCTTAGGTTCAAGTAGTAGTGTCCAAACATGGTTAACATATATCGGGCCAATTGGGTTATTTGACGGGCTCGACTAGCACCAGCGCACATCGAGCTAATCGACATGAAGCGCATAAGCACTCCGTGTGGTCTAACCACTGTCGCCAATCGATATACGACTCAGATTCATCAGGCGCATCTCATGTGGGGGACTAAGTCAGCCACTACTTCGAGGCCTATTACCGATTGCCTGGACTATATAATAGCCCCAAATACATTCAATTACAACGATCTAGCATATGAGATACTCAAGTAGTAATGGAGCAATGATTCAAATCATACAATTAGTTGAGCATGTTATGAAGTACAACATAAACATGAATCCACACTTATGCATTTATAGGTAAAAGCAATGAATATGAAACAAGGCATATGGAGGAAATTGTACACATCATTAGAGTGGCTGAGAATCCTATCTCAACACCCATTTAAAGAGCAGTTTACAAATATTTATTCATACAGACATGTTTACAAACACTTAGCATACACATTATATCATACATGGTATGTATTGGTTAGCATATGTATTAGGGCAAGTCCTTTCATCAAAGGATTGCCGCCTACACAACAATCGCAAAGCCACGATAGTTAGTCATGGCGTTGACTAACGCAAGGTTTATACTCATTTAGTCTTTTACTCAAACACTTAGGCTACACATTATAACATACACGCCGTATGTTAATATAACATGTATTAGGCTAATCCGTTCACCCAGAAGTTGATACATATGCATCTAGCATACATAGACAGCAATTAATCATGGCAAGCACAAATCTAAATTTCATATGTATACGGTATTTTCTACAAATACGAGGAATACAATATATTCAACCTAGTTAACATATAACTGAAAAACGAAACGGACATCACTTTATGCATGTGAAATAGCGTCCACATCAGTAATATATCATTAATCGACATTGAAAGCCTTGAAAACCATAACCAATACGTTTATAGTCCGCACCTTACGCCGATAAACAAGTATCGAACTTAGTTTGTATACCGAGTCTTCGTCTACGGCAGAACGATAACCTAAATCATGAAATAGGTTAGCTATTTCATCACTTACGCTATTTGGTACTCTAAAACTGGTTAGGGTTAGGTTTTCTTACCTAAGAACGGGATCGGTATCGCTGAAAAAACGATACAGATACAATAGTTGAGCACGTGGACTGGTAGGGAAGAAGCCCTGGATCAATCACCAACTGTCTCTCTCACACTTTCTCTCTCTTTCCTCCTTAGGGTTGGAAATTCATATGTGAAGAAAGAGAGAGAGGTTTTGAGGTGTTTATATAGGCCTAGAAGTGATGGAAATGACCCCAGGGTCATGGTATACTTAGGTTTCAGCCAAAACTCTGTAGTTTCAGGTCAACGGAGCACTTCTTGAGCCCCCCCTTGAGTCTAAGGTCGGACTTAAGCTCCCCTATGTTGGATCTAGGTCAAGCTGAGTTTTTATTCTGATCAGATTCGCATATCGACCGTGGTGGACCAGTTTCAGTTCAACGGTCACCAATACTCGATCAGGGCCACAAGTACACTGACGTGTGTATGAACTTTTTTCCTGATCTGAGGGTTAAATGGGTCAGATTCTAACGGTCTGAATCCTTATATCTGGCCCGCACGCGATGCGTCTTAGATTACTTAAATTTAGCTTTTTATTTCTAAGATATCCACGTTTCTCACACACTTCACTCCGTGCTCAAGTGAATAGCTTCGGGATACTATCTGGACTTGATTTCCGAGGTGGTGGTTAAGTCCAGTAAGGCGGTCTTGATTATATAATTTTGTAGTAATCAGACTTTCGACGTGTAGTCCAGGTCCGATACGAAGTTTCAATGTGCTCCCGAGAGCAACTGGGTAATGAGATTGATCCTAGATTTTAGGGTAACCTAGCATCAATGATTCTACAAGTTTTGGGTCTTGCAGATCGTATTTAAAGTTATCAGTGCGGATTTCACAAGTAAACTAATTTAGCACTAGATAAAACTTGCCTAATTTCTAAAGGATTTAATCCTAAATGATTTCTGGCTGAGGTGGCACTCGAGTCTCAGTACGAATTTTTCCGAGACGTTACAATAAGTTCAGCAAAAGTGATGCTCAATGATGAAGGATTTGAGTATGGGATTCAGTTTTTGAGTTTTTCCACTCTTGTTGATTCCATCAATTATTATTTAAAAATGCATCGTTCAAAGCATGTATTAGTTAGTTTGATTTTATTTTGGGCAGTGCATTGCTCTCATAAACATGATCTGAATGTCGATTAGATTCGTCTATTTTGGGCGAATGCACATACAATATGTTATGCCCCAAATATGGAAACCGGGCTCATAAAATTTCGGATCACCGAATCCAGTGCCGACAGCCTCCGTAGTACCCCATTCTCGGCTTTTAGCGCCCATACGCCAGATTTTGATCCTAGGATCCTACGAGGAGGATTATCAACATGTATTTCTTTGTAGATAAGCATAACCACAAGTCTACCCAAATCACAAAGGCAATATCATCATCACATATCCATTAAAATAAAAAACTTGAGTACAATACATGAAGGGAAAATATAAGATAAATGTCAAGAGCTCCAGAAGCTCTGCCTCAGCTTGACTGCGTCCTATCATCACCTGCACACTTCTATCATGCATAAGCTTATAAAAAGCTTAGAGGGTGGTGTACGTATGTGCACAAGATAAGTGTCAAGCACACAAATATCAGCGTAAGCAGAATACTTGCAAGGCTATAAGTCATTCGATATCAGAGTATCCAATGTAGATCGACTATGCAATGCGGAGTCATAATGAGCCAAATATCAGATACTGAGGATGTAATACAATATGCAATTCTGAAGAGCTATGAATACCATCAGCCTCATCTAGGCCATATAAATGCAAAAGCATAGCAACCCAAATGCCATATGCCGTGGATGTAATGCAATATGCAGATCCTAGCGAGTCCATAATACCATCAACCTCATTCAGGCTAAGCAACACAGAAGCTGTAACGACCTTAGTTTTGGGCGCCTAGTGGCATATGTTTGTACATGTAGGAAAATAATGGATATTATCATCGTCCCTAATAATAATAGAAGCACTGAATTTCAGGGATGAAATTCTCTTTAAGGGGGGTAGATTGTAACACCCTGTATTTTCCAGTACTCAGGTGTTACCGTATAACTAATTTAGAAATAAATATAAGCCTAGTATAAATGAACCTTCACGTTCATTCTAGCCTGAATCCAACCCTTGAAAAACAGTCCCAATTCATTTGACTGCAGATCACACCTACATAATTCTTAGGGTTTCTAGGACTATTACTAACTAAGATGAGTCAAATCCAACTGTCGAACTATTTGAATCATTAGGATGTCAGGAGTTTATAAGTGGACGCTCACTTGGTGTGGCTCACTTAATTGTCAAATCAGTTGGAGAATGAGGCATATAACTCGAAGTGGTTGACTCACGTGGAGGAATACTTCCCATTAGAGGTGGCCCTGCAATTTTAATTTATAATAAATAAATAGATAACGATGTGTATAGGTGGTAAAAAGCTAATAATAATAATAATAATAATAATAATAATATAAAACCATGATCCAGATAGTCCTAATAACCTACAGAGCGGGACCCACAACAGTAAACACATGCATATGTAAAAATAATAATAGTAGTAATAAAGTGGAACAAACAATGGTAACAATAATAGTAATAAAATTTAGATTATAAGTAGTACTTGGGTTAGTGACATGTCATGCAGGTCTTGAACATACACGTGACCCATTAACACCTTTTAACCGTTGACGTTCGATCTTGAGAAGATCCGGCCATCGGATCGTCACAAGAGACACTTATAAATCCTTATTTAATTAATACGACCCACCTAAGCATTGAATCTGTCACATCTCCGGTCAAGATGGCCCAATTTAGCCACGAGACATAATGAATGGGGTGGATTTCACCCAAACACCATTGTGGACCCCACCCGAATTGTTCATGTGCACATTTCACGTGCACCCGCCGTGCACTGGTCAGCCGAGCAGGGTCAAAGTGGGATGACCCACTATTTCCTTAACTGAGAGAATCTCTCTCTCTCTCTCTCTCTCTCTCTCTCTCTCTCTCTCTCGTTGCGCCAGCCGATGGACAACGTCCGTTTAGGACACGTTGGGGCCCGCCATCTCAGATCAGATGGGAGATCTGATCCCTCCATCCTGTTCGGGGCTTGGGTCCCACCAAAACCCAGCTCATCTTGCACGTTGAAATGCACCTGCGTGTGCACAACCCTTGCCGTAAACAGGCCCTTCAAAACCATGTTTGTAAAAACGGAAACAGCCAGCTGGCACGATCCGCGTGAGGAGAGATCCTTCAATCTCAGCCCTCCATTATCAGACGGATCCCAACCGTCCATTGATTGCTCACGTGAGCTAGGGTTTCTTGTGGAAAACCGAAGCCAAAAACCTCCTAATTGCTGGCTTTTTCCCAGAAAACCGGTAGCTGGATTACATCCTAGCCCTTCATTCGAATCCGATGGCCATAGGGAGATCTAGGGCTCGTTATAAGGGCGTTAGAACCAAGAAAATAGGAGCTCACCCTCCATTCTTGCAGCAGCTCAAGAGGAAAACTTACCGTCACCTTTAAACCTTGAACCCGCCATGAAAACCTCCCTGGAGCTTCACTCCAACCATTCTCCGAGCTCCTCTGAGTTCATACACACCACCTACAACAATCAGTTTGAAGAAATAAACCCCCGTTTGCAATCTGCCATTAACGCTATATCTTCTTCCCCGCCATTCCACTGCACCAACCATCGTAGTTTGAGTCCGTTCTGACTCCAGTTATGTTCGGATTCACGACTGGAGGAGGAAAAAGGAGAGGAAAGTGAGAGAGTAGAAAGGAAAAAGAAGGAGATGGAGCGGAGCAGCTGTTGCCTGCTGCCATTGTACCACACCCAAACTCAATCTGAGTTCGGGACGAGTTCAGTCAAGGTTGGGCCTGAGTTCGGACTTACTGTTGCTGGCCAAAGGGAGAGAGTGAAGAAGGAAAGAGAAACGGAGAAGGAGAGAGTCTGAAAGAGAGGCAGTCAGTTGCAGTTGTGCTGCACTGACCCGGCCCGAACTAAGCCACTGACTCACTCAGACTCAGTCAGGCTGAGTCCCGAGCTTGTGATGCTGATAAAAAGGAAGAAAATAAAGGAAATAGGATGGAGGAGGATAAGTGATGAAGAGAAGGAAGAAGAAGGAGAGTAGGTGCAGCTGTTGCACCACACCTAACTGTGGATTCGCGACCCGGTCTCACTCGAGATGGGCTGAGTTGCTGTTGAGCTTGGACCCACTATCATGACTTAGTCCAGCCACTGAGTCTGTAACACCCCGGACTTTTCCCAAGCTGAAGTTAGACGTCCTTAGGCGATAGGTCAATCCTAACACCTGATTAACTTCTCAAACACTCAATTCAAAAGTCTCAAATCCCTTTTCAAACCATTTTCTTCAAAATCTCACATTTCCTTCAAAATCTCACCTTTCACTACCTTATCCTTCAAAATTTTCTAAGTGCTTTCATATTAGACACAAATCTTAAAGTTTAGGTGATGTTGATCAATACTTAACCTAAAAATTACTATGAATAGTAAATAAATAAATAAAATGGGTTTTTAACAATTAAACTTTTGGAATCTCACGAAATAAGTAGGTTATTTGGATAGATCAGCTTCTCTTACCCTAAAAACATGTATTGCACGTCAAATAACTCATCCTGGGTTACAAAATACACCTATTTTGAATACCGGACAGCGAAATCACCCCAAACAGGATAGCGAGCGGTGAAGGCCTCACCGAGTTGGTGAGGCATCGCCAAAATGCGGGCCTGGCAGAGCCGCAGCGGGCCAGCGGCCCGTTTTCAGTAGAAAAATTCTGCACTGTTCGTCCAACTTTGAAAAATCATATCTCCCTCGTTATAACACCGATTTAGGTGATTCAAAAATCAGATTGAAGCTTAATAAGTCTAGTTTCATATAAAAATTATAGAAAAATGTAATAAAATTTAATATAGTTAAGTATAGGTCGTTGTGACAACTATCCGGAAAGCATTAGTTTGGACAACTGCCGCTTCTAGAATTTTTAGAATTTTTCTACAACACGAAACCTAATAAAATTTTGTAGAGATGAAGTAGACTTGATGATGAACTACTAGAAAAATAATTAAAATAGTATACTAACTACAAATGCCAGAAAGGGGCGTAGAACTTCCCCAGGACCGTATTCTGTCATAATTAGGGCAAAATTTGGTTAAGTACTGAACTAAACAATCAATAGAATTAACTTGAATCACTTTAAACATGATCTGCAAGACCCAAAACTTGTGGAATCATTGATGCTACGTTACCCTATAATCTAGGATCAATCTATAACACCCCGAATTTTTGCTAACCTGGAGATAGAAGTCCTTAGGCAATGGGTCAAATCCTAACACCTTATTAACTTGTCAAAACTCAATCCCAAAGTTTCAAGTCCCCTTTCAACCCATTTCCTTCAAAATCTCCTATTTCACCTTTCACCACCTTGTTCTTTAGATGTTTCTGAGTACTTTCATATTAGGCATGAATCCTATAGTTTAGGTAATGAAGAACAATACTTTCGAAATCCGTATAAAGACTCGAGTATCACCTCAGGCAGAAATTATACAGGACTAAATCCTTTAGAAATTAGATGAATTTAACTAAGTGCTAAACTAGATTAGCTGTGAAATCCGTTTGAATCACTTTAAATACGATCTGCAAGACCCAAAACTTGTAGAATCATCGACGCTACATTACTCTAAAATCTATGATCAATCTCATTACCCGGCTGCTATCGGGAGCATCATGAAACTCCATATCATATCTGGACCGCACATCGAAAATCCGAATAATACGAAGTTATAGAATTAGGACCACCTTGCTTGGCTTGACAACCATCTCGGAAATCAAATCCAGATAGTGTCCCGGGGCTATTCGCTTGAGCCTGGAGTGAAGTGTGTGAGAAACGTGGATATTTTAGAAATAAATATCTAAATTTAAGTAATTTGAGACTTGTCACTTGCGGGCCTGATGTAAGCAATCAGACCGTCAGAATCTGACCCAATTACACCCTCGGATCAGGAAAAATTTCCCATACATGGCAGTGCACTTATGGCCCTGATTGATGGACGAGGACCGTTGAATTGAAACTGGTCCACCACGGTCGATCTGTTAAGTCGATCGGACTGAAAGCGTAACTCGACCTAGATCCATAGTCAGTGAGCTTAAGTCCGACCTTTAGCTCAAGGAGGGGCTCCTGAAGTGCTCCATTGAGACGGAACAGTCCGTATTTGGACATAACTTAAGTATACCTTGGCCCTGGGTCTAATTTGGTGAGTTATGGGCCTATATAAGGACCTTAAACCCTCACTCTCTCATTCCATACGAATTTGAGAAAACCTAGGAGAGAGAAGAGAGAAAAGAGAGAGAAAGTGTGAGAGTAGTGGGAGCATCTTCCTGATACTCTATCCCACTGCTATACGTGCTTAGCCATCACCTTCTAATCGCTCTTCTGGCGATTCTGACATCATTCTTAGGTAAGGAAACTCTAACCCTAACTTGTTCTAGGGTTTTAAAGGTTGTAAGTTGTGAAATAGCTGACTTAATTCTTGCTATAGGTTGATATATCATCGTTGAAGAAGACTTAGCATTTCTATAAAATTCGTTACGCTTCTACGGCATACGGTGCGGACTTTAAACGTATAGGTCATGGTTTTCAAGGCTTTCAATGTCAGATAATGATATATTACTGATGTGGATGCTATTGCACATGTACAAAGTGCTGCCTGTTTCATTTTTCAGATATACGCTAATTATGTTGAATATACTTTATTCCTCGTATTTGTAGAAAATACCATATACATATAAAATACGGATTTATGCTTGCCATGATTAATTGTTGTCCATGTATGCTAGATGCATGTGTATCAACTTCTGGGTGAACGGATTAGCCTAATATATGTTATATCAACATACATTACGTATGTTATATTGTGTAGCCTAAATGTTTGTGAAAATGACCGAATGAGTATAGAATTCGCATTCGTGCTCGCCATGACTAATTGTTATGGATATATGATTGTTGTATAGGCGATACCCCTTTGATGAAAGGATTTGCCCTAAATCACGCCCCGGCCAATATACGCTATATCTGTTAAAGCGTGTAGCCCAAGCGTTTATGGAAATGAATGAATGAATATGGAACTTGGATTCATGCTTGCCATGATTATCGGCCGTGGGTGCATGCGTGTTATACATGGGGCAGCTCCCTAGTGAAAGGAATTGGCCTAATACCTATGTGATCAACATACGTCATGTATGTTGATATATGTAGTCTAAAGTGTTTGTTGGAATGTCTGAATGAGTAGTAGTTAGTAAATTGTAATGTATAAGGGTGTTGAGATATGATTTTTAACTTCTTTAACTATGTGTATGTTTTCCTCCATGTACCGTCTATTATAATGTCTGTTTCTCTATGTCATGCATATGTTTAAATCCATGTTTAAGTTATATTCCATAAAATCCGTTATGGGTGATGGGGGAGTGGTGTAACGATTCCGTGCAACAGCCCTGACAGCCCTAAATGGACAATATCAGACTTTGATTGTGTGATTTGAAATCTTGATCCATTATTGCTTTAACTATCTATACTTGAATGTGATTGGGGCTATTATATAGTCCAGGCAATCGGTAACAGGCCTTGAGTTCGTGGCTGAGATTCATTCACCATGAAGGACGTGTTTGACGAACCCAAGCTGTACATCTGTTTTCGGCATTGGTTAGGCCACATGGAGTGCTTACGCACTTCATGTCGATCCTCTTGATGTGCGTTTGTGTTAGTCGAGCTCGTCAAGTAACCCGATTGGCCATTGTATGTTTACCATGTTTGGACGCTACTGCTTGAACCTAAGGTACCGAACTCACCAGTGGAATCTCGTTAACCATGGTACCTCGATCCGTTATGACTCATGAGCCGGGCATGGTGGTATGGGACACTGTGGTCGAGCTGTCGGCCTATGCTGGGGCCACGTGCCTCCCCGTAGTGACCAGTGAGCAACCAGACTCGTGAGCCGATTATGGTGGTATGGGACACTATATTCATGCTGTCGGCCTACATTGATAAGGTGATGGGGGAGTTGTGCAACGAATGCGACCAACAGCCCTGGCAGCCCTTTGTAGTGACCTCAAGCATACTCTGAATTGCGGTGAGGCGACGAGCTTTGCCGCAGTGTATAGAGTATGAAACTAGGCTGGTATCTGTATAGTGATGAATCGTTAAAAAGGTGATGGGGGAGTGGTGTAACCTTTGTGCATAACAGCCCTGATAGCCTTTGCAGTGACCTAGAAAACACACCATCGTCTGAGATTGACTAGGATTGACGACCCTAGAATGGATCATGTTTGGGAATGATATAAGGGAGGTACCTTAGTTTCCCAATCCTGCTATTTGAAATGGACTAATAATTACTCGGTAATCATACTCATCATCGCACTGCATGTGCCTGGTAGATGTGGAACACTGAGGGATGAACGTATTCGCGAACGTAAGATGGTGTCGCATGAGGGTGGTTTGGCAAGGGCATACATCATCACTGCATTCATACTTACATTAATAAGAGTAGTTAGGAGTGTTTGATTTTATTGCTTTATCATTATTGCTTGACTGCATTGATAACATGTTAACTTATGCTTTATTGTTCCATTGAGTTGATCACTCACTCCCACGTTATGGGACGGTGTTGTACACACCAACCAGATTGTTGAGTTTCAAGTGATGGCGATGCTTTGAAGCAGAGCCGGACCACTACTATGATGTTGTGGAGGAGTTCTCCTACATGTAACTCTCTGACAGGTCTATGAAGACCTGGTATTGTATTGACGGGGCTATGGTACTTGGGATAGAAGACATTACACTTCCTCACATGTGGTATATTTTAGAACTGTACTTGTAATTATTTAACCTGGTAACATTATCACACTCTGGAGACCCACCACTATTTTTATATTGTATATATATCTATCACAGTCTTCCGCTTGTAATTTAACTGTCTCTGGAGTATGATATGCTGTTTTGGTTTAATCTTACTCATGTTCAATGCACTAATATCGACAACATTTAATCATCATTATCTATGTTGCATAAGTGATGTCCTGGAGCTCGAGAGTTGAGTTACTACTCGACCCTCGATTTTTCGGGATGTTACACAATCTCATTACCCGGTTGCTCTCGGGAGCATCACGAAACTCCGCATCGGACCAGGACCGCACGTCGAAAGTCTGATTAACGCGAAGCTAAACGATTAGGACCGCCTTGCTGGGCTTGACAACCATCTCGAAAATCAAATCTAGATTGTGTCCCGGGGCTATTCGCTTGAGCCTAGAGCGAGGAGTGTGAGAAAACATGGTTTTCTTTAGAAATTAAATCTAATTTAAGTAATCTGAGACTTGTCGCTTACGGGCCAAATATAAGCAATTAGACTGTCGGAATCTGACCCAAATACACCCTCAGATCAGGGAACATTTCCCATACATGTCCGTGTACTTGTAACCCTGATTGAGTTTCAGTGACCGTTGAACTAAAACAGGTCCTCCACGTGTGATCTGGGAACCCGACTGGAACGAAAACTTAACTCGACCTAGATCCAAGATAAGTGAGCTTAAGTCCGACCTTTGGCTCAAGGGGGGGTTCCAGAAGTGCTCTGTTGAGACGGAACAACCTCACTTTGGCTATAACCTAGGTATACCATGACCCTGGGTCTAATTTAGTGAGTTTTAAGCCTATATAAGGACCTTAAACCCTCTCTCATTCAGCCCATACGAATTTGAGAAAACCCTAGGTGAGAGAGAGAGAGAGCAGAGAGAGAGAGAACGTGTGAGAGTTGGGGGAGAGAGTTCTTGTTACTCTACCCTGCTATCCTACGCGCTTAACCATCACGATCTAATCGCTTTTCCAGCGATTCCGGCTTCGTTCTTAGGTAAGAAAACCTAACCCTAACCTGTTTTAGAGTTCCACGTAGTTTGAGTTGTGAAATAACTAATCTGAGTCATGTTGTAGGTTGCCAAATCACCGTAGACAAAGGCTTATCGATTCTATCGAGTTCTTTACGCTTTTACGGCGTAAGGTGTGGACTATAAACGTATAGGTTATATTTTTCAAGGCTTTCAATGTAGGTTAATGATTTATTCTCGACATGGATGCTATTTCACTTGCAAAATGTGTCATCTGTTTCCCGTTTCAGTTATATATGAACTATATAGAATATAGTGTATTCTATGCATATGTTGAAATGTTTGAATATGTTTGGGATTTGGATTTGTGCTTAACATGTTTATTTGTCGTGTACATATGCTTGTTACATGTGAGACAACTCCTTAGCGAAAGTACTTGCCCTAAATCACGTCACTGCAAAAATACACCTTATGTGTTAAAGTGTGTAGGCTAAGTGTTTATGGAAATGCTTAAATGAATATGGAACCTGGATTCATGCATGCCATGATTGTCCGTCGTGGGTATATGCAAATGGATTACGGGGTAACTACCTAGTGTAAGGATTTGGCCTAGTACGTGTGAAATAAATATATAACATGTTTATTGATGTATGTAGGCTAAGTGTTTGTATAAATGTCTGAATGAGCTAAATGTCGCAAAGGAATACTTTGTATGAGGATCGAGATACGAATCTCAGTTACCTCAATTATGTGTATGATTTCCTACATGTACGTAACATTACGATGTTTATTGTATTCACGAAGTGAATGGGTGTGTGCAATCTTGTTTGTGTTGTATTTCATAACATGCTTCTTTGATTATAGAAATTGAATTACTTATTAATTACTGATTTCACTATCTCATATGAATTCCTGTTGAAATAGAATGAAGTTGGGACTATGATTCAGTCCAGGAAGTCGGTAACGGGATTGAATTCGTGGCTGAGATTCATTCGCCACGTAAGACGTGTTTGACGAACCCGAGCCGTACTTCGGTTGGCGACAGTGGTTAGGCCATGTGAAGGGCTTATGCACTTCATGTCATTCAACTTCTCATGCGCTCATGCTAGTCCAGCTCGTCAAGTAACCCGATCTGTCTAATGTATGTTCACCACGTTTGGACGCTATTGCTAGAACCTAAGGTACTAAACTTACTAGTGTAACCCCGTTAACCTTCGTACCTCGATCCACTAAGACTCATGAGCCGGACATGGTGGTATGGGACACCGTGGTCGAGCTGTCGGCCTACGCTGGGACCACGAGCCTCCCCGTAGTGACCAGTGAGCAACCCAGACTCGTGAGCTGAATATGATGGTATGGGACACTGTATTTGAGCTGTCGGCCTACACTGATAAGGTGATGGGGGAGCGGTGCAACGAGTGCGTGTAATAGCCCTGACAGCCCTTTGTAGTGACCTCGACCATACTCTGAATCTGCGGAGAGGCGACGAGCCTTCCCGTAATAAATAGAGTATAAAGCTTGTATTGATAAGGTGATGGGGGAGCGGTGCAACGAGTGCGTGTAGCAGCCCTGACAGCCCTTTACAGCGACCTAAAACCACATTATTGTATGAGATTATCTAGGACTGACGACCCTAGAATGGATCATTGTTTGGGAATGATATAAGGGAGGTACCTTAGTTTCCCAATACTGCTGTATGAAAAGGACTAATAACAACTAGGCAATCACGCTCATAACATAGCACCGCATGTGCCTGGCGTTGTGGAGCACTAAGGGATGAAAGCATGCAGCGAACGTAAGATGGTGTCGCACGAGGGATGTTAGGCGAAGGCATGCATCATGACTGCATTCCATACTTGCATTAATAAGAGTATTTAGGAGTGTTTGACTATACTGCTTTATCATTACTGCTTGACTGAATTGATAACATGTTAACCTATGGTTTATTGTTCCACTGAGTTAGCTACTCACTCCCACGTTACGGGACGGTGTTGTACACTCCAACCAGACCTTGTCTTAGATGTAGGTATTGACGAGACGCAGGAGGCTGAGCCTGACCACTACAATGATCACGATGAGTTCTCCTACATGCAGTTCTCTGGAGGCTTCGCTTAGGCCATTCAGATGACGTGGCTACAAGGTTTACCATTATAGTTCTACCACTTTTTTTGACATTTTGATTTTTGAAACTAATACATATATATGGGGACTCAGTAAGGTGTTCATACTCTGGAGACCGTTTGTAACCGTTTCTGGCTTTATATACATTTATATACATCTTTCAGTCTTCCGCTTGCGTTTATAACTTGATCTGGAGTATGAATTACTGTTTTGGTATAATCTCACTCATGATTAATGCACTAACACAGATAACATTCAATCATAAGCATTTATGTTGCATAAGTGATGTTTTGGAACTCGGGTGTTGAGTCGCTACTCGACCCTCGATTTTTAGGGCGTTAAAGTTGGTATCAGAGCATGATTTGGATTAAACCGGACCTGGGTTATGGTCACACGATGTACGCTATCGCCTTTCGACTTAGGTGGGTGCGAGAAAAATGTAGAAACAGTCATAGGTATCCCGATTTCGCCAATTGGCGAAGTTCACTGAAAACGGTCGCCGAGATTGGGTCCATACTCATCCATGATTGCATGAGTCGACCCCAAACTACTTCTAGACCGTCAAACGACGAGTGTAGATCACAAATCACCCCATCCCAGCCCTTAGGAATGTACAGATACAGTTGTGCATCAAAAACCACCCGAAAGGACCTGAAACGACTCAAAACGGAGTCGGGGGCATACCCACACCATTCCAGAGGGACCCAGGGTGGGCCCCACACCTTTTTGGGACCCAGGGGGCAGGAGGACCTCGCCCCATGGGCAAGCCCTCGCCAGTTTATCCAGAGAGTGGCGAGGCCCTCGCTGAGTTGGCGAGGCCTCGCTAGTCAGCGGGCTCGGCCGGGTGGGCCGCTCGGGCCGATGGTCTTTGGGGCTTAGGGTGACCCCCTGAGGTGTGGGCATGGCTTAAAACCCTCCCAAACACTTACCTCCTTCACAAACCACACCCCCCAAGCTCTCTTTTCTCTTCCAAATTTTTGATTTTTGGCAAAAACCGTCCCACCAATCATCCCCTCTTCCATTTTCGTGCACCATCTCCACCATACGTTCGAAATCCCTCTCCATAGTTGTTTACCTTCTTCATTCCCCTTTCATTTGAGCATTCAAGCCCCACTTTGTCTCTCAAATTCATGGGAACCCAAGTATCCCTCCTATTGCCCCATTTTCTTTTCTTCCCCATGGCTTTGTTCGAGCTTGTGACAGCCATCTTCTCCATTTCCACCGTCTTCTTCATAAACCTCCAAATGTTGGAACATTTAGGGCCCGTTCGGCCAACTGCATTCGGTGGGATTATGGTGGATGGAATTGTAAAAGTAACAATAAATGTATGTGTAAGGTATTGTCCCTAGATTGGGTGTATCCCATGGTTTCCAACACCATGTTTGGAATGTATGCAATTACAAGTAAATCCCGGGATTTCCTTTCACATTACACTTAGAAATTCCTTACTATGGGATTTGGAAATCCCATCTCACACTCTCCAACACAAGGCTCATTTTCCAAAGCCTATAAAATAAATTTTAATCCCCTCCCACCCTCCTACCAAACATACCACTCCAAATCCCGAGGTGGGATTAGCAATGCAGCCCCATTCAATACAACTTAAGACCACTGGCCAAAAAGGCCCATAGAGTTTTGGACCTAGAGTGGTGCTCCTAGATTTTGAAAGACCTAACAGTATGGGAAATCCAATAAGTTGATAACGTGAACCCTAGAACCTCTTAGTTGGTATGAGCATATGTGAAATGCTCAAGCGTAGTTAAATTCAAGTGCAGGTAACTCAATTCCAATCAGACAACGTTTGACCCTAAGTGATAAACAATTTCTTGTATTAGAAAGGGTATGAAAACACCTAGCGTATAAGCATAGACTTTGGCTTACAACTATTGGTTGGTTATTCTAAGGAATGTAAAACACTGATTATGCTAAGACAATTGAAAGATAGATTTAGTTAGTTGACTTGATTAGGTTGGAGCGAGACCCCATTCCTTCGTTGAATCCCCTTGGTACTCACAGGCTCCTTTAATAACGCTTAGGAAGGTTGTTTGACGTAGAAACTATTCACGCTCATAGAAAACTTATGTATCCCTTGGATTTAATGTTAGGTCAAATTAATACAACCCTTAGATTGCCTTCCCAAAGACTTATTACAATCAGGAACACGAAGTAGAGAACTATATAGAAGTGAGGTATTCGCGGTTTGAAACGAATTCTCAAACCTGGTAGTTACCAATGAACTCAATGCTCTGATCAAGCAGAAGATCGGGATCAACTACGATTAAGAACTGATATGACAACTTTTCTGTCATAGCTAGGCAGAAGGTTTGTGTATCCGGCTCAGACCCACTACACAACTTTCAACCCGTGTTGGCCCGACTACTTACAACCCAAAGTTATTACTTCATCTTTGAGAAGTGTTAAGAACATATAGCCAACAGAGATTTTTCTTTTTAGGCCCAAGAAATGTCTCAAATGGGCAACAGACAGTTACGAATTAGGTCCCGAACCACAGACCATTCTGGCATCCATATTGTGCATATGAACTTAGAATGATAGTCTGCCCGTTAACCTATTTTGTCCAAATTCTTTATGTACTAATAATGTACAGATTATCTTACAGTATAAAACTAGGAACGATTAAAGAAAGTAAGTTAGGACCGTGGCAAAAGTCCTTCCTTGGTAGGATTAGGCATCTTGCCAAAAACTCACACCCGTCCCTGAAATCAACCATGACACACATCATTGTTAGCTCCTTTCTATAATCATAGGTACCAATGTCATAGTACACATCATCGGTGGAAGGAAGACCATTGCATTGGGGGATCGTTTCCCATTTCGTGTCAGGGATAGGTCCTAAATTACACCTTGTTCTGACATACGGATCAGGACAGATTCTTGAGCCCTTAAAGTAGAAATAATTTTTAAGGGGGATAGGAAGGTTATGAATTCGGTCGAGTTAGGTAGGTATACTCGTCTACCCACTTATAGGCACAACGAAAGCATGGTTGGCCCTTGCCCCATTGGCCCAGGATCAAAGGAAATTGATTCAAAATTAGACGAAAGGTTAGGTCACTAGATGGTCACTAAATAGGGGTTGAACCTTCCTTATACCGTTAACGTTGAAATTACTGGAATAAAAGCAATTAGGGTTCAAGTATTAAATCAATTCGTACTAATAGACTTAACAATAGTTACGAGTTAAGTCACAATAAATAAAGTTAGTGTATTCGAAAATGTTAATAGAAACCTTAGCCAATTCTATACTATTGGAAACCTCTTTAGAATGATCTATTAAGATATGGATTCACCTTTTCCTTAGACATAGATTATAACGAGGACTCTCGTAGACTAAGACCTAAAGGGCAACCTTAGAAATAGGAAATTTGAGCCTTTCAATGATGGACATTCCCTAAGTTTTTAGAGTGATCGAACTACGGAGTTATGGAACCATACAACTGGGAAACATTCGCAGCTTGACCCAATTCTCAATCCTGGGCGACTACCAATGGACTCACTGCTTGACCAAGCAGAAGACCAAGAGCCACTAGGACTAGGAAGGGATACGATGAGCCTTCTACCCTGGTCAGGTAGATGATCGATGTATCGGGATCAAGCCCACCATAACCGTCTCTCCGTGTTGGTCAAACATTGAAAATAGCTATCTTACTCTAAATAGTTGGGAATCGTCGTCAAGACTCCAAACAGGGAAAGAAATCCATTGTAGCAAACCATCAGGATATAAATGAGAGATAAAGAAATAAGTTTTTAAGGGGGGTAGAGACTAAAGTGTACCAGACTAGCATGGACAATATACACCCTACCACACAAATAAACTGGAAATCAATAAAACTTAGGCAAAAAGAAATAATAAAATCTTTACTCATCTCCCTTAGGCAATTTCGGGGATGAAATTATTTTTAAGGGGGGTAGATTGTAACACCCTGGATTTTTTTCCAACCTGGAATTAGACGTCCTTAGGCGATGGTTCGATCCTAACACCTGATTAACTTCTCAAACACTCAATTCAAAAGTCTCAAATCCCTTTTCAAACCATTTTCTTCAAAATCTCACATTTCCTTCAAAATTTTTAAGTGCGTTCATATTAGACACAAATTTTAAAGTTTAGGTGATGTTATCAATACTTAACCTAAAAATTACTGTGAATAGTAAATAAATAAATAAAAGGGATTTTTAACTATTAACCTTTTGGAATCTCACGAAATAAGTAGGCTATTTGGATAGATTAGCTTCTCCTACCCCAAAAACATGTATTGCACGTCAAATAACTCATCCTGGGTTGTAAAATACACCTATTTCGAATACCGGATGACAAAATCACCCCAAACAGGACAGCGAGCGGCGAGGGCCTCGCCGAGTTGGCGAGGCCTCACCAAAATGCGGGCCTGGCAGAGCCGCAGCAAGCCAACTACCCGTTTTCAGCAGAAAAATTCTGCATTGTTCGTCCGACTTTGAAAAATCATATCTCCCTCGTTATAACTCCGATTTAGGTGATTTAAAAACCAGATTGAACCTTAATAAGTCTAGTTTTATATAAAAATAATAGAAAACTGTAATAAAAATTTTAATATAGTTAAGTATAGGTCATTGTGACAACTATCCGGAAAGCATTAGTTTGGACAACAGCCGCTTCTAGAATTTTTAGAATTTTTCTACAACACGAAACCTAATGAAATTTTGTAGAGATGAAGTAGACTTGATGATGAACTACAAAAAAATAATTAAAATAGTAAACTAACTATAAATGCCAGAAAGGGGCGTAGAACTTTCCCAAGATCGTATTCTATCATAATTAGGGCAGAATTTGGTTAAGTACTGAACTAAACAATCAATAGAATTAGCTTGAATCACTTTAAACATGATCTGCAAGACCCAAAACTTATGGAATCATTGACGCTACGTTACCCTATAATCTAGGATCAATCTCATTACCCGGTTGCTCTATGGAGCATCATGAAACTCCTCATCAAACCTGGACTGCACATCGAAAGTCCGATTAACGCGAAGCTAAACGATTAGGACTGCCTTGCTGGGGTTGACAATCATCTCAGAAATCAAATCCAGATTGTGTCCCGGGGCTATTCGCTTGAGCCCAGAGCGAGGAGTGTGAGAAAACATGGTTTTCTTTAGAAATTAAATCTAATTTAAGTAATCTGAGACTTGTCGCTTGCGGGCCAAATATAAGCAATTAGACCGTCGGAATCTGACCCAAATACACCCTCGGATCAGGGAACATTTCCCATACATGTCCGTGTACTTGTAACACTGATCGAGTTTCAGTGACCGTTGAACTGAAACTGGTCTACCACGTGTGATCTGGGAACCCGACTGGAACGAAAACTTAACTTGACCTAGATCCAAGGTAAGTGAGCTTAAGTCCGACCTTTGGCTCAAGGGGGGGCCTCCAGAAGTACTCCGTTGAGACGGAACAACCTCACTTTGGTTATAACCTAGGTATACCATGACCCTGGGTCTAATTTAGTGAGTTTTAAGCCTATATAAGGACCTTAAACCCTCTCTCATTTAGCCCATACGAATTTGAGAAAACCCTAGGTGAGAGAGAAAGAAAGAGAGAGAAAGTGTGAGAGTTGGGAGAGAAAGATCTTGTTACTCTACCCTGCTATCCTACGCGCTTAACCATCACGATCTAATCGCTTTTCCGGTGATTCTGGCTTCCTTCTTAGGTAAGAAAACCTAACCCTAACTTGTTTAGAGTTCCAGGTAGTGTGAGTTGTGAAATAACTAATCTGAGTCATGTTGTAGGTTGCCAAATCACCGTAGACAAAGGCTTATCGATTCTATCGAGTTCTTTACACTTCTACGGCATAAGGTGTAGATTATAGACGTATAGGTTATGGTTTTCAAGGCTTTCAATGTCGGTTAATGATTTATTCTCGACATGGATGCTATTTCACATGTAAAATGCAACATCTGTTTCCCGTTTCAGTTATATATGAACTATATAGAATATAGTGTATTCTATGCATATGTTGAAATGTTTGAATATGTTTGGGATTTGGATTTGTGCTTAACATGTTTATTTGTCGTATACATATGCTTGTTACATGTGCGACAACTCCTTAGCGAAAGTACTTGACCTAAATCACGTCACGGTAAAAATACACCTTATGTGTTAAAGTGTGTAGCCTAGGTGTTTATGGAAATGCTTACATGAATATGGAACCCGGATTCATGCATGCCATGATTGTCTGTTGTGGGTATATGCAAATGGATTACGGGGCAACTACCTAGTGTAAGGATTTGGCCTAGTACGTGTGAAATAAATATATAACATGTTTATTGATGTATGTAGGCTAAGTGTTTGTATAAATGTCTGAATGAGCTAAATGTCGCAAAGGAATACTTTGTACGAGGATCGAGATACGAATCTCGGTTACCTCAATTATGTGTATGATTTCCTACATGTACGTATCATTACGATGTTTATTGTATTCACGAAGTGAATGGGTGTGCAATCTTGTTTGTGTTGTATTTCATAACATGCTTGTTTGATTATAGAAATTGAATTACTTATTCATTACTGCTTTCACTATCTCATATGAATTCCTGTTGAAATAGAATGAAGTTGGGACTATGATTCAGTCCAGGCAGTCGGTAACGAGATTGAATTCGTGGCTGAGATTCATTCGTCACGTAAGACGTGTTTGACGAACTCGAGCCGTACTTCAGTTGGCAACAGTGGTTAGGCCACGCGAAGGGCTTATGCACTTCATGTCGTTCATCTTGTCGTGAGGTCGTGCTAGTCGAGCTCGTCAAGTAACCCGATCTTTCTAATGTATGTTCACCATGTTTGGACGCTATTGCTAGAACCTAAGGTACCAAACTTACCAGTGTAACCCCGTTAACCTTGGTACCTCGATCCACTAAGACTCATGAGCCGGGCATGGTGGTATGGGACACCGTGGTCGAGCTGTTGGCCTACGTTAGGGCCACGAGCCTCCCCGTAGTGACCAGTGAGCAACCCAGACTCGTGAGCCGAATATGGTGGTATGGGACACTGTATTCGAGCTGTCAGCCTACACTGATAAGGTGATGGGGGAACGGTGCAACGAGTGCGTGTAACAGCCCTGACAGCCCTTTGTGGTGACCTCGAGCATACTTCGAATCTGCGGAGAGGCGACGAGCCTTCCCGTAATAAACATGTTATAAACTAGGCCTGTTTTGATAAGGTGATGTGGGAGCGGTGCAACGAGTGTGTGTAACAGCCCTGACAGCCCTTTACAACGACCTAGAACTGCATCATCGTATGAGATTATCTAGGACTGACGACCCTAGAATGGATCATTGTTTGGGAATGATATAAGGGAGGTACCTTAGTTTTCCAATACTGTTGTATGAAAAGGACTAATAACAACTCGGTAATCACGCTCATAACATAGCACTGCATGTGCCTGGTGTTGTGGAGCACTGAGGGATGAAAGCATGCCGCGAACGTAAGATGGTGTCGCATGAGGGAGGTTAGGCGAAGGCATGCATCATGACTACATTCCATACTTGCATTAATAAGAGTATTTAGGAGTGTTTGACTGTACTGCTTTATCATTACTGCTTGACTGAACTGATAACATGTTAACCTATGCTTTATTGTTCCACTGAGTTAGCTACTCACTCCCACGTTACGGGACGGTGTTGTACACACGAACCAGACCCTGTCTTAGATGCAGGTGTTGACGAGACGCAGGAGGTTGAGCCTGACCACTACGATGATCAGGATGAGTTCTCCTACATGTAGTTCTCTAGAGGCTTCGCTTAGGCCATTCAGATGACGGGGCTACAGGGTTTACCATTATAGTTGTACCACTTTTTTTGGCATTTTGATTTTTGAAACTCATACATGTATATGGTGACTCAGTAAGGTGTTCATACTCTGGAGACCGATTGTGACCGTTTTTGGCTTTATATACATTTATATACATCTTTTAGTCTTCCGCTTGCATTTTATAACTTGATCTGGAGTATGAATTACTGTTTTGGTATAATCCCACTCATGATTAATGCACTAACACAAACAACATTCATTCATAAGCATTTATGTTGCATACGTGATGTTTTGGAACTCGGGTGTTGAGTCGCTACTCGACCCCCAATTTTCAGGGCATTACAGAGTCCCTGCCCCTGGTCATCCAACAGTGTGCCTGGACATATGGCAGATGAAAGAAAGGAAGCTAGAAAGAAGGAGAGAAGAGAAGAAGAAATCATCACTGAGAGTTGACTCGGCTGGAACTGAGTCCAGGCGAGTCAAGTTGGGATGGGTCTGTTCGGACTCGTTGTTGGACATCCCAGCAAGTAAGAAAAGAAGAAGAAAAGGAGGAGAAGAAAGAGAGAGAAAAGGAGAGATGGCTGCTTGTGCTTGGACCGATCCAACTCGACTCGAACTGAGTTAACAAGGTGAGTCCACTTCTCCTCATTCTAGATTTATTTCAATACCCCGTTATCGTTGCTACCAATGTCATAATTAGTATTATTAATATTTCCAACGATTAGCCATTAGTAGGTTAGTTATAATAAAAGTAGTTATTTTATATGTAATAATATTTTATTTACCACCCTTAAACATTACCATTAAGGGTAGATCAGGATATTTATCACCATTATAATGCTTATTATTATCCTTTAGCTACTATAAATTACATCGCTAGTATTAATGATGATTTTACAACTATTGATATTACTAACGTTATGATTAATCACACATCGATTAGCGTTCGATCCTAGAAACTAAGTCTAAGGCTGAACTCTAGGATGGAAACCTAGTTCTATGTTAATAAACTATTTGTGCTAATGTTAGTTATTATAAACAAAATTATAGTTATCAAGCAGTAGAACCTTATTTAACTCTCCTAAATATTATCCTTAATAGTAGATCTTAGTATTTATTATCATTATTATGATTACTATAATTATTGCAATTATTAAATATGGCTAACCATTGATAGGTTAATTTTGCTAAGTATTGGTTATTATAGATATTAAATAATAACACTAATCACGTTATGCCTATTTTGTCATTGTAAGATTATTAATAATAAGGTTAACATTATTAGTATTAATAGGCAGTTATTATTTACCTTTACTCCATTCTAATATTATTACAATTTAATTATATGAGTTGAACTTCAAACCCTAAACCAAAGTCTAAGATTAGATTAATGAATAAAACCCTAAATCTAAATGATCCAAACCATAGGTCATGATCCTATCCATAGATAACATATGAAACTTGGATCTAACCATACAAAATTTGTAATTCATGATAGGATTCGGTTCTAAGGGCGTAAGTACTTAGTGACACTAGAAGGTGATTCAGTTCATCAGGTGATGATTCTTCCTCTTGAGCTTTCCATCTTCTCATTAGCTGAAGTTCTAGTTTTTATTTAAATTCATAATTGATATCTCCCTTTACAATCACATGTGTTAACTGGTGGAAATTGAATTGATGTGTTACATGGTTTATGATTATCCTGTATAATTGTTCATGCTTGTGGATTTCTTTTTATGGATTGTTTATGGAACTTAAACTGGTACATTAGTGGGAAATTCCCACATATGAATGTACACCCATACTTGGGATGTAACTTGATTAGTTGTGATCGTAATGGACTCTTGACTTGGTGGTTATTGAGTGGTGGTCTAGATAAATCATTGATGTGAGCCTATCATCCAGGGTTGTTGTGCTCAATGGTTTTTAAGGATGGTCCTTATCGTATGGCTTTGACATCGGCCCTATGTGACATATTTTGATACTCACCCTATGAGGTTTTCTTTTGGTACTTGCCCTAGGTGGGTTCAATGTTTTACACTGTACAACTATGTGATGGTAAACCCCATGTACTATAATATGATTGGCCACTAGTCGATGGGTTTCCATTAAACATCCTAAGATGGTAGTCTCATGAGCCGGGGATGGTGGTATGGGACCTATGCTCGAGCTGTCGGCATACGCTGGGCTCTGAGCTCATCGGTGACCTTTGAGCTACTAAACCCGCTGGTTGTAAATGAATTAATAATGGTTGGCCTAATCATGCATTCATAGCATTCGGGCGATGACGGGTGGATAATTCTGGATGTTGTAGCACGTGCCTAATAGGATTTTGTTGGGGTATCATTTCACTAGCTCCCAGACCATCGACCATCGACCCACTTTTGGTGAGTTTGGCACTACGCATGTACTATGTACTTTCACTTGTGACCGGCCACATTGCATGGGTTTTGCCCAAAAGCCAACTAGATGAGCATCCCCAGTTGATGTGCACTCATACACCTATGCATTAAATAAGACTGCATTATGTATTGTTGCGTATGCCTTGTATGTTTTTATAACTATGCTTACCTAATGTGGCGGTGTGTAATCTTAAGGGGAATTCACACTGAGTTAGCCACTCATCCATCAAATGTATAACTGTAAGGTAGTACATGTGGCTCAGACGATATTCACATTCATGTTGGTGAGGAGCAGCCTATAGTTGACAAGGGTGCATGATTCTATTTGGTAAGGGTTGCTACAGGATTTCACAGTTCAAGATTGTTACAATTTACCTTGTTTCACATGTAATGTTATTTCATTTTGTATTTGTAAGAATGAGGACATTGGTTTGTATAAACATTATGGGCAACTCTTGTAAATTTAAATGATAATGAAAACTTCCCTTTTATTATCTGCTTACTTTGATAATTGAAAAAAGAAATATATATATATATATATATATATATATATATATATATATATATATTAACACTCGGATTTTTGGGAAATGGGTCGTGTACTCGGGTCCTGAAAAGTCGGGGCGTTACAGAAGCATAGTAAACCAAATGCTATGTGCTGAGGATGTAATGCAATATGCGGTGCGAGAGAAATCACTAAACTAGAGTGTGAAGTCAGGATGATAGTACGTAGTATTGCAAGCTATGGGGTCCATCACAAGGGACTTCTATCCAAACTAGTTTCATACCTAAATATAGATAGCTAGACTCAATGTGGTAAACTCCTGACCTTAGGTTGGTCACGTGCCCCAACCGAAATCCTGACCATTGTGAAGGTACATATAACAAATTAGTTACGCACCACCAGCCCGAGTGGATAGTGAATGAATGAGTAAAATGTTGAGTATACAACTCCTGCTCAATAAGTCCACATATTATACCGTACATCTCTGAGATCATCACCAGGGTCTAGTACACTTTACGCCAGCTTGCCACCCCATCAAGCGCACAACTGGGTAAGTGGAAAAGACCTCACTACTCACCTACCAATATCAGCCCAGCTCGTCGATAGCGGACCCATTTATGTGCTGGTCAGACTCAGCCTAATATTGCCTACTCTCTCAGGAGGGTAAGGCCACACCCCCTCCCAACTAACCACGACATAGTGGGAGACGCTATCTACTGGCATACGACCCTCATGCGCTCATATATATCCACTCGGTCTAGACATTGGGGCATCCACTGGACTCGGGGGTATAGGGATTTTCATCCAGGGACATCTATCGCTCCCGTATGCTAGAGCCAAACATTTCCGGTGTCCTATCTGACCATCTACGACATGCTTGTGAAGGTCACGACCCTGATGTCGCTAGGGCATACGGTAGTCATATCACAAATTGTGAGATATGAAATGGTGGTGAAGACCGCACTAGTTGAAGAAAGAATATGTCAATATGTCCTAGAGGGGGGTGAATAGGACTTTTAAAATTTTTTATGATTTATTTTAAAATCCTATTACACTAATCCTAACAACAGACATATATTAGGATTACTCAAAAATAACTCTACTGGCTTCCAAGCCCGGTAGAGGATCCAATTACAAACCTTTTTAGAAGTAAACAATATGTAAACTAGTTTATGATGGATATGACTGTGTAAGTGTGTGAGGTGTGATCTCAGATATTCAGATATGTAGATATTGAAGCAAATCACACAATCAGAATAATAGCAATCTAAAACACATTCGTTTTTATAGTGGTTCGACGATCAGTCTACTCTACTCCCGGCAGACTCACTAAACCCTTGAGTGTGCCAGATTTCACTAAGGAGGTTTCACAGCGGTTCACCTCTAACTTAAGGTTTTAAATTAGGTTCACTGTCAACCTTTACAACCTACACTGAGGCTGACTGTTTATGCTCTCACGAGAAAGGGTCAACACAACGCACCAACTTTTAGGCACACTGGCCAAGGATATTCCATAAGACCCTACCGGAGGTTTCTACACGGTTCACCTCAAACCCGAGGTTTCACAGCAGTTGACCTCAAACCTAAGGTTTTACTGGTTCACCTTCAACCAGATGTTTATGCTCTCCACAGAGCAAGGGTCCACACAACGTACCCACACATACACTCCCGCCGGAGGCCTCATTGAGGACTTCAAAGGGTGAGAAACACCTTAGACCCAATCCTACAAGGGAATGATCAAAAGGTTCCTCTCGAACTCTAGATACTTACAAATAAGTTGATGAGTCCCGATAAGCATAATATCGAAGATCTCCTCCTCCTTGTTGACGAAGAGTCTTCTACTCCCTTGATCCGCAACACAAAAGATGTACCGATATATGGTGACGGGTTGGGTCAAGGTTATGATGGAATCCTACTCTCTAAAGGTTTTCCTATCAGGAAGATAGAGTAGTTCCAATCATCCAGGCATTTAAGGCATCCTAGCTTAATGATTTGTCATTAAGGTAGTAGCTGGAGGATCATTAAGGTAGTAGTTGGAAGTTCATTCTCCAATCCACTCTATTGAATATCAATGGTAAGGGTGGATTGGAGGATGAACTTCCCTGAGAGAAAGGGCTTTGGTTATATGATCTAAGGTTAAACACTCAAAAGCTCTCTCTACTTTCTCTCCAGCAACAAAAGATAAGTCTCTCTTTAAATAGGCAAAAGGTTCTAACCAATATAAAACGGTCACATTTATGATAGAGTTTGATATCATCGAGCAGTGTCGATATCATCGAGCGTATACTCTCGATAGCATCGATGGTTCACTTGATGACACAAACTCAAATGTCATACGATTTTGAGACCTTTTGCCAGCTGGTCAAGGGCATCGATACTTGTGTCGATATCATCAGATTTCGAACTCCGATTCCATCGATATGAGGATCGATTCCTCGACATTTGAAAATTGAGAGAGACTTGACTTGAAATATTTCAGGTTTTTAAGATATGATCGAGAGTCAGCCGATGTCATCGGAATTTGCATTTCGATGCTATCGAAGGCAGTGTCGATGGGATCAATAAATCCTATAGATTTACTAATAAGCTCGCTGGACAGATTGTGTCCAGTCTCGATCTAATCGACTTGGCCTCGATATCATCGACATATTAATATCGATTTCCTCGAATAGCCCTCGATCAATGTAAAAACCAACCTGAAATATTTGTTGGAAGAAATGTGCGCCCGCGATCGATATCATCGATGGACTTCCGATCTTATCGATATTTGATTTCAGATCATATCAGAAGGAGCATCGATATATCGAAGGAATTTGAAATTTTCTTTAAAAAAATAGGGGCGCCGGAAATCTTTTTAAAAGGGGCGCTGGAAATCTGTCTGTCGATATTATCGAGTAGATTTCGATAGACTCGGGATTTGAATATCAATGATATCGATAAGTGTATCGATACATCGATAATTCGTCCAGATATGTTACGAGGTTGCTGGACATTTTTGGTCCTCTTTTTGATGGTATCGATGGAGCATCGAGGACTCGACAGCGCAGGTTGATCATATCGAGATGTGTATCGATACAATCGACAGGGCAAGGAAACTTAGAGAATTTTCCTATTTTGAAAAGCGTTTTCTTACTCAAAACCCTATGATGTTCTATTTTGTTTTTAAGGGTTTTAATTTACCTAGTGATTTTGGGACAAGGGATGTGAGGCTTAGATTTACCTGTGGCGAGCTTGTACACTTCCGGTTAAGGCAGACGCTTGAATTGATCTTCTTATCAGGCTCTGTAGACAAACTGACTCAACACTCACGCTAATTGACAAACCAGGGCACTTTCAATCTCCCCCTTTGTCAATTACGTGACAAAATCCCAAAACACCCTAGAATATTTTAGACAAACACATCCTAAATTATGTGTACATGCTTTTTACACAATTTTACAATTTCTAGTCCATGTACACAACCAGTAGCTAGTCCCCCTGACTGTAAACTCCCCCTCGCTTGATGAAGCTGCTCCCCCTAAACACTTGCACAACCATTCAAGTAGATACATAATTTTCCATTCGGGGTGTTTGCAAATGTTCTCCCCCTTTATGTCAGTCATTGACAAAGATATATTAGGTGATATTGACTGAAGATTGAATTTCTTGGGAGAACCATCCAGTCAAAAGTATATCAATTGATGTATAATAATTAACTCAGTTTAACCAAACATCAATTTCAGAACGTATGGATGCAGATTAGACAAAATAGAGCAGTGAGATAGCAGTTCAGAATATTCATACATCACATGCATTCCATATCAGACATATGATAAACCAGGGGAACTTAAAACATAATTATGGCATTAAAAATATGAATTCTATTCAGCCATATCCAGAACATTCAAAAACACATACTGCCATAGACAGCAGTAGATTACAAGTTTATCCATCAGAACCCACTAAAAAAAATATGATCGGTCCAACTATGGACATATACAATTTCCAAAAAAAAAAAAGGTCAGATTCTCCAGATTGGTTAGTTATCACATACACTCAGACAGGCGTAGACTATTAAAAAAAATATTAATATTCGTACGCAGAGATAAGAGTGAAGTGTAGGTGATAACATGCAGTGAACATCATCATGGAGCGGAGTGAGATGGTGTTGTGGTGACCCGGCGACAAGTTATCACATCCACCAATTGTTGGACGGTTTGCTGCACACTTAGCACCATCCATTCCAGGACAGTAAATCTCTCATTCATTGACTCCCTGAGCTGAGAGACATCATGCTGAATGACACCAAGTTTGTCTGGATGGAGCTTAAACCTCTTTGCATGCCCAGGTGTTGATGTTGATGGAGCATGTTGAGGTCTAAAAACATCTTCTTCGGTCACCCCAGTCCCTCCCATAGGAGCGTCACTAGCCCCACCTTCTCCCTCAACTTGAATTCCTTCCTCCAGGGGCTCCTCAGAGTATTTGTGAAACCTCAGATCCATCCTTCGGATGTTGCTTTTGTTGAAGGATTGGAGAGGAAGAACTGGATCATTTGTAGTTTGGAACCCTATGGCATTACAGATTGTATTGATGATCCAAGGATATGGTAGGAGAATGTCCCTAGCCCTATGATAAGCATACACCAGTTGATACACAATCAGGGTAGGCAGACAGATCTTGACCCCAACAGCGATTGAATAAATTATCATTGTCATGAAGCCAGTGAGGTCAGCTCTGATTGAGCCTCTAGAGTAAATATTCGATGTAAGAATACCATGTAGGACTTGATAATGTGGTTCCATGAACTTAACTTTCAGAGCATTCCCTTAATGCCACTGGACATCGCGATTGTGAAGAGGAATTTGGTGACCTCGGACCACACTTCAGAACTTTCCATGTCCATATCAGGGATTCCTACAAGAGATAAAATAAGATTGAAGATTCCTGCAACAGACCCTGGAGTGATCAACACATCATCACCATCTATAGTTATAGAGATGGATGGAGGATCAGATGTCAGAGAATGACAGGTAACAAAGAAATGGTAAGTTCATTCAAGCTGATATAATCCACCAAAGTCGATAACTGGTAACCAATC
The DNA here is from genome assembly GCA_021015155.1 of Magnolia officinalis. Classification (NCBI taxonomy): domain Eukaryota; kingdom Viridiplantae; phylum Streptophyta; class Magnoliopsida; order Magnoliales; family Magnoliaceae; genus Magnolia; species Magnolia officinalis. Next base: position 60,404,249 of record JAJHSJ010000007.1, on the reverse strand, counting down.
TATGGCCGCAAATAGAGGTTCCAGATTATATGGAATCAAGCAGCTTTTGTCGACTTTCCTTTCGGGAATGACTTTTCTCCTTGCAAATTTTGCCAAGACGGGATTGACTTGCTCCGGTGGAGGTGCATGCTCTTCCGACTGGGACCCACAGGTCTTGAGCGATGCTTTGTGGGGATCCTACGTTCAGGAATACATGCCTTAGCCTTAAAGGCAAGCACCTTTTGTCGGGAGGTTTTCGAAGATTCCCCCTGTCCGGATGCTTTCCCTTTATCTTTTCCCATGGGGACAAAAACAGTTTTGAAAAATTTAGGGAAAGAGAACAAAATTCTTCTTTTAATGAAAAATACCCGACCAAAAGTGAGATCAACTCTGAAATTGAGTGAATGGAAGTATAGTACCCATTTTTAAGAAGTTTCTTGGACCCACCACTGGTCTTCTGGCCGTCGATTCGAGTAAAAACAAAGACAAACGACTTTTTTAAAAAAAAATAAGATTTTTCTGCTCAATCGCCTTTTATCGGGCGCTAGACTTCGATTTGATCGAACACTCTTTCAATTTTATCGAAGATCCTCATTCGATGTTATCGATAATAGTTTCGATGATATTCTCGATCAACTGACTTTTCACATTCTGAAGAGACGTCGATAATATCGACTCTTTATCGATTTGATCGAGAATGCTCATGAAAAATTGGTAGACATATCAGACATGAATGTTTTTCAATTTTCAGCCTTTAGACGATTCTTCAAGTATACTGATAGTGTTTCTATGAATCAGTAGTATACTCAGCAAAATTATGTACAATTACTGTACACATCAAAATTATAAACATGTGAATGTTTATATACAAAAGATGGAGGTGAGGAACCTCAGATATATCATTTGAAGCTCAGCAAAATTGCATCATTTCAGCAAGTATCCAGATCCTGATGCATGATCTGAACTAGTTCTTCCTTACCCATTTCATGACAGAGTTTTTAGTGTTCTATTTATCCACTTGACCAATTAGCTCCCTCATTTTGTTTGTCATCTGGGGTGGTGATGGAGGTGTATTTTTGCTATCCATATTTCTAAGTGGACTCTTGAAATTCTGCATTTTTTGTTGGGTCCATTTAGGTGTTATGCATTCGAACTTATAATGACCAGAATCACCGCATAAGTGATAGACTAGAGAAGTTTTTGTGTTACTTCCAGAAGTAGCAGATCCTTCAAGTATTGGTGCTGCATTTAAAAATTTTGATTTAAAATTTTCATACCCTAGACCGCTCTTGCCCTTTCCAGGTCTTCCCATCCCTAAGAGTTTTTCTAATTTTTCGCCACTCTGGGAAAACTTGTAATTTATCTTGGCGATCTTTCGAGACTCTTCTAAGTCAAACAGGATTGTATGATTTTCTTTTTGAAGGTGCACAATTTCGTCTTTTAAGATTTCGACCTGTTTGTTCAATTTCTCAGACTTGTTTTCAAGAAAGGTATTAATTCGTTCAAGTCTATCATTATCCATATGATATTGCTGCAGATCATTTGTTAATTGTGTGTTGATTTCGAATGTTTTATCTAAATCCTTTTGCAGCAACTTACTTTTGTTTTATGCTATTTTGAGTCTTTTAAGGATATTTATGCTATGAATGTAGAGTTGATTATAGGCATTTTGTAGTTTATCCTTTTCTTCTTCTTCTGCTTCTCCAGTTTCCTCATTATCAGATGGAAATGATTTAGTGGCTTGATGTTCTTTCTTATTTTCAGATTCCGTGGGAATGATTGGAGCAGTGGACACCATGAGAATTTTTAAGGATTTCTGGTCACCATCGCTCTCTGAGTCACTAGATTCTGAGTTTGACTCTTCAGTATCATCCCATGTGGAGGCCGTTGCCTTGCCCTTAGTTTTTTTGTTTGGGCATTCAATAGACAGGTGTCCATACTCCTGACAATCATAACATTGTGGTTCTTTGGTTCTCTTACCAAATTTGCCTGCAGAGGGTTTATAGTTCACCTTTATTCCCTTGGAAGGACGACCACAATTCTTTTGAAAGAATCTTCTGAATCTTTGTGCCAGCAAAGCCACTTCCTCATCTTCATTTTCCTTTTCGCTCTCATAGTCCTCATGTATTGTTTTTTTTAGAGGTTTTTAGGACAGTTGTTTTTGATTTTTGTGTTTGTTTGAAGTGTAATTCAAAAGTTTGTAGGGAACCTACTAGTTCTTCTACTTTCATTTCATCTATGTTCCTACACTCTTCAATTGTTATTACTTTGGGATTAAATCGTTCCGGTAGGGATCTTAGAATTTTCCTACAAATTTTCGGTACCGGAACTTTCTCTCCCAATCCACCCATGGAGTTGCAGATGATATTTAACTTTGTGAAAAACTCCATAAAGGTCTCATGCTCTTTCATTCTAAGACTTTCGAACTGAGAAGTGAGGAATTGAAGTTTGGATCTCTTCACAGTGCTTGTGCCTTCATGGGTTGTTTCCAATAAGTCCCATGCTTCCTTGGATGTCCCACACATACTTATTTGATTGAATATATCCTGGGACACGGCACAGTAGATGGCGTTCATAGCTTTTACTTCAGCAGTCTGTTTTTATTTGTCGAACACCGTTCACTTTTCTTTGGGTTTGGGCTTTGTGATGGTTGTGCCACTGTCAAGTATGATTTGTTCAGTTGGTGACACATATCTGCTTTCAACTATATCCCAAACATCATGATCTAAAGATCTCAGAAAGTAGTGTATCCTAGCCTTCTAGTATGCATAATTTAAGCCATCAAATACTGGAGGTGTAGTGACTGATGAGCCCTCTCCTTTGGCCATATTCCCAACTTCAATTAAGATCACTCTCTAGGCGGTGAAGCCCTTAAAGAGAGACTCGCTCTGATACCAATTGAAATGGTGGTGAAGACCGCACTAGTTGAAGAAGGAATATGTCAATATGTCCTAGAGGGGGGTGAATAGGACTTTTAAAAATTTTATGATTTATTTTAAAATCCTATTACACTAATCCTAACAACAAACATATATTAGGATTACTCAAAAATAACTCTACTGGCTTCCAAGCCCGGTAGAGGATCCAATCACAAACCGTTTTAGAAGTAAACAATATGCAAACTAGTTTATGATGGATATGACTATGTAAGTGTGTGAGGTGTGATCTCAGATATTCAGATATGTAAATATTGAAGCAAATCACACAATCAGAATAATAGCAATCTAAAATATAGTCATTTTTATAGTGGTTCCACAATCAGTCTACTCCACTCCCGGCAGACGCAATAAACCCTTGAGTGTGCCGGATTTCACTAAGGAGGTTTCACAGCGGTTCACCTCTAACTTAAGGTTTTAAATCAGGTTCACCGTCAACCTTTACAACCTACACTGAGGCTGACTACTTATGCTCTCATGAGCAAGAGTCAACACAACGCACCCGCTTTTAGGCACAGTGGCCAAGGATCTTCCATAAGACCCTGCAGGAGGTTTTTCACGGTTCACCTCAAACTCGAGATTTCACAGCGGTTGACCTCAAACCTAAGGTTTTGCTGGTTCACTTCAACCAGATGTTGATGCTCTTCACAGAGCAAGGGTCCACACAACGCACCCACCACGTACACTCCCGCCGGAGGCCTCCTTGAGGACTTCAAAGGGTGAGAAACACCTTAGACCTAAACCTACAAAGGAATGATCAAAAGGTTCCTCTCGGACTCTATATACTTATAAATAAGTTGATGTGTCCCGATAAGTACAATGCCAAAGATCTCTTCCTCCTTGTTGACGAAGAGCCTTCTACTCCCTTGATCCGCAACATAAAAGATGTACCGATATATGGTGATGGGTTGGGTCAAGGTTATGATGGAATCCTTATAACGACCCGTAAATTTCCGTACGTTAGCTCGAGTACCACCTCGACCAGAAATTAATTAGAATTAAATCCTTTAGAAATTTAACAAACTAAGTGCAAAACTCGATTAGCCATGAAATCCATTGGGATCGCTTTAAATACGATCTGCAAGACCCAAAACTTGCAAAATCAGTGACTCTAGGTTACCCTAAAGTTTAGAACCAAACTCATTTCCCGGCTGCTCTCGGGAATGAAACGAAACTTTGTATTAGGTCTAGATCGCACATCAGAAGTCCGATTAACACGAATTTAAGGAACTAGGACCGCCTCACTGGGCTTGACAATCATCTCAAAAATCAGGTCCAGCCGATGTCCCACGGCCATTCGTTTGGATCCGGAGCGAGGGAGTGTGTGAAAAACACTATTCCCTTTCCAAAATAAATATCTGGAATAGTGATCTGGCACCATTCGCTTGCGCATCAGTATTAAGCAACCTGACCGTCAGAATCAGACTAAATTACACCCTCAGATTAAGAAAAATTTCAGGAACATTTACATGTACTTGGAATTTCGGATCGTGGCCCACTGACCGTTAAACTGAAAGTGGTCCGCCATGTGCGATCTGGGAATCCGATCGAGTCGAAAACGTAATCCCGCATAGATCCATGTGTGGTGAGCTTAAGTCTGACGTTTGGCTCAAGGAGGGCCACCAAAACCTCTCTTTTGAGCTGGAAAAGTGACGAAATGCCTATATTAGCAGTAACCCTTGAACCTGAGTCTGTTTTGGGGAGGTTTTTGGCTATAAAAGGAGCTTAGAACAGCCCCTCTCACAGCCATACGAATTTGGGATAAAACCCTAGAGAGAGAGAGAAAAGAGAGAGAAGAGCTTGGATTTGTGGGAGAACTTCCTCCTACCGCTTTCAGACATCGCACGGCCTACACCGCCTCTTTCCAGGTGCTTTTCCGGCGGTATCTATTCCGTTTTAAGGTGAGAAACCCTAACCCTAGGTCTGATTTGAAGTACGTAGGCTTTAGGTTGTGGAAAGACTAACCGATTCCGCTCTTTAGCCTAGAAAACGCCCGTATACGGAAGCTCTACAACCCTTGCTGATTTGTTGTGATTCCAAGGGCAAAGGTAAGGACTTTAGGTGTATAGGTTACAGTTTTCAACGCTTTCAATGTCAGATAATGATAGATTCATGATCTGCATGCAATTGCACATGTACAAAGTGCTTTCCGTTTCCTGTTTCGATTAACATTGTAGAATATGGAATTTCACATACTCTAGGTATACATAGAAATACCGCATACGTATTTTTTTTGGAATAATATTTGATATGTTTATTTAATGTATGATTATACAATATATGGATAAAATACTAGTTTGGCGAAAGGAATCGCTGTAAAATATGTTCGCTTGTAAACACTATGTATGTTGAAATTGTGTATCCTAGAAATACCGCATATGTGTAAATTTTGGAAATGTAATTGTCATGATTATTTGCTGTATGATTATGGTATACACGGACAAAATAACCGCTTGGCGAAAGGATAGCCCTAATACGTATTTTGCTAACATACGTCGTTTATGTTGGAATAGCGTACTCTAAGTGTTTGTGTAAATGCTTGTGAGTGTAAATGCTTGAGTGTTAGTGCCTTAGATAGGCGCTGATATGGAATTCCCGACTACCTTAGAGACATGTAGGATCCCCTCCATGTGGTAGTTCGCTATAGCCACTCACTTGTGATGTGTATGTAATTGTATCCCTATTTGTATAGTGCTTTACAACATGCTTTACAACATGCTTTACTTCATGCTTTATAACATGCCTTATGACATGCCTGTTAACATGCTTGTATTACTTTGTTTATCATGCTTCACTCCACATGCTATTGATGAGAATTGATTGAGTTTGGGACTATGTCTATAGTCCAGACATTCGGTACCAGACTTGAGATTGTGGCTGAGATTCATGTCGCCACAAGGGATGTGTCTGACGAACCCGAGTCGTACTTCGGTTAGCGATAGTGGTTGGCCACATGGAGTGCTTTTGCGCTCCATATCGCCCAACTTGTGGTGCGCTCGAGCTAGTCAGGCTCGTCAAGTAAACCGATATGTGAATGTGTGTTCACCATGTTTGGTCGCTACTACTTGAACCTAGGGTACCAAACTTACCAGTGGCGATCCCGTTAACCATGGTACCTCCATCCGCTAAGACGCATGAGCCGGGCATGGTGGTATGGGACACCGTGGTCGAGCTGTCGGCCTTCGCTGGGGCCATGTGCCTCCCCGTAGTGACCATTGCGCAACCAAACTCATGAGCCGAATACGGTGGTATGTGACACTGTATTCGAGCTGTCGATACTTACGGCGAGAGCCGAGTACGGTGAGACCTGTACTCGTGCTGATGGGCGACGAGTCCTCTGTAGTATCTTCGAGTATACTCCAAGGTCTGTGATTGGCGATGAGTCTTTCACAGCAACTAAAGTATGAGTTGAGCCGAGTACGGTGAGACCTGTACTCGAGCTGACGGCTAGTGATTGAGCCGAGTACGGTGAGACCTGTACTCGAGCTGACGGCCAGCAATTGAGCCGCATACGGTGAGATCTGTATCCTCGCTGACGGGTGACGGGCCCTTTGCGATACCTTCACTATGCTTCTCAAACCATAATATCGTATGAGATTAACTAGGATTGACACCCTAGAATGGATCATGTTTGGGGAATGATACAAGGGAGGTACCTTAGTTTCCCAATATTGCTGTTTGAAATGGACTAATAATAACTCGGTAATCATAATCATCATCGCACCGCATGTGCTTAGTAGATGTGGCGCACTGAGGGAGTTAAGCATTCGCGAACGTAAGATGATGTCGCATGAGGGTGGTTTGGCAAGGGCATACAGCATCATGTCATTTCATTCTCGCACTTAATAAGAGTAGTTAGAATTGTTTGATTTGTACTGCTTTATCATTACTGCTTGATTGAATTAATAACATGTTAACCTATGCTTTATTGTTCCATTGAGTTAGCTACTCACTCCCACGTTACGGGACGGTGTTTACAACACCCACCAGACTCTGTCGCAGGTATAAATGGCGCATCGGTTCAGGAGCCGGAGCCCGACTTCGATGAGGATCAGGATGAATTCTCATTTATGCAGTACTCTGACGGCTTTGCTTAGGCCGACTGCATCGCGGGGATTCCAGGGCTTATCTACGGAGTTGTATTTTGATTTTTGACTTAGAAACAATACATGTAAATTGGTACTCAGTTAGTGTTCATACTCAGGTGTTCACAAAAATTCTGTTTCCTTACATACTTTAAATATAAAATTTCAGTCTTCCGCTTGCCTTTATACAATTGAACTGGAGTATGAATTACTGTTTTGGTATAATCTCATTCATGTTTATTGCTCTAACTCAGACAACATTTAACCATCATTGAGTATGTTGCATAAGTGATGCGTTGGAACTCGGGAGTGGAGTTCATACTTGACCTCCGAATTTCAGGGTGTTACAAGTTGGTATCAGAGCATGATTTTGATTAAACCGGACCTGAGTTATGTCCCCACTATGTACGCTGACGTGTTACAACCTAGGAGGGTGCGCAAAAATATAGAAACAGTCTTAGGGTCTCCCGATTTCACCGTTCGGCCAAATTCATTAAAAACGGACGCGTTGATCGAGTTTGTACTCGATCCTGACCGCACATATGGATTCTAAATCACTCATAGACCATCTATTGACGTGTCCAGACCACTATCCACCCAAAACCAGATGTTAAAAATCAGGAAAAATCAGTTTAGTTCAGAACTTTCTCGGAACCACCAGTTCTGGAGCTGAAATGAGTCGGGGGCCCCTCCACTTAAATACACTAAGCCCCCAGATCGAACCAGGGTGCATTTGGCACCCTGGACACGTGGCAAACAGGGCCCCACCGCGGCGGCGCGGTTCCGGCCAAGTCTGACCGCGGCGGAGCCGCGGCTCTTGCAGCGGACCGCAGTCCAGTGGTCGATCTCGAGTGGGGCCAGGGCTGGGGTTGGTCGGCCCGACCTCTCCTACCCCCTGGCACGTGCCATTTTGGCAAATGATTAGGTTTTAAGGGGCTGGAGCACCCCACCCTCCATTTCATCCCTTCCAAGCTCCTCCAAACCCCCATTTTCGTTTTCCCTCTAAACCCATCCCTCCAAACCTTGCAATCCTCCATTTTCTTTCATAACCCACACACTCCAACCGTCCACAACAGCCCTAACGTCCTCCTTTTCCCATTTTCTTATGTTGGAGCTCTCATACCCCTAATTTGGAGCTCAAAATCGGGTATTCTCCTAACCCATTCCATTTTCTTTTTGTTTCTCCTTCATTTCCTACCTCTATTGCCCCTTCCACACCTATTGGATTGTTGCTTGTGGAGGATCAAAGAGATCAGCCCCTTTTCCCCCATTTTGGCATTTTTCCATGACCCTCTTTGGTGTGGTGGCGACTATTTTCTCCATTTCCTCCATCATATCTCTCATGGGAAAGAGGAAGACCGCGGCTGATGACGCCGGCCCAAGTAGGCCAGCCCATTCCCGAAGAAGATCCGACGTTTGGGCCGGCACTAGCACCGTTCGGGAGTTTAGGTCGAAGCGAGACCTGGATCCTGACCATCCCGTCAGAAATGCTTATCCGATAGGCGTTGAATATGGGCGCTTCGCGGGACGCAAGGTTGTGTTTGAAGCTCATGTGGATGAAAGGATGTTCGGGCTACACCCACTGATGGATCACCTGGTGGACATCGGATGGAACTCTATGTTTGACGGTCAGTCCCCTGCATGTGAGAACACGGTTCGCGCTTTCTACGCCCACATCGTGGACTCATCAGTAGATCCTCCTCAGTTTACTGTTTCTGTGAGGGGTATAAGGCGCACAATTACGGTGGATGAGGTGGCTCAGATCACGAAGCTCCCGCTTGGTCAGGTACATCCTAGTGACAACTTCTTCAGAAGTGCGCGGGAAAGGGATCGCCGCACGTGATACCTCTGTGGTCGCCGGGTTACTTGGAAGCGAGGAAATTGCATTGTGGCGATAAAGATGGCCGAGGACTTCTGTTTACTCCATCACATTTTTACCTACAATGTGTACCCACGGTCGGGTAACCGCACGGAATGTACTCGGTTGATGGTGGACTTTTTGTACAAGATGGGACATGGGGACAACATATGCCTACCCACATTCATCCTATCCCAGATAGTTCAGGTTGTTCGTTCTGCCAGGAACGATCTTTCGCTCCCATTTGGCCGTCTGATCTGCAGGATGGCTCGTGATGTAGGCTACAGGTTGAACATGGAGGACCTTGCACCAGTCCAAGTCATAAGTGAGGCGACACTCAAGAATATGAAGATCGGCCCTCAACAGCCGCAAGCACGATGCGACGAGTCTGGAGATGAGTCGGATAGTGCCGGCGAGGAGAGTGTTGACCTCCAGGCAGAGAGTGATGAGGAGCGCGGTGATGGCATACAGGAAGAAGAACCTGAGGCTCAGGACACTGAGGAGAGTTCACCTCCTGCGGCTCAGGAGCAGGGTGTGGATCGGGATGCTTTTGATGCACGTTTGGCCCGTCTCGAGGAGGGTCAAGCCGCCCTGCAGCAAAAGGTTGGTCAAGTTTGAGCCAAGCTTGAAGAGACTGAAGCCTACATGAAGAAGAGCTTTAAGAAGGTGTCCCGTACGTTGAAGGCCATTCTGTACTGTGTGCAGGACAAGAATGCTCCTCCTCCATCACCTGTTTCAGATGCTTAGTCATCCACGTTGTTGTGTGTTGTTGTTTGCTTTGGTTACCGCGATAGGCGGTTTATGTTTTCATGTAGATGATGTAGTAGATAGTAGCATGTTTTAGGTGTTTAATGTAGTGGATGTATTGGCTATCATGTGATTTCTGTCGTGATTCATGTAACTCTGTATTCCATGTATTATGACAATTTTGGGTAAATGAAAGGCATGTAGCCTCTTTTGTTTTGATGATGTGCGGAATGCTTAAAGTGCTTTATGAAGTGTGATGTGCTTTATCTCACAAATGTTCTACCCTATGTTGTATAGGGCATGCCGCGGCAGTACACACGGAGCACGGCACATCTCCTTCTGACCGGCTCTATAGACCAGACTCCTTCTGGTAGTAGCGGTCCTGCAGATCGAGGGTTGGGATCTGATCAGCCTTCTGCTGGTCCTACCGGTGGACAGCCACCTTACACGCCCCCGGTCCGTGAGCAGTACCGACCGTCATCTTCTGCGCAGCATGACTCTCAGGCTGCTCCGCCAACTGATAGGTTTGAGCAGCTGATGATGATGATGCATCAGCAGCAGATGCAGCAGCAGCAGCAACAACAGATACAGCAGCAGCAGCACCAGCAGCTTATGGCCACTATTGCTGAGGCCTTGTCCCATGGTGGTAGTGCGACTCCACCTACGACATCTGCACATCCTGATGAGCATTCTGAGCCTCCTGCTCGGTTTGAGGATGTTCCTCTGCCCACATCCGTCACGCCTCCTACTGGAGATGTCGGTACTCGTGGTTTACTCGAGCGATTTCAGCGCTTGAGGCCTCCCTCATTTATGGGTTCTCACAGACCCGAGGAGGCGGAGTTCTGGCTAGACCTCATCTCCAAGATGCTATGGATGCTGCACTGTTCAGAGGCAGAGCAGGTCGAGTTGGCTTCCTTCATGTTTGAGAGGGAGGCCAGCTTATGGTGGGACAGTGTGCTGCGGACGGTCGCAGTAGATTTCGTGTGGACCTGGGAGGCTTTCAAGTCTCGGTTCCACGAGAAGTACTACCCGCAGACGTATCGGCACGAGCGGGAGGATGAGTTTCTACGCCTCAGGCAGGAAGGCATGACGGTGATGGAGTATGAGCACCGTTTCACTGAGTTGGGCAGCTTTGTCCCAACTATCCTCGTCAATGAGCAGATGAGGATGCGTCGCTTCACTGGGGGCTTGCGACCTGACATACGGTCGAAGCTATGCTGCCTCAGTATTCCTACATACGCGGCGTTGGTCCACATGTCTATGACGGCCAAGCAGGATGTGGACTGTTTGGCCAGATCGCGTGGTGCTATGGTTGCGAGGCCACGGCAGGATTTACAGAGCAGGCCTATCTTAGGTAAGAGGCCTCGTGCTGATTCGCCTACCAGGGCCGCAACGCCAGTTGTTCTTGTGAGACGCCCGTTGGTGACCTGCACGTTTTGCGGGAAACCAGGACACCCTTCTGAGAGCTGCTTCTCGCGCATGAGGGCTAGCGGATTTGCACCACCGCAGAGATTGGATCACCCTTATCCACAAGCCATATCAGCTCCACCGCTACAGACTGCTCCTGCACATCCTTCTTTCCGACCTCCTGTGTCGCGCTTCAGGCCGCCACAGCGACCCTTGGCTCCTCAGCCGAACCGTCAGCAGCAGGTTCGGGTACATATGCTTGTTGCCGAGGCACTAGAGACATCGATTTCGGCACCGACGGCTTTTGAGGGTACGGCTTATATTCATGGTACTTCCGTTTCCTTGTTGGTGGACACTGGGTCCATTACTTCTATTATTTCTTGTGGGGCGGTTAAACGCCTATCTTTACATACTATTCTCACTAAGGGGACGAGACTCACCACGGCCACTGGGACCTTCTCGGATGTCACACGGTTATCGAGGGTTGCTCGATAGTTTTGGGTAGCAGCACAGTGCTCGTCGACCTCATTGTTGCTCCACTATGGCACTACGACATTATCCTTGGTATGGATTGGCTCGCCAAGATGAGGGCGGAGATAGATTGCGATATTCGGATCGTGACGGCCTATGGACCTGACGGTACAGCTTTTACATTCCAGTGCAGGTCAGTTGGCCCTGCCGTGTTGATTGTTATGCTGCTTTACTTGTGCCGATTGATGGTCCGACGTTGGAGGGTACGCCGCTGGTTCGGGAATTTGTTGGTGTCTTTAAGACTATTCCTGGTTTACCTCCTTGGCGCGAGATTGATTTTATGATTGATCTTACGCTTGGTGCGACGCCCATCTCGTTGCCGACTTATCGTATGCCTCCATGTGAGATGGAGGAGCTGCGGAAACAGATTGACGAACTTGTAGAGAAAGGTTTTATACGACCTAGTGTGTCTCCTTGGGGAGCACCTGTGCTATTTGTGAAGAAGAAGGACGGGTCGCTACGGTTATGTATTGATTACCATAGGTTGAACCAAGTCACGGTGAAGAACAAGTATCCTTTGCCCAGGATAGATGATCTGTTTGATCAGTTGAGAGGGGCGAAGTATTGCTTGAAGATTGATCTTCAGTCAGGGTACCACCAGTTGCGCATGAGAGAGGAGGACGTGCAGAAGACAACCTTCAGGACGTGCTTTGGGCATTATGAGTTCCTTGTGATGTCGTTCGGCCTCACGAACGCGCCAGCCGTGTTCATGGATCTGATAAACCGGGTATTTCGGCCTTTCCTTTACCGATTCGTCATCGTCTTTATTGATGACATTTTGATATACTCTACGAGTCGGGAGGAGCATGAGGAGCACTTGAGAGCGGTGCTGGGTACACTGGAGAAGAACCAGTTGTTCGCACAATACAAGAAGTGCGACTTCTGGCAGGAGGAAGTCAAGTTCCTAGGACATGTAGTGTCCAAGGATGGGATAGCAGTGGACCTTGCTAAGGTAGCCGCAGTTCAGGATTGGCAGCAGCCTGAATCGGTTACTGAGGTGAGGAGTTTCCTTGGTCTGGCTGGGTATTACAGACGCTTCATTCGGGACTTCTCGAAGATTGCCAGGCCATTGTCTCAGTTGACTCGGAAAGACCTGAAGTTCGCCTGGAACGAGAAGGCGGAGGCAGCTTTTAAGGAGCTGAAGGACAAGTTGACGTCCGCCCCTGTACTAGTATTGCCAGAGCAAGGGGTGAAGTACACGATATATACTGACGCGTCTCGCGTTGGCTTGGGTTGTGTTCTGATGCAGAAGGATAGGGTGATTTCGTATGCCTCGAGACAATTAAGGAAGCACGAGGGGAATTACCCTACACACGACCTGGAGTTGGCAGCTATCATCTTTGCATTGAAGCTCTGGAGACATTACCTCTACGGAGAGGAGTTTGAGCTTTTCTGCGACTACAAGAGCCTTAAGTACATATTCACACAGCGAGACTTGAATATGAGACAACGCCGATGGATGGAGACCTTGAAGGACTTCAAGTTCGAGGTTTCCTACCATCCTGGCAAGGCGAACCTTGTGGCAGACGCGTTGAGCCGCAAGAAGACGATTGCATTTGCGGCACCGCTGATGATAGCCGAGTGGGACATGATGGAGTTTGTGCGGGACTTCGAGCAGAGACTCACTATCGAGGAGCCTTTTGAGTGTGTTGCGCACGTTCGGTTTCGGCCACTTATTGACGACAGGATTGTTGAGGCCCAGGAGGGCGATATACGGCTGTTTGAGCTTCGAGAGCAGGCTAGCGACGCCGAGGATTCCGAGTGGAGAGTTGATTCTGATGGAGGTCTACGATTTCGTGGCCGCCTATGCGTTCCTGATGTGCCTGACTTGAGACGCGAGCTTCTCGAGTCTGCCCATAACTCGAAGCTTGCGATGCATCCTGGTAGCACGAAGATGTACCAGGATATGAGACGGACATATTGGTGGGATAACATGAAGGCCCACATTGCTGAGTATGTGTCTCGATGTCTGACGTGCCAGCAGGTCAAGGCAGAACATCGCCGACCTCCTGGACTGCTTCAGCCCATGCCCATAGCAGAGTGGAAGTGAGACTTCATCTCCATGGATTTCATATCCGGGCTGCCGAAGACGAGGAAGGGACACGACTCCATTTGGGTGATAGTGGACCGGTTGACCAAATCGGCCCATTTCCTCCCTATTAGAGTTACGAACTCTGCAGACGAGCTGGCTATGTTGTACATCAGAGAGATCGTTCGTCTGCACGGAGTTCCTTTGGAGATCGTGTCGGACAGAGACACTCGGTTCACATCCATCTTTTGGACCCGTATCCAGGAGGCGATGGGTGTGAAGTTGAAGTTCAGTACGGCGTTTCATCCTCAAACTGATGGGCAGACAGAGCGGGTGAATCAGATTCTGGAGGATATGTTGCGAGCATGTGTGTTGGACTTCAAGGACAGCTGGGATGACTGTCTTCCGTACACAGAGTTCGCCTACAACAACAGCTTCCAGGCGACTATTGGCATGGCGCCATATGAGGCTCTATATGGTCGTCCTTGTAGGGCACCGCACTGTTGGGCAGACGTTGGCGATCGTAGTCTGATTGGCCCGGAGTTGGTACAGATGACTACAGAGAAGGTCGACATTATCAGGCGTCAATTACTCACAGCGCAGAGCAGGCAGAAGAGTTACGCCGATACGAGGCGGCGACCGCTGGAGTTCGAGGTCGGGGATCATGTGTTCCTTCGAGTTTCCCCTATGAAGGGAGTCCTTCGGTTTGGGAAGAAGGGGAAGCTCACACCGAGGTTTATCGGTCCATTTCAGATACTGAATCAAGTGGGTGATGTGGCGTATCGTCTCGCTTTGCCCACACCACTTGCGTCGGTACACAACGTATTTCATGTGTCTATGCTGAAGAAGTACGTTCCCGATCCTTCGCATATCATCAGATGGGAGCAGGTACAGCTTAGCGAGGATGCTACCTACGAGTTGCGCCCGACACGTATCCTTGACAGGAAGGAGCAGGTACTGCGTAGCAAGGTCATCCCACTTGTGAAGGTACTTTGGACACATCATTCCGAGGAGGAAGCTACTAGGGAGAGTGAGGCCGAGGTCAGGAAGAACTACCCTCAGATTCTCGAGGATTACGAAAAGGTATGAATTTCGAGGACGAAATTTTTTGTTTAAGGGGGGTAGATTGTAATGACCCGTAAATTTTCGTACGTTGGCTCGAGTACCACCTCGACCAGAAATTAATTAGGATTAAATCCTTTAGAAATTTAACAAAGTCAACTAAGTGCAAAACTCAATTAGCTATGAAATCCGTTGGGATCGCTTTAAATACGATCTGCAAGACCCAAAACTTGCAAAATCAGTGACTCTAGGTTACCCTAAAGTTTAGAACCAAACTCATTTCCCGGCTGCTCTCGGGAATGAAACGAAACTTCTTATTAGGTCTAGATCACACATCAGAAGTCCGATTAACACGAAGTTAAGGAACTATGACCGCCTCACTGGGCTTGACAATCATCTCAAAAATCAGGTCCAGCTGATGTCCCACGGCCATTCGTTTGGATCCGGAGCGAGGGAGTGTGAAAAACACTATTCCCTTTCCAAAATAAATATCTGGAATAGTGATCTGGCACCATTCGCTTGCGCATCAGTATTAAGCAACCTGACCGTCAGAATCAGACTAAATTACACCCTCGGATTAAGAAAAATTTCAGGAACATTTACATGTACTTGGAATTTCGGATCGTGGCCCACTGACCGTTGAACTGAAAGTGGTCCGCCACGTGCGATCTGGGAATCCGATCGAGTCGAAAACGTAATCCCGCATAGATCCATGTGTGATGAGCTTAAGTCTGACGTTTGGCTCAGGGAGGGCCACCAGAACCTCTCTTTTGAGCTGGAAAAGTGACGAAATGCCTATATTAGCAGTAACCCTTGAACCTGAGTCTGTTTTGGGGAGATTTTTGGCTATAAAAGGAGCTTAGAACAGCCCCTCTCACAGCCATACGAATTTGGGATAAAACCCTAGAGAGAGAGAGAAAAGAGAGAGAAGAGCTTGGAATTTGTGGGAGAACTTCCTCCTACCGCTTTCAGACATCGCACGGCCTACACCGCCTCTTTCCAGGTGCTTTCCCGGCGGTATCCATTCTGTTTTAAGGTGAGAAACCCTAACCCTAGGTCTGATTTGAAGTATGTAGGCTTTAGGTTGTGGAAAGACTAACCGATTCCGCTCTTTAGCCTAGAAAACGCCCGTATACGGAAGCTCTACAACCCTTGCTGATTCGTTGTGATTCCAAGGGCAAAGGTGAGGACTTTAGGTGTATAGGTTACGGTTTTCAACGCTTTCAATGTCAGATAATGATAGATTCATGATCTGCATGCAATTGCACATGTACAAAGTGTTTTCCGTTTCCTGTTTCGATTAACGTTGTAGAATATGGAATTTCACATACTCTAGGTATACGTAGAAATACCGTATACGTATTTTTTTTGGAATAATGTTTGATATGTTTATTTAATGTATGATTATACAATATATGGATAAAATACTAGTTTGGCGAAAGGAATCGCCGTAAAATATGTTCGCTTGTAAACACTATGTATGTTGAAATTGTGTATCGTAGAAATACCGCATATGTGTAAATTTTGGAAATTTAATTGTCATGATTATTTGCTGTATGATTATGGTATACACAGACAAAATAACCGCTTGGCGAAAGGATAACCCTAATACGTATTTTGCTAACATACGTCGTGTATGTTGGAATAGCGTACTGTAAGTGCTATGGTCTCATGCTCCTTTGGTTGTCAAATTTTGTTGTGTCAAACCATCTATCTGTGTCTTGTGCTTGTATGGTGATTTATATGTATTCAAGACACTGCATAAACACTTCATGACATTGGAGTTCAAGAAGCTACAATGTTGAAGTTCAAGAAGCTACAATGTTGAAGTTCAAGTCTTAAAGAAACAACTTAAGAAATGACTTCAAGCAACGCATGAAGTAGTTTTCACACTAATGAAGATCTCAAGATTAAAGCTACAACAAGTTCAAGATCTCAAGCCTGATATGGTTCAAATATCTACATTCGTTGAATAGTTGAAGTTCAATGTCCATACGACATGTTTCAGGTTTGACTGACCTTAGGTTGACCTTATAAGTAGGTCACTTTGGATACATAAATCAAATGTTTATTTTACATAAGTTTGGTCTATTCTATGACCAGTCCTAGCTCCTGTTCGACCAGTCCTAGCATTGGTTCGACTAGTCCAAGAAATTCCTCGACCAGTCCTAAGTTGTTGAAGTTTTCTCGGAATTTATCTATGGTCCTACGACCAGTCGTAGAGAGCTACGACCAGTCGTAGGCTTCCCACGACCAGTCGTGGAACGACTTTCAAAGATCGCGCTCAATATTTCAAATATCCGTTAGAGCTACGACCAGTCGAAGGTTTCTAAGACCAGTCGTAGGAGCGATTTTTGCTTCTATAAATTGAACACGAAATTCAGAGTTTTCATAATTCAACTCGATTCAATTCAAGAAATTTCAAGTGATCACTCTGAGATAAGTCTGTGTTTATTTTAAGCTACATTGTGCTTATTTAATATTCCTTTTTGCTAGCTTATTTAATTTGATTTTGTTTCTGTATTCCAATCTTATTTGAAAAGAGGAATTACCTTATTCCTTCTTCGTGGAATCAAAATCAAATATAGCTATGCCCAATTAGTTAAAATCTAAAATCTATTAGAATTTAGAATCATATTAAAGTGAGTATTGGAAATTGAACTTTGACATTCAAACATCTACTCCGATTGGTTCTACCGGGCTGCTACGAAAAGGAGAAATCTAGGTATTTTACAATTCTGTAAAATTTCTTTACTTTTGGTTTTGTTTGAGGTTAAGCCAGAAAAATCTCATTGTATTGGTTTTGTTTGAGGTTAAGCCAGAAAAATCTCATTGTATTGGTTTTGTTTGAGGTTAAACCAGAAAAATCTCATTGTATTGGTTATCTGAGGAGAGCCAGAAAACTCAGAAAAGAGGGGTTTTTTGAATTGTGTAAGCCCGAGTGAAAAAGACACAATTGTAAAGGTTTTTGGTGAACCTGTGAAAACCTATTTGATAGTGAACGCTAATATCCCCTGTGTGAGGATATTAGGAGTGGAGTAGCTTTCTGTGTGGCTGTTGAAAGACAGTTGGTGTACACACAGGCGAACCACTATAACTCTTTCTCTTGTGGATTGAATGCTTGCTTAATTTTCATATCTTTTATCATTCAATTGTGTGGAATGTACAAGTGGATGTGAATGTTGTAACTATTTACATTTCAAGCAAGTGTGGGGATTGTTGTAATAATTTAGATCTATATTTCTGCATTTAAGTTCAATTCCTTGCTATTCATTTATTTCTATTAAAATTGAGTCCTTGATCCAAAAGATGTTCTAGAAATAAGGTTGTCCTACCATAAGCCCTTGTTTATTATGGTGTAAGGTTGTCCTTAGAACTGAATTTGTATCAATCTCTCAATACTTATTTGTCAAGGTGATTTGATTTCAGCATTGTGAATTGATTTATAATTGTAAGGCTATTGGTTTGTTTTATTTCCACTGATTTTAATTTAATTTGGCATAGTCCAATTCACCCCCCCCCCTCTAGGACATATAGCTTGGCCTTTTCACGTACTCTAAGTGTTTGTGTAAATGCTTGTGAGTGTAAATGCTTGAGTGTTAGTGCCTTAGATAGGCGCTGATATGGAATTCCCGACTACCTTAGAGACATGTAGGATCCCCTCCATGTGGTGGTTCGCTATAGCCACTCACTTGTGATGTGTATGTAATTGTATCCCTATTTGTATAGTGCTTTACAACATGCTTTACAACATGCTTTACTTCATGCTTTATAACATGCCTTATGACATGCTTGTATTACTTTGTTTATCATGCTTCACTCCACATGCTATTGATGAGAATTGATTGAGTTTGGGACTATGTCTATAGTCCAGACATTCGGTACCAGACTTGAGATTGTGGCTGAGATTCATGTCGCCACAAGGGATGTGTCTGACGAACCCGAGTCGTACTTCGGTTGGCGATAGTGGTTGGCCACACGGAGTGCTTTTGCGCTCCATATCGCCCAACTTGTGGTGCGCTCGAGCTAGTCAGGCTCGTCAAGTAAACCGATATGTGAATGTGTGTTCACCATGTTTGGTCGCTACTGCTTGAACCTAGGGTACCAAACTTACCAGTGGCGATCCCGTTAACCATGGTACCTCGATCCTCTAAGACGCATGAGCCGGGCATGGTGGTATGGGACACCGTGGTCGAGCTGTCGGCCTACGATGGGGCCATGTGCCTCCCCGTAGTGACCATTGCGCAACCAAACTCGTGAGCCGAATACGGTGGTATGGGACACTGTATTCGAGCTGTCGATACTTACGGCGAGAGCCGAGTACGGTGAGACCTGTACTCGTGCTGACGGGCGACGAGTCCTCTGTAGTATCTTCGAGTATACTCCAAGGTCTGTGATTGGCGATGAGTCTTTCACAGCAACTAGAGTATGAGTTGAGCCGAGTACGGTGAGACCTGTACTCGAGCTGACGGCTAGTGATTGAGCCTAGTACGGTGAGACCTGTACTCGAGCTGATGGCCAGCAATTGAGCCGCATACAGTGAGATCTGTATCCGCGCTGATGGGTGACGAGCCCTTTGCGATGCCTTCACTATGCTTCTCAAACCATAATATCGTATGAGATTAACTAGGGTTGACGACCCTAGAATGGATCATGTTTGGGGAATGATACAAGGGAGGTACCTTAGTTTCCCAATATTGCTATTTGAAATGGACTAATAATAACTCGGTAATCATGATCATCATCGCACCGCATGTGCTTAGTAGATGTGGCGCACTGAGGGAGTTAAGCATTCGCGAACGTAAGATGATGTCGCATGAGGGTGGTTTGGCAAGGGCATACAGCATCATGTCATTTCATTCTCGCACTTAATAAGAGTAGTTAGAATTGTTTGATTTGTACTGCTTTATCATTACTGCTTGATTGAATTGATAACATGTTAACCTATGCTTTATTGTTCCACTGAGTTAGCTACTCACTCCCACGTTACGGGACGGTGTTTGCAACACCCACTAGACTCTGTCGCAGGTATAGATGGCGCATCGGTTCAGGAGCCGGAGACCGACTTCGATGAGGATCAGGATGAATTCTCATTTATGCAGTACTCTGACGGCTTTGCTTAGGCCGACTGCATCGCGGGGATTCCAGGGCTTATCTACGGAGTTGTATTTTGATTTTTGACTTAGAAACAATACATGTAAATTGGTACTCAGTTAGTGTTCATACTCAGGTGTTCACAAAAATTCTGTTTCCTTACATACTTTAAATATAAAATTTCAGTCTTCCGCTTGCCTTTATATAATTGAACTGGAGTATGAATTACTATTTTGGTATAATCTCATTCATGTTTATTGCTCTAACTCAGACAACATTTAACCATCATTGTGTATGTTGCATAAGTGATGCGTTGGAACTCGGGAGTGGAGTTCATACTCGACCCCCGAATTTCAGGGCGTTACAATCCTACTCTCTAAAGGTTTTCCTATAAGGAAGATAGAGTAGTTCCAATCATTTAGGCATTCAAGGCATCCCAGCTTAATGATTTTCCATTAAGGTAGTAGCTGGAGGATCCTTGAATGTGAAAGTTCATTCCCCAATCCACTCTATTGAATATCAATGGTAAGGGTAGATTAGAGGATGAACTTCCATGAGAGAAAGGGTTTGGGTATATGATCTAAGGTTAAACACTCAAAAGCTTTCTTTACTTTCTCTCCAGCAACAAAAGACAAGTCTCTCTTTAAATAGGCAAAAGGTTCCAACGGATATAAAATGGTCACATTTATGATAGAGTTTGATATCATCGAGCAGTGTCGATATCATTGAGCGTATACTCTCGATAGCATCAATGGTCCGCTCGATGACACAAACTCAAATGTCATACGCTTTTGAGACCTTTAATTAGCTGGTCGAGGGCATCGATACTTGTGTCGATGTCATCGGATTTTAAACTCCGATTCCATCAATATGAGGATCGATTCCTCGACATTTGAAAAATGAGAGAGACTTGACTTGAAATATTTCAGGTTTTTAAGATATGATCGAGGGTCAATCGATGTCATCGGGATTTGCATATCGATGCTATCGAAGGCAGTGTCAATGGGATCGATAAATCCTATAGATTTACCAATAAGCTCGCTGGACAGATTGTGTCTAGTCTCGATCCAATCGACTAGGCCTCGATATCATCGACATATGAATATCGATTTCCTCAAATGATCCCCGATCAAAGTAAAAACCAACTTGAAATATTTGCTGGAAGAAATGCGCGCCCTCGATCGATATCATCAATGGACTTCCGATCTTATCGATATTTGATTTCAAATCATATCGGAAGGAGCATCGATATATCGAGGGAATTTGAAATTTTCTTTAAAAAAAATAGGGGCGTCGAAAATCTACCTGTCGATAATATCGAGTCGATTCGATAGACTCGAGATTTGAATATCGATGATATCAATAAGTGTATCGATACATCGATAATTCGTCCAGATATGTTATGAGGTTACTAGACATTTTTGGTCCTCTTTTTTATGGTATCGATGGAGCATCGAGGACTCGACAGCGCAGGTCGATCATATCGAGATGTGTATCGATACAATTGACAGGGCAAGAAAACTTAGAGAATTTTTCTATTTTGAAAAGCGTTTTCTTACCCAAAACCCTATGATGTTCTATTTTGTTTTTAAGGGTTTTAATTTACCTGGTGATTTTGGGATAAGGGATGCGAGGCTCAAATTTACCTGTGGCGAGCTTGCACACTTCCGGTTGAGGCAGATGCTTGAATTGATCTTCATATCAGGCATTTTCAAGATGCATGAGTCATACCATCCAGTCATGCATCAAACCTGCGCGTACCGCGTGCTCATGTGGGGTAACTCCGTTTCTCAGGGAGTCCCATAAACAATCAGCCCAATGACACATGTTATGCTCAATCACTCCTCATAACAAGCATGCGGATGATGCGTATGTGCATGTATCATGAAGTATACCAAGCATGATTATAATCACGTACATCATAGTGGGCCAGTATAAGACCGCCCATGGCCCATATAGGTGAATGGGTGGTGTACAATAATCACCTACACATGGTGGGTCTCACACATACAATGGGCCTCACGTATATAATGGTCCTCACACATATGATGGGCCTCTTACATCACAATTGGGCCTCATACAATCATAATGAGCCTCATACATTCACAATGAGCCTCATACAATCACAACGGCCTCGTACCATCACAATGGATCTCATACCATCATAATGAGTCTCATACCATCATAATGGGCCTCATATATTCACAATGGGCCTCATACAATCACAACGGGCCTCACATGGTCACAATGGGCCTCATATAACAATTAATCTTGCAATGACCTTATATAATCATAATATTATACTAACACATACTCAGTGCATATACTAACATGGTGGTAATCAATAATCGACCTATATATGGCAGGGTCCATAGAAGGACAACAGATCTAATCCATAACATGAGGATCGGTCCTCAATAGCGGATACACCAAATCTAATACCATAGATTCTTCTACCTATGGCCAGAGGTGATGATGCATCATCCTCATAACAAGGATGAGTTTAGATGGCCTACTCATGGGCCTTAGAGTGGGCTTCCAGGTTTGGGTACTTCTACTAGCATCAATGGGAACCCAAAGAATTGGGATAACCCAATAAGGCGAGATGGATCATACTAATAATAATAGGGGCCCATCAATTTGGGTTAGCCTACTAAGGGGAAATGAGAATGAGCCTAATACAATCACAATGGGCCTCGTACCATCTCAATGGCTTGTATCATGATGTTAAACTATCATGTACTCATAGTCGGCATCGATAATCGACCTATACACAAGGCGGGGTCCATAAATGGACAACAGACCTATAACATAAGGGTCAGTCCTCAACTGTGGATATACCAAATCTAATAGCACGGATCCTTCCGTCTACAGTGAGGATGAACTCTCCTTATATCAAGGTTGGGCCTAGGTGGCCTACTTATAATCTTAAGGATCCGGAATGGGTTCCTTCACCATACTATCATATGGCCTGCTAGATGGCCTAGGGGGTCCAAATAAGTCCTAGATGGACTCCAAGATTAAAAATAACCCTACTAGTAACCAATGGGGGCCCAACATTTGGGTTAGCCCAATAAGGATAGATGGATCATGCAATATCAATGAGGCCCAATGATTAAGGTCAACCCACTTAAAGAATGATGAGAATGGGCCTAACAAAGACCTAAGGGAAGGTCACAATGTGGACATTTAACCATCATTGCCCATCAATGTGGACATTTAACCAGCATTACTCCCAAAGAGTGGCCCACATAGAGCCAAATATATAGTGGGGCCCATGGCCTCACATAAAGGCCTCACATACATCTCAATGAGCCTCACACAAGGGTTTGATATACTTCATATTGGGCCTCACATAAGGGCCTAATATACATCACAATGGGCCACATCACATGGGCCTAATACACATGACAATGGGCCTCATCTCATGGGCCTCTCATGCATCACAATGGGCCTCATTACATGAGCCGCATATACATCACATTGAGCCTCAAACATGGGCCGCATATACATCATAATAGGCCTTACCACTTGGGCATGATATACATCACAACGAGACTCACACAATGCCACATATGTATAATAATAGGCCTCATCACTTGGGCCTGATATACATCACAACGGGCCCCATCACTTATGGCCACGACGGGCCTCACATATGGCTATAATGGGCCTCACACATGGCCACAATGGCCTCACATACAGCAGGTGGGCCCTGTGTACAAGTAGGTTGGCCCTGTGTATACATCAGATGGGCCTCACCCGATGGACGGCCAGATACAATACATACACCACAGTTGGGTCCCACCGTCCACGTATTGGACGGTGTGGATAAAACAAATACATTATGGTGTGTCCCACTGTCCAGTCCCTTGGACAGACGGCCTGGATATAAAATGAATGCATGTAAGGTGGGCCCCACTCCCACATATGCAGTACGTGTGGGGTAGGCCCCACATCCAAAAATGGATGGGTGGTATGGATGGTCTGGAATAACACATGCCTCATGATCAGACCCAAGTCTGCTGATGTCAAACAACAACTATATATCTAGGGCCCATCGTCTAGTAGGCTGGACGATGTGGATACAACATTACATCATGGTGGGCCCCACCTGCTGCCAGGTGGATGGACGGTTTGAATATAACATATACTCCATGATCGGGCTCACAGAACTTGCTGATGTCATACAGCAGCTAATAGCTGGTGTGAGGTACTCCAACCAATCTGCTTCCATCCTAGGCTCCACATGTAGGGTGGGTCCCACACAGATGGATGGCTGGGATATAAAACACACTCATCATGGTGGGCCTCAGAACTTGCTGATGTCATACAACAACTATATTGCTGGTGTGAGGTATACCAACCAATCTGATTCCACCGTCCAAAATTTGGATGGTGTGGATGGAAAATGCAGACAGCTGGTGGGTTCCACCGTCCTACCCATCTGGAAGGTGTGGACTCCACACACATCACAATGCAGGCCCCACCTTCCACGTGGACGGTGGGTGAGATACACACATCAAAGGGGACCCACCGTCCCTGGATGGTGCGGTCGGTGTGGATCAAAGCATACATCATGGTGGGCTTCCACCATCCATAACTGGACGGTGGATGGGAGGGATGCAATGCATACATCTGGTGGGTCCACACGTGTGGCCCACCAGCTTGTATCAAGTTGATATTTGAGTTTTCCGTTCATCTAGGCCTGTCCAAACGGACAGGCAGCAATGCAAGCCCAATCCAAGGGCGGCATGCATCAAATACATGCATCATGGTGGGCCATACAATCAGGGAAGAGAGAGAGAGAGAGAGAGAGAGAGAGAGAGAGAGAGAGACGTGTGTGTGAGGGAGGAGCTCTGCCACTATGAGCTCCTCTCAGTTTACAACGCATACATTAAATGGGTCCCACCACAAGTTCGCCCTCAAATAGAAATTAAGGGTGGAATTCCCAAGATCACCCACCGATTTCACTCCTTCTTTGCTCCATGGAATGCTAAGCTCCTTGGCTTCAACTTTGATGGAAGATGATGGAGATTGAAGGGCTAGGATGAGAGATGAGAGGGGTAGGAAGTGGGCCACACTTAGCTCTCTTGGAAGAGCTTGGACGTCCTCTCCTTGGGAATTGCTTGGAATGGAGCGAGAAATGAGAGAGAGGAGATGTAAGGAGAGAGGGATGGGTTGTTGTAAGGAAGGGATGGGTGTGTGTAGGAAAAGGGATGGGTGGAGAGAGAGAGAGAGAGAGAGAGAGAGAGAGAGAGAGAGAGAGAGAGAGAGTTGACTTTGGGGATGGCTTGTGTAAGAGAGGGATGAGTTATGTACTTAACTTGTGATTGATTGATTGATGTGATGGGTGGTAGAGATTCTCTCAGTATCACAATGCATGACATTTCTTCGAAATAAATGCGGGCTCACTTCTCTTAGCCAAGGTATTGCATCGGTGCGCAAGTCACGACGTTGGAACCGCGGTGACGGCGCGGTCGTTAGGGTATAAGTCTCGAGTCGAGTCGACTTGGGTTGACAGGGTGTGACTCAGGGTCACACGCAAATGCCGATTACAGGTCTTGGGTCGCCGAAATTCGACGGGGAGGATCACGAAAGTTTAAGGAACAGTACGGACTAGGATACGGACCTTATAGGTCTCCCCTCCTAATAAAAAATTTTTCCTTGAAATTTACACTAAAACGCAACTAGACAGAGCTCACATAAGAAGGGAGAGCATGTCACTATATATATATATATATATATATATAGTGGTTCTGATTTTATATATATATATATATATATATATATATATATATAAAAAATCAGAACCACCACATACAATCAAACATCGAAGAGATGAGGATAGCGCTTGTGAACCTTAGCCCTACTCCCAAGATGCCTCATCTACACTATGATGACAAATCTATCAAGACAGTCCTAAGGTCTAGTCTCTCGAACAGTCGATGACTCCTCCTGGCAGCTGAGGGTCCTGCTACGGAGGTGTGTGTCTTCTCTGCGCTAGTCGCTGCTGCGGCTGCTGCTGTGGTTACCGGAGGGGGCTACCTCTTTCGGTCTCTTCTCTGATCAAGATCCCTCTGTGAACTGTCCCACTCAGCCTCATAAATCTGGTCCCTCCGTACTACCTCCTCAAAAGTCGGGAGCACATGCCCGACAACACAGCCTCATAGACCGTAACGCAAGCCGTTCTAGAAATGGCGGGCCTTTCGCGCCTCATCATTAACCAGATACGGTACGAACCTAGATAGTGAGACGAAAAGAGACTCATACTGAGCTATGGTCATATTCCCCTGAACCAGAGTCTCGAACTCCAGTGCATGCTGTTGATGAATGTGGTCGGGGAAATACTGTCGATCAAAATGATCCACGAAATTATCCCATGTTCAAACGAAATCAGGCCCTACGACATGGGCAACTGAGGCCCACCAATGCTCGGCCTCGCCCTCAAGTAAATATACCGCCAATGGGACTCACTGTTGGGTTGTACACCTCATGGTCTTGAACATTTTCTCCATTTGGGAGTGCCATCTCTTGGCTACAAATGGATCGGGCTCTCCCTGAAATCGCGGGGGATTGAGTTGAAGGAAATCTCGCAATAGGGCGCTCACGCGCTCTTACTCAACCTGGGCGGGTGTATCCACGGGTTGCCTACGCTACCCTTGAAGAACCGCGATCATTGCCTGCAACATCTGTTAAAGATAATATGCGCTCCGCATTGGTCTCAGATGCGGGAGCCTCTTGGCTTGCTCTCTTAGGCGCCATGTCCTACAATACGGAACAAGAGCTTATTATCCTTGAACACTCCCGAATATACACATGATGGGGAGCTATATCAGAAAATCTCTAAGTTATTTAAACTCAGGGACCTAATCATTCTAAGTTCTTAACAATCATAGAGTGTAGGGTAGCTATCAGCAGATATGTGATGTTATCCTCAGGTATTCCCAAGTTATGCTCTGATACCAACTTCTAGCATGCCCCAAACTCAGAAACTGGGCTAAAAAAATTCCCGATCGCCGAATCCGATGCTGACAACCTCCGTAGTACCCAATTCTCGACTTCTAGTGCCCAGACGCCAGATTCTGATCTTGAGATCCTACAAGGAGGATTTTTAATATGTATTTCTTTATAGATAAGCATAACCACAAGTCTACCCAAATCACAAAGGTAACATCATCATCACATATCCACTAAAAAAAAAAAAAAACTTGAGTACAATACATGAAGGGGAAATAGAAGATAAATGTCAAAAGCTCTAGAAGCTCTGCCACACACTCTTGCCTCAGCTCGACTGAGTCCTATCATCACTTGCACACATCTATCGTGCATAAGCTTATAGAAAGCTTAAAGGGTGGTGTACGTGTGTGCGCAAGATAAGTGGTAAGCACACAAATATCAGTGTAAGCAGAATACTGATAAGGCTATTAGTCATCAATATCAGAGTATACAATGTAGATCGACTATGCAATGTGGAGTCATAATGAGCCAAATATCAGATACGGAGGATACAATACAATATGTAATTCTAAAGAGCTACGAATACCATCAGCCTCATCTAGGCCATATAAATGCAAAAACATAGCAACCCAAATGCCATATGCCGTGGATGTAATGCAATATGCAGATCCTAACGAGTCCATAATACCATCAACCTCATTTAGGCTATTTAATACAGAAGCATAGTAAACCAAATGCTATGTGCTGAGGATGTAATGCAATATGCGATGCGAGAGAAATGACCAAACTGAAGTGTGAAGTCAGGATGATAGTATGTAGTATCGCAAGCTGTGGGGTCCATCAAAAGGGACTTCTATCCAAAATAGTCCCATACCTAAATTTGGATAGCTAGACTCAATCTGGTAAACTCCTGATCTCAGGTTGGTCACCCGCCCCAATCGAAATCCTGGCCATTGTGAAGGTACACATAACAAATTAAGTGGGCACCACCAGCCCGAGTGGATAGTGAATGAATGAATGAATGAGTAAAATACTGAGTATGCAACTCCTGCTCAATAAGTCTATATATCAGTACCGTACATCTCTGAGATCATCACCGGGGTCTAGTACACTCTACTCTAGCTTGATGCCCCATCAAGCGCATAACTGGGTAAGTGGAAGAGACCTCACTATCCGCTTACCAATATTGGCCCGACTCGTCGATAGCGGACCCATTTATGAGCTGGTCAGACTCAGCTTAATATTGCCTACTCCCTCAGGCGGGTAAGGCCCCACCCCTCCCAACCGACCATGACACAGTTAGAGACGTGGCCTACTAGTATACGGCCCTCATGTGCTCATATATATTCACTCCGTCTAGACGTTGTGGTGTCCCCTGCCCTCGGGGTTTTAGGAATTTTCACCTAGGGACATCTATTGAGCCCGTATGCTAGACCAAAATATTTTTGGTGTCTCATCTATCCATCCACGACATACCTGTGGAGGACATGGTCTTGATGTTGCTAGGGCGTAGGATAGTCATATCACAAAATGCGAGATGCATGAGTCATACCATCTAGTCATGCATCAAACCTATGCGTATTGCGCGCTCATGTGGGGCAACTCCATCTCTCAGGGAGTCCCATAAACAATCAGCCCAATGGGCATGCTATGCTCAATCACTCCTTATAACAAGCATGTGGATGATGGGTATGGGCTTGTATCATAAAGTATACCAAACAAGATTATAATCACATACATCATAGTGGGCTAGTATAAGATCGTCCATGGCCCATATAGGTGAATGGGTGGTGTGCGATAATCACCTACACATGGTGGGTCTCACAAATACAATGGGCCTCACGCATATAATGGTCCTCACACATATGATGGACCTCTTACATCATAATTGGGTCTCATACAATCATAAAGAGCCTTATAAAATCACAATGAGCCTCATACAATTACAACGGCCTCGTACAATCACAATAGATCTCATACCATCATAATGAGTCTCATACAATCATAATGGGCCTCATATAATCACAATGGGCCTCATACAATCAAAACGGGCCTCATACAATCACAACGGGCCTCACATGGTCATAATGGGCCTCATATAACAATTAACCTTGCAACGACCTTATACAATCATAACGCTATACTAACACATACTCAATGTGTATACTAACATGGTGGTAATTAATAATCGGCCTATATATGGTGGGCTCCATAGAAGGACAACAGATCTAATCCATAACATGAGGATCGGTCCTCAACGGCGGATACACCAAATCTAATACCATAGATTCTTCTACCTATGGCCAGAGGTGATGATGCATCCTCCTCATAACAAGGATGGGTCTAGATGACCTACTCATGTGCCTAAGAGTGGGCTTCCAGGTTTGGGTACTTCTACTAGCATCAATGGGGACCCAAAGAATTGGGATAACCCAATAAGGAGAGATGGATCATACTAATAATAATAGGGGCCCATGTAACGCCCCAGTTTTCAGGAGCCGAGTACATGACTCGCATTCCAAAAACCCAGGAGTTAACTACTAATAGTGGTAATTAATGAATCAAAGTGCATAGTGGAAATAAAACGTAGCATATATGTGATCCAAAATGGGAACAATATTCTGGCCCACTCAGCTGGGGGCCAATTATATAACCTTAAGTTTCTCAAACTTCGAATGTACTGAAATAAATATAAAGGCTAATCTACTGGTTCAACCCAAAATAGGCAGCCGCCTCCTGCTACAGCTCCTCGTCATATAGATCCTCTTTGGCCACCACTACCTCCAAGTCTACCGCGTACTCGTCGGCTCCTGTCCCTGCGTCTTCTATATGGTTGAACATTGATGAATGAGTGGCTAGCTCAGTGTGATCTCCCCTTAAGATTACACACCATCGTCCTAAACAAGGAATAACATAAAAACATACAGACAACCCAAAACACAGTGTATGCATTCTTATTATATGCATTGAAGCGTGAATGCACTTGTTGTCCTGGGTAAAACATCCAGATGGACGTTGGGATTGTCACTCATGAATATGACTGGTCATCAGCACAACATTCAGCGTAATCACATGGGCATGATTATCCAAATTATCATCACAAGTCGAATGACTGGTCATTAGCGCAACACTCAGCGTAATCGCATAGGCATAATGATCCAAGCCATCATGATATGCCATGTATGCATGATTAACCAAGTTATTATTAGTCCGATTGCAGCCAACGAATTTAATTGAGCTCACGGTCACTACTAGGAGTGCATGGCCCAGCGTAAGCCGATGGCTAGGGCATATTGTCCCATGACCACCATCCCCGGCCCATGAGACTACCGCCTTAGGGTGTGTGTAGTACCCATCAACATGTGGTCAATCAATTCAACATAAATGGGACACCACCAATGCCGACTAGAAATAAAATGTTGAAGTTACCAAATGTGGCGATTAAAACATGACGACATAAATGGTTCAAAGACGAGTAAACAACGATATTTATAAAAGTTGTGAAGTTCATCACAAGTTAGTTAGGTGAAACCGCACATGGATGGTAAACCCCATGGTCAAACACCACAACCATAACCTCCATGTTAGGGGCCTACTTATGTCACAGCTAGTCTAGTTACACCCCAAGCATGAACTCTCCTTTGTTGGGACTTCCCATGGAGAGATTTCAGCAATATGTGTGTCATAGCACATAGATCGTAATATAAAAAGGGAATAAGGAACAATACATATATTTCTATCAATACACACTAACTGAGTTAACGTAAGATACATAACATGAATGACTAGATTATTCACTTAGGTAGTTTAGAGAAATCAAGAATCTAAACGATATTAAGCATTAGAATCATCATGTTAAATAGATAAGTCAAGTGAATGCAGTCTATTTCTACACACAACTTATCATTAGTCTAGCTTGCCATTTAGACTAATAAAGCTACTATTTCTAATCTAGTTAGGGATGGAAAGCTTAAGGGGAGGAAAATCATCACCTGTAGGGTCGTGTTTGCGAATTCGGTCCAAGTTTTCTTGCGGCCCGAGGTGACTCAAGGAATCTCTCTCTTTCCTCTCTCTCTCTCTCTCTCTCTCTCTCTCTCTCTCTTGCTGGTCCGAATCTCGAGGGCTACAGGGCCCCATTTATAACAAGGGAGGAGAGGTTTCAACGGTCGGATTTGGACAAGCCAACAGATGGACGCGATTGCGCCAGGCCGTGCCTGGACGTTTTTGGCAAAAGGAAGGGCATGCCTCCAACGGGAAAATGGACGGATGGGATCACACGATCGGACTGATCATGACCCGTTCATCCAATCCCATCATGACCCCACCTCACGGACGCCTTCCACGTGCAATGCGCTGGACGGTGGTGGCCCATCTCCCTCGTCCATTTACAAGGGGTTGAAGGGCTATAGGGTTTTGTTAAGTAGGGCCCCACAGAGGTTTTGAACGGCTCAGATGGCTCGAAAAGTGGCCATGGTAGGCCACCTAGGAGCTCAAAGATTGGCCGTTTGAGCCTCTGTTTTGGCGGGAGGGAATGAGTTTTTCTCATTTTTGAAAAGAGCTTAGTCAAAGCTCATTTGACTGGGCAAAGGTTCCAGTGCATGTCGTGCAACAGTGTAGGGGATGCACACACACAATGTGTGCGGTTTATCGGGATGGTCCCGATGAATCTGATCCCCTCAATCATTTTGTAAGTAGTCGTAGGGGGCATTTACCAAGTTTCAGGGCGGACCCGAGGCCCAGGGGGGCCGTACCACACATCCCGGGCTCTGTTTAGCCCCATGACTGCTTAACCGATGGTTAAATTGGTTTGGTATTAAATTTCAACAGTTTATTGGGGCCTTAGAGTGAACTGGGCACTTGGTTGGCTATTCATTAGCCCTCAAAGATGGTTTCACCGCCTATTGCTATGGTTAGTCGAGTTGGAACTATTTTGATTTAAGGCGTCTAAGCAAGGTTAGTTTTAGACTATCATGGGGTGCATTCCAACTTCTGGGCCTCTGATGGGTGGCCCTTAGTGGTGCTTGGAAGTCCCGTCTGCATAAGTTGTGTTCAAGCCAATTGATTAATCCAATTTGCTTTAGGTTGATGTGGGTTTAAAAGGGTAACACCCGTATACCAATGGTATGGGGTGTTACAGTTTACCCCCCTAAAAAAATAATTTCGTCCTTGAAATTACTTGTGGTGTGTCACTGAACAGGTGGGGGTACTTTTCCCTAACTTCCACTTCTCGTTCCCACGTCGCTTCTTCTTCCCCGTGATGCGACCAAAGAACCTTGACTAGAGGTATAGTCTTTGTCCGTAAGACCTGCTCCTTATGGTCCAAGATACTGATAAATTCCTCGGTGTAAGAGGCATTATCTATCAACTCGATCTGCTCTCAGCTAATGATGTGCTACTCATCTAGGGTATACTTCTTCAGCATGGACACATGAAAGACATTGTGAATACCGGCCAGTGCAGTGGGTAACGCAAGGCGGTAGGCTACGACTCCCACACGATCCAGGACCTCGAAAGGCCTGATGAAACGCGGCACCAAGTTCCCTTTCTGTCCAAACCTCATCAGACCCTTTATAAGCGACACTTTTAGGAATACATGGTTGCTAGTCACAAACTGCAGGTCACATCATTGGTTATCCTCATAGCTCTTCTATCTGCTTTGGGCAGTACGTAGAGGTTTTCTGACCACGTCGATGACTTGAGTAGTAGCCTGAACCAACTCAGGACCTAACAAGATTCTTTCTCCGATTTCTGCCCAGCACTGAGGAGCTCGGCAAGGGCGACAATAGAGAGCCTCATATGGTGTCATGCTAATGCTGGACTAAAAACTGTTAATGTATACGAATTTTGAAATGGCGGTGAAGACTACACTAGTAGAAGTCAGGATATGCCAATATCTCCTAGAGGGGGGTGAATAGGACTTTTAAAATTTTTTTATGAATTATTTAAAAATCCTACTTCACTAATCCTATGAATATACAATTATCAGGATTACTCAAATGTAACTCTACTGGCTTCCAAGCTAGGTAGAGGATCCAATCACAAACTATTTAAGATATAACAGTATGCAACTTAGTTCATGTTTGGATGTGACTGTGTATGTGTGTGAGATGTGATCAGATATATAAATATGAATGCATTAACACAATTCACACACATAGAAGAGCAATCACAAACACAGTCATTTTTATAGTGGTTCGACTACTTGTCTACTCTACTCCCGGTAACCGTACTTAACCTTTGAGTGTACTGGATTTCACTAAGGAGGTTTCATAGCGGTTCACCTCTAACCTAAGGTTTTAAACCAGGTTCACCTTCAACCTTTACAACCTACACTGAGGCTGACTGTTTATGCTCTCACGAGCAAGGGTCAACACAATGCACCCACTTTTAGGCACACTAGCCAAGGACCTTACATAAGACCCTGCTAGAGGTTTCTACACGGTTGACCTCAAACCCGAGGTTTCACAGCAGTTAACCACAAGCCTAAGGTTTTACTGGTTCACCTTCAACCAAATGTTTATGATTTTCACAGAGCAAGGGTCCACACAACGCACCCACCACATACACTCCCGCCGGAGGCCTCCTTGAGGACTTCAAAGGGTGAGAACCACTTAAGACCTAATCTTACAAAGGAATGATCACAAGTGTCCTCTTGGAATCTAGATACTTAGAAATAAGTTGATGAGTCCTGATAAGCACAATGCCGAAGATCTCCTCCTCCTTGGTGATGAAGAGTCTTCTGCTCCCTTGATTCGCAACACAGAATGATGTACCAATACTAGGCTTCGGGTTGGGTCAAGGTGAAGATGGAATCTTACTCTCTAAAGATTTTCCTATAAGGAAGATAGAGTAGGTCCACTCTTATGCATTCAAGGCATCCCAGCTTAATGATTTACAATTAAGTTAGTAGCTGGAGGATCCTTGAATGCGGAAGTTCATTCCCCAATCCACTCTATTGAATATTAATGGTGAGGGTGGATTGGAGGATAAACTCCCTCGAGAGAAAGGGCTTTGGATATAAGATATAAGTTAAAACACACAAAAGCACTCTCTTCTTTCTCTCACAGCAACAAAAGACAAGTCCTCTATATATAGGGAAAAATTTCCAATGGATATAAAACGGTCACATTTATGACAGAGTTCAATATCATCGAGCAGGTTTGATATCATCGAGCGTATACTCTCGATAGCATCGATGGTTGCTCGATGACTCGAACTCAATGTCATACGCTTTTGAAACTTTTGACAATTGGTCGATGTCATCGGATTTCGAACTCTGATTCCATCGATGACAGGTTCGATCCATCGACACTTGAAAAATGAGAGAGACTTGACTTTGAAATATTTAAGGATTTCATGAATGATCGGGGAACCATCGAGATCAGATTCGAGCATCGATAAATCCAGTGGATTTTTCTTTAAGCTTGCTGAACAGTTTATGACCTTGTTCGATGCAATCAACCTGGTGCCAATATCATCAATATTTGAATATCGATTCTATCGAAGGGTCCCCGATCATACTTAAAAACAACCTAAAATATCTGCTGTAAGATATGCGCGCCCACGATCGATATCATCGATGGACTTCTGATATTATCGATATTTGATTTCAGATCAAATCGGAAGAGCGTCGATATATCGATAGATTTTGAGATTTTCATTAAAAAACAGGGGCGCCGAAAATCTGCCTGTCGATCTTATCGATCCACTTTTGATGTGCTCGAGTTTTGAGTATCGATGACATCGATAGGTGTATCGATACATCGATAATTCGTCTAGATATGTTACGAAGTTGCTGGACATATTTGGTCCTCTCTTCGATGGTATCGATAAAGCATCGAGGACTCGACAGCGCAAGTCGATCATATCGAGGATGTTTCGATAAAATCAACAAGGTAAGAAAAGCTTAGAGATTTTCCTGTTTGAAAAAGTTCGCACCTTAAAACCCTATGATTTCTAACTTGTTTTTAAGGGTTTTCTTCACCTGGTGTTTAGGGTCATGGGATGTGAGGCTTTAGATTTACTTGTGGCGAGCTTGCACACATTCGGTTAAGGCAGACACTTAAATCGATCTTCCTATCATGCTCTATAGACAATCCGACTCAACACTCACGTAAGTTGACAAACCAGGGCACTTTCAAATTTTACTAGTGCCAGGTGATCGTCCCAGTTGCCTTGAAAGTCCAGGACACATGCTCTCAGCATATCTTTCAAAATTTGATTTACCCTTTCAGTCTGTCCGTCTGTTTGAGGATGGAACGTTGTACTGAACTTGAGTTCTGTGCCCAATTCTTCCTTTAGCCTCTTCTAGAAGGCAGAAGTAAATCTGGAGTCTCTATCTAATATAATTTCTCGCGGAACTCCATAGGATCACATGACTTCCCGGATATATAGCCTTGCCAAACATCAGTGGAATCTGTAGTGCGAATCAGGAGGAATCTGGTGGCTTTTGTCAACCGATCAACAATGACCTAGATCGAGTCATGTTTCCTCTGCATCATAGGAAGACCAGATATGAAGTCCATAAAAATACTGTCCTATTTCCATTTAGCGAGAGGTAGCGGGTGAAGGACGCCAACAAACTTGTGATGCTCGAACTTAATCTTCTGGCACACCATGCATTTCGCCACAAAGTCGGCAATGTCCCTCTTCATATTGCTCCACCAGTACTATCTTTTAACATTGTTGTACATCTTAGTACTTCCTGGGTGGATAGCTAACTTGGAATGGGGGGTTTCTACCATTACTTCCTTCCTTAATTCAGCGTCGTTTGGAATGCATACTCGTCCCTGATACCGAAGACCACCATCGCTACCAACCTTCCAGTTAGGCATTTCTTCATTCTTACACCTTTCTTTCATCTTGACAAGCCATTCATCATGGTCTTGTGCGGAGATCGCGTGCCGGACCAGGGTTGGCTCTGCAGTAAACAGAGCCACGTAGGCATCAGGTTTGTCGAGGGTGAGTTGGATATCAAAGTCTTGTATGAATTTCATCATCTCCCACTCTTTGATCATCAGAGTGGCCACCAGCTCATGCTTTTTCTTCCGACTCAGAGCATCGGCTACAAAGTTTGCCTTGCCAGGTTGGTATGAGATATCGAAGTTAAAATCTTTAAGAGTCTCCATCCACCGACGCTGGCGCATGTTCAAGTCCTGCGTGAATATGTAGTTCAGGATCTTGTGATCGCAAAATAACTAGAAATCCTCTCCGTACAAGTAATGCC
Organism: Magnolia officinalis; assembly: GCA_021015155.1. Lineage (NCBI taxonomy): Eukaryota > Viridiplantae > Streptophyta > Magnoliopsida > Magnoliales > Magnoliaceae > Magnolia > Magnolia officinalis. The sequence continues at coordinate 60,368,335 of JAJHSJ010000007.1, read as the reverse complement.
TCCATATCTTTAAGGCAAAAACCACAGCTTCCAATTCCAGGTCATGGGTCGAGTAATTCTCCTCGTGTTTCTTCAACTGGCGAGAGGCGTAAGTGATCACTTTGTCATTCTTCATCAGAACGCAGTTAAGGCCCAACTTTGAGGCATCGTTATATACCAAGAACTTCTCCCCTTCTTGTGGGAGAGTGAGCACTGGCATAGAAGTTAATCTCATCTTCAACTCCTGGAACGCTGCTTCTGTATTCTCGTCCCATGTGAATCGGGTGTTCTTCTTTGTCAACTGAGTGAGCGGTCGCCCGATTCTGGAGAATTCCTTAATCAAGCGTCGGTAGTATCTGACCATGCCTAGGAAACTCTGAACTTCGGTCACTGTAGTGGGCCGCTCCCACTTAGATATTGCTTTTACCTTAGCTGGATCGACCGCTATTCCCTCTGCCTTTACTACATGCCCCAAGAATTTCACTTCCTGCTCCCAAAATTCGCATTTGGACAAATTAACATACAATTGGTTATCCTTTAGCATACTTAGAACCGTACGCAGATGTTGTTCATGCTCCTCTTGGCTTTTGGAGTAGACCAAGATGTCATCAATGAACACGATTACGAACCGGTTTAGGTAAGGCATGAAAACTTGGTTTATAAGGTGCATAAAAACTATCAGAGCATTCGTGAGACTGAAAGACATCACCAGGAACTCGTAGTGCCCATAACGAGTCCCGAAGGCCGCCTTCGGGATGTCCTCATCCCTGATCCTTGACTGGTGATATCCTGAACGTAGGTCTAACTTGGAGAAGTATTTGGCGTCCTTCAACTGATCGAATAGGTCATCAATACATGGTAGGAGATATCTGTTCTTGATCGTCACATCGTTTAGTCTCCTGTAGTTTATACAGAGATGTATCGACTCGTCCTTCTTCTTGACGAAGAGGACCGGTGCTCCCCAGGGAGAAACGTTGGGACGGATAAAGCCCTGAGCTAGCAGCTCATCAATCTGACTCCTCAACTCCTCCATCTCGTAAGGAGGCATGCGAAACAGAGGGAGTGAAATAGGAGCAGTCCCTGGCTTTAGATCAATGCAGAAGTCTATCGCCCTTCTAGGGGGTAGCCCTGGTATTTCTCGAAATACTTCAGGGAAATCCCGGACTATCGGTATCCTCCTGATGGTGCCTTCCACTGACTCAGTTTCCTCTAGAGCCTGCAAGCTCATGAATTCTCGGCATCTGCCTCTCCCTTTCAAAGTGAAAGAGGCCTGCCCTGGGATGGATATAGTTACTGTTTTGTCGCGACCATCTATGACCACACACACCAACGTGAGCCAGTCCATCCCAAGGATGACGTCAAACTGCCTGACAGGCATGACAATTAGGTCTACAGCAACCTCGCGATTTGTGAGCGTGATGAGACATGCTTTGCATACCTTATCGGTTTCCACAAACTTACCCATAAGGGATGCTACAACTAAGGGAACATGCATCCTAGTGGTGTTCAATGCTAGTCTAGATGCAATAGTAAAATCAATAAAGAATAAAGTTGCACCGGAATTAAAAAGTGTAAGTACAGGGGTACCGTTAAGTGGGCAGTACCATGGATGGTCTGCAAGGGGTCTTGCTCTACTTTCGTAGCGACAACGGCATATACCCTGGCCTGGGGAGCTCTCTGCTAATCTAGAGGCCCTAGTTGGGCCACTAAGGCTTGGACGCTACTCTAGCCGTTGCCTGGTCCTGCGGTGGTCGGTTCATCTCGGGCGGAATGCTCTGATCTCGCATCCTCTAGAAGCAATTCTAGGTGTTGTGGTTCACCTTTCCACAGTAACCGCAGCCTCTACTAGGAGGCAAAGGCGGCGCTCGCATGATCAGTGGTGTAGGTCTCCCCGCAGAAGTGGGAGGTGCCTTGCCTTGGTCAAAACTGGGCGTCTCTATCTGGAGGGCAGGTTCTCAGGGTGCGCTCGAAGTCTTTCTCGACCCGCATGGCTTTGTCTACCAGTTCGGCGAAGTCCTCAAAATCCCAAGTGCATAGCAGCAACATGATCCCCGACCTAAGTCCCTCCTTAAACTTCTGCAGTTTGTATTCGACATCCTCCAAGGCTTTGGCCACATACCGGGAGAGTTCGTCAATCCGGGCCTCGTACTTGGCAACTGTAAGGCTCCCCTACTCCAGCCATAAAAATTGTATGATCTTCTCATTGCCCCATGACTGTGGGAAGTACTTCTCTAAGAATTTTATCTTGAATCCGGCCCATGTCCAAGAGTAGGTGGCCGGGACACTCTGCACTAAGCTTTGCCACCAATTCTCCGCCTCCCCTTCTAATAAGTATGTGGTCAAGCTCACCATCTGTGAGTCAGTAATTCCAGGGGCCGCACTATTTTGATAACCCTTGCCAACTAGTGCTCATCCTGCACTGGGTCCGGTGCCCCTTCAAATGTTGGCGGCCGAAGCTTTTGGAACCGCTCATAGATATCTGCGTCCCTGCTATATCGTTCTCTAGACACCTCCCCACGGTCCCTGCTCATCAAGGACTCCATCATTAGCGTGTACATGTCCTGTTGTTGTCACATGAACATGTCCTGTTGTTGCTGCATAGTGGCAGCCATCTGCGCAAATGCCGCAATGGCTGCTGCTTCCGTTAGCGGATCTGCATGTACATCCTCTGAGGGCTTGGCCGAAGGGGTTCGCTACCCAAAGTACTGCAAGTGCATCCCAGAAGTGACTATCCGAGGGGAGGGAGAGTCTCCTACCACCTCAGAGCTCGTGTCTTCGTTTGCTACTCCAGGTGGAAGGCCTGGTGTGTAGACCGGGCTGCGCTCCCGCTGGCATTCTGTTGACGGGATAGGGTGGATGTCGACCGTGTTGGTCTGACGTGATCACGTCACAGGTGGCATGGCTTCCTGCGAGATTAGATTTTTGTGGTTTAGTAATAGAAGGGAGAAGAATGGTTCCTATCCAGTATGAAGCATTATAAGGGTCAGAGAACTTGACAATTACATGGCCAGGGAGTTCATCCTTCAGTTAACACTTTTGGTTTGGATTTTCCAAGGGAGCTACGATTTTTGTTTCTAAGTTTGTTATTTCCTAGGTGATTCTAGGTGATTCATATACTAAGTCTTTCTTAACTAGTTAGGATCTCTTCATAAGCTCAAATATTCATTACTGATAATGCGTAAGGGGCCTATGTGTTCTAGTTTCTATGTTCATTCTTCCTAGCTATTCTTCTAAGGGGAAGTTTCTAAATTTTTCCTAAGTCTCTTGAGGTTCATATGTTAGTCTCACAGCCAGGCTGTCTCATACTCCGCTTTGATACCAACTTATAACGCCCCGATTTTCAGGACCCAAGTAAATGACTCGCATTCCAAAAACCCAGGAGTAACTGCTAATAATGGTAATCAATGAATTAAAGTGCATAGCGGAAATAAAACGTAACATATATGTGATCCAAAATGGGAACAATATTTTGGCCCACTCAGCTGGGGAACAATTACACAACCTTAAGTTTCTCAAATTTTGAATGTACTGAAATAAATATAAAGGCTAATTTACTGGTTCAGCCCAAAATAGGCAGCCGCTTCCTGTTGCGGCTCCTCGTCATATAGCTCCTCTTCGGCCACCACTACTGTGAGACCCGACCCGAGTTTGCATGTGTACATGAGTGTGTATGAGTATGCATTTCGTTCATCTTGGTCCCGCGGTCCTACCGGTCGAATTCCGGCGACCCTCGACCTACGATTTGCATTTGTGATGATCCTTAAGTTCCATCATATAAACTTGACCTGAATCGACTCAAAACTAGTGCCATAGCGACCACATCGTCGCCGCGGTTCCAACGCACCGTCTCGTGCGGTAATCCGAGTTATAGATCAGGAGTTGTGGGTCGTGCTCATTTTAGGCCATTGATCGTGATTGTGGGGTCCACCAAGGTTCTGGTGCAAGTCCCTAGCCTAGGTTTCATCACCCTAGACATCATAGGGTAGGTAGAGTAGGCTAGGTCCCTAGCCTACTTAGCTAGTTAGCAATCATGGGTCCTCTTACCAAATAGGGCTCCTTTTTCCATTTTCCATACAAAAGCCACTTTTCCTCTCACCTATATCTGAAATTTTTAGAATTTCTCTTCTCTAGGGAGAGAGAGAGAGCCCCTTTCCTCGAAAAGTAATCATTACTTTGGCTAAAACCCTCATTAGCCTTTCACTTTATTTCTTTCCTCTCCCTCTCATTTCTCTCTACTCTCTTCTTTCTCTTCTCCTAGCAACATTGCAATATTTCAGCCCCTCATCTCCCATTTATCTCTCCCATCCATCCATCAAAACCTCATCTCACCCCTTCATCTTGCTTCCTTGGACCCTCAGAAGCTTGGAGTGGAGTTTTGGATAGAGATCTTAAGGTGGGTGCTCTTCTTAGCTTCTTCTCCCTTTCTTCTCTTTTCTTTCTTTTCCTTGCATGCATGGAAGCATGTAGGACCCACCAATCCATGGTGGAGGTCCTACATAGCTCCGAGGATGAAGGCCATGGGCCTAGATCTTACTCTTTTCTTCCATGGTGGGCCATTCTCCATGGACCCACCATGATGTACTTCCTCTTCATTCTAGCATCTCTTAAGCCATTTAGGCCTTTACATGCATAGTGGGGAAAGGTGTCCCACCCTCCAACAACTTTTTTTTTTTTTTTTTATGTATAGTGGCTTGCATGTAGCATATGTACATAGTGGATAGCATGGATTGTGGTGTAGAAGGTCCATTAGTGGCGGGACCTTCCACCAATGGCCGAATCACTCTCCTCCTCTCCCTTTATCTCTTTTTTCTTCTATTTATCTCTGATGATGTGTGGCCCACTAAGAAGGTTAGAAACATCTCAGATTCATCAGGGAGATGGGACGTCCAAGCCCACCTTGTTGGACGTCCAGGCCCACCATGCATGCATGGGTTTGGTGGCCTTCAAACTTGATTTTTTATGGAGATTTTAATGCACTAATGGATCTGGAATTTTTCTAACCCATCAAGGTGGATCACACTTGATGGATCAGGGCAATAAACCATTAGATTTATTTATTTGGGCCAAAATATGGACAACATATGTTACTTACCCGATTTCAGGTCCAATTGGAGCATGAATTTTGAGCCAATATTTGGATCTGTTTACATGCCCTTTTTTCCTAAATTTCCTTTGGGATTTTGTAGTGCATGGACCCCAATTTGATGTGAAATGTGGTCCACACCATTTCTCCCATGATTGAGGCCCATGGGATTATCCAAACTGGGCCAACTATCCAGAAAATTCTGGACAGTTCAACAACATTGCAAGTTGGAAATGAGAATTTTTACCTAAGTTTTTGGAATAAGTGGGCCACCCCAGTGGACCTCACTTGTTGTCTAGATGTAGGGCCACCTTTTCCTCAATTTTTCAAGGGTTTGGGTTGGTCCAGGCCCACCCCATGTGGTCCCAAACATAGGGACAATTATAATTCCAACAACGTTTCACCCAGGATAAATTGTGATTTTGAATTTAATTAAAATATTTTTAGGTATCGAAAAATTATAAAAATTTATAGGGAGGTGGTCCACCCATGGTAGGACTCACATACCAAAATTTAGGGACAGCAAACCCCTGTGCACACCGTGGCAAGGGCTGGACCGGCCCACCACGTTGGGATGTCTAGGATGACCAGAATTTTTGGACAGACTATTTTTCGTATACATCATCTGTATGCATCATCTGTATGGTGGTCTAGAGGGATGGAGTTTCTCCCCTTGTGCACCTTGAGTTCCTGAAGCTTGTGCATGATCTGTATGTGTGACTCATGCATTGACATCGCATTTTCATGATGATACCGCCCTTGCTTTATTAGGGCTTCGCCTCCACGGGTGTAACATCCCGGATTTTTGCCAACCTGGGATTAGACGTTCTAGGGCAATGGGTCGATCCTAAGACCTTATCAACTTGTCAAAACTAAATCCCACAGTCTAAAATCGCTCCTGAACCCATTTCCTTCACAAATCCCACCCCTTTACTACCTTGTGCTTTCAATTTTTCAAAGCACTTTCGCCCTAGACACTATCTTAAACTAGCTAAGTAGTAAAACTTGGATCACTTTATATACAAACTACAAAGGCCTAAGTACCATCTCAACCAGAAAACAATTAGGATTAAATCCTTTAGAAATTTAACAAAGTTAACGAAGTGCAAACTCGATTAGCCATGAAATCCGTTGGGATCGCTTTAAATACGATCTGCAAGACCCAAAACTTGTAAAACATGTGACTCTAGGTTACCCTAAAGTTTAGAACCGAACTCATTACCCGTCTGCTCTCGGGACTGAAACGAAACTTCGTATGAGGTCTAGATCGCACATCGGGAGTCCGATTAACACGAATCTAAGGAACTAGGACCGCCCCACTGGGCTTGACAATCATCTCAAAAATCAGCTCCGACCGATGTCCCACGGTCATTTATTTCGATCCGGAGCGAGGGTGTGTGAAAAACACTATTCCTTTGAAAAGAAAATATCTGGAATAGTGATCTGGCACCTTTCGCTTGCGCATCAGTATTAAGCAACCTGACCGTCAGAATCAGACCAAATTACACCCTCGGATCAGGAAAAATTTCAGGAACATTTACATGTACTTGGAATTTCGGATCGTGGCCCACTGACCGTTGAACTGAAAGTGGTCCGCCACGTGCGATCTGGGAATCCGATCGAGTCGAAAACGTGATCCCTCATAGATCCATGTGTGGTGAGCTTAAGTCTGACGTTTGGCTCAAAGAGGGCCACCAGAACACCTCTTTTGAGCTGGAAAAGTGGCGAATATCCTATATTAGCAGTAACCCTTGAACAGGAGTCTATTTCGGTGAAGTTTTAGGCTATAAAAGGACCTTAAACCCTCTCCCATTCCAGCCATATGAATTTGGATTTGAGAGAGGGAAAAGAGAGAGAAAGTGAGGGAGAAGTGGGAGAAACTCCCTGCCGTCGTTCCCTGCCACCACACGGGCTGCACCATCTCGTTCTCATCGCTTTTCCGGCGATTCCAGCCCCGTTTCTAGGTAAGAAACCCTAACCCTAATCTGATTTGGGGCTTGGGTGGTTGTAGGTTGTGAAATAGCTAACCTATTTCGTTCTCTAGGTTGCCAAACTCCCGTATACGGAAGCTTAGCGAACCTATCAACTCCGTTACGATTCTACGACAAAGGGTGAGGACTTTAAGCGTATAAGTTACGGTTTTCAACGCTTTCAATGACAGCTAATGATAGATTCATGATCTGCATGCAAATGCACATGTACAAAGTGCTTTCCGTTTCCTGTTTCGATTAGCGATAAAGATTATGGAATTTTACATACTCTTGATATACGTAGAAATACCGTATACGTATTTTTGTTGAGAAAATGTTTGACATGTTTATTTAATGTTTGATTATATCATGTGTGGATAAAATACTAGTTTGGCGAAAGAGATCGCAAAAATATATGTTCATGTGTAAATGCCATGTATGTTGAAATTGCGTATTCTAGAAATCCCGCATGCGTGCGGATTTTGGTTATGTAATTGTAATGATTATTTGTTGTATGAATACGATATACGCGGGAAAAATACTCCCGGGGCTTAGGGACAGCCCAATCACGAACTTGCCTAACATACGTCGTGTATGTTGGAAACGTATATTCTAAGTGTTTGTGTATGTGCATGTAGGTGTACATGTACATGTACTAGTGCCTTAGATAGGCGCTGATATGGATTCTCCAACTCCCTGAGAGACATGTAGGATCCCCTCCATGCGGTGGTTCACCGCAACCACTTAATTGTAGTGCACACACAATTCTATCCCTATGGGGATAGTGCTTCAGTACATGCATTACAATATGCTTTGTAACATGCTTCTCAACATGCTTTGTAACATGCTTTACTTCATGTCTTACTTTATGCTTTATAACATGCCGACTAACATGCTTGTATTGCTTGTTTACCATGCTTTACTTCACATGCTAGCGATGAAAACTGTTTGAGTTTGGGACTATGTTTATAGTCCAAACACTCGGTACCAGACTTGTGATTGTGGCTGAGATTCATGTCGCCACAAAGGACGGGTCCGGCGAACCCGAGTCGTACTTCGGTTGGCGATAGTGGTTGGCCACGCGGAGTGCTTTTGCGCTCCATATCGCTCAACTTGTGGTGCGCTCGAGCTAGTCAGGCTCGCCACTTGAACCGAAGTGTAGTTGTGTGTTCACCTTGTTTGGTCGCTACTGCTTGAACCTAGGGTACCAAACTTACCAGTGGTGATTCCTGTTTAACCATGGTACCTAGATCCGCTAAGACGCATGAGCCGGGCATGGTGGTATGGGACACCGTGGTCGAGCTGTCGGCCTATGCTGGGGCCATGTGCCTCCCCGTAGTGATCATTGCGCAACTATCTCGTGAGCCGAATACGGTGGTATGGGACACTGTATTCGCGCTGTCGATACTTCGGCGAGAGCCGAGTACGGTGAGATCTGTGCTCGTGCTGACGGGCGACGAGTCCTCCGTGGTATCATCGAGTGTACTTTAAGTATCTGTGATTGGCCACGAGCCTTTCACAGTAACTAGAGTGTGAGTTGAGCCGAGTACGGTGAGACCTGTACTTGAGCTGACGGCTAGTGATTGAGCCGAGTACGGTGAGACCTGTACTCGAGCTGACGGCCAGCAATTGAGCCGCATACGGTGAGATCTGTATCCGCGCTGACGGGTGACGAACCTGTTGCGATGCCATCACTAAGCTTCTCAAACCATAACATCGTATGAGAATAACTAGGATTGACGACCCTAGAATGGATCATGTTGGGAATGATACAAGGGAGGTACCTTAGTTTCCTAATACTGCTGGTTGAAATGGACTAATAATAACTTGGTAATCATGAGTATCATCGCACCGCATGTGCTTTGTAGATGTAGCGCACTGAGGGAGTTAAGCATTCGCGAACGTAAGATGATGTCGCTTGAGGGTGGTTTGGCAAGGGCATACAGCATCATGTCATTTCATTCTTGCATTTAATAAGAGTAGTTAGAAATGCTTGATTTGTACTGCTTTATCATTACTGCTTGATTGATTTGATAACATGTTAACTTATGCTTTACTGTTCCACTGAGTTGATCACTCACTCCCACGTTACGGGACGGTGTTCCGAACACCCACCAGATTTGTTGAATTTCAGGTGATGGCGATGCTTGTGAAGCAGAGCCGGACTACTTCTGTGATGATAGGAGGAGTTCTCCTATCTGTATCTCTCTGGCAGGTCAATGAAGACCTGATAAGGTATTGACGGGGCTATGGCACAGGGGATAGGAGGCACTACACTTCCTCACATTTGGTACATTTTAGAACCGCACTTGTATTTATTTAACCTGGTAATGTTATCACACTCTGGAGACTCATCATAAATTATATATTTTATCTATCTATCACAGTCTTCCGCTTGCAAACTTAACTGTCTCTGGAGTATGATATCCTGTTTTGGCTTAATCTCACTCATGTTCAATGCACAAATTCAATCAACATCCAATCATCATTCATTTTGTTGCATATGTGATGTTCTGGAACTCGGGAGTTGAGTTTATGCTCGACCCCCGATTTTCAGGGCGTTACAACGGGGGTATTCATGGACGGATGGATGGATGTATGAACACCGAAAATAATACTTAAGCATACTGGGTGCATAGGATGGCCATGGGTAAAATTCCCAAAACTTCCATGGTACCAATGTAACGCCCTGAAAATCGGGGGTCGAGCATAAATTCAACTCCCGAGTTCCAGAACATCACTTATGCAACAAAATGAATGATGATTGAATGTTGACTGTATTCGTGCATTGAACATGAGTGAGATTAAGCCAAAACAGCATATCATACTCCAGAGACAGTTAAATTTGCAAGCGGAAGACTGTGATAGATAGATAAAATATATAAACTATGATGAGTCTCCAGAGTGTGATAACATTACCAGGTTAAATAATTACAAGTACAGTTCTAAAATATACCAAATGTGAGGAAATGTAATGTCTTCTATCCCAAGTACCATAGCCCCGTCAATACAATATCAGGTCTTCATTGACCCGCCAGGGAGATACAGATAGGAGAACTCCTACTATCATCATAGAAGTAGTCCAGCTCTGCTTCACAAGCATCGCCATCACCTGAAACTCAACAAATCTGGTTGGTGTGCACAACACCGTCCCGTAACGTGGGAGTGAGTGATCAACTCAGTGGAACAGTAAAGCATAGGTTAACATGTTATCAACTCAGTCAAGCAATAATGATAAAGCAGTACAATCAAACAATTCTAACTACTCTTATTAATGCAAGTATGAATGACATGATGTATGCCCTTGCCAAACCACCCTCATGCGACATCATCTCACGTTCGCGAATGCATAACTCCCTCAGTGCTCCACATCTACAAGGCACATGCGGTGCAATGATGCGTGTGATTTCCGAGTTGTTATTAGTCCGTTTCAAACAGCAATATTGTGAAACTAAGGTACCTCCCTTGTATCATTCCCAAACATGATCCATTCTAGGGTCGTCAGTCTTAGTTAATATCAGACGACGGTGTGTTTTCTAGGTCACTACAAAGGCTGCCAGGGCTGTTACGCACAAAGGTTGCACCGCTCCCCCATCACCTCTTTAACGATTCATCACTATACAGAAACAGGCCTAGTTCATACTCTATACACCGTGACAAAACTCTAAGGCTCACCGCGATTCCAGAGTATGCTCGAGGTCACTATAAAAGGATGCTAGGGCTGTTGCTCGCATTCGTTGCACTGCTCCCCCATCACCTTATCAATGTAGGCCGACAGCACAAATATAGTGTCCCATACCACCATAATCAGCTCACGAGTTTGGTTGCTCACTGGTCACTACGAGGAGGCATGTGGCCCCAGCGTAGGCCGACAACTCGACCACGGTGTCCCATACCACAAGTCTGGCTCATGAGTCTTAGCGGATCGAAGTACCATGGTTAAAAGGGATTCCACTGGTAAGTTTGGTACCCTAGGTTCAAGCAGTAGCGTCCAAACATGGTGAACATACATAAGACAGATCGGGTTACTTGACGAGCTCGGCTAGCTCGAGCGCACAACAAGTTGAACGACATGAAGTGCATAAGCACTTCGCGTGGCCAACCACTATCGTCAACTGAAGTACGACTCGGGTTCGTCGAACACATCTCACGTGGCAAATGAATCACAGCCACGAATGCAATTCTGGTACCGATTGTCTGGACTATAATCATAGCCCCAAACACAATCAAGTGCAGATAGATAAAACAGTAGTAGATCAAGATTCAACTCATACAATCAAGGTCTGGTATTATCCGTTTAGGGCTGCCAAGGCTGTTGCACGCACTCGTTGCTCCACTCCCCCGTCACCCATGACGGATCATACAATGTAAATATAAATTTAAACATATGCATTACATAGTTAAAATCATAAAGCAGTTGAGCATGTTATGAATCACAACACAAGCATGAGTTTGTACAAGTTCAATTCCTAATCACACAACTATCCAAGGAGATCATACAAATAGTTAAAAGAGGTTGAGAATCATATCTCAACACCCTTTTACATTACAATTTGCTAACTACTACTTGAGACATTTCAAGAAACACTTAAACAAACATACATCAACATACATGACATATGTCGATCACATAGGCATTAGGCCAAATCCTTTCACTAGGGAGTTGCCCCAATCATAACACGCGTACACCCACGACGGATAGTCATGGCAAGCAGGAATCCAAGTTCCATATTCATTCAGTCATTTCCACAAACACTTGGGCCACACATTTTAGCATATATAGTGTATATTGGCCGTGGCGTGATTTAGGGCAAATCCTTTCGTCAAAGGGGTATCGCCAATACAACAATCATGAATCCATGACAATTAGTCATGGCGAGCACGAATGAGAATTCTATACTCATTCAGTCATTTTCACAAACACTTAGAATACACTATTACAACATACATGGTGTATGTTAGCAAAACATGTATTAGGGCTATCCTTTAGCCAAGCGAGTATTTTATCCATGTATAATATATTACTACAACAAATAATCATGATAAATACATCTCCAAAATTTATATTTATACAGTATTTTCTAGAATACGCAATTTCAACATACATAGTGTATATAAGTAAAACATGTATTTAGGCGAATCCTTTTGCCCCATAAGTATTTTATCCATATATCGTATATCCATATAACAAATAAACATGTCAAACACATTTCCAAAAAATATACGTATACCGTACTTTCTACAAATACCTAGAGTATGTAGAATTCCATATTTTTCATCTTTAATCGAAACGGAAAACAGGCAGCACTTTGTACATGTACAATTGCATGCAGATCATGAATCTATCATTATCTGACATTGAAAGTGTTGAAAACCATAACCTATACACCTAAAGTCCGCACCTTTTGTCGTAAAATCGCAACGGAATCGATAGGTTTGTCTAGCTTCCGTATACGGCAACTAGGCAACCTAGAGAAGGAAATAGGTTAGCTATTTCATAACCTACAACTATCAAATCCCCCAAACAGGTTAGGGTTAGGGTTTATTACCTAGAAATGACACCGGAAATGTCGGAAAAACGACAAGAATGAGGTGGTTAAGTACCGATAGCAGTAGGGTAGAGCGGCGGAGAGATCTTCCCACAACTCCCACACTTTCTCTTTCTTTTCCCTCTCTCAAATCTCAAATTCGTATGGCTGCCATGAGAGAGGGTTTAAGGTACTTATATAGCCAAAAACCTCACCGAAATAGACTCCTGTTCAAGGGGTACGTCTATTATAGGTATTTCGGTACTTTGCCAGCTCAAAAGAGGGGTTCTGGTGGCCCTCCTTGAGCCAAACGTCAGACTTAAGCTCACAACACATGGATCTACATGGGATTACATTTTTGACTCGATCGGATTCCCAGATCACACGTGGCGGACCAGTTTCAGTTCGACGGTCAGTGGGCCACGATCCGAAATTCCCAATACATGTAAATGTTCCTGAAATTTTTCCTAATCCGAGGGTGTAATTTGGTCTGATTCTGACGGTCTGGTTGCTTAATACTGATGCGCACGCGAATGGTGCCAGATCACTATTCCAGATATTTATTTTGTAAAGGAAAGAGTGATTTTCACACTCCCTCGCTCCGGACTCAAGCGAATAGCCATGGGACATCGGCTGGACCTGATTTCCGAGGTGGTTGTCAAGCCTAGTGAGGCGGTCCTAGATCCTTAAGTTCGTGTTAATCGGACTTCTGATGTGCGGTCTAGACCTGATACGGAGTTTCGAAATGCTCCCGAGGGCAGACGAGTAATGAGATTGATCCTAGATTTTAGGGTAACCTAGCGTCAATGATTCTACAAGTTTTGGGTCTTGCAGATCGTATTTAAAGTGATTGGTGCTAATTTCACAGGCACCCTAGTTTAACACTAGCTAAATCTCACTTAATTTCTAAAGGGTTTAGTCCTGTGAGATTTCTGTCTGAGGTGGTACCTAGGCCTTTGTAGTTTGTATATAAAGTGATCCGAGTTATACTACTTAGCTAGTTTAAGTTAGTGTCTAGGATGAAAGTACTTAGAAAGATTGAAGAGCAAGGTGGTGAAGGATGGGATTTGTGAAAGAAATGGGTTCACAAGCGATTTTAGCCTTTGGGACTGAGTTTTGACAAGTTGATAAGGTGTTAGGACCGACCCATTGCCTAAGGACGTCTAATCCCAGGTTGGCAAAAATTCGAGATGTTACAACCAAGGATCTGCCCCAACGCCGTGACTGAGTGAAAACTATGAGCGTACGAGGGCCTTATACCATTAGGCATTGACTTCCACTGTCGTATAGTCAGTTGGGTAGGAATGTGGACTTATCCACTTGTGAGGGAGGGCATTACTAGGCTGAGTTTGACCAGATCATGAAATGGGTCCACTGCCGTCGAGCCTTGTTGGCGATTGGCTGTCCACATGGGGGTAGTGAGGTCTCTTATGCTCGTTTGATTGTGCGAGTCTGTAGAGCGGCAGTCATTCCGCAGTGTAATGGACCTCAGTGATTTCCTTATGATTGAAGATGTACTTGATATGTGGATTGGTTATGAACACTGACATTACTTTGCATCGCATTTGCATCGGCTGCATAGCCCCTTCATGCACTGCCTTGGCGTAACGCCCAGTACTCATTGCATCGTATTCATGATAAGCCTTGCTTAGGCTGGTGATATTGTTATTAAGCATGTTTTCTTCCTTGTACCTTCTTCTATTCTTCTGTGCACCATTGTTACACACTTTCACCACCCTCTAAGCTTCCATAAGCTTATGCACGATTGATGCGTGCAGGAGATCCTAGGCAGGCGCCGTAGCGGTAGAGCGTGTAGTAGAGTTGAGTTTGAGGACCCCAGTGTTGCAGACTTTCCTTTCCTTCTTTTATTATCTTATATATGTCCTTTTGGACCTTATGAAAGCTTGTAAAAGTTTAAATTCTTAGTGGATTTTGTGATGTGTGCCTTATTATTCTCATATATACTTGCTGTGATCTTAGGTATGTTCATATTAGAAATGATTATATTATTATAGAAATCCTCCTCGTAGGATCCCAGGATCGGAACCTGCCTCAGGAGCCGAGAATGGGGAACTACGGAGGCTGTTGTGGCCAGAACCAGCCATCGGGTTCCTTGTGAGTCCGGTTACTGAGCTTGGGGCGTGAGAGCAGTTGGTATTAGAGCATAATAAGTAATTATGGAATAACTCGAGATAATATCGCATGTCTACTAAGCGTATAAGGCAAGTAGTGTCCCGAGACCCTTCATTTCCCTCCATATTGAGCCTGTAATTGTCCTGATTCCTTGTGTCGTTGTTGTTTTATAGACGATGCCTCCTAGACGTGACACTCATGGTTGTGGCGCCCGTGGTTGTGGTGCTTGTGGTCGAGGCGCCCGAGATACCCGTTCTACTCTAGCACATCTTGCTCCCGTTGTTGATAATCCAATTCTTGAGGTCCCGATCCAGCTTGTTCCTCCTATAGCGTCTATTCCTCCGGTTGAGCATGTTGCGCCCGCTCCTTCGGTTGCTCCAGTTCCCCCACTGATTTCCCCTCATCAGCCTTGAAAAGGCCTAGCTATATGTCCTAGAGGGGGGGTGAATAGGACAATGCCAAATAAAACTTATAACAGCGGAATTAAAAAGAATATGATAGCCAAATTAAATCACAATGCAGGAAAGTGAAACAACCTCAAAATTTAGATCTTGAGAGGTTGATACAAATGTTGTTCTAAGGACAACCTTTCACCAAAAACCAAAGTTTATGGTAGGACAACCTTATTTCTAGAAAGATCTTTGTATCAAATCTCAAACCAAAGAGGAATAAAGAAATAAATACAAACTGAATTGAAATAAATTGTAATCACAAATGTATTGTTCTAGGGACAGCCATACACCATAAAAATGGCAGGGCAACCTTGCTAGAACAACTTTTAAAAGAAATTGAATATCAAGCTGATAAAGGAATAGCAGAAAATAAATTCTAAACTATTACAAAATTCTCACAATGCTTGAACTAAATGATTACAACATTCACCACCATACATACATCCCACAAAAGAATAATTAAAGTTTAGAAGTATAAATCATTCAACCACAACACAAGGGATTATAATGGTTCGCCTGTGTGTTCACCAACTGTTAAACAACAGCCACACAAAATGCTACTCCACTCCTAATATCCTCACACAGGGGATATTAGCGTTCACTAACAAAATAGGTTTTCCCAGGTTCACCAAAAACCTTTACAATTGTGTCTTTGTCTGTGGGCTTACACAATTAAAAAAAAAAAACCCCACTTCTGACTTTTCCTGGCTCTCCTCAGATAACCAATACAACAAGATTTTTCTGGCAAATCTTGAAAGAAGCCAAAACAAAAAGGAATTTACAATTAGATGTAAAATACCTGATTATCTCCTTCGTTGTAGCAGCCCGGTAGAACCAAGTTAGAGCAGATGATTAAATGTCCAAGTTCAATGTCCAGTACTCAATTACAATGGTTCTAATTCTAATAGATTTTAAATTAAACCAAGTAGGGCTTGCCTTAATTGATTCTGATTCCAAAGAAAGGGAATAAACATTCCTCTTATCAAATTAGATTGGAATAACAGAAACAAAATCAATTAAATAAAGCTAAGGAAAGAGAATATTAAATAAGCACACTTAGCTTAGATGGAGCACAGAATTATCTCTCAGAAGTTCGACGAAGATTGGCTTGAATGGATTAATTAATTCGATGATTACTTCTGAGATTCGTGCTCTATTTATAGGTGAGCAGATCGTGTGTTCGACTGGTCTAGAGAGCTCTTCGACTAGTCGAAGCAGTAACAGATATTTGAAAAATCAGGCGCGATAAACTTTGACCGTTCTACGACTGGTCGAAGGACCCCTTCGACTGGTCGTAGGTCACCTTCGACTAGTCGAAGAACTTAAAATTCATTTCTGGACTTTGAGTCGAAGACTTTCGACTGGTCGAAGATGCAGTCGACACTGTTCCTTCGACTGGTCGAACAGATTCCTGGACTAGTCGAAGCCTAACAGAAATTATCCGATTTTTGTAACAAACTTACGACTGATCGAGGAATTTCTTAGACTGGTCGAAGCAACTCTAGGACTAGTCGAAGAAGACCTAGGACTAGTCGACGAATAGACCAAACATATGTAAAATAAACATTCGATTTATGTATCCAAAGTGACCTACTTCTAAGGTCAACCTAAGGTCAGTCAAACCTCAACCATGAAGTAAGGACAGTGAAACATTAGGAACTAGTGACCTTGAAGTATGAGCCTTGAAGTCTTGATGTAGTTCAATCTTGAAATCTTGGTGTAGCTCAATCTTGAAAGTGTCTTGAGTTCTTTATGAACTGCCTTGTACTCTTCTTGAAGTCTTGCAGCTTGAGTCAAGTCTTGTGAGTAGTTCTTGCATTCAAGTTTGATCTTTGTACACCTGAGCTTTGCTTGTTGTGAGCTTAGCTTGTTGTGAGCTTAGCTTGTTCATGAATGTTGATCTTTGAGAGAGCTTCACTTATGCAAGATATATAATAGTGATTTTGGCACCACAAATTTGACAACAAACAAGGATATAAAATATAGCACTTACAATCTCCCCCTTTGTCAAATTAGTGACAAAACACATAACCAAGATAAACATAAAATAAAACAACTGGTTAAAGAGATATGAACCAGTTCATATCAACTGGCTTACCTGCAAATCATTATTCAATATTCAATATTCAGCATTCAACATTTAACCAGTTCAATTCAACATTCAACCAGTTCAAACATACTCCCCCTGAGTAACATAACCAATGCTACTCCTCTCACAATCATATCGTTAAGAATAAACCATTCTCCCCCTTTTTGTCACAATATGACAAAGGAAACAACAATAAAGGAGAACTAAATAAAGGGATATATGAGAGTAAACATAAGGAGTTATGAGATTATAGCAAAACAGAGATAGAGATACTCAACATAGCTTCACATAGAATAAATATCCAGCATAAAACATAGATAATATCCTACTCAAACTCAGTCAACCAAGTGCTAAGTTAAAAAGTTATTACAGACTAGAAGTCTCATATAAACTAATCAGAACTAGAACCAGATGACGGAGCAGGAATAGAGGGATCAAGTTGGTGCATGCCTTTGTTCAATCGCCTAAGATATTTGCGCATGTACTTGAATTGTAAATCATGAGCAACAGACATGTTTTCCATCTTTACATTTATATTCTCAACTTTATCCTCTAATGCACTCAGACGAGCATCAACATCAGATGGTTCAAAATCTGAATCATTTGTCGAGTCAGAATCCAGTTCCTAAAAAATGTCATCCATATTAATGTCATCACTAGCTTCTTCATGACCACCACCACCACCACCACCTTGTTCAGGAAGTAGATCCAGCTTCATCTTATTGATATTAGAATTGTTGAAGATCAGATGATGGATTGGTGCCTCATCAACCGGCATATCGACTAACATATGTGTAGCCAATACAGCCATTAAATAGGCAAAAGGAATGTCACTATGACCAGGATGGAGTCTAAACTGAAGAATGAAATGACAGATTAAGGATGGTAAACAAATCTGAGTACCTTTGGAGATAGCATGGATAACACGAACCATAAACGAAGTCAAGTCAGTTTTATTATCCGAACGAGGATACAGATTAGACACAAAGATTTTGTGGAGAATTCTGTACTTGGGTAACAAATACCTTGCGGGAAGCGCATTCCCTTTTTGTGTCCATTTGAACATCCATGTTGCACAAGTCTCTAGTGAGCATGCGTTTTTCAGACATTGAGGGTTTATCAGTTAAGTTATGGATAGGAATACCCTCATCATTCACAGGAATGTCCATAAGAGCTGAAATTAAATGACGATCAATATCAAAAGGCCCTTCTCTAGTAGATATTTTAAAAGTTAAATTATCCTGTGAAAAAGCACTAATACATGTAAACATAGATTGGGCAATGGACCGGTATGCAGGCCCACCCCAATGTAATAAGTTAACCCAACCTACAGCTTCAAGCATAGGAAGGATGTCAAAAGGTTCAATATGATTAACATCAACAGGATGTTCAACAATAACATTACGTAATCTGATGTTCCTAACATAAGATGGATCATCATTGGTAACAAGAAAATGACGCTTAGTGATAATGATCGATTTGGAGGAAGAAGAAGGACCACGGGAAGTAGTTTTTCTACCTCTAGAAGCCATTTGCAACATAGATATCAAGGAAATAAGAAGTTGCAAAGGATTGAGAAATGGGTTTCCTCAAAACAGATTTTTCAAAATCCAAACCCCAAATCTCAATGAAATCCAAAATACAAAGCTTAAAGCTTGAAAAGTAAACAATCTAGACACAAATCTGCAAGAAAAACGTGATATGGAACACTAACCTTGAAGAACATGAAAGATGGGTTCGACAAGTCGAAGCTCGGCTCCTTAGAGAGGAAAAACGAAGTGAGGAAGAAAGCAAAGATCCCCAAATTTTAAGTGATTTTCGAGATCTACGACTGGTCGTGGATATCTACGACCGGTCGAAGGTCGACTGGTCGAGTATACTCACGACTGGTCGAAGGATGTTCAAAAATTCATATTTCTTGCAATTTATACAAAAATTGGAATTCAATCTAGCAAATATATACACTATGATACAAGTAGGCATAAATAATCATTTTAAAATGCACATGCCAAGATCAAATTTCATCTTGTTGAACCTGCTTTTATCGAGAGGTTTTGTGAAAATGTTAGCTCGTTGATCTTCGGTAGGAATATATTCTAGAGATATAACTTTTTCTTCTACTAATTCCCTTATATAATGAAATCTAATGTCAATGTGCTTAGTACGAGAATGCTGAATAGGATTTTTTGAAATATTTATCGCACTGGAATTATCACAATGTAATAACATAGAATCCTGTTTAATTCCATAATCACTTAGCATTCGTTGCATCCAAACAAGCTGTGTACATGCATTACCAGCTGCGATTTACTCAGCTTCAGCTGTTGAAAGTGATATAGAATTTTGTTTCTTACTAAACCAGGAAACTAGACAATTTCCAATGTACAAACAACCACCACTGGTTGATTTTCTATCATCTAGATTACCAGCCCAGTCAGCATTCGAGTATCCAGCTAATTGGACACTAGCCTCATGAGGATACCAGAGACTGAGATTTACAGTACTTGCGACATATCTAATAATTCGCTTGACAGCAATCAAGTGAGATTCTTTTGGATCAGATTGATATCTTGCGCAAATACCAACACTTAGAGAAATATCAGGTCTACTAGCAGTTAAATATAACAAACTACCAATCATACTCCGATAAAGTTTTGAGTCAACATTTTTACCATTAGAGTCTTTTGAGAGTTTCAGGGTAGTACTCATAGGAGTATCGAAATTCTTGCCATTCTCAAATCCAAATCTCTTGATTAGATTCAAGGCATACTTAGATTGAGAGATGAATATTCCTTCAGGTTGCTGCTTAACTTGCAAATCAAGAAAATAAGTTAATTCCCCAACCATGCTCATTTCAAACTGTGATTTCATCAAGTCTGCAAACTCAGTAGTCAAGTTAGTACAAGTTGATCCATAGATGATCATCAACATAAATCTGTACTATTAAGATATGATCATTATGTTTTTTAACAAATAAAGTTTTATCAACAGATCCCATTTAAAAATTATGACTTAAAAGAAATTTCGTTAGTTTCTCATACCATGCCCTAGGTGCTTGTTTTAATCCATAAAGTGCCTTTTTAAGCCGATACACATAATCAGTATTTTTTGGGATCTTCAAAACCCATTGGTTGTTCAACATAGACTTCTTCATGTAAATCGCCATTTAGAAAAGCACTTTTCACATCCATCTGATAGATCTTTATCTTTCTAAAACATGCAATGGATATAAATAGTCTGATAGATTCAAGACGTGCTACTGGTGCAAAAGTTTCATCGAAATCAATCCCTTCAATTTGAGTATAACCTTGTACCACTAGTCTAGCCTTGTTTCTAATTATATTTCCACATTCGTCAGACTTATTTTTGAAAATCCATTTTGTTCCAATGATGTGTTTATCTTTAGGTCTTGGTACGAGATACCAAACATCATTTCTTACAAATTGATTAAGTTCTTCTTGCATTGCAACAATCCAGTTCTCATCAGCAAGAGCTTCTTTTACATTGGATGGTTCTATTTGGGATGTAAAACATACATAATTACATAAATCCTCAAGTTGTCTACAGGTGCGAACACCAGTGAGAGGGTTTCCAAGAATTTGAGTGGTTGGATGATCTTTAACAGTCATCAATTCAGATTCAGTCTGATTTGATGAAGTATCGGGTTTATCAATGATTAGAACTTCATCATTATCTGAATTCGAGATTGGCTTATTTAAGTGATCATCAATGACAACATTCATGGATTCTTGAATCACACCAGTCCTTTTGTTCAGAACCCTATAAGCACGACTGTTTAAGGGATATCCTAGAAAAATCCCTTCATCACTCTTTGTATCGAATTTTCCCAAATTTTCACGATCATATAAAATATAGCATTTGCTGCCAAAAACTCGAAAGTATTTGACAGTAGGCTTTTTGTTGAACCATAATTCGTAAGCCGTTTTATTATTATCCTTGCTAGTATAAACTTGGTTAATAATATAGCAAGCTGTATTTATACCTTCAGCCCAAAGATTTTTAGAGAGCTTCATGCTATTCAACATGACATTAGCCATTTCTTGAAGCACCCTATTCTTTCTTTCCACAATTCCATTTTGTTGTGGAGTTTTGGGAGCTGAGAATTCATGTAATATTCCTTGGTCGGTACAGAACTTCTCAAAATTGCTATTCTCAAATTCAGATCCATGATCACTACGAATCTTACTGATTTGAGAAGATTTTTCAGTTTGAATCCTTTTGAGAACTTTTCTTACTTCTTCAAGGGTTTCAGATTTATCCCTTAAGAAGACTACCCAAGTGTATCTGGTAAAGTCATCAACTATTACCAGAATATACTTTTTACCACCACGACTTTCTGTTCTGGTAGGTCCTATCAGATCCATGTGGAGGAGTTCGAGTGGTCTTGATGTGGTATTTGAATTCACCTTTTTGTGTGAGTTTCTTGTTTGTTTGCCTATCTGGCACTCACCACATATCTTATCTAATTTCTGAAGTTTGGGTAAACCTCTTATAAGTTCTCGTTTGGTCAATCTATATAAATTTCGATAATGTACATGTCCAAGACGTTTGTGCCACAAATCAGTCTCGTCTGTATGGACCATGTAACATGTTTGATTAGATGAGCTGGATTCACTAATAATATAGCAATTTTCAGACGTTCTACGTCCAGTTAATATTACAGAACCCTTATTGTTTAGTATCTCACAACTTTGATTAGAAAACTGAACACTATGGTTATTATCACATATTTGAGATATACTAAGCAAGTTATGTTTTAAGCCTTCAACATATAAGACATTTTTAAACACAGGAAGATTAAAAAGTTGAACCGTACCTTAGCCTATAATCTTGCAGTTACTACCATCACCAAATGTGACTGAACCATCAGTCATATCTTTCAGATCCGTGAATAAAGCTTTGTCACCTGTCATATGCCTGGAGTATCCACTGTCTAGGTACCACTTTGAATGACTCGTTGCTTTGAAAGCAGTGTGAGCAACCAAGCAGGCAACTTTAGGAACCCATTTCAAAACAGTTTTGGGTTTAGGAATATAGTTGGTCTTCTTTTGTTTATAGTTGTAAGAATGACCTATAGAGTTAGATTTTAAGAGCTCCTTGAGTAAATCAACTATCTTTTCAGCTAGTGGATTTCGTTTTTGATTAAAGTTGACATGGCTGCTTCTAGGTTTTTGAAAAGTTTTTGAATTTCTAGAAAAATCTTGATAAGTACTTTTCCCTTTTGAGTTAGAGGACTCTCCCTTAACAAACATAGGAGGAGTATACTTTTGTTTAGGAGGTAGATTTTTATCATAGCCCAACCCGGATAGATCGCCACATTTTCTTGATCCGGATAAAAGTTTTTCTAACTTTGGATCTCCTTGGACATATTTTCATGTGTCCTTTAGACTCAGAAGAGAAGATACTTCAGTTTTGAGTTTCTCAATTTCAGATTTCAAATCAATAATTAGGGAGTTCTTGAATTCCAAATCGCATTTTGATTTTTCAAAACAATCTGAAATTTGTGATTTTTCTAAGACAAGTGATTCAAAACATTCTTTGAGTTTAGAAAACTTTTCTTTTTGAAGTTTAAGTTTGACAGCAATTTTACAGCTTTCCTTATATAGGGCATTATAAGCGTCTTGAAGATCATCTTCATTTTCACATTCACTACTCAGATTTTCTTCACTTGTTGAGTCATTATCTGAAAATGTGAATTTGGCTAGAGTCATAAGAGCTTTAATCTCATTGCCCAATTCAGTTTCAGAATCTTCTGATTCAGAAGAAGCTTCAGAATCAGATGATTCATCCCATGTAGCCAACATACCCTTCTTCTTGGGTTTGTCCTTTTTAGGACATCTATTTGCTAAGTGCCTATATTCTTGACAGTTGTAACATTGACTATCTTTCAAAGATTTTCAAGATTTGGGCCTAAACTTCTTTTTATCATTCGATTTTTGAAAATCAACCATTTTCTTGCTTTTGAAAATCTTGTAAAATTTCTTAGCTAAAAGAGCCATATCATCTTCTGAATCAGAATTTTCTTCTGAATTATATTTAGAAGATTTTAGTGTGATAAATTTACCTTTAGGAGCTTTAAAGTTTAACTCGTAGGTTTGTAGAGAACCAACTAGTTCTTCTACTCTCATATCATCCGTATCACGAAGTTCCTGGATTGCGGTTACTTTAGAATTGAACCGTTCAGGAAGTGAATGTAATATCTTTGCACACACTTTACTTTCTGGGATTTTATCCCCAAGACCCCACATTGAGTTTACAATGTCATTCAATCTAGTGTAAAAGTCCATAAACATTTCATTTTCCTCCATATGAATTTCTTCAAATCTGGTTGTGAGGAGTTGGACTTTAGATTTTTTGACAATTGTAGTACCCTCGTGTGTCATTTCTAATATATCCCAAGCTTGCTTTGTAGTATCATAGGAAATGATTCTTTTGAACTCATCCGGTGATAGTGCGCAAGTGATTGCATTTAGTGCTTTAGCATTTGCACTACTCTCACTTTTCTGAATAGTGGTCCATTGGTAATATGGTGTGACTTTCATAGATTTTGAACCATCAACCCCAGTAACTTCCATGATAGGAGGTTTCCATTCAGTCACTGTAGCTTGCCACACATTTTCATCCATTGATTTGAGGAAAATCCTCATTCTGGCTTTCCAATAAGCATAGTTGGAGCCATCAAAGGGTGGAGGCCTTGTGACTGAAAGGCTATCAAAATTTGACATCTTAAATAGCTTAAATCGTTAGCTTAGGAAATAAATCCAAATAAATAGCAATAAGAACGAGCTATTAGGCTCTGATACCACTTGAAAAGGCCTAGCTATATGTCCTATAGGGGGGGTGAATAGGACAATGCCAAATAAAACTTATAACAGCGGAATTAAAAAGAATATGATAGCCTAATTAAATCACAATGCAGGAAAGTGAAACAACCTCAAAATTTAGATCTTGAGAGGTTGATACAAATATTGTTCTAAGGACAACCTTTCACCAAAAACCAAAGTTTATGGTAAGACAACCTTATTTCTAGAAAGATCTTTGTATCAAATCTCAAACCAAAGAGGAATAAAGAAATAAATACAAACTGAATTGAAATAAATTGTAATCACAAATGTATTGTTCTAGGGACAGCCATACACCATAAAAATGGCAGGGCAACCTTGCTGGAACAACTTTTAAAAGAAATTGAATATCAAGCTGATAAAGGAATAGCAGAAAATAAATTCTAAACTATTACAAAATTCTCACAATGCTTGAACTAAATGATTACAACATTCACCACCATACATACATCCCACAAAAGAATAATTAAAGATTAGAAGTATAAATCATTCAACCACAACACAAGGGATTATAGTGGTTCGCCTGTGTGTTCACCAACTGTTAAACAACAGCCACACAAAATGCTACTCCACTCCTAATATCCTCACACAGGGGATATTAGCGTTCACTAACAAAATAGGTTTTCCCAGGTTCACCAAAAACCTTTACAATTGTGTCTTTGTCTGTGGGCTTACACAATTAAAAAAAAACTCCACTTTTGAGTTTTCCTGGCTCTCCTCAGATAACCAATACAACAAGATTTTTCTGGCAAATCTTGAAAGAAACCAAAACAAAAAGGAATCTACAATTAAATGTAAAATACCTGATTATCTCCTTCTTTGTAGCAGCCCGGTAGAACCAAGTTAGAGCAGATGATTGAATGTCCAAGTTCAATGTCCAGTACTCAATTACAATGGTTCTAATTCTAATAGATTTTAAATTAAACCAAGTAGGGCTTGCCTTAATTGATTTTGATTCCAAAGAAAGGGAATAAAAATTCCTCTTATCAAATTAGATTGGAATAGCAGAAACAAAATTAATTAAATAAAGCTAAGGAAAGAGAATATTAAATAAGCACACTTAGCTTAGATGGAGCACAGAATTATCTCTCAGAAGTTCGACGAAGATTGGCTTGAATGGATTAATTAATTCGATGATTACTTCTGAGATTCGTGCTCTATTTATAGGTGAGCAGATCGTGTGTTCGACTGGTCTAGAGAGCTCTTCGACTAGTTGAAGCAGTAACAAATATTTGAAAAATCAGGCGCGATAAACTTTGACCGTTCTACGACTGGTCGAAGGACCCCTTCGACTGGTCGTAGGTCACCTTCGACTGGTCGAAGGTCTCCTTCGACTGGTCGAAGAACTTAAAATTCATCGCTGGACTTTGAGTCGAAGACTTTCGACTGGTCGAAGATGCAGTCGACACTATTCCTTCGACTGGTCGAATAGATTCCTGGACTAGTCGAAGCCTAACAAAAATTATCCGATTTTTGTAACAAACTTACGACTGATCGAGGAATTTCTTAGACTGGTCGAAGCAACTCTAGGACTAGTCGAAGAAGGCCTAGGACTAGTCGAAGAACAGACCAAACATATGTAAAATAAATATTCGATTTATGTATCCAAAGTGACCTACTTCTAAGGTCAACCTAAGGTCAGTCAAACCTCAACCATGAAGTAAGGACATTGAAACATTAGGAACTAGTGACCTTGAAGTATGAGCCTTGAAGTCTTGATGTAGTTCAATCTTGAAATCTTGATGTAGCTCAATCTTGAAAGTGTCTTGAGTTCTTTATGAACTGCCTTGTACTCTTCTTGAAGTCTTGCAGCTTGAGTCAAGTCTTGTGAGTAGTTCTTGCATTCAAGTTTGATCTTTGTACACCTGAGCTTTGCTTGTTGTGAGCTTAGCTTGTTGTGAGCTTAGCTTGTTCATGAATGTTGATCTTTGAGAGAGCTTCACTTATGCAAGATATATAATAGTGATTTTGGCACCACAAATTTGACAACAAATAGGGATATAAAATATAGCACTTACAAGCCTGCTGTTTCGGTTACAGAGGTTCCTGTTTCGTCGGTCGCACCCATACCTCCGCCCGAGGCAAGTGCCACTCCTGCCTTTCCGATAGTGCCTATAGGAGTCAAGCATTTCCAACAGCTGATGCACCTTGTTGCCACCGTATTATAGACCCATCAGCCTGCTACCACCGAGGTCTCTAGATAGTCTGACTTGCCGCATGAGAGCGCGATATCTCGAGAGTTCCGACAGCATGATCCCCTGAGGTTTAGTGGTGGCCCTGAACCTTCTACCGCCGAAGAATGACGCACTGAGATTGCGAGAATTTTTAACACTATGCAGTGTCCTGCGGATTAGAGAGTTTCCCTTGCGACCTATCTGCTTCAGGGTGAGGCCCGTCATTTGTGGTCATTCGTATCCAGGATGCCCGGGCCTACGTTTGTTTGGACGTGGGAGGAGTTCGTGGTCCGTTTCGACCAGAAATTCTTCCCCGAGCATGTTCAGATTCAGAGGGCGATCGAGTTTGAGACCCTGGTTCAACGTGATTGGTTAGTATCGCAGTATGAGGCCCATTTCTTGGCCTTGTCTAGATTTTCTCCTCATCTCACCTGCGACGAGAAGATGGGGGCCCGTCATTTTGTGACTAGCTTGCGTCTTACCCTTCACAGCCATGTGGTAGGGCATTGTTTGGAGACATTCTATCAGGTGGTCCATCGGGTATTAGTCTATGAGGAGGACTGGGCTATGACCCAGAGGTCGAGAGAGCAGAGTTCCTGTGGAGACCGAAAGAGGAGAGCACCAGCGGACAGTTTCATACAGCACCGTCAGCAGAGGTGGAGAGGCATATCAGGGTATCGGTAGCCTGCGACTCAGTCAGTAGCTTCTTCATCATCACCAGCACCGTCAGCCGCTTCATCTTCTGGCCTTTTTTCCGGTGTTTGCTTCGGTTGTGGATAGGCTGGGCATCAGAGGCATGAGTGCCCTCTCCCCATTCAGCAGCAGAGGCCACCGCAGTTGCCTCCTCCACGTCCTCCTCAGCAGCAGCAGAGAGCGCAGCTTCCACCAGCCGCTCCTAGGGCTCCTCCTAAGCAGCAGAGGCAGCCAGGTAGTCCTCCTCAGCAGAGATAGCAGCAGCAGAGACAATACCAGCAGCAGTAGTAGAGGGGATATTCGTAAGTCCAGTCCCTGGGTCGAGTGTGTATTGCAGCCCAACAGGCACAGAATCCAGATCCACAGTCTTTCGATTTGCTCCCCTTATAAGCTCAGGGCCGCTTTTATTCTGCGTAGCAGGCGCCAGGCCAGGACCCGCAGTCATCGACCGGCGGCATCGTCAAGGGTATTCTTCTTGTTTTTACTTGCATTGCTCATGTTTTATTTGATTCTGGTGCCTCCCATTCTTTTGTGGCTGAGCGGTTTTGCCGATCGACTAGTATTCCATCAGAGCCAGTGTTTGAGGCCTTGGTCATGTAGACTCCCATGGGGAAGTCCGTTGTATTGACCCGTCTCTGTCCTTCTTGCCCGGTGTTAGTAGGCGAGATGTGCCTTCCTGCCAATCTGTTCATGATGCAGTTGTTAGGCTTTGATGTTATTCTAGGTATGAACTGACTTGCGGAGTATCGTGTTATCTTGTACTGTGCCGCGAGGACAGTCACGTTCCACATTCCAGGCTTGTCAGTATTTCAGTTTATCACCGAGCCCAGGGGAGAGCCGTTATCTAGCTTCTTAGCTTCTGTCATTGAGGATTCTATGGTAGAGTGTATTGAGCAGGTGCAAGTTGTTTGTGAGTACCCGGATGTGTTCCAGGAGATACCGGGTTTACCGCTGCAACGGCAGGTGGAGTTTCATATTGATCTGGTGCTCGGTACCCCGCCTATCTCGAAGGCCCCCTACCGGATGGCACCGTTGGAGTTGAGGGAACTAAAGGAGCAGTTGGATGAGCTCCGGGAGTTAGGTTTCATTCGTCCGAGTAGTTCGCCTTAGGGAGCCTCAGTATTGTTTGTGAAGAAGGATGGTTTGTTACGACTCTGTGTGGACTATCATAAGCTTAATAGAGCCATCATCAAGAACCGATACCCACTTCCCCATATTGATGATCTGTTCGATCAGTTACAGGGTGCACAGTACTTTTCCAAGATAGACTTGCGCTCCGATTACCATCAGATTCAGGTCTAAGAGGAGGACATTCTGAAGACAGTTTTCTGGACATGTTATGGTCACTTCGAGTTTCTGGTCATGTCATTCGTATTGACCAATTACGCCCGCCGTATTCATGCAGCTGATGAACGAGGTCTTCCAGCCGTTCCTCGATTAATTCGTGGTGGTATTCATTGATAATATTCTTTTATATTCGAGGACTCGGGAGGACCATGTTGTGCACTTGTAGATTATGCTGGAGACCCTCCGTGCCCACCAGTTGTATGCAAAGCTGGAGAAGTGCAAGTTTTAGCAGGAGGAGGTGAAGTTCCTCGGTCACGTGGTGACGAGGGACGGTGTCGCTATGGACCCCTCGAAGGTTGATGCAGTGCGTCAGTGGGGCCAGCCCACGAACACGTCCAAAATCCATAGTTTCCTTGGTCTAGCGGGGTATTATCGACGATTTATCGAGGGTTTCTCTCGTATTGTAGCACCGCTGACCCGGTGGACGTTGAAGGGCGTCGAGTTCGTCTGGAGTGATGCCTGCGAGGAGGCATTTACAGAATTGAAGGACCTCCTCACGTCCGCTCCTGTTCTCACTCTTCCTGATGGGAGTGAGGGTTTTGTTGTTTTCACCGATGCCTCCAGAGTTGGGTTGAGTGTTGTACTGATGCAGCACGGGAAGCCAGTGGCGTACGCCTCTCGCTAGCTCAAGGTCCATTAGCTGAACTACCCCACCTATGAATTGGAGTGGAGGCATTATCTATATGGGGTCAGGTTCAAGCTCTTCTCGGATTATAAGAGCTTGAAGTATCTATTTTTGCAGTCCGAGTTGAACCTGTGTTAGAGGTGATGGATGGAGCTGTTGAAGGACTATGATTTTGATCTTCAGTACCACCCGGACAAGGCAAACGTGGTGACGGACACGCTCAGCCATCAGCCATGAGGCCCGGTGGCTTAGATGATGATGCGAGAGTGACAGATGCTAGAGGATGTTTTAGACTATGACTTTAAGTTCGGTCTGCAGTCTTCCACTGTTCAGCTTTTGAGCTTATCGATTCAACCCTCTTTGGTGGCTATGATGATCTAGGCTTAGCAGATGGACGAGTCACTTTAGGAGTACCAAGCAGATGCCACATCGGTGGAGCAGTCAGATTGGCAAATTGGTTCCGATGGTGGATTATGCTTCAGATGCCGATTGTGTGTCCCGGACATGCTAGAGTTGCGTCGTGATCTGATGACCGACGCACACCGATCGAGACTTACTATTCACCTAGGCTCCACGA
The DNA here is from genome assembly GCA_021015155.1 of Magnolia officinalis. Taxonomy (NCBI): domain Eukaryota; kingdom Viridiplantae; phylum Streptophyta; class Magnoliopsida; order Magnoliales; family Magnoliaceae; genus Magnolia; species Magnolia officinalis. Next base: position 60,338,822 of record JAJHSJ010000007.1, on the reverse strand, counting down.
AGATGTATCATGATATGAGGAAGCAGTATTTTTGGGAGGGGATGAAGCGCCAGATTGCTAGTTTTGTGGCCAAGTTTGACACATGCCAGTGTGTGAGGGCCCATCATCATAGACCCCCTAGTCCATTGCAGCCGTTGAGCATTCCATAGTGGAAGTGGGAGCACGTATCGATGGACTTCATCACAGGGTTGCCAAGGACTCAATGTGGTCACGATACCATCTGGGTTATCATCAATCATCTGACGAAGTCAGCTCATTTCATTCTAGTGCGTGCTTCCTGGTCTATGGACCAGCTCGCAAAGGCGTTCATTGAGGAGATAGTGAGACTGCACGACATCCCAGTTTTGATCGTTTCAGACTGAGACTACAGATTCACGTCTCAGTTTTGGAGGAGTTTCTAGCAGGTGTCGGGGGTCACAATGCATTTCAACACTGCTTATCATCCGTAAACGGATGGGCAGATCGAAAGGGTCAACCAGATCCTAGAGGATATGCTTAGACCTTGTGTGATCGAATTTGCGGCAGTTGGGATGAGCATATGTGCTTCATTGAGTTCACATACAACAACAACTATTAGGCGACTATTGACATGGCTCCTTTTAAGGCACTTTATGGCAGACCGTGTAGATCTCCTAGTTGTTGGACCGAGGTAGGAGAGCGTCGTCTCTTAGGTCCCGAGCTTGTGCTGCAGACGTCAGATGCTATTGATGTTATCAGGCAGAGGATGCGCAAAGCTTAGAGCCGACAGAAGAGTTTCATTGATCATTAGCGTCGACCCCTCGATTTTGTAGTCGGGGACATGGTATATCTCAAGGTCTCGCCTATGAAAGGAGTGGTTCGCTTTGATGTGAAGGGCAAGCTCGCCCCGAGATTTATTTGACCTTTTGATATTACCGATCGCTTGGGTACTATGGCCTATAGGCTTGCCTTACCTCCTGAGTAGTCCATGATCCATAACGTGTTCCATGTTTCTACGTTGCGAAAATGTGGGTCGGACACTATTCCCATGATTGATTGGCAGCCACTCGAAGTCCGTGAGGATGCTTCCTACATTGAGCAGCCGATTTGTATTCTCGATCGGAAGGAGCAGGTCCTCAGGACCAAGGTCATTCCCTTGGTGAAGGTGCAATGGGGTTATCATTCAGAGGCCAAGGCGTCTTGGGAACAGGAGGCCGAGATTAGATAGCGTTATCCTCATTTGTTCGATGATGATTGCTTGTACTGCTTATATTGCCTTCTCTTGTGGTTGATGATTTATATATATATACACATGATGATGTTTATGCATTTTTGTTGTTCCAATTTTGTTAATTTGAAGGACAAAATTTCTTTGTTGGTGGGGAGGATTGTGAGACTCGACCCGAGTTCGCATGTGCACATGAGTGTGTATGAGTATGCATTTCGCTCATCTAGGTCCCGCGGTCCTACTGGTCGAATTCCGATGACCCTCGACCTACGATTTGCATTTGCAATGATCCTTAAGTTCCATCATATAAACCTGAACCGAATCGACTCGAAACTAGTGCAATAGTGACCGCATCATCATGGCAGTTCCAACGCCACGTCTTGTGCGACAATCCAAGTTGTAGATCATGAGTTGTGGGCTGTGCTCATTCTATTCCAATTATCGTGATTATGGGGCCACCCAGGTTTTGGTGCAAGTTCCTACCCTAGGTTTCATCACCCTACCCATCATAGGGTAGGCAGAGTAGGCTAGGTCCCTAGCTTACTTAGCTAGCTAGCAATCATGGGTCCTCTTACCAAAGAGTGCTCCTTTTTCCATTTTCCATACAAAAGCCACTTTCCCTCTTACCTATATCTGAAATTTTTAGAATTTCTCTTCTCTGGGGAGAGAGAGAGAGAGATTCCTAGAAAAGTAATCATTACTTTGGCTAAAACCCTCCCTTACTAGCCTTACACATCATTTCTCTCCTCTCCCTCTCATTTCTCTCTACTCTCTTCTCTCTCTTCTCCTAGCAACATTGTAACAGCCTGGATTTTTTCCAACCTGGAATTAGATGTCTTTAGGCGATGGGACAATCCTAACTCCTATTTAACTTCTCAAACACTCAATTCAAGGGTCTTAAGTCCCTTCTTCAAACCATTCTCTTGAAAACCTCACCTTTTCTTCACAAATCTCACATTTCACTACCTCGTCCTTCAAAATTTTCTAAGTGCTTTCATATTAGACACAAATCTTAAAGTTTAGGTGATATTGATCAATACTTAACCTAAAAATTACTATAAATAGTAAATAAATAAATAAAATAGGTTTTTAACCATTAACCTTTTGGAATCTCACGAAATAAGTAGGCTACATGAATACATCAGCTTCTCCTACCCCAAAAACATATATTGCACGTCGAATAACTCATCCCGGTTTGTAAAATACATCCATTTTACATATCGGATGGAAAAATCACCCTAAACAGGTCAGTGACTGGCGAGGCCATCGCCCGGTTGGCGAGGCCTCGCCAAAAGGCGAGCCTGGCAGGGCCGCAGGGGGGCAGTGGCCCGTTTTCACCCACTTTTTCTGCGATTTTGGTCCGACTTTGAAAAGTCATATCTCCTTCGTCATAACTCCGATTTAGGTGATTCAAAAACAAAATTGAAGCTTAATAAGTATAGTTTCATATAAAAATAAGTAAAAAATATAATAAAATAATTAATATACTTAAATATAGGTCGTGGTGACAACTATCTGAAAGTCATTAGTTTGGACAGCTGCCGCTTCTGGAATTTTTAGAATTTTTCTACAACACTAAACCTAATGAAATTTGGTAGAGATGAAGTATACTTGATGATGAACTACTAGAAAAATAATTAAAATAATAGACCAACTAGAAATGCCAAAAAGAGGCGTAAAACTTCCCTAGGACCGTATTCTATCATAATTAGGACGAAATTTGGTTAAGTACTGAACTAAACAATCAGTAGAATTTACTCGAATCACTTTAAATATGATCTGCAAGACCCAAAACTTGTAGAATCATCGATGCTACAGTACCCTATAATCTAGGATCAATCTCATTACCCGGCTGCTCTCGGGAGCATCTCGAAACTCCGTATCAGATCTGGACCGCTCGTTGGAAGTCTGATTAACACGAAGTTAAGGAATTAGGACCGCCTTGCTGGGCTTGACAACCATCTCGGAAATCAAATCCAGACAGTGTCCCACGGCTGTTCGCTTGAGTCCGGAGTGAGAGAGTGTGAAGACACTTGTTTTCTTTACAAAATAAATATCTTGAATAGTAATCTGGCACGTGTTGCTTGCAGATCAGTTTTAAGCAATCAGACCGTCAGAATTAGACCAAATTACACCCTCGGATCAGGAGAAATTTCATACACATTTACATGTACTCAGAATCTCTGATCGAGATCCGCTGACCGTTGAACTGAAACTGGTCCGCAATGCGTGATCTGGAATCCCGACTGAAACGAAAACTTAATAGAATCTAGATCCATAGTTTGTGAGCTTAAGTCCGACCTTTGGCTCAAGGAGGCCCGCCAGAAGTCCTCCGTTGAGCTGAAACAGGTCCGCTTTGGTTATAACCTAAGTATACTTTGACCTGGAGTCTATTTCGATGAGTTTTTAGGCTATATAAGGACCTTAAACCCTCTCTTATTGCAGCCATATGAATTTGAGAGAAACCCTAGAGAGGGAAGAGAGAAAAGAGAGAGAAAGTGTGGGAGCAGTGGGAGAATCTCTCTGCCACTCTTCCCTGCCGCTATACGAGCTTCACCACTCCATTCTAATCACTTTCCCGACGATTCCGGCTCCGTTTCTAGGTAAGAAACCCTAACCCTAACCTGTTTTGGAGTTTGATAGTTGTAGGTTATGAAATAGCTAACCTATTTCGTTCTATAGGTTACCAAACTACCGTATACGAAAGCTTAGCAAACCTATCGACTCCGTTACGATTCTACGACAAAAGGTGCAGACTTTAGGTGTATAGGTTATGGTTTTCAATGATTTCAATGTCAGATAATGATAGATTCATGATCTGCATGCAATTGCACATGTACAAAGTACCGTCTGTTTTTCATTTCGATTAAAGATGAAAAATATGAAATTCTACATACTCTAGGTATTTGTAGAAAGCACCGTATACGTATAAATTTTGGGAATATGCTTGACATGATTATTTGTTGTATGAATATATTATACATGGATAAAATACTTGTTTGGCGAAAGGACTCGCCCTAATACATGTTTTGCTAATATACACTATGTATGTAGAAATAGTGTATTCTAGAAAATACCGTATACGTATACATTTTGGAGATGCGTTTGCCATGATTATTTGCTGTATGAATATATTATATATGGATAAAATACTTGTTTGGCAAAAGGATTCGCCTTAATACATGATTTGCTAACATACACTATGTATGTTAAAATAGTGTATTATAAGTGTTTGTGAAAATGACCGAATGAGTATAGAATTCTCATTCGTGCTCACCATGACTAATTGTCATGGATTTATGATTGTTGTATTGGCAATACCCCCTTTGACAAAAGGATTTGCCCTAAATCACGCCACGGCCAAAATACACTATATATGTTGAAATGTGTAGCCCAAGTGTTTGTGAAAATGTTCAAATGAATATGGAACTTGGATTCCTACTTTCCATGACTATCCGTCGTGGGTGTACGCGTGTTATGATTGGGGCAACTCCCTAGTGAAAGGATTTGGCCTAATGCCTATGTGATCAGCATATGTCATGTATGTTGATGTATGTCTTTTAAAGTGGTTGTTGAAATGTCTGAATGAGTAGTAGTTAGCAAATTGTAATGTACAGGGGTGTTGAGATATGATTCTCAACTTCTTTTAACATGTGTATGTTTTCCTTAGATAGTTGTGTGATTTGGAATTGAATATGTACAAACTTATGCTTGTGTTGTGCTTCATAACATGCTCAACTGCTTTTATGATTTTATCTATGTAATGCATATGTTTAAATTCATATTTACGTTGTATGATCCGTCATGGGTGATGGGAGAGTGGAGCAACGAATGCGTGCAACAGCCCTGGCAGCCCTAAACGGATAATATCAGGCTTTGATTGTATGATTTGAATCTTGATCCATTACTGCTTTAACTATCTGTAATTGAATGTGATTTGGGCTATGATTATAGTCCAGGCAATCGGTAACGGGATTGAATTCGTGGCTGGGATTCATTTGCCATGTGTGACGTGTTCGACGAACCCGAGTCGCACTTCGGTTGGCGATAGTGGTTGGCCACACAAAGTGCTTTTACGCTTCATATCGTTCAACTTGTTGTGCGCTCGAGCTAGCCGAGCTCGTCAAGTAATCCGATCTGTCTTATGTATGTTCACCATGTTTGGATGCCTCTGCTTGAACCTAGGGTACCAAACTTACCAGTGAAATCCTTTTTAACCATGGTACCTCAATCCGCTAAGACTCATGAGCCGGGCATGGTGGTATGGGACACCGTGGTCGAGCTGTCGGCCTACGCTGAGGCCACGTGCCTCCCCGTAGTGACCTGTGAGCAACCAAACTCGTGAGCCGATTATGGTGGTATGGGACACTATATTCGTGTTGTCGGCCTACATTGATAAGGTGATGGGGGAGTGGTGTAACGAATGCGAGCAACAGCCCCGGCAGCCCTTTGTAGTGACCTCGAGCATACTCTGAAACTGTGGTGAGCCTTAGAGTTTTGCCGCGGTGTATAGAGTATGAACTAGGCCTGTTTCTGTATAGTGATGAATCGTTAAAGAGGTGATGGGGGAGTGGTGTAACATTTGTGCATAACAGCCCTGGCAGCCCTTTTGCAGTGACCTAGAAAACACATCATCGTCTGAGATTAACTAGGACTGATGACCCTAGAATGGATCATGTTTGGGAATGATACAAGGGAGGTACCTTAGTTTCTCAATCCTGCTGTTTGAAGTGGACTAATAATAACTCGGTAATCATGCTCATCATGCATTGCATGTGCTTGGAAGATGTGGAGAACTGAGGGATGAAAGCATGCCGCGAACGTGAGATGGTGTCGCACGAGGGAGGGTGTGGTGAGGGCATACATCATGACTGCATTCATACTTGTATTAATAAGAGTAGTTAGGAGTGTTTGATTTTACTGCTTTATCATTACTGCTTGACTGAATTGATAACATGTTAACCTATGCTTTATTGTTCCACTGAGTTGATCACTCACTCCCACGTTACGGGACGGTGTTCCAAACACCCACCAGACTTTATCTGATTGCAGATGGCGACGCTACTCCTGAGGCGGAGGCAAACTTTTGTGACGACGAGGATGCTTTCTCGTATATGTGGTTTTCGGGCGGCTTCATGTGAGCCGTGCCTTGATCGATGGGGTTACAGGGATGTTGACTAGATGACACTACACATTTGGTATAATTTGAACTGTACTTGTAATTCATTAACCTGGTAACATTATCACACTCTGGAGACTCACCACTATTTTTATATATTTTATATATCTATCACAGTCTTCCACATGCAATTTAACTGTCTCTGGAGTATGATATGTTGTTTTGGCTTAATCTCACTCATGTTCACTACATTAATGCAGACAACATTTAATCATCATTATCTATGTTGCATAAGTGATGTTCTGGAAACTCGGGTGTTAAGTTATGCTCGACCCCCGATTTTTCGAGATGTTACAAACATTGCAATATTTCAGCCCCTCATCTCCCATTTCTCACCTCATCCATCCATCAAAACCTCATCTTACCCCTTCATCTTGCTTCCTTGGACCCTTAGAAGCTTGGAGTGGAGTTTTGGATAAAGATCTTAAGGTGGGTGTTCTTCTTAGCTTCTTCTCCCTTTCTTCTCTTTCCTTTCTTTTCCTTGCATGCATGGAAGCATGTAGGACCCACCAATCCATGGTGGAGGTCCTACAATGCTCATAAGATGAAGGCCATGGGCCTAGATCCTACTCTTTTCTTCCATGGTGGGCCATTCTCCATGGACCCACCATGATGTACTTCCTCTTCATTCTAGCATCTCTTAGGCCATTTAGGCCTTTGCATGCATAGTGGGGAAATGTGTCCCATCCTTTAGCAACTTTTTTTTTTTTTTAATTATTATTTATAATGTATAGTGGCTTGCATGTAGCATATGTACATAGTGGATAGCATGGATTGTGGTGTGGAAGGTTCATTAGTGGCGGGACCTTCCACCAATGGCCAGATCACTCTCCTCTTCTCTCCCTTTCTCTCCTTTTTCTTCTATTTATCTCTGACGATGTGTGGCCCACTAAGAAGGTCAGCAACATCTCAGACCCATTAGGGAGATGGGACGTCCAAGCCCACCTTGTTGGATGTCCAAGCCCACCATGCATGCATCGGTTGGGTGGCCTTCAAACTTGATTTTTTATGGTGATTTTAATGCACTAATGGACCTAGAATTTTGTTAACCCCTCAAGGTGGACCCCACTTGATGGATCAGGGCAATAAAACATTGAATTTATTTATTTGGGTCGAAATATGGACAGCATATGTTGCTGTCCAGATTTCAGGTCCAATTGGAGCATGAGTTTTGAGCCAATATATGGATATGTTTACGTGCCCTTTTCTCCCAAATTTTCTTGGGGACTTTGTAGTGCATGGACCTCACTTTGATGTGGAATGGGGCCCACACCATTTATCCCATGATTGAGGCCCATGGGATGGGCCAAAGTGGGCCAACTGTCCAGAAATTTCTAGACAGTTCAACAACACTGCAAGTTGGAAATAAGCATTTTTACCTGAGTTTCTGGAATAAGTGGGCCACCCCAATAGACCCCTCTTGTTTTTCAGATGTAGGGACACCTTTTTCCCAATTTTCAAAGGGTTTGGGTGGGTCTAGGCCCACCCCATGTGGTCCCAAACATAGGGACAGTTATAATTCTAACAACATTTCACCCGGGACAGATTGTGATTTCGAATTTAATCAAAATATTTCTGGGCATCCAAAAATTTTGAAAGTTTATAGTGAGGTGGTCCACCTATGTTAAGACCCACTTACCAAATTTTAGGGTCAACGCACCCCTGTGCACACCGTGGCAAGGGATGGACCGGCCCACCACGTTGGGAGGTCCACGATGACCAGAATTTTTGGACAAACTGTTTTTCGTAAATAAATTAAAATACTTTTAAGTATCCAAAAATCATGAAATTTTGTGGATGTGTGGAACACCCATGGAAGTACTAACCTACAAATATTCAGGGACAACGAGCCCCTGTACTATCCGCGGTACGGCATGGAGTGGCCCACCAAGCTGGGACGTCCAGGCTGGGGCTGGCCGTCCAGGCCACTTTGTGGGCTAACCTTAATGTATTTTATATCCTACCATTCGATGTGGGGTCCATAGGGGCAGTGATCATCCTCCCTTTATATTTTTTTTTAATTTCTGGGGGCACTTTGGATGAGTTTTTGGGCCAAATACCCAGGCCCATAAGGCTGCCTACACATGGGACGCCCAGCCCATTGGGCTGCTGCTGGACGTCCCGTCCAGCAGCATGGCCCATCTGATTTATGTGTTTAATCCACTCCCTTTATCTGGTGGACCCCCCTGTATGGGCCACCAAGAACTAAAATAAACATATAATTTAATTAATTTTTAAATTTTCAGCAATGCTAGATTGTGGGAAGGCTGGAATTTCAGCAATAGGCCCATGGTTGCTGCCCATAAATTTATGTTTTCGGATAGCATGGTCCACCAAATTTGGGGATATTATTACACATATCCTGCCCTATTTTAGTTATATTTTGGGCTTAATTAGTGCATTTTTAAGGCCCATTCCAATTACGTTTTATTGGACTAGTCTTCTTAGTTATTTGTTGGTTTTTCCTACGCCCATTGTCTTGAAACTTTTGATAGGCCCATTGGACCTCTGGGGCCTATATTATTATGCCATTGTGATGGGTTTTATGGGCTAAATACTCAAGTAGTTGGGCCCTTACTTTTCCATTTAAAATGAATCCATGCTTGGGCCGAGATGTGAGGCCCAACTTACTTGTTTTAAATGTAATGATTACCTATATGTTTGAAATAATGGGTTGCCCATTAGGCCCACCACAATGAGTGGATTCATGACCCTTAGGGTTGGGCCCAAACCTTATTTAAAGGCCTACCATGTTGCCTATGTATTAGGCTTAGTGTACGACCCACCGGGCCATAGATTGTTTGAGCCTTGGACCTTACTTTATATGCGTAGTGGGCTACCTTTTGGGACCCAGTTGAGGTTGGATGTCCTCCTTGGTGGCCCTAAGGTAGGCCCATAAGGTCTTGATGGGTGGTTGAAGGCCCACCTTGGACCTTGATTAGGACCGTTCCTCCATTAAGACTTATTGACTCCCTTAGCTTGTGGGTCACCCCAAAGTGTTGGGCCCCCACTAAAGGACTTCACTTCTCCTTAGAGTATCTGTTTATGTATCTAGACCTTGTATCTCCTTGAAAAGGAGGAATGTATTATACAGGTAGCGCACTTCCATTATTATGACCCATTTGCACCATCTGTATGAATTGATTGTATTGTATGGTGGTCTTGAGGGATGGAGTTTCTCCCCTCATGCACATTGAGTGACTGAAGCTTATGCATCATCTGTATGTGTGACTCATGCATTGACATTGCATTTTCATGATGATACTGCCCTGGCTTTATTAGGGCTTCGCCTCCACAGGAATATTCGTGGATGAATGGATGTATGGACACCAGAAATGATACTTAAGCGTACTGGGTGCATAGGATGCCCATGGGTGAAAATTTGAAAACTTCCATGGTACTAAGGATCTGCCCCAGCGCCGTGACCGAGTGAAAATTATGAGCGTGCGAGGGCCTTATACCATAAGGCTGCGACTCCCATTGTCATGTAGTCGGTTGGGTAGGGATGTAGCCTTATCCACCTGTGAGGGAGGGCATTATTAGGCTAAGTATGACCAACTCATGAAATGGGTCCGCTGCCGTCGAGCCTTGTTGGTGATTGGTTGTCCATAAGTGGGTAGTGAGGTCTCTTATGCTCGTTTGACTATGCGGATCTGTAGAGCGGCAGTCATTCCGCAGTGTAATGGACCCCGGTGGTTTCCTTATGATTGAAAATGTACTTGATATGTGGATTGGTTATGAGCACTAGCATTACTCTACATCGCATTTGCATCGGTTGCATAAGCCCTTTCATTCATTACCTTGGCATGACGCCCAGTACTCATTGCATCGTATTCATGATAAGCCTTGGTAAGGCTAGTGATATTGTTATTAAGCATTTTTTCTTCCTTGTACCACCTTCTATTCTTCTGTGCACTATTGTCACACACTTTCACCACCCTTTAAGCTTCTATAAGCTTATGCACGATTGATGCGTGAAGGAGATCCTAGGCAGGCATCGTAGCGGCAGAGCATGGAGTAGATTTGAGTTTGAGGACCCCAGTGTTGTAGACTTTCCCTTCCTTCTTCTGTTATCTTTTGTATGTCCTTTTAGACCTTATGAAAGCTTGTAAAAGTTCAAATTCTTAATGGATTTTGTGATGTGTGCCTTGTTATTCTCAGATATACTTGTTGTGATCTTGGGTATGTTCGTATTGGAAATGATTATATTATTATAGAAATCCTCCTTATAGGATCTCAGGATCGGAACCTTCCTTAGGAGCCAAGAATAGGGTACTACGGAGACTGTTACGGCCAGAACCGGCCATCAGGTTCCTTGTGAGTCTGGTTACCGAGTTTGGGGTGTGACAAGAGTTGGTATCAGAGCATAGCAAGTAATTTTAGAATAACTCGGGATAATATAGAATGTCTGCTAAGCGTATATGACAAGTAGTGTCCCGAGACCTTTCCTTTCGCTCCGTATTGAGCCTGTAATTGTCCTGATTCCTTGCGTCGTCATTTTTTTTGTAGACGATGCCTCCTAGACGTGACACTCGTGGTCGTGGCACCCGTGGTCATGGTGATCGTGGTTGAGGCGCCCGAGATACCCGTTCTACTCGAGCACATCCTACTCCCATTGTTGAGGATCTGATTCCTGAGGTCCCGATCTAGCCTGTTCCTCCTATAGCGCCTATTCCTCCGATTGAGCATGTAGCGTTTGCTCCTTCAGTTGCTCTAGTTCCCCTACCGATTCCCCCTCATCAGCCGACTATTCCGATTGCAGAGGTTCCTGTTCTGTTAGTCGCACCCTTACCTCCGCCCGAGGTGAGTGCCGCTCCTACCTTTCCTACAGTGCCTATAGGAGTCAAGCATTTCCAACAGTTGATGCAGCTTGTTGCCACCGCATTACAGACCCGTCAGCCTGCTACCGCCAAGGTTTCTGGACACTCTGATTTGCCAAGCGCGATATCTCGAGAGTTCTGACAACATGACCCTCGATGTTTAGTGGTGACCATGACCCTTCTACCGCTGAGGCATGACACACTGAGATTGTGAGGATTTTTGACACTATACAGTGTCCTGCGGATCAGAGAGTTTCCCTTGTGACATATGTTCTTTAGGGTGAGGCCCATCATTGGTGGTCGTCCGTATCCAGGATGGCCGGACCTCAGTTTGTTTGGACGTGGGAGGAGTTCGTGGTCCGTTTTGACAAGAAATTCTTCCCCGAGCACGTTTAGATTTAGCGGGCGATCAAGTTTGAGACCCTAGTTCAGAGTGATTTGTCAGAATCGCACTATGGGGCCCGTTTCTTGGCCTTGTCTAGATTTGCTACTCATCTCACTAGTGACGAGAAGATGAGGGCCCCTCATTTTGTGACTGGCTTGCGTCCTGTCCTTCGCTGCCATTTGGTAGGGCATTGTTTGGAGATGTTCGATCAGGTTGTCCATCGGGCATTGATCTATGAGGAGGACTAGGCTATGACCCAGAGGTCGAGAGAGCATAGTTCTGGTGGAGACTGGAATAGGAGAGAACCCGCCGGCAGTTTCAGACAACACCATCAGTAGAGGTGGAGGGGCAGATCAGGGTATCGACAGCCTTCGGTTCAGTCAGTAACTTCTTCATCATCACCATCACCATCATCCGTTTCATCTTACGGCCCCTTTTCCGGTGTTTGCTTCGGTTGTGAACAGGCTGGGCATCGAAGGCGTGAGTGCCCTCTCCCCATTTAGTAGCAGAGGCCACAGCAGTTGCCTCCTCCACATCCTCCTCAGCAGCAGCAGAGAGCGCAGCTTCCACCAGCCGCTCCTAGGGCTCCTCCTCAGCAGCAGAGGTAGCCAGGTAGACCTCCTCAACAGAGATAACAGTAGCAGAGACAGCACCAGTAGCAGCAGTAGAGGGGATATCCGTAAGTCCAGTCCTTGGGTCAAGTGTGTATTGCAGCCCAGTAGGCAAAGAATCCAGATCCACAGTCTTCCAGTTTGCTCCCCTTACAAGCTCAGGGCCGCTTTTATTTTGCACGACAGGTGTAAAGCCAGGACCCATGGTCATCGACTGGCGTCGTCGTCAAGGGTACTCTTCTTGTTTCTACTTGCATTGCTCATGTTTTATTTGATTTTGGTGCCTCCCATTCTTTTGTTGCCGAGCAGTTTTGACAATTGAACGGTATTCCATCAGAGCCCATGTCTGAGGCCTTGGCCATTTCGACTCCCATGGGAAAGTTCATTGTATTGACCCGTCGCTGTCCTTCTTGCCTGGTGTTAGTAGGCGAGATGTTCCTTCCTGCCGATCTGTTCGTGATGCCACTGTCAGGCTTTGATGTTATTCTGGGTATGGAATGGCTTGTGGAGTATCGTGCCACCTTGGATTGTGCCTCGAGGACAGTCACATTCCATATTCCAGGCTTACTAGTATTTCAGTTTGTCGCCGAGCCCAGGGGAGAGCCATTATTTAGCTTCTTGGATTCTGTCGTTAAGGATTCTGTGGCAGAGTGTATTGAGTAGTTGCCAGTTGTTTGCAAGTACCCGGATGTGTTGCAAGAGATACCGAGTTTGCCGCCGCATTGGCAGGTGGAGTTTCAGATTGATCTGGTGCCTGGTATCGTGCCTATCTCGAAGGCCCCCTACCGGATGATATCATTGGAGTTGAGGGAACTGAAGGAGCAGTTGGATGAGCTCCAGGAGTTAGGTTTCATTCGTCCCAGCAGTTCACCTTGGGGAGCCCCGGTATTATTTGTGAAGAAGGATGATTTGTTACGGCTCCGTGTGGACTATCGTGAGGATAACAGAGTCACCATCAAGAACCGACACCTGTTTCCCCATATTGATTATCTGTTCGATCAGTTGCAGGGTGCACAATACTTTTCCAAGATAGACTTGTGCTATGGTTACCATCAGATTTGGGTCCGAGAGGAGGACATTCCGAAGACAGCTTTCCGGACAGGCTATGGTCACTTTGAGTTTCTGGTCTTGTTGTTCTGACTGACTAATGCGTCCGCCGTATTCATGCAGCTAATGAACAAGGTCTTACGGCCGTTCCTCGATCGGTTTGTGGTGGTATTCATTAATGATATTCTTATATAATTGAGGACTCGGAAGGACCATGTTGAGCACTTGCAGATTGTGCCGGAGACCCTCTGTGCCCACCAGCTGTATGCGAAGCTGGAGAAGTGTGAGTGCGAGTTTTGACAGGAGGAGGTGAAGTTCCTCGGTCAAGTGGTGACGAGGGAGGGTGTCATTGTGGATCCCTCGAAGGTTGATGCAGTGTGTCAGTGGGGCCAGACCACGAACGCTTCCGAGATCCGTAGTTTCCTTGATCTAGCGGGGTATTATCGATGGTTTATTGAGGGTTTCTCCCATATTGTAGCACCGCTGACCCGGTTGACGCGAAAGGGTGTCAAGTTCGGTTGGAGTGACGCCTGTGAGGAGGCATTTATGGAGTTGAAGGACCGCCTTACATCTGCCCCTGTTCTACTCTTCCTGATGGGAGTGAGGGTTTTGTTATTTTCACCGATGCCTCCAGAGTTGGCTTGGGTGTTGTACTGAAGTAGCACGGGAAGCCAGTGGCGTATGCCTCGTGACAGGTCAAGGTTCATGAGCTGAACTACCCCACCCATGATTTGGTGCTTGCAGCAGTCGTCTTCGCACTGAAGGTGTGGAGGCATTATCTATATGGGGTCAGATTCGATCTCTTCTTTGATCATAAGAGCTTGACGTATCTATTTTCGCAGTCCGAATTGAACCTACGTCAGAGGTGATAGATGGAGCTATTGAAGGACTATAATTTTGATCTTTAGTACCACCCGGGAAAGGTAAACGTGGTGGCGGGCACGCTTAGCCGTCAGCCATGAGGCCTGGTAGCTCAGATGATGGTGCGAGAGTGGCAGATGCTCGAGGATGTTTCAGAGTATGACTTTGAGTTCAGTCTGCAGTCTTCCATTGTTCAGTTTTCGAGCTTGTCGATTCAACCCTCCTTGGTAGCTAGGGTGATCGAGGCTCAGCAGATGGACGAGTCACTTCAAGAGTACCGAGCAGAGGCCGCATCCGTGGAGCAGTCAGACTGGCAGATTGGTTCCGATGGTGGATTACGCTTCAGAGGCCTATTGTGTGTCCCGGACGTGCCAGAGTTGTGTCGTGATCTGATGACCGAGGCACCCCGATCGAGACTTACTGTTCACCTGGGCTCCACGAAGATGTATCATGATATGAGGAGGCAGTAATTTTGTCAGGGTATAAAGCACCAGATTCCTAGTTTTGTGGCCAAATTTGATACATGCCAGTGTGTCAAGGCCGATCATCAGAGACCCCTGGTCCGTTGCAGCCATTAAGCATTCCAGAGTGGAAGTGGGAGTACGTATCGATAGACTTCATCGCTGGGTTTCCAAGGACTCAGCGCGGTCACGATACCATATGGGTTATCGTCGATCGTTTGACAAAGTCGGCTCATTTCATTCCAGTGTGTGCTTCCTGGTCTATGTACCGGCTCGCAAAGGTGTTCATTGAGGAGATAGTGAGACTGCATGACGTCCCAGTTTCGATCGTTTTAGACCGAGACTCCAGATTCACGTCTCAATTTTGGAGGAGTTTCCAACAGGTGTTGGGGGTCACATTGCTTTTCAGTACTGCTTATCATCTGCAGATGGATGGGCAGACCGAAAGGGTCAACCAGATCCTTAAGGATATGCTCAGTGCTTGTGTGATCGACCTTGCGGGCAGTTGGGATGAGCATACGCGCCTCGCCGAGTTCGCGTACAACAATAGCTATCAGGCGACTATCGGTATGACTTCTTTTGAGGCACTTTATGGCAGACCATGTAGATCTCCTAGTTGTTGGACCAAGGTAGGAGAGCCTCGTCTCTTAGGTCCTGAGCTTATGCTGTAAACATCAGAGGCTATTGATGTTATCAGGTAGAGGATGCACACAGATCAAAGCTGACAAAAAGGTTTTTCTAATCGTCTGCGTCGACCCCTCAAGTTCGCAGTTGGGGACATGGTATATCTTAAGGTCTCGCTTATAAAAGGTGTGGTTCGCTTTGATGTGAAGGGCAAGCTCGACCCGAGATTTATTGGACCTTTTAAGATTACCGAGCGCTTGGGCGCTGTGGCCTATAAGCTTGCCTTACCTCATAAGTTGTCCGCGATTCACGACATGTTCCATGTTTCTATGTTATGAAAATGTGGGTCGGACACTATTCCTATGATTGATTGACAACCACTCGAGGTCCATGAGGATGCTTCCTACATTGAGCAGCCGATTCGTATTCTCGATTGGAAGGAGCAGGTCCTCAGGACCAAGGTCATTCCCTTGGTGAAGGTGCAATGGGGTCATCATTCGAAGGCCGAGGCGTCTTGGGAACGCAAGGCCGAGATTAGAGAGCGTTATCCCCATTTGTTCGATGATTGATTGCTTGTACTGCTTATATTGCCTTTTCTTGTGGTTGATGATTATATATATATATATATATATATATATATAATGTTTATGCATTTTTGTTGTTCCGGTTTTGTTAATTTCAAGGATGAAATTTCTTTGTTGGTGGGGAGGATTGTGAGACCTGACCCGAGTTCGCATGTGTACATGAGTGTGTATGAGTATGCATTTTGTTCATCTTGGACCCGCGGTCCTGCCGGTCGAATTCCAGCGACCCTCGACCAACAGTTTGCATTTCGTTCATCTTGGTCCAGCGGTCCTACCATTCATCCTTAAGTTCCATCATGTAAACCTGACCCGAATCGACTCGAAACTAGTGCCATAGCGACTACATCATCGCTGCGGTTCCAACACCGCGTCTCGTGCGGCAATCTGAGTTGTAGATCATGAGTTGTGGGCCATGCTCATTATAGGCCATTGATCGTGATTATGGGGCCCTCCTAGGTTTTAGTGCAAGTCCCTAGCCTAGGTTTCATCACCCCAGCCATCATAGGGTAAGTGGAGTAGGCTAAGTCCCTAGCCTACTTAGCTAGCTAGCAATCATGGGTCCTCTTACCAAAGAGGGCTCCTTTTTCCATTTTCCATACAAAAGCTACTTTCCCTCTTACCTATATCTGAAATTTTCAGAAGTTCTCTTCTCTAGGGGGAGAGAGAGAGAGAGAGAGAGAGAGAGAGAGAGAGAGAGAGAGCCCCATTACTAGAAAAGTAATCATTACTTTGGCTAAAACCCTCCCTTGCTAGCCTTTCACTTCATTTCTCTCCTCTCCCTCTCATTTCTCTCTACTCTCTTCTCTCTCTTCTCTTAGCAACATTGCAATATTCCAGCCCCTCATCTCCCATTTCTCTCCCCATCCATCCATCAAAACCTCATCGCACCCCTTCATCTTGCTTCCTTGGACCTTTAGAAGCTTAGAGTGGAGTTTTGTATAGAGATCTTAAGGTGGGAGCCCTTCTTAGCTTCTTCTCTCTTTCTTCTCTTTTCTTTCTTTTCCTTGCATGCATGGAAGCATGTCGGACTCACCAATCCATGGTGGAGGTCCTACAAGGCTCCTAGGATGAAGGTCATGGGCCTAGATGCTACTCTTTTCTTCCATGGTGGGCCATTCTCCATGGACCCACTATGATGTACTTCCTCTTCATTTTAGCATCTCCTAGGTCATTTAGGCCATTACATGCAAAGTGGGGAAAGGTGTCCCACCCTCCAACAACTTTTGTTTTATGTATAGTGGCTTGCATGTAGCATATGTACATAGTGGATAGCATGGATTGTGGTGTGGAAGGTCCATTAGTGGCAGGACCTTCTATCAATGGCTGGATCACTCTCCTCCTGTCTCCCTTTCTCTCCTTTTTCTTCTATTTATCTCTGATGATATGTGGCCCACTAAGAAGGTCAACAACATCTCAGATCCATCAGGGAGATGGGACATCCAAGCCCACCTTGTTGGACGTCCAGGCCCACCATGCATGCATGGGTTGGGTGGCCTTCAAACTTGATTTTTTATGGAGATTTTAACGCACTAATGGATTTGGAATTTTGCTAACCCATCAAGGTGGACCCCACTTGATGGATCAAGGCAATAAACCATTGGATTTATTTATTTGGGCCAAAATATGGACAACATATGTTGCTGTCCGGATTTCAGGTCCAATTGGAGCATGACTTTTGATCCAATATTTGGATTTGTTTACATGGCCCTTTTCTACCAAATTTCCTAGGAATTTTGTAGTGCATAGATCCCACTTTGATGTGAAATGGGGCTCACACCATTTCTCCCATGATTGAGGCCCATGGGATGGGCCAAAGTGGGCCAACTATCCAGAAATTTCTGGACAGTTCAACAGCACTGCAAGTTGGAAATGAGCATTTTTACCTGAGTTTATGGAATAAGTGGGCCACCCTAGTGGACCCTTTCCCAATTTTCCAAGGGTTTGGGTGGGTCCAGGCCCACCCCATGTGGTCCTAAACATAGGGACAATTATAATTCCAGTAACATTTCACCCGAGATAGATTGTGATTTCGAATTTAATTAAAATATTTTTGGGTATCCAAAAATTATGAAAATTTATAGTGAGGTGGTACACCCATGGTAGGACCCACCTACCAAATTTTAGGGTCAACAAACCCCTATGTACATCGTGGCTAGGGCTGGACCGGCCCACCACGTTGGGACGTCAGGGATGACCAGAATTTTTGGACTGACTATTTTCCGTAAATAAATTAAAATACTTATGAGTATCCACAAATCATGAAATTTTTTAGATGTGTGGCCAACCCATGGAAGTACGAACTTACAAAATTTTAGGGCCAACGGGTCCCTTTACTGTCCGCGCTGTGGCGTGGAGTGGCCCACCACGCTGGTACGTCTAGGCTGGGGCGTCCAACCTTGGCTGGCCGTCCATGCCACTTTGTGGGCCCACCTTAATGTATTTTATATCCCACCATTTATCGATGTGGGGTTCATAGGGGCAGTGATCATCCTCCCTCTATATTTTCTATTTTTGGGGGCCCTTTAGATGAGTTTTTAGTTTAAATACCCAGGCCCATAAGGCTGCCTACACATGGGACGCCCAGCCCATTGGGCTGCTGCTGGACGTCCAGTCCAGCAGCATGGCCCATCTGATTTATGTGTTTAATCCACTCCCTTTATCTGGTGGACCCTCCTGCGACATGTATGGTCCACCAGGAACTAAAATAAACATATAATTTAATTAATTTTTGAATTTCCAGCAATGCCAGATTGTGGGAGGGCTAAAATTTCAACAATAGGCCCATGGTTACTGCCTATAAATGAATGTTTTGGGGCAACATGGTCCACCAAATTTGGAGATATTATTACACATATCTTGCCCTATTTTAGTTATATTTTGGGCTTAATTAGTGCATATTTAAGGCTCATTCCAATTAGGTTTTATTGGACTAGTCTTCTTAGTTATTTATTGGTTTTTCCTAGGCCCATTGTCTTGAAACTTTTGGTAGGCCCATTGGACCTTTGGGGCCTATATTATCATGCCATTGTGATGGGTTTTATGGGCCAAATACTCAAGTAGTTGGGCCCTTACTTGCTCATTTAAAATAAATCCATGCTTGGGCCGAGATGCGAGGCCCAACTTACTTGTTTTAAATGTAATGATGGCCCGTATGTTTGAAATAATGGGTTACCCATTAGGCCCACCACAATGAGTGGATTCATGACCCTTAGGGTTGGGCCCAAACCTTATTTAAGGGCCCACCATGTTGCCTATATATTGGGCTTAGTGTATTGCCCACCGGGCCATGGAATGTTTGGGCCTTGGACCTTACATTATATGTGTAGCGGGCTACCTTTTGGGACCCAATTGAGGTTGGATGTCCTCCTTGGTGGCCCTAAGTAGGACCATAAGGTCCTTATGGGTGGTTGAAGGCCCACCTTGGGCCTTGATTAGGATCGTTCCTCCATTAAGACTTATTGACTCACTTAGCTTGTGGGTCACCCCAAAGTATTGGGCCCCCACTAGAGGACTTCACTTCTCCTTAGAGTATCTGTCTATGAATCTAGACCCTGTCTCTCCTTGGGAAGGAAGAATGTATTCTACAGGTAGCGCACTTCCATCATTATGACCCATTTGCATCATCTGTATGAATTGATTGCATTGTATGGTGGTCTTGAGGGATGGAGTTTCTCCCCTCATGCACATTGAGTGTCTGAAGCTTGTGTATGATATGTATGTGTGACTCATGCATTGACATCGCATTTTCATGATGATACCGCCTTTGCTTTATTAGGGCTTCACCTCCAAATGGATATTCGTGGATAGATGGATGTTTGGATACCAAAAATGATACTTAAGCATACCAGGTGCATAGGATGCCCATGGGTAAAATTTCCAAAACTTCCATTGTACCAAGGATCTGCCCCAACGCCATGACCGAGTGAAAACTATGAGCACAAGAGGGCCTTATACCATTAGGCCGCGTCTCCCACTGTCGTGTAGTCGGTTGGATAGGGATGTGGCCTTATCCACCCGTGAGGGAGGGCATTACTAGGCTGAGTCTAACCAGCTCGTAAAATGGGGCCGTTGCCGTCGAGCCTTGTTGGTGATTGGCTGTCCACGGGTGGGTAGTGAGGTCTCTTACGCTCGTTTGAATGTGCGGGTCTATAGAGCGCCAGTCATTCTGCAGTGTAATAGACCCTGGTGATTTCCTTATGATTGGAAATGTACTTGATATGTGGATTGGTTATGACAACTGAATTACTCTGCATCGCATTCGCATCGGTTCCATAAGCCCCTTCTTGCATTGCCTTGGCATGACGCCCAATACTCATTGCATCGTATTCATGATAAGCCTTGGTAAGGCTAGTGATATTGTTATTAAGCATGTTTTCTTCCTTGTACCTCCTTCTATTCTTCTGTGCACCATTGTCACACACTTTCACCACACTCTAAGCTTCTATAAGCTTATGCACGGTTGATGCGTGCAGGAGGTCCTAGGCAGGCGTCGTTGCGGTAGAGCATAGAGTAGAGTTGAGTTTGAGGACCCCAGTGTTGCAGACTTTCCTTTTCTTCTTCTATTATCTTATGTATGTCCTTTTGGACCTATGAAAGCTTGTAAAAGTTCAAATTCTTAGTGGATTTTGTGATGTGTGCCTTGTTATTCTCAGATATACTTGTTGTGATCTTGGGTATGTTCATATTGGAAATGATTATATTATTATAGAAATCCTCTTAGTAAGATCCCAGGATCGGAACCTGCCTCAGGAGCTGAGAATGGGGTACTACGGAGGCTGTTACGGTCAGAACCGGCCATCAGGTTCCTCGTGAGTCCAGTTACCAAGTTTGAGACGTGACAACTGCCTCTAAATCTGCCGCGTACTCATCGGCTCCTGTCCCTGCATCATCTGTACGGTTGGACATTAATGAATGAGTGACCAACTTAATGTGATCTCCCCTCAAGATTACACACCACCGTCCTAAACAAGGAATAACATAAAAACATACAGACAAGCCAAAACACAGTGTATGCAGTCTTATTATATGCATGAAAGCGTGAATGAACTTGTTGTCCCGGGTAAAACATTCAGATGGACATTGGGCTCGTCACCCATGAAGATGACTGGTCATTAGCACAACATTCAGCGTAATCGCATGGGCATGATGATCCAAGTTATCATCACGAGTCGAATGACTGGTCATTAGCGCAACACTCAGCGTAATCGCATGGACATAATGATCCAAGCCATTATGATATGCCATGTATGCATGATTGGACAAGTTATTATTAGTCTGATTGCAGCTAACCAATTTAAATGAGCTCATGTCACTACGGAGAACGCATGGCCCAGTGTAGGCCGACGGCTTGGGCATAGTGTCCCATGACCACCATCCCCAGTCCATGAGACTACCGCCTTACGGTGTGTGTAGTACCCATCAACATGTGGTCAATCAATTGAACATAAAGGGGCCACCACCAATGCCGACTGGAAATGAAATGTTGAAGTTACCAAATGTGACGATTGAAACATGACGGCATGAATGGTTCAAAGACAAGTAAACAACGGCATTTAAAAAAATTGTGAAGTTAATCCCAAGTCAGTTAGGTGAAACCACACATGGATGGTAAACTCCGTGGTCAAACACCACAACCAAAACCTCCATGTCAGGGGCCTACTTATGTCACAGATAGTCTAGTTACACCCCAAGCATGGACTCTCCTTTGTTGGGACTTCTCATGGAGAGATTTCAGCAATATGTGTGTCATAACACATAAATCATAATATAAAAAGGGAATAAGGAACAATACCTATATTTCTATCAATACACACTAACTGAGTTAACATAAGATACATAACATGAATGACTAGATTATTCACTTAGGCAGTTCAGAGAAATCAAGAATCTAAATGATAGTAAGCATGAGAATCATCATGTTAAATAGATAAGTCAAGTGAATGCAGTCTATTTCTACACATAACTTATCATTAGTCTAGCTAGCCATTTACACTAATAAAGCTACTATTTCTGATCTAGTTAAGGATGGAAAGCTTAAGGGGAGGAAAATAATCACCTGTAGGGTCATGTTTACGAACTCGGTCCAAATCTTCTTGCGACCTGAGGTCACTCAAGGAATCTCCTAAAATCACAGTTTATACTTGTAAGGTATTCCTATGGTTTTGTCCAACCGACATGAAGGTTCGAAGGTAAGACCATTTGCAAGTCAAATGTCAAATGGCTAGGATGGTCCAACACTGAGGGTTTTGGCAGCATTGCCATCGACGGTGAGACACCCAAATGAACGATAAAGACAATAGGTGCGCGAACTGCATCAGATAACAGCCCAAAACCCAACAACTCAGGCGAAGTATTTTACAATTCGTATTTCTTTTAAATGATGTTGGACCAAACAAAACAAAGCTAGCTTGTTTGCCCAAAAACCATATGGATGAGCCCATCACCCCTGTGATAGTGTGATCCTGTCCACTCATCTAGAGACGGTCCATCACGACAGTTCCATGCCCCATGAAACCTCCCCCATCAAAAATCCTCACATAAATGAGGTAGAATTTTAATTAAGGAACCCTGACTATTGACTAAACCATTCATTTGACAATCCCCAAACAGACTGATAAAATCATGCCATCGGCCCAGTGATAATGGATCCCACAAGATGAACAGCCTGGATCACCCCAATGTGGGGCCTACTTGTGTCAAACGTGGGCTGAATAAAACCTTTCTCTTGTTCAACCAAGCATTACACAGAACACCTCTAACAATAACTATATTATTACCATTCAAACAAACTCTGTATTCAAAAGCAAACAACACATGCAAATCATGTGGGTTTCACAAGCACGCGGGTCCCACGTAGGGCCTATCACATATATATGATACATACATACATATATATATATATATATCAACATGGGTCCCACATGGGGCCCACCACGTATATGTAATATATATTATTTTAATGGAAACATATACATTGAAAGGGGCCCAGCGTCCAAATGGTTGGACGCCATAGGTTTAAAGCAGATGGGCAGCGCACGCATCACATGGGGTCCACATTCATGTGGGTCCCACGACTGCTGATGCAGTGAGGTAAAACACTTATATCATGGTGGGTCCCATGTAAGGCCCACCATATGATATTATATGTATTATATTTACGTAACATATTATCTTATTTTCTTTTAGGAGGCACGTCCAGGGAGTCTTCTGTCCATTTGGGATGGCCTAAGATATGCAGCCCTCTTGATGGTGAGTGAGGCCCACCTGCGATTTTTAGGGCCCACGGCTGGTACAGCCCACCAACATTTGTGTAGGGCCCATGGCTGGTGCAGCCCATCAGCTGCAAATCCTCTGTTGCAGTTGGGTTGAGGTCTGGTTTGGGACCCACTCACAGCCAGACTTCTACTCAGTCCTCGAGGGCGGATTCGGCCGAACGAAAGGGAATGCACACCCTCCATCTCAAAGCCTGATTAAAGCTGATCAAGGACCTGACTAAGAGCTCCGACCGGCGCCCAATCAAAGGTTCATTTCCATCCCAAACAAAACCCATTGGAGGGTTGATTTCACTGCCCATTTGCGGCCTAACCATGGCTACTATCATGGCCTGATTCCAGCTCGACACACAGCCACCATTCGGCATGGCCTCAGCCCGAAAACACACCCATCACTCATTCCGGATTCAGCTCAAAACATGGCCATTGCTTGGCCTGTTCCTAGCTCAAAATAGCGCCACCATCTGCCCTAGTTTCAACTCAAAATAGCCTCACCATCTGGCTTGGATTTTAGTTTGAAACAGAGCAACTGTTTGGCCTTGTTTGGGGTCTAAAACACCGCAATTATTTGGCCTGGTTTCAGTCCAAGAATATAACCATCGTTGGCCTGGTGTCTGCATGAAAACATGGCCATTGCTTGGCCTGATTCCACCTCACATGTGAGCCCTGTTTGAGAGTTATGCCTAGCTCTTATCATGGCTCAATCAGAAGTTACTTTCCTTCCACGGACTATGGCACACGCTCGGCCTAAACACAGCCATAGCGAAGGATGGACTGGACCTTGCACTGCTGATGTTTTATCCTAACAACTAGGTGCAGCTGAGAGGTAGTCTGTTAACTGGTTCAGCTCCCAGCCACCCCAAACAACACTGCTAATGGACCAAACTCAGCCATTTCTTGGCCTGGTTTCATTCCAGGCAAGTGTCATCTTCTCCTAGCAGGAAGCTACAGAAAAATGGAAAAAATGCCTTACCCGGGACGGCCGTTATTTGGTTTTTCTCAAGCTGCAACAGGGGCTCAGCCTCCCTGTTTATCTCTCTTTCCTCTCTCTCTCTCTCTCTCTCTCTCTTTCTCTCTTGTTGGTCCGAATCCCGAGGGCTAAAGGGCCCCATTTATAGAAGGGAGCAGATGTTTCAATGGTCGGATTTCCACAAGCCAACGGATGGCCGCGATTGCGCCAGGCTCTGTTTTTTCCCAAAGAGGAAAGACTTCTCTCCCTCTCTCCTTCCAGAGGCTGTGCTTGGCCATTTTTGGCAAAAGGAAGGGCATGCCTCCAATGGGAAAATGAACGGATGGGATCACACGATCGAACCGATTGTGAGCCGTTCATCCGATCCCATCATGACCCCACCTCGCGGACGCCTTCCACGTGCAATGCGCTGGACGGTGGTGGTCCATCTCCCTCGTCCGTTTACAAGGGGTCGAAGGGCTATAGGGTTTTGTTAAGTAGGGCCCCACAGAGGTTTTGAACGGCTCAGACGGCCTGGAAAGTGGCCATGGTGGGCCACCTAAGAGCTCAAAGATCGGCCTTTTGAGCCTCTGTTTTGGCAGGAGGGAATGAGTTTTTCTCATTTTTGAAAAGGGCTCGGTCAAAGCTCATTTGACCAAGCCAAGGTTCCAATGCATGTCGGGCACCAGTGTAGGGGATACACATGCACAATGTGTGCAGTTTGTCGGGATGGTCCCGATGAATCTGATCCGCTCAATCATTTTGTAAGTAGTCGTAGGGGGCATTTACCAAGTTTCAGGGTGGACCCGAGGCCCAGGTGGGCCGTACCACACATCTCGGGTTTTGTTTAACCCCATGACTGCTGACCCGATGATTGAATTGGTTTGGTATTAAATTTCAACGATTTATTGGGGCCTTGGAGTGAATTGGGCGCTTGGTTGGCTATTTATTAGCCCTCGAAGTTTGTTTCACCGCCTATTACTATGGTTAGTCGAGTTGGAACTACTTTGATTTGAGGCGTCTAAGCAAGGTTACCTTCTAGACTGTCATAGGGTGCATTTCAGCTTATGGGGCATCTGATGGGTGGCCATTAGTGGTGCTTGGAAGTCCCGCCTGTATAAGTTGTGTTCAAGCCAATTGATTAATCCAATTTGATTTAGGTTGATGTGGGTTTAAAAGGGTAACACCTGTGTACCAAAGGTACGGGGTGTTACAGCCCATCAATTTAGGTTAACTTACTAAGGGGAAATGAGAATGAGCCTAATACAATCACAATGGGCCTCGTACCATCTCAATGACTTGTTTTATGATGTTATACTATCACGTAGTCATAGTTAGCATCGATAATCAACCTATACACAAGGCGGGGTCCATAGATTGACAACAGATCCATAACATGAGGGTCAGTCCTCAACTGTGTATATACCAAATCTAATAGCACGGATCCTTCCATCTACGGTGAGGATGAACTCTCCTTATATCAAGGTTGGGCCTAGGTGGCCTACTTATAATCCTAAGGATCCGAAATGGGCTTCATTCACCATATTATCATATGGCCCACTAGATGCCCTAGGGGGCCCAAATAAGTCCTAAATGGACTCCAAGATTAAAAATAACCCTACTAGCAACCAATGGGGGCCCAACATCTTGGGTTAACCCAATAAGGATAGATGGATCATGCGATATCAATGGGGCCCAATGATTAGAGTCAACCCACTTAGAGAATGATGAGAATGGGCCTAACAAAGACCTAAGGGAAGGTCACAATGTGGATATTTAACCATCATTGCCCATCAATGTGGACATTTAACCAACATTGCTCCCAAGGAGTGGCCCACATAGAGCCAAACATATAGTGGGGCCCATGACCTCACATACATCTCAATGGGCTTCACATAAGGGCCTGATATACTTCACAATGGGCCTCACATAAGGGCCTAATATACATCACAATGGGCCGCATCACATGGGCCTAATATAAATCACAATGGGCCTCTCATACATCACATTGGGCCTCAAACTTGGGCCACATATACATCATAATAGGCCTTACCACTTGGGCATGATATACATCACAACGGGCCTCACACAAGGCCACATATATATCATAATATGCCTCATCACTTGGGCTTGATATACATCACAACGGGCCCCATCACTTACTGTCACAACGGGCCCCGCATACGACCATAATGGGCCTCACACATGGCCACAATGGTCTCACATACATCAAGTGAGCCCTGCATACAGCAGGTGGGCCCGGTGTACACAGCAGGTGGGCCCTCATATACATCAGATGGGACTCACTAGTTGGACGACGCAAATAAAATACATACATCACAGTTGGGTCCCACCGACCACATACTGGATGGTGTGGATTAAACATATACATTACGGTGTGTCCCACCATCTAGTCCCCTGGACGGACGGCCTGGATATAAAATACATGAATGCAAGGTGGGCCCCACTCCCACATGTTCAGTAAGTACGGGGTGGGTGAAATGGCCAAGCTATATGTCCTAGAGGGGGGGTGAATAGGACTATGCCAAATTAAAATAAAATCAGCGGAATAAAGATAAACAAATAGCCTTACAATTATAAATCAATTCACAATGCTGAAATCAATTCAACCTTAATAAATAAGTATTGAGAGGTTAATACAAATTCAGTTCTAAGGACAACCTTACACCATAATAAACAAGGGCTTATGGTAGGACAACCTTATGTCTAGAACGGCTTTTAAATCAATAACTCAATCTGAATAGAAATAACTAAATAACAAGGAATTGAAATAAATTACAGAAATATAGATCTAACTTATTACAATAATCCCCACACTTGCTTGAAATGTAAATTGTTACAACATTCACATCTACACGTACATTCCACAAAATTGAATGATAAATGATATGAAAATTAAGCAAGTATTCAATCCACAAGACAAAGAGTTATAGTGGTTCGCCTGTGTGTACACCAACCGTCTTTCAACAGCCACACAGAATGCTACTCCACTCCTAATATTCTCACACAGGGGATATTAGTGTTTACTATTAAATAGGTTTTCACAGGTTCACCCAAAACCTTTACAATTGTGTCTTTTTAACTTGGGCTTACACAATTTAAAAACCCACACTTCTGAGTTTTTTGGCTCTCCTCAGATAACCACACAAATTGAGATTTTTCTGGCGAATCCTAAACAAAAACCAAAATAGAATGGAATTTACAAAATTGTAAAATACCTAGATTTCTCCTTTTCGTAGTAGCCCAGTAGAACTAATCGGAGTAGATGTTCGAATATAGAAGTTCAATGTCCACTACTCACTTTAATATGGTTCTAAGTTCTAATTGATTTTAGATTTAAACCAGTTGGGCATAGCTATATTTGATTTTGATTCCAAGAAGAAGGAATAAGGCAATTCCTCTTTTCAAATGAGATTGGAATACAGGAACAAAATTAAATTAAATAAGCTAGCAAAAAGAGAAAGCAATTATGCACAAAATAGCTTAAAAATAAACACAAACTTATCTCAGAGTGGAGCCTTGAGTTTACTTAATTTTCAATAAAAAACTCTGAAATTCATGTGCTATTTATAGCTGCAGAAATTCATCTTCGACTGGTCCTAGGGTCACCACGACGGGTCCAAGAATAAACTGATTTTTAAATTTTTCAGCGTGATCGGATCAGACCGTGGTACAACCGGTCCTATGAAGTCCACGACTGGTCGAAGGCAGTCCACGACCGGTCGAGACCCCTCTACGACTAGTCGTGCGACACTTGATTTAGTCGCTGGAGTTTGAGTCGTAGCATTGCGACTGGTCGAAGGTCGAGTCGAGACCATCCCATGACCGGTCGAGCATGAAAGTGCACCTGCTAGTGCCCTGGTTTGTCAAGTTACGTGTGTAGTGAGTCAAACTGGCTGCAGAACTCGATAAGAAGATTATTTCAGGCGTCTGCCTCAACCGGATGTGTGGAAGCTCGTAAGAGGTAAATCATATCCCCACATCCCACGTCCCAAAACACAAGGTGATTAAAACCCTTAAAACAAGATAGGCATCTTAGGGTTTTTATGGTGAGAAAACTTTTGGCAAAATAGGAAAATCTCTAAGTTTTTCTCGCCCTGTCGATTCTATTGAAGCACTCTCGATATGATCGACCTGCACTGTCGATGTCCTTGATACCTTAACGATACTATCGATAAGAGGACCAAAATGTCCAGCAACTATATATTCATCTGGACGGATTTATCGATATATCGATACACCTATCGATATCATTGACAAAAACACTAAATATGTCCAACAACTTCACAATATATTTGGACGAATTATCGACGTATCGATACACATATCGATATCATCGATATTTAAATCTCGAGACCATCGAGAGTGGCTCGATAAGATCGACAGGCTGATTTCCGGCACCCCTGTTTTTTAATGAAAATCGTAAAATTCTTCGATATAGCGATGACCGTCCGATATGATCTAAATTCAAACATCGATAAGATCGGAGGTCCATCGATGATATCTATAGTGGGCGCGCATTTCTTACAGCAGTAATTTCAGGTTGTTTTTAACTATGATCGGGGGCCCTTCGATTTAATCGATATTCAAATATCAATGATATTGACACCAGATCGATTGCATCGAACAAAGCCATAAACTGTCTAGCAAGTTCAAAGATAAATCAGCTAGATTTATTGATGCGTCGACTCTGATATCGATGTCATCGACATTCAAATTCCGATGACCTCGACGGTTCCCCCGATCATTCATGAAAACCTGAAATATCTCAAAGTAAAGTCTCTCTCGTTTTTCAAGTGTCGATGGATCGAACCTGTCATCGATGGAATCGAAGTTCGAAATCCGATGACATCGACAATAGCTTCGATTCATCGACCAATTGGTAAAGAGTTTCAAAAGTGTATAACATGGAGTCTGAGTCATCAAGCAGACCATCGATGCTATCGAGAGTATACGCTCGATGATATCGAACCTACTCGATGATATCGAACTCTATTATAAATGTGACCGTTTTATATCCGTTGAAGCTTTTTGCCTATTTATAGAGGACTTGTCTTTTGTTGCTGTGAGAGAAAGCAGAGAGAGCTTTTGAGTGTTTCAACTTATATCCTATACCTAAAGCCCTTTCTCTCGAGGGAGTTCATCCTCCAATCCACCCTCACCATTGATATTCAATAGAGTGGATTGGAGAATGAACTTCCACATTCAAGGATCCTCCAGCTACCACCTTAATGGAAAATCATTAAGCTGGGATGACTTGAGTGCATAAGAGAGGAACTACTATATCTTCCTTATAGGAAAATCTTTAGGGAGTAGGATTCCATCTCACCCTTGACCCAACCCAAAGCCCAGCATTGGTACATCATCTTGTGTTGCGGTTCAAGGGAGTTGAAGACTCTTTGTCAACAAGGAGGAGGAGATCTTTGGCATTGTGCTTAATGGGACTCATCAACTTATTTGTAAGTATTTAGAGTCCAGGAGGACACTTGCGATCATTCCTTTCTACGATTGGGTCTTAAGTGGCTCTCACCCTTTGAAGTC
This sequence comes from Magnolia officinalis, assembly GCA_021015155.1. Taxonomy (NCBI): domain Eukaryota; kingdom Viridiplantae; phylum Streptophyta; class Magnoliopsida; order Magnoliales; family Magnoliaceae; genus Magnolia; species Magnolia officinalis. The sequence continues at coordinate 60,309,282 of JAJHSJ010000007.1, read as the reverse complement.
CTCGTAGGAGGCCTCTGGTGGGAGTGTACGCTGTGGGTGCGTTGTGTGGACCCTTACTCTGTGAAGAGCATAAACATCTGGTTAGGAGTGAACCAGCAAAACTCTGGGTTTGAGGTGAACCGAGTAGAAACCTCCAGATGCGTTGTGTGGACCCTCGCTCTATGGAGAGCATAAACATCTGGTTAGGAGTGAACCAGTAAAACTCTGGGTTTGAGGTGAACCGCGTAAAACCTCTGTAAAGGTTGAAGGTGAACCTGATTTAAAACCTTAGGTTTGAGGTAAACCCTGGGAAACCTCCTTAGTGAAATCCGGTACACTCAAGGGTTGAGTGTGACAGCCGGGAGTGGAGTAGACTTATCGTTGAACCACTATAAAATGACTGTGTTTGTGATTACTTTTCTCTATGTGTGATCCATGCCAATGCATTCATACTCATATATCTGATCACATCTCACACACACACACACAGTCACATCCAACATAGACTAAGCTGCATATTGCTATATCTTGTTTAGTTTGTGATTGGATCCTCTACTAGGCTTGGAAGCCAGTAGAGTTACATTTGAGTAATTCTAAAAATTGCATACATGGTAGGATTAGAGTGATAGGATTTTAAATAACTCATAAAAGTCCTGTTCACCCCCCTCTAGGACATATTGACATATTCCAACTTCTACTTAAGCGGTTTCACCGCTATTTCAATTGGTATCAGAGCAGGTCTCCCTTTAAGGGCTTCACTGCCTAAAGAGTGATATTGACTGAAGTTGGAAATATGGCAAAAGGAGAGGGTTCATCAGTCACCAGGCCTCCAGTATTTGACGACTCAAATTATGCATGCTGAAAGGCTCGGATGCACTACTTCCTGAGATCTTTGGATCACGATGTTTGGGATATAGTTGAAAGTGGATATGTGCCACCAACTGAACAAATCATATTTGACAGTGACACAACTATCACAAAACCCAAATCCAAAGAGATGTGGATGACATTCGACAAAGAAAAGCAAACATCTGAGGCCAAGGCCATGAATGCCATCTACTGTGCCGTGTCCCAGGATATTTTTAATCAAATCAGTATGTGTGGGACATCCAAAGAAGCATGGGATCTATTGGAAACAACCCATGAAGGCACAAGTACTATGAAGAGGTCTAAACTACAACTCTTGACTTCACAATTCAAAAATCTCAGGATGGAAGAGCATGAGACATTTATGGAGTTCTTCACCAAGTTGAACATCATTTGCAACTCCATGGGTGGATTGAGAGAGAAAGTTCCGGTACCAAAAATCTGCAGAAAAATACTTAGATCTCTGCCGAAACGGTTTAATCCCAAGGTTACAACAATTGAGGAGTGTAGGAATATACACGAAATGAAAGTAAAAGAACTAGTAGGTTCCCTACAAACTTTTGAACTACACTTCACCCAACCCCAAAAATCCAAAAACACTATCCTAAAAACTTCAAAGAAAACAATACATGAGGATATAAGAGTGAAAAGTGAAAAGGGAAGAAGATGAGATGAAGTGGCCTTGCTGGCACAAAGATTCAGAAGATTCTTTCAAAAGAATCGCGGTCGTCCCTCTAGAGGTAGAAAGGTGGATAACAAACCCTCTGCAATCAAATTTGTGAAAAAGACCAAAGAACCACAATGCTACGCCTGTCAAGGGTATGGACACCTATCTACCGAATGCCCAAATAGAAAAACCAAAGGGAAAGCAATGGCCGCCACATGGGATGATACAGAAGAGTCAAACTCAAAATCTAGTGACTCAGAAAGCAATGAAGATCAGAAATCACTGAAAATTCTCATGGTATCCACTGCTTCGATCATTCCCACTGAATCTGAAAGCAAAAAAGAACAACAAGTCACAGAATCATTTCCATCTGATGATGAAGAATCTGGAAATGAAGTAGAAATAGAAAAGGATAAGTTGCAAGATGCTTACAATCAACTCTATACTCATAGCATCAACATTTTTAAGAGACTTGGAATCTCGGAAAACAAGAAGGTACTACTAAAAAAGGATCTGGATAAAACACTCAAGATCAATTCACACCTAATTAATGATCTACAACAATATTATGCGGATAATGACAAATTGGAAAGGATCAACTTATCCCTAAGAACTGAATCATCTAAGCTTACCAAACAAATTGAATTGTTAAAAGATGAAAATAGGCATCTCAAGGATGAGAATCACACACTCCGTTATGACTTAGAGAAATCTAGAAAATTTGTTAAAATAAACTATAAATTTTCTCAGAGTGGTGAAAAGCTTGAAAGGATGTTAGGGATGGGAAAGCCCGGAAAGGACAAGAGTGGCCTAGGGTATGAGAAAACTAAGAAGAAAATAGGAAATGCAACACCAAAAACTAAATCATGAGTTGCTTCAGGAAGCAATGTAAGAATCTCTCCAGTATGTGGTGATACGAGTCATTATGAGGTTGAATGCCTAACATCTAGACAGACTTCACATAACTCTGGACAAAATCACATTGAAAAATTCAAACCGATCAGAGAAACACAGAATGTCAAGAGTCCATCTAGGGAAAACACTCATCTATCACCACTTAAGATGCAAGACAGGAGAAAGAAGTTTATTTTAAAATGGGTAGAAAAAGAAAAACAAAATTGTCTTATGACTTATCTTCACATACCCTGAAAATTCCAAGTGTGGAAGGACAAGTCCAAGTCATGCATCTGACCTGGATATTTGCTGAAATGATGCAAATTTTGTTGAGCCTAAAATAATACATTTGAGGTTCTTGACCTCAAATTTTTGTATATGAACATACACATGTTTGTAATTTTGGTGTACAGAAATCGTACATAAATTTTGAAAGGTATACTATTGATTTATAGAAATTCTAAAAGTATACTTGGCCGATATAAGCATCGATATGACATTCTCGAGTAATCTGTTGAGGGTTGATATTATCGACGACTCCTTAGAATACGGATTGATAGGTGGCCAAAAATTGATATCGAAGACAGACTCGATGGTATCGATAAGCAACCTCTCGATATCATTGAAACGATGATCGATCTTATCGACAGATGGCGCCCGATAAAAATCTGCGGAGCGAAAAAGGGATTATTTTTTTGTGTCTAGCGATTGTCTTCTGTGCTCGATACACTCGACCAAATTACTAGGAGCCACGACGGACTAACCGAAATCCCTCCCCAAATAGGGTAATACCTTTCTATACTACAAGAGGTAAAATTCTCCTTCAGGTATTTTCGATTTCAAGTGTTTGTCGTGTTTCCCAAACTCTTGTTTTGTCTATATAGGAAAAGACAAAGGGATAGCGTCCAGATAGGGGGAATCTTCAAGAACTACTCGACAAAAAGTCCTCGCATCTAGAGAAAGAGCGAGGGCCCCGAAAAGTGGGATCCCCATGCGTCAAAGATCACAGACTTCACGAGGTGGGTCCCAAACTGATTCTCCAGCACCTCCTCCTCTGGTTAGGTAGCCCTCACGTCCAGCGAAATACACCGGTAGGAAGCTGATCCATGAGAGAAAATTGGACAGGGCCTGCTTAGCACCGTATAATCTAGAACCCTTATTTGTTGTAGTTGGTTGGCTGCACATCCTAGATTTCAGAGGACCTTGTCAACTCGAGCAAACACGCAATTTACTTGCAATGTGTCACTCTTCGGTATCAGATCCTCCTTCGTTCATGGTCTCTCTGGATGGTGATGATGCGTTCATCACCCCTGCCACAATAGATGACATTCTCAATGTACAGATGGCACCAGAAGGACTTCCCGACTTAGATCTCGATCTTCCTGAGGTCCATTCCATTGTAACCAAGTACCTGTGCAACAATAGAGATATTCCCTGGTACCAGGGGAACACCTTAAAAACTAGGTGCATGGAACCCCGCTTTCGAGTTATGCATGGGATCTTCGCTACAAATCTGTATCCAAGGAGTACAAATGGATCTGATCTCAAGGGTCTTATGGTCATGATTATATACTCTGTTGCAAATGGGACAAAGGTTTGCCTTCCAACACTGATTGTTAACCAGTTGGTTAATGCAATACATACCTCCAGAGATCTGCATTTGCCATATCCATGGATTATAAACAGGATTTGTCAAAGAATTGGTTTTCCACCTACCACTGATCCTGTACTTCCAGTTCATGTCTTTAATGCAAAGAACATTCAAAAAATGGACATGGAGTACCACGAGTACAAAGAAGAAGGCATTCAAGGATGTGAAGCTGAAGGTGTTGGTGATCCTTGTTGGGAGGAAACTGAGAGGATAGGAGATGAATCATCTCGACCCGATCCAGCCCCATCTACGTCAATACCCGGACATGCAAAGAGGTTTAAAATGGACAGAATCGGGGCAATCTAGAGAGATATTCACTCTGTACGTGAGCAGTTTACAGTCTTGGAGCGTGTCGTCCAAAAAGTGCAGCAGTCTGTACAACAGCTGGTGGATCTGCTGACATGCCGACGGGACGACACGATGTCATCTCACTCTACTCCGTAAGGCCGAGTCATGCATGATATCATACACAGTTTACTTTTATCTCTTCGTTTGAACATC